>MU269990.1:41851126-42451126 GCA_021432705.1 Caranx ignobilis | reverse complement strand
TTCTGGACCTTTCTTATCTTATCAAAACAAAAACTATTCAGGGAATAGATGTGTTTCCAGTACTTTTTCGACATCTTTTTTCATCATACACTTGTTACGATATAAATTCCTTTGTGTACCCTCACTAAAAGCTGTCAAACTGTGATGGGTCTTATTAACACACAGACTTCAAATCCCCCGGCGACACTCTTTATTCCCAAAGGGAACTTGTGGCTGTAGAAATGAGAGATGTATCATGTCGGTGAATCTCCAAAGAAGAGAAGCAGGTACAATATATCCACGGGGAGAATATCCTGCGGTTTGTCTAATGAGGCATAGCCAGACTATACACTTTGGTCAGTTCAGGAGATGAGCATGAAATTGCCCATTAAATAATGTGAATCTCACATTAAGAGGCCCTCCTGAGGCAAAGAGTCTGTAGTGGGGGATGACTAACTCAATTAATTCATGGTCCCTCTGAAAGTTTCCTCCCAAATCAAACCCTTGTTTTTGGGGGTTGTGTGTGTGTCGGAATGCCTGTTTGCCCATGTCTGCATTTGTTACCGCCTGTATCTGTATCTGTGGGTGTCAGAAATGAGCGCACCGGTGCACACAGGGCTAAGACTGACTGACTCTGAGCTGGTGGCCTGCCCTCCATACCAAAACAAGTCATCTACTTTTTGTTTTGTGAATCCACATCTTTGCCTGCTGTGCAGCTGTGATTGTCAGGTATTATTTAGAAAGCTCCCTCCCCCCATCCCCATCCCCTTTCTTTCTTTCTTTCTTTCTTTCTTTGCCATGCTAAAGCTGCTTCAGTCTTGCCATTTGTTGTTTGTTTTTTTCCCTTTTTTGTTGTTTTTCTCCTTTTCCTCCTCCCTCTTTTTTTTTTTTACTGCGGAGAAACAAGTTCATTGTGATTCGGGATGCAGTTCCACGGCTCAATGGGTTCTGTTTGAAATGAGATTTGAGAGAGTGAGCATGAGAGAGAAAGACACAGAACCTCCAGCCGCCTCGCGTCTTGATGAATAAAAGATGGAGGCACTAGCTTCTTATAAACAACAACAGAGCATAATTAGTTCAGTTCCTTTTATTTTAGGAACACTTTATGTGACATTTCCTTTGTGCGACTGCTTTCATCATGCACGTCCTGCTTGTGTTACATGTCGTGTGGGCCCCTCTGTTTTCCCTGTAAGTCAACAATACAGCTGGGATAATATTTGCATTCTATGCAAATGTACACAGTGACATACATTTTGGTGTACTCTGACGTTCCCCAGCCTACTGGTGCAATATAGGCTCTGCCTATACACAAAATAGCCAACCAGTTAGGATAAACCAACACTGGAGATGATGATAATTATTCATGTTATTTTCATATGCAGCTCATATGTGCAGTATTCATGACCCAGCCCAGCTTCAAACAGGCTTTGTGAATAATTCAATTAAAGTAGGGAGTTTACTTTTGTACCATATACAAAAGTAGAAAAAAATACTTGATGGGGTGAGCTATATCATCGTTAAAGCAGCATTGTATTTATAATCATGTTTGCATTGGTTTGTTTAAACTTCTGTATGCTGTTCCTCTAGCAGTGTAGTTAATCCGTTTCTCAAGATTGTTCCCAATGCAGAATACTGTGGCAAACAGTACAGCTTTTAATAACAGTGCTTTTTTATTTTTCCTCTGGAAATGTGCCGGCAATTTGGGTGCAGATGATTTGTCCTCTTTAAATGTCTAATGTTTCCTTGAAATTAAGGGGCTACTTGTCCGACTTCTTTTGTAGTGGACTACTAATTGGCTTTTAAAGTCATATAACTTACCTCCAGCTGTGTTTCTGCTTGCAGTGAGGCTACATCAAAAGTGCTTTTCCATCCAGCATTTACATAATTGTGTCTACCTTCTCTGTAAAAAAGTACTGTATGTGTGTTTCAGTGAGGGACAACCTACCTGACATTACAAAGACGTCCGTGGGGCAGTGTAGTCCCTCATATTTTTCGAACACAAGGGATGTTTCAACTGCCAGATCTGTTTGACTCGAATCTGTGCAGCTGTCTGTTGATGCTCGGCAGTCTCTCCACATAACGTATGGTCTGCTGAACGTGGCCCAATCTAACGGCTTCTCTGATATCCCTGGAGCACCCTAAGAGGGGCTGATGACAGCATGTGTTTGTCGTCTATTCTTTTGCTTTCCTCCACATATACACACATAGACAGATGAACAGAGACGCCCACATACAAGGATAGACAGAGACAAACGCGCACACACTGAAAGTTCTTAATCGTCAATTCCTTTCCCCCACCCATGGATGATGCTTCAGAGTCAGAGCCCTGTAAAATCTTTAGCCCCAGGTACTGCCTTAGGGTTTGAGCAGTGGTGAGGGCATTCACAGAGTAGTGGAATCAAAGCATGATAATAGTGAACATATGCATATTAATGTGTGTTTGTTAGGGGTGTTTGTCAAATACCTTCCTGCCCCTCTCACCTTGCGACCCCTGCTAGCAGCTCTTTAAATATCCAGCCTTTCAGCCTCCTGTTCCTGCTCATCAGACCTCAAGAGTATGCTGAGTAGATTCAATTAGCGCAGTAGTTGAAGTGAACGTGCTGGTCTGCACCACACAGAGCTCCTGACATGACAGCCAACACACATGCATAACCCAGAATACTGATGTAGACCAAATTACCTCCATACACCTGCTCACAACAAAGGTCACCCCAGATATAAAATCTTTCATTCAGTGCGAGTCAGAGTCTCCAGTCAGATAAAATGTTAATTTTCAGCTATGTACGACAGGAGCACTTAAATGCCTTAATCACAGTGTATTCCTGCTGAAACCTTTGAAAGATTAAAACACTAATGATGCCAACAGCTATGAGCCATCATGGAATCAAGCAAGTGCAAAATAATGGAAGGAGGATATAAGATAATTCTCCATTCAGATTCAAACTGTACAGATACATTCAATACAAACATACTGACACAATACAGTATATAGAAGATCCACAGCGGCTCTAACAGAGTGATTGTCATTGTCAAAACAGAAATTGCAGGTGTAATCCATCTCTCTATAAAAGCTTCCCCCAAGCTGATTCATTCTTAATTAGTAACTCTTTTGGAGCCAACGTTAATAACCCTGAACACCAAATCTATTTAATTATCATTTTGAAACACAAGCCAATAAGCTTTGGTTCAATAAAAGAGACACAATGCTACCTTCCAACTTTCAGCAGACAAACAGTCTAACATTTCTTTTTCCACAGACATACTTTATTGAATAAGATAACTCCATAGAACTATCACCATCTCCAACACTGGAACCAACAAAGGTGGACCTCAGAGGACGTGTCATTTCATACTCCACAGAGCCCGCTGGGTAAAAAAAAAAAAAAAAAAAACGACAGTACAAAGCCAACATGACACTGAGATACAGAAAAAAAGCTGAAGCTGAAATAGAGGAGACAGAAATGGACATTGGTAGAACAGTGAAATTCTGTGTAGACCAGCAAAAACAAAAAGCATCTGGTTCTGCACAAGTATAGTTAAGGCCCACAACAAACAATCTGAGCCAACATTTGATGTGGTCTTGATCAGGATGGATACCGTTTTCAGTGAAGCATGAACAGGAAATCCTAGAGGGCCTCCTGAAGTGACATCTATCATTTCTTTGCACTGTTCCAGGTGGGAACTTCATTTTTTGGGGACAATGTTGAGGTTCATGTTGTGCTAAGCAACAGTGGCACATTGAGGTCATCTTTTCGGCTTTCTATCTTTGTGAAGGGGCAGCGGCACATTAATCTGCTCCATTGTAGAGAACACCTCTGCTCCTTGCCAATTTGCAAGCAATTCATCTCCGCATGAGGCATTTGGAGGTACCTTTTGTTTGGTTCACAGAAATCAGTACACATCTGTTTTACACCTTCTCTTCTTTTCATGACCATTATGGGCAAGATGCATCATTCTTCCTTGTGACACTCATCCCTTATCAAACAGTGCAGTGCAGCCAAGACAGCAGCTCCAATAATAAAAGGCTGATGGTTGAGTTTATGATGTGCAGGTCTGACCAGAGGTTCAGTTGTCACTTTATGCAAAAGGGTGCATGCAAAATGTGCAGTGCAGTGCAGTAACACTGGTGATGTCAGGAGTAAATGGGACAGTGGACAGTGGACGGACAGTATTGTCTTCAGTTTAGAGCCATCAAAATCTATTGTGTGCTAATAACCATAGGGCAGCATAGCTTCCAGAAATGACTTCAGAGAATGTAACCAAGGAGGTAGTACACACTCTTCTCACTATCGCTGTGTCTTAAATTGGATACTTAAGTCAGTACACACACACACACACACACACATAATACACAAAGTATACTCAATGGTGTAGCAATGCCTAGTGCCTGTGTTGATTATAAACTTAAAAATAAATATTATGTTTTCCTCTATGTGCCCAGTAGCTGAGTGAGTAATTCACACGCTACATGGGTGTAAATACCATGAGCAGTGAGTCACAGGTTTATTCCCCAACCAGTCGCACTTCTTGCTTCGTGTCAATCCCAGCTCTGTCTGTTCTTGTATTTCATGTCTCTCTACATTGCCCTATCAAATAAAAGCATAAAGTCAAGATGACATCCATTGAGAGCCAGAAGTGTTTATTGTTCTACACTTTTTTTAATTTTAATTTCCATTTTGCACCACTGGGGTAATATTACGCTACATATTATGACGACAACATGACAACACATGCCTTCTATATGCTGGCATGGGTCTAATACGTCCTTTGTTATATTACAAGGTGAAATGGTGTGTCTCGCCATAACCTATTGCAAAATAACACAACAGCAGTGAAAGAATAGAATACAACATTGCCTAAAAGTAATCATGAAATCTAAAAAATAAGACTAACAAACACAAATTTGTCACAAATGATTGTTTGCCTCAAATTTATGGCCACAAAGGAAACAATCAGCCTTTTCAAGAAAAAAGATGGACAACCTCTTATTAAGGCTGGACGTGAATCTCTCCTTGGCAGGGAAAATAAGACCATGTTGTGAAAGGACATTTTCAAAAACACTTTTGTAGGGTTTTTTAACACCAGAGTACAATTCATCCATTATAAAAATTCACAGAGTACAAGCCACTCAACACAGACTACAAAAATATGGGATTCCTAGACAATGACACTTGCTCACACTACACACTGCAAATGACTACTTGCTTGCCACTTAGCTCTGCCAGCCTATTTAAACATTGTGGACAAACATTACACACAAGTGATCTTTCTCCATCTGTATGCCTGCTGAGAGATTTTTTTCCTCAGTTGAACCAATAATAAAAATTGAGCATCAATTGCAGAGAAAAAACCCCGAAACAAAACAAAAATGTGTTCTTGATGTGGATGTCATGCATTCATTTGCTTCCTGCAGCACATAATGTACATATAAAAGCATGATAGTGTATTGTATTATGTACTTTTTATGAATAGTGGTATTAAGCTGCTTAAAAAAGAGGGAGACAACACACTAGGCATTATCATGCAGCTCACCTCCTGAGAAGGACTTGGACTTTCATACACGGTGGTGAAAATGTTCTGTTTGTAACACCTGAATGAAAAATGTGAACACATCAGATTCACAATTATACAGGATCCTTGCTGCTGTTGTCTCTGACCTTCTTCCTGGCCTGAGGCATGCTCACATTTCCACCACCTACTCAGGGACAAATAAACACAAAATAGGCTGAAGCAGAGCTTGAATGAAAAAGAATTGGGGAGAAATAAAATTAAAAACAGAAAAAACATCAGGGAAGAATGTAATACAGATGAGACAATCATTATTGATTGCTAATGATGAGATTGTTCCAAAATGAAAGTAACCTCAACCTTGAGTCCTTGTCTCTGCATACTGCTTTGATTGACAGTTGGGGTCCATGATAACCATTCATAATGTGGACAGGCTTGTGCAAAGACAGCCATGTGCGGACAGGCCCATGGGCAGCATGACACATGACAGCCTTGAAATAGCCAAGGCTTTGTTTGCGTAGTAGAGGCCCACCCACTGCTATCTATCTCCCTCTCTCTCTCTCTGGCTCACCTCATAATGGGCATCAACAAGTGATCTTTCTGGAACCACGGGCAGGCCGTAATGAATAGCCAGAGTGGTGCCACCAGCTTTTGAAAGCCTTATTATTACAGAGAGCGAGAGGCATACCTCACTGACAGAGGGAACGAGAGAGACAAAAGAGAGAGACTACCCTTGGGTGGGGGTGGGGTGGGGGGCAGTTAGTTGAAGATAGGCATGGGAGGATATAGAGATAGAGGGCAGAGGGGAGGTTGATATACAGGATTTATGAGGGGCAGCGTGTGTGCTATGTCTACGTCCTACGTCTGTGTGTATTTAAGTGTGTGTCTGAGAAAGAGAGACAGAGACAGAGAGATCCTGGCAGCCTCTCTTGACAGACTGAGCAGATTCTGTTAGTTAAGAATAAGGTCGGATGGACAGAAGGAGGAAAAGGGGAAATAAAGAGACATGATGATGGTTGTGATTTTTGAATAATGCAAAACAGCTAATACTTAAAAAAGAGGGCAATACCTCGCCTCAACTTTCACTGCATCAGTTGGATTTGTTTACAACAGAAAGGACAACTGCTACATTTGAAATTTTAAAGAATATGACCCCTGACCCTGATCCATATGAAGAGTGAATCTGATTTGGCAAAAGCAAGAAAAAGTATAGCCCGTGAATGTGGTGCACCACTGTCAAACATATCCTTTAATCTCTTTTCCCCCTGCCCAGCCCCGTTCTTTCTCTGAAAATCTAGGACATTCTTTTTCATCATCAGTGTGTTCCCTGGTCTCTGTGGTATGCTGAGCCCCAATGCCAAAATGAGACTCCACAGTTAAGGAGTCTGTTTCTTTTCGCCACCGTCTTTGGTCACAGGCACTGTCAAGAGATGGGTGGTGTGGTGGTGGCAGTGGCTCAGTTCACCCTTTGACCTTTGCATCTATTAACACAGAGGTAATTTAGATGTGTGAGAAAAAAGTGAAACAAATGAAAAGCCGCTTCCTAAAGTGGCATCTCCGTCATTACACAGATGTATTTCTAGCAAAGAATACCACAACACATTAATGAGAAGAAAACATAAAAGCAAAGACAGAAGTCTTTGCATAGCCTGTATGAGAAATGACAAATCATTAGAACCGATCTGATTAAGATGGACTTGAACTGTTGAACGTCTGAACCATTAGTAATGCCACAAGATAAGTTTTGTTTGCTTTCAAAGGGGAAATCACCATTAAGAATGTATAAAATATAATTGAAAGAAAAATAAGACGTCATTGCAATGCAGCGTTTCTAGTTTGATGATATACCCTGGAGAAATGCAATACACATCAAGCAGCTACGATATGATATTGTTATCATTTCCATTGCCCATTGGCTTTTCTTGCTATCATTTCTGTAATGATGGTTTCATACCACACCATTTGGCTTATGAGCCATTGTGCTGTTTCACTAATGCCTCTGAAAGATACAAACGGTAATGGCAAAGTAGATGTTCCTCTCTCTTCAACACTGTTGGATTCTCCTTAATGATTCTGGTTGTGATCCTTACAGTAAATCCAGTATTAGATTCATGTGCATACTCTAAAAAAAAAGCCTGAGATCCTAACCCTTATGTTGCGTTAATATGTGTAGAGACCTTTATGGGATGCAGTTCGAATCTATTCCACAAGCAATACCCCTTTTTGGAGGGGCTGCCACTAGATGGTGCTGAAATGCTATGCTGATGCCTGGTCTATGGACCCCCATGGGCTCCCTTAAATGGGGCTGACTGTGTTGCTGTTAAAGGAGTTTGGCAGGCAGAAGGCAAGAGTTACAGTCCCAGGTTTAATTGTGTTTTGGAGGAGAAAAAAAACAGCTATAATGACATAGGAAATACAATAAAGCTATAATGGGCTCCAGAAATCCCAGCTTAAACACTGAACAGCAGAGCACTTAGCAGCCCACTGTTTCCAGTGGTAATATGAAGATAAGAACTGATGGGGAGCTTTCTCTTCTGTTCGCCCGTGTTCAGATTTAGTCCTGTGATCTATTATTCATTCTGCTGATTCTTCTTGTTGCAACTGGTTTGCATAAACCCACAGCATCATTAAATAAAAGAAGCTAATTGATTAGCTCTACTGTAACATGCTTTGCTGTTCAGTGTGTGTGCAAAATATTACGGACTTCAGCTTTTTTTCCCTGACCCCTACTTGTTACCCGCTCTCCCCATTAAAACAGCAGCAGACTGGAACCAGAGGAGACAAGCTAAATAAGCATTCTGTGCCTCAAGACTATTGAGATATTGACCTAGCAGAAACAGATTCAAATCAATAGTTGGAGGGTGCATGTTATTTTATGCACTGATCCTACACAACATGATAAAACAGGAAAATGCAGAACTAAAACACCTCTCACAGCTATGTGGGAGAGAGAAAGGATGATGTTTTTCATCTGGCAAGAGCCTATGATCTATAAAAAAGGAGCTGAGGAAGGGATAGACAAATCTGACTCTGCAAAAGCAAACAGATATATTGGTCTGCACAAATAAACCTAGCCTATGGTTGGAGTATCAGCAGTATTTGATTGTCTCCTACTTCTTGGCAGTACCACCAATGCCATGCTGGAGCCGGTGAGGAGAGATTACCTGGGATGCTTCTCCATGGTCCAGCTCATTGTGGCATATGACTGCCAGTGGAAAATTAATTAGTGAAAGGGACAAGGTTACAGACACATAATGAAAGTTATTGGCCATGTCACTTCATCATTTCCCCGGCCCCCCTATTACTTTCCATCAGGTTAGTCAGCCGTGAAATGGGGGTTTCATATGATGCAAGGAGGAATGTGCCACCACACCTTCAACACCAACACCTCCCACCCTTTTTTCTCCCAGAGGGTTTGCACATGGATGATCAAGGCACTTAGACTAATGTGGATGGTGCAGGGTGATGAGGAGGGATTGGGAGTGTTAACCCACCATTTTACATCATTACAGCACATTTAGGGATCATTCTATCAAATGGCAGCTTTCACAACCAGCTCCAGCCTGTATTCACCTACTTAACCTACATCCAGCTGGGGCTCAAATAGCTCTGCCCTTGATTGCAATGTTCTTAACACAGGAGGAAACACAGTCAGGTCACTAGTATGTTTGGATTGGTAACTATAATATTTTTTTTTTTTTACGTCAATAAAAAAAAGAGGAGACCAAAGATGAATGGTTGAGAGAGTGTAATTGATTTTCCTTGTCAGTTCTAAATGATTCGAATGATAAGAGCGGTGTCTCCTTCAGAAATAAATCAACAAATGAAGTGGTTCAAGATAACCGTCTTACTTTTAGATAAAGGCTAATGGTACCAATACTGAGTTATGATAATACCAAAACATTACAAGACAATAAACATCACTACAAGCTAAGTGAGGCCGGGATGTGGCGTAATGATACCTCCACTAATGCTGCAGTATGTCCTAATCCAGCAAAACCAATAACCTCTACAGTCCCAGCAACAGATGAGGTCATGGAGGAAATACCCTGCCTTTTCCTGCTACTCAGTATAAGTGTTAAGTACTGTTTGTGTGCATTGTCAGTCCATCTTCTCTGTACGGCACAGCTCTGTAAGTGTATTTGTGCACTTAGATACATCCATATTAGTGCTTCATCAGTCTCTCCTATGCAGCTAAACTCCAATGAGACAAGCTCAAGACACAAACACAACTAATACAGTTAGGCTGTCCTGTCCTCACAAAGCACATCATTTGTTCATTTTTCAACTAACACTGCCGGATTTAAATTTTTCTGACAGAATACACAGTGGTAGAATGGAATAATGAGGGCTCGCTCGCACCCTATATTGAAATAACAAGTCTTATATTTGTGCTGGGTGTGCATTGACTGGCTTAATTTTGCCTTGTGTTCCACCCTTTCTCCACTGTAGACATTTTCTGCAACACTGACCAAAATACACCCTTGAGCAAACACAAACGGAGAAGATCAGCTCACACAGCTGCCCGCATGGGTGTGTAGTTTGTGCTGGATATAAGCGGACGTGCACAGAACAATAGATACCAGGCCTATAATTGGTATCCTGTCTTTGATGATACCATGGTCTTATGGGGAATTTATTTATAATTTATGCTTTCTTTTTTTCCACACGTTAGTGTAAGACATTCATATAAAGTAGTGTAAAGAAGTCAATTTGGAGAAGTGACAGATTTTCAATTGCAGGAAATAATGAAAGGGACGCAACAATGGATGAAATAGGTGGCGTTCGTGCAGCACACCCACAAACAAACATTCTGTCACTTACTATCTGTTCTGTAGTCAAATTGCCATCTTTGATGTGACATATGTTTGAAATCAGCTGAAATGCAGAGCTTTCAAAAAAGGAAAGGAATTTCATTGCGTTAGATAATGACATAAAAAATAAATAAATAACTTAAAAAAAAGAAAAAAGGACCATCAAAGAGAAACATGGCCATGAAAGCATTTACAATGAGATGGCTGTGTGGACAAATTCTAAAGTTTCCTGAGCTAATAGGTCTCATACTTTCACTTGTTTTGTTATTACTGTTTTTTTTTTTTTTTTTTTTTACCCTCTGTTTAAGATGGGGCCCATCCATCACATATGCATCTGAGACATCAGCACGTTCTCCAAATCAATGGCTCATTGACTGCCCCAACAGCAGACATGGACACACGTCTGTCTCCCTGACAGTTACAAAAAAGAAACAGGAATACAAAGCGGGCTTCACTGTCTGACGAAGGGGGCAAGAGAATAGATCATTGACAATCATGACACAAATCCATCTCTGATTCTTGAAAACCCCTTTTCCATTGTTACCCCTGGTCTCCCCAACTCCCCTTGCTTAGTATCCGTCAATACATAGATGGTTGGAATAGTCATTTTATTTGGCTGTCTCAACAGGAGTTTGGGCTTAGGTGCTTTAGAGGACATTTTGACAATGGGAGAAGGATTGAGGCAAAAGCCTGTCAGTGGCTTTGCTGTTTATTGATTGCAAATGTGGTGAGAGCTTAATTGATTCACACTTCGAGATCAACACGATAATCTCTTAGCCCTGAGACTACAGTGGGCCGTGCAGGTGGGAAACAGACAGCTAGGAAGGGCATGGAAAGTGTGAATCAGCTGAGTGGAAAGTTTAGCTTGTTGTTTGCTTCTGGTTAGTGTTCTCACAAAAATCAGAATCATCAATGCTGCTTGAGGGCTCAGTAGTTAAAGATACCTTGGAGAAATTGAAAGTGCACTGCTGTGGAGAGTGGCATTTGCCAAAAAATATATTTCTTCACTTTAAAAAAATACCTACAGAAAACAAAAATACCAAGAGTCTAAGTGTACACTTTTTACAATAATAATATATAGTTTGGAATATTTTCAGTGCAAACAGCCCATTCCTTCCGATCTACATTTCTTCAACCACTGAAGGACTATTCCTGTGCAGTATGGTAACAGAACAACCCAAACTAAGAGTTGCTAAACTGCATTTTTGAGAATGGTCCCGTCCATAGCAGCACACCATGCTGTTTCTGTTCCAGTCCCTCTGTTTGCTTCTCCAAACCGGTAAAACATCAAAACATGCCAAGTCACATCCTTGTACTATGCTTTTATTTCGTAGTCAGTTTATTTTACCTGACCGGGCCGTTTGACAAGCAGAACACACACCTACACTCACACCTGTTTTTAGCACCGGTTTCACCCAGTTATTGCTCACTGACTGTACTCACAAACTGTAAACTGTTCTGTAGAGGAAACTTCTGTGACTCCAATTACTGGTTGAATTCGTGGTCTTTCAGTTAATGAAAGTGCCTGATTCACGTGGCTCCAGCTGTGTTTCAAAAGCTGTCCAAATACAAAGGCTGTGCGGATTTCACATCCACATATTCTCCATCAATCCTTCCATCTCTCCCCATCGCCTTTCTAGGTCTCTCACATTTCATCCCATTCACATCTCATCTTACTCGAACAACCCATAAAAAAACACCAGTTTCAGTCCCTTGTCCTCTTATTAGAAAACTTCCAACAGTTTCTCTTTCCATCATCAAAACCAAAGGGCCAGTTGTTCCCCCATCAATACGACTTCCCAGGGTGAAACCTTGAATCCGACAAGAGACAGAAGTTGCTGATGGGATTGCTGCTAGACCCGCAGGCAGCTGGCCAGGCAGGCTAACAACTAAGTAGATGGACACCTAAAAGAGTTTGTCAAAATGAAGCTGCCTTTTCACTGGTGTTCTGGGGCTTAAAATGGAAAAGGCAGGATGAAAACAAGGCTACATGGGACCACTGCCATTTCTCTGTGTTCTGCAGATGAAGAAAGGACGCCTGATCAAGCGCAGCAGGGGAAGAAGGCAGGCTGGGAGGCCAGAGGGATTTGAGCTTGTGTTTGTATGTGTGTGTATTAGTGTGTATGTGCGTGTATGACAAAATGTGTATGTCTGGGCATAGGAGTCCTAAGATTTAGTTGTTTTCTGGGAGAAAAAAAAGAAAACTTTGCAAGAGGATGCACTTTGCCATTAGGTCAAATCTGCAGAGCTCAGGAAAAGTTTTAACCAAAGGGAATATACTGTAATGGTGTTGCTGCTTCTGAGATGAAAGGGAAAGTTGTCCAGTGTGTGATTGATGTTAACACCAGTGTGTTCGATGTGTAACTTACCCTGCAATACAAGACATGTGCAGAACACTATTCCTTTTAACTTGGCCAATAGTTTTGATTAAAACTGGAATCCATTTTTTTTGCATCGTCACTGCAACATGAAAAAGAAACTGCAATCCAAATCACCTGTCGACCTTCCTTGAAACTTGAGTCTGAGGCATACTTTGGGAAGCACAATAATCAAAGCAACATTGCATATGCACATGAATCTTGCCAGTAGCAATAAACATCAATAGAAACAGATCAATATTTTGTCTCCAAGGTCTGCATCGGGTAAACTGAACTTCAGTCAAGTGCATTCATTTTTTTTTTTTTTTAAATATACAGAAAATCCCTGAAGGAAGATATTGGCTGTAAATTATAAAACAAAAAAGAAGAAGAAGTGGTCCTGAAAAAAAAAAAAAGGAATTTTTTTTTTTTTTTTTAGAAGACGTTAACTGAGAGTATATGGGACAAAACAGTATTTGTTGTTGCATATGAGTGTAATTTTTGGAGACATATTTACCATTACATGAGTTCATGAGATGACTTGTCTAAGCAATAAAATGTAGGTGTTTCCCTATCATTGCATGCAGGTGCTAACAACTGAGATGAGTAATCACACCTCTCATATACCGTACAACTGCATACAAATGCTTGAAAAAGAAATCCATGACCTTCCTCACTGCGTAAGCAGGAAAAACAGAACTGTCACCTCAAACCTGCAGCGAGCCAAAGGACCAGCAGGAAAGGAGCAGTGAAATTGGCAGCAGCATAATCATTGCAATTTGTTGGAGGCACCAACATGTGCTGTAGGTGGACTGGTGAAGTGCCAGCTGTGTAATTGTAAGAGCATAAGTTTAGAGGGGAAAGAAAAAAATCAATCCTCTCCCTCAAAGCACAATTTTCTTAAACTTCAATCATTTGCTTTCTGTCGCTGTGGAAAAAAAAACAAAACCGAAACTATCCAGACCTGTTTCATTCAGAACACACAGTGATGTAACCCAGACCTTAGGCAAAGACAGAGTGACAGGTCTGAATGTTGCAGCACACCTTTAATAGGAACTGACTTTGGATTTAGCGCTTGACTGTGAATTGCACCTGAGGTATGCCAGGAATGAGAAATGCATTTTCTTGTTTGTTCTGACATGGAAAATATATTTTATCCTCAGCATCACGGCCTTCCTTTCGCATCATCTACAGCTGCCTGATCGGTCTCTTCTGCTCGCCCTCTTCATTGCGGGTCTCAGCAGGTATTCAGTCAGGCGAAAGTAGCGTGTTGCCCTTAGGTGAGACATCCCTGCATTCTTCTGCTTCCCATGCATCAGGAATATAGCATGATGTCTGTCCTGGCTGCTACAAGTACGACAGGCGTCCGCTCTACTCTCACTGCTACTTGACTGCCAAAATGCATTAAACATCACCAAACTATAAATAATTAAATATCTGGGTGACATGGCTTGGCAAGAACACCACATTGCTTGATTAAAACTTTATCGCCAGACACTGTGAAAAGTTTCCAAAACAATTAATTACCAGGGTATTAATGGTGGCTTGTGCTATGTAAAACACGATAAAGTGGGGGACTTAATTAAAAAACTCATTATACTCATTCTGTTTCAGAATTTCAGACTTTTCAAATGAATATGGCAGCATTTCTTCCTTCTCTTTCTCTCTCTATTCTATTCTCTCATTCTTATACACAAGATGACTCACACATACACACACACACACATACACTTTCCTTTAGCAGGCATTAATGTGCCACCCCTGTGGATTCAGACCGGGTGTGTTTGAACTTTTGCATTCTTTCTCACAATTATATATCTACATAAATCCCAGATCTTTTTTTTCTAGTCCTGTTCACTTTTTCTTTCAAACAGAGAAATTGAGAAACTAATATCTGTTCCCCTCTGCTGCAGACAAGGATTCACATGAGAAAGCTGCTGAGTTTTGTCAGTGAGGACATGGAGGAGACAAACACCTCAGTGGCAGGTGCCGCGCTGCTCTTTTCTTCCCTAACCCCCCCCCATCACATGCCCTCAGTCATTTTGGCGTAGACCTGGTCCTCATCTTTTATGGAGTAAAACTGCATCAGCATGGTCTCTGAAAGAAGCTTTGTTATTGCACCTGACCTCTGCCTTCCTGACATGCTCAGCCCAAGGCTGCGATCCACATTTAAATATCAAGACGGAGGTAGCGCAGTCGTCTAAAGTACTTCACGCACAAAAGCACCTTCCTCACTCAGTAGATCCTGTCATAACAAACCTCCGCAAGGTCCTTATCCACACTAAAGGGCTCTTTCTTTATGTTTAACTATTTGACCAATACATGAATAGAGATTGCTAGTGGGTCAGAGAGCTCCCTCAGGAGACAGTATGAAGCATCATTGGAGGGACCTGTGACTGAAAGCTCAGGCAAACAAGCTCTTCTCCCTCTCACAAAAATGTAATAGGTAGAGGTTGGATTGAGGGCAACCTGCGCACACACACAAATGTAGATGCACACATGCTGACTCACGCATACACTTGGTCTTGTTAGTCACAGCTACGTCAGGCGCAGACAGACAATCAAAGACTCACAGGATTAAAAATAAATAAATAAATATGCAGACAATGAGCAACTTGAACAAAAGACAGGTTTCCTAAGGCACTCACTGACACTATGACAGGGTTCAACTCCAGTACTTGAGAGACGGCAGTGCAAGTCATTCATTTGGTCCAGCTGTTAATGTTTTGCCAGTGCTCTTGATGCAGCTGGATAGTTTTTGTTTTAACTCCTCGTGTATTGTTAACGGTGTGTTTGGGGACAAAGCATAGAGCGGGTGGCTGTGAAAAAACTGGAAATGGATGATCCCATTTCACATCCCTTAGAATTTTAACGATGAGCTTAGGGTATTGTGTGTGTGTGTGTGTGTGTGTGTGTGTGCGCACGCACGTGTGTTTTGTGCGTAGTGTGTGTGTGTGTGTGTGATATTCATGAGGCAGAGGAACAGAGCAGGAGGGTAATTTTCTGCACTCACTGAGCCAGGCATTCCTCAGGACAAAGGGACTGGGGACAAGGTTGAACAGGAGTAATGAGGGAACTGTGCGCACACACACACACACACCTACCACCCTCTACACTCTCCAACACACACGCGCACACACATACACACAAACACACACACACACATTCGACACCCCTATTTTCTCCTCACAACTTCGCCAAATCCGACTCCACCCCACTAGCTCACGGCCGCCTGCTCTCCCAAATCCCTCTCTATTCCCAAATTGCTTGTCAAAAGGACGAAATTGGAAAATAAAACTCTGCGCTTGACAAACAAGATTACATACTGTTTGCACCTGGCCGTGGCAATTAAAGCTCTGATGACAAGCGAGGATGGCCTCCTAATGTGGTGTCTCAAGGCATATCAGCGTTTCCACAACAAGATTACGCCCCTCGTGCCATAGCGGCAGCACCACCAGCCATGCTGCCTGTCATTCTTTGGCCCTGTGTGTTGTCTGTTGTAGTTTTTTGTGGGTACATCTGGGATATGCTACATTGAGATATCCATAATTAAAACTGTGGCAACAGATACAGTTACACGACTAACACTCCAGTGGTTTGGGTTTAAAGGCTGATTTAGCTTATCCAACAAGCAGAGAAACTAAAAACAAAAAAGACATAGAGAGAGAGAATGAGAACGAATCATGTATGTACAGAGACAATTCAATTCAGATTTAGCAATACAAATTGCAGATGTGTTTGAATAGACTGGAAATATTGTTGTGAGCAAATATCAGAGAGTAAATATGCACATTAAATAACTTCTAAACACATTCTAATTTGATGTGCTGTGTGTTCTGTGTAAACAGTGCAGTCTGAGGCTTCCACTCCAAGTCCTTATGCTCAGCAGCTTCAGCTCAAGGGAATTCTCTGAAAGCCCCTTTATCTTAAATAGCCCCCATTTGAGTGACAGCAGACAAGCAAACAAAATAGTTTAAATGTACCACTTACACGAGCCGATTGCTTTCTTCTCTCTTATTTGTGCCAGAATAATAAAACGGACCCTTCGCGTAAACAGACGCCACATCATTATTTCATAAGTTTGCTGAGTTGAGCATAGTAAATTATGTACACTTTGCTTTCTTGTGCAAGACAGACCATTCCCTCTACATTAGTGTATAAGCTGCCTTGACGAGGGTGATGTCTACATACCATATGCTGAGAAATGTATCAAACCCACGAGGAGACCTCAGCATGAAAGAAGGCTCAATTTAGTCATCTCAGTTCACAATAATAATAGTGGTAAGTGTAGATATACACTTACCATGGAGAATGTCTATAGACATATTCTCCATGAGGTCTTGTTATCCCTAGTATGTATGTCAGTATAAAAGCACTATATAAATGCAGTCCATTATCTTTAATTGCTCATATTCTCTATTCAACGGTGTAGCTCCCTTTGCAAATTGTTCCTGGTTTTGATTAGTACGATACTGAGCTGGTTGAAGAAGCCTTTCCCTCTTTGGCTTGATGTCAAACTAATAATGTTGGCTTTTCTTGTCCCCTTTTGGCTCCTTGACTGTCTTTTAAGGTCCATGATTGACTGACTAGCCTTAACTCTCCTCATTAGCAGTTGCTCCCCTCCTGCTATGTTGGCTCTGTGTGGTACCTCTGCCTTTAGTGGTTTCCAGTGTCTCTCTGTCTGCATGTGGAGGAGTACTGGAGAGCTGGGGGCTTCAGAGTGACAGATGGAGGCTGCTTTGTGACCCCTAGAGATTGGCAAGCCCTTCTGTCCCCTACTGATTGAGTGTCTAACTACTGGTCGCTCTCCTCGCGTCAAACAATCTTGCTTTATGTTATCTCAAGCCGCTCCCACGTGGCCCACTGGCTGTGATGGCAGTGTCAGATGCTGACAGCAGTTGTCATCTGCAGCTCGCACTGATGCCAGTGAGGCCTGATAAATGGCACTTTTATGAAAGTAGTCAAAACCAAACAAGACAGAGGTTAGGATATTAAAAAGTGCATTAGGAATAAGACAGAAGAGGTAAATAAATCTGCAAATAAATCCTGGCTTGTCATAAGAACAGATAACTTGGGTTTATTATGGCCGACAATACAATATTTGTCAGAAATGTTAAAACTGTCAAAAGAGTTTTTCTCTGTGTTGGAAAACTGACTAATTTTAATTAAGACACGTACAGGGAACACATCAATCATGGTTTTTGATGTTACAACTCAGTATTTATTTTCTTTGCTGAAGCCAACAAAAAACGTAGTAGATGGTGCCAGAATGGGCAGGCAAAACCAGCTGAACTGGCCACGGACAAAAGGCACTCTGCTCTTCTCTGCTCAAACTGCTCTTCTCAAGAGGCACAACTGACTGGAGTGGAGGCAGACCTTAGTGCCACTCAGACTCAGCAAGCAGGATCTGGAACACACACACACACACACACACACACAGAATATTGAAATTTTTATTTAATTTTTCTAAACCAATATTTTTATTTATTTATTTTATTTTAGCCAGGTTACTCCCATTGAGATCGAAGATCTCTTATCCAAGGGAGACCTGGCCAAGAGGGCAGCCACAGAGTTACATTAATCACAGTAAACAACAGATTAGACTAACAACATTAAAACTTGCTCACAAAGCACTTGCACACGGACAAAGTAGGCTGCAATGATTTCGTCAGAACTTCAAATCCATTTAATGTAACAAAAGTTTGAAGTTGAAATTTATTCCAAGCATTAGGTTCTAGGAGCCTAAATGCTTTCTTGCCCAGTTCAGTTCCTACACTGGGAACTACAAATTGCAGAGCAATCGAAGACCAGAGGTTGTGAGTTCCATGTTTCCTTGTTAAAAGACAAGACAAATAGGAGGGATTGATACCTAGAAGGGTTCTGTAAATAAACACTTACCAATGACTGGGGTGTCGGGCACTTAAGGATGTCCAGTTTCTGTAACTTTTAAAATAAAGAACACAGTGGTGAGTAAGGGGCCTACAGTTGGTAAGAATCTCAGTGCCCCATGGTAGGCATTATCTAGCATCCACATCCAGATCCAGATCCAGATATCCTAGTTCAATGAGCACAACACAAAAACTATGTATGTCTACCAATGAGCCTGTGCTAATTGAATATATGATACTCAGATAGCATAGAAGCAGTCCGTTAAGGCCATTCAAGACAATTCTTCCACTCTCTCTCTGTGGTTTCTGTGTCTGTTATAAAAAGGACAATACAGCTCCTACACCTGAAAACTCTCAAACACATTCAGCGCTAAAAGTCGGGACTTGAACCTCACAGTTGTTTCCTTTCAAATCTAGTGTGCTGGAATATAGAGCCAGAACAATGAAAAACATATCATCGTCCTTATACTTGCTGACAGCACTGCGTATTTATTTTCATGTAGTGCAACACATTTATCTCTGATTTTGGGTAGCTTTTGAGGAAGAATCTGGTATGTGCTGCTGAGGTGCTGGTTTTCAGCTCCTGAAAACACTGTCATTGAAGTGGGAGAGTGTCTGGTCTATTCAGGATTGAGAGGTACCCGGAGATGGAGTGTTCTGATTGGCTGCAAAGAGCATCTAAAACACTGGATTGCTGCATCCTGTGTGTCTCTTTCTCCCATTTATTACTCGCTAAATACATTATTCACAGCACTGAAACAATGTTAGGGAGGAAACACTGTCCATCTGCAGTTGTATATGACTCCTGCCAGCTTGTTTATCGTTTATCGCTCTCCTGCTGTAGAGACCAACCACTCTTGTGTCGTTATAGGGACAGTTTTTTTCAAAGGAGCTTTCAAGGGAGAGTGAGTTCAGTAGTACCCCAGACTGTCTTTTTTCCTCAAACAATATTAAAGTATCTCCAAAATAGATGCACTCTGCCTTTCAACCGGCAGGCAATTATCTAGCGCTCTGTAATTGGCAGCAGGGGAAGAAAAAAAACTGAAAAAATAAAATCAATATTCACGTATGAGTTTCTCAGCTTATTTAGAAATAGCTTTGACTGATGCAGAAATGCCCTCTCTATGCACACAAAGGTATACAGGGTCGGATTTAGAGGGATCTGCAGCTTTTCTCTTTTTTTTCTACTTCTTTTGTTTGATTTTTCAACTGCACCAGCTTTTAGTTCCATAAAAATCTTTACGCAGATGTCAAGGGCATGCAAAGCACATACTGAAAGTGCTAAACTCAGCTATTTCTGAGATTCCAGAATAAATAAGCCAATAAATATATGTTTTAAAATGTCTAAGTATAGGTGTATCTTATCACAATCACATTAAATTCCATTTGGAAAAAAAAAGAGAGAGAAGCACATTACAATTATTCCACCCTTTTTTGACAAGTAAAATCATCACCAAAATGCACTTAAGTCTTAATATTTCCATTTCACTTCTGACACATCTTCCATTAAAGTACATTGTGGACTCCTCTCTCTGTTTTGATGTCTGGTAGCAGAACCTGTCCACGGGAAGGATGAGACTGTATCTTGGAAGAAAGTCTATAAACACCATTTCATATTCACTCTGCTGTTCTTCTTTGACTGCATGTGTAAATATCATGGGAATACACAGACAACACATCCTCACACTCAAAAACAGTCCCTGCTCTTTTGTACTCAGAAGATTCTATTGCATCGGTCTATTGAATATTTCATATTTTCTCATTATACAGATAGATAGATAGATAGATAGATAGATAGATAGATAGATAGATAGCCATAAGCACAACTTGTCATGCTCGTCAGACCTTAGAACCTCCCACATGCCATCTGGGAAACACAAGCCCAGATGTCATGTGAGTTTCCTTTGACAGCCAACATTTGCCGTACACAGTGTCTCCTCTCTGCCATAGAGTCCTGTCTGTTTCAGGCACATTCTTAGTTGAACTGTATTATTTCCAGTTCTTTATGAAGGTCGAAGGCTTATTTTAAATAACCTGAATTATTTCTTGTTTCTTTTCTATGTGGGTACTCATCAGTGACCTCTAGTAGTCTTGGTCTGAAATGTTCCTTTGCCGTCATTTTCCATTAACATTTTACACCGACAAAGATGTGAAAACAAGTGATTGATGGTGTGCAAGAAACCTTGCCATTTATGGTTATGCCCCCACCTTTTGGTGGCTCTGTGAGGCATACATCACTCCGCCAGTGACCCAAATCAACCACAGAAAACAGCTCTAAAACAAGAAAGTGCATAGAGTTTTTATAAACAAAAATATACAAAACAACCAGGACATTAAAGCGAGACTATAAAAGGCACACAATTAGAACACAACAACACACACAATAAAAGCAGCAGTCCCCATGCTAGCAGCTTCTCCCCTCTGATGCTGGCACAAGGGCTTTCAGGCACTTCATTCCCAGGCCAGGTGCACCTCATGGAGGACTAATCAGGAAGCACTTGAGCAGAGCTGCAGAAAAGACACTCAGTATAATGCAAAAGCATCTTTACCAAGTGATAAAAACAGAACAGTGTTGGGGAGTAACGGAATACATGTACCGGCGTTACATATTCCATTTACAGTTACAATTTAAATAGATGGTATATATATTTGTAAAATAATCGATTAGTTCCCGGCGATTATCGAATAGTGCTTTTGGTTGAAATGCCCATCCCTAATAGAATTATTGTTATTTAATGTTCTATTTTTCCATTTTTAACAGCTGAGTAAATAAAGAAACCGAAGCAAAACATCTGTTGTGTTAACATTCCCTCAGCCAGTTGGAGCAGAAGAACACACCAGAATAGGGCTGTTTAGTAAGCAGGATTTGATGGCCGCATTCCTACACTTTTAAAATGCAATTCAGTGTGGAAGTTATCGAAGTATTCAGAATACGTTGCTCAGATTGAGTAATGTAACGGAATACATTACAAATTACATTTTTGTGCATGTATTCTGCATTCTTTAACGGAATGTTTTGAAAGTATCCTTCCCAACACAGAAACAGAACCATTCATGTTACATCCTAATGGTTGCCCCAGTGTGGTATAGTAAATGTAGATTTCAAGAGTTGGATTTCCAGTTAATGTTGTTCTGCTGTTATTTTTTCCGACTGCCATGTACCCTGTTTAAGAAAATCAATGAGAGCCAAGGCTGAATTTTTTAAAAGTTTTCATTGAAAACAAACTCCAGACTCAGACAGTTTAGCTGTGGGATTTAGGATCTAATGAAACATTTACCAGTCAGACCAGTTTGATGTCTGAGCACAGAGACAGACATTGGGCAAAGTACCTTACTCATCTACCTGTTAGGTTGTACAGTAAAAATATGATCTACAGTTTTCCCAGAGCTATTCTAAATGATCCATTTATCTGCAATCCCTGGTCCTGGGTGACCATTCAACAATCCCATCTCTGTCACTGATTGCACTAGCATGAAGTGTTTGCAGGTAACATTATTCTGAGACTCTGAGGAAATAGTGTCTGTTTACCTGCACGCAGTATTGCAGATATTGACTCATATCCCAGTGAAGGTTTTATTTGAAATAAGATGTTTATAGGGTGTTTGTGGCCAGTTTGGGGGCAAGAATCCTGACTAGGGAATAGTGCATTAGGAACTAGTATTTGAGTAACTATGCACATACTGTACACAGCCCTTGAATGCACACAAATCAGTTTACTAAGAATGCCTCTTTGAGCTCTCCTTTGTGTACAAAAGGTGTTTTATTGTCTCATTAAAGAGGTAAAGGCGATCAGATGTCTCGATATTTAAAACTGAACCTAGGCATGAGAGGGCACTTCAAGTATTCAAATCAAAATACCACTACAGAGGCAGATGGGCATGCATACGCACTTCACGGACACAAATGAGACCCCTTTAAAATCACTTTTAAAAATTGCAGTATGGCAGTTAAGAGCAACAAACACAAAATTTGTCAAGGTGACTCATCAGGCAGTGGCTATTTGAACAAGAACTGAAGAGGATGACTGCTAGACTGGAACTCACTGCTTTTATGTTTCGGCCCACATCCTCCAAGGGACAAACAATCTCAGTCACATCCCACCAATCTCAAACAAACATTTATATCCAGAGAGAAGAAAAAAATACACATGTACAGAAGTTAACATTCAGTCATATTAGTTAGTGACAAAAACAACCTTTAAGATGCCTCACATTGTTGGGATATTTATAGCTTATTCCGGTTACTGAAAATGGAATGTGACATTTACGTGCAGCAGCTCATGAATATTATACTTGAGATTGAAATATTAAGGGAATAGTAGCGTGCATGTAAACATGTTCTCTGCCAGGTTCATACGTAAGCAAGTGAATTAATCAGTCACAAGAGCAACTTTCATTGTCTGCAAACGTCAAGCAGTTGCATCTTCAGCTGGCAATCCTCTTTTACTGTCCCTGTAATCTTGTGTTCTGCAATCATGCTTAAATATTATGCAAACACAACAAGGTGGATGCAATGATCTTTATGAATATCGCTTTCCAGTGTTTGATACCAATTACTGTATATCCAAATGATTTTGTGGTATTTCATCAGTTTATGGCCATCTATTGAGACTACTTGAAGATTTGCATCTCTAAAGACAAAATGACAAACAGACTACACCATTATACAATTTGCTGCATAACAGTTTTACCACACCTCATAATATAAATGCAGTGCATAAATTGATGTGGTTTCTATCACGGTAAATGTTTTGGATTTAAAATCATGCAATGCAGTGTCATTATTTTTCTGCTGGTGTGACAAAACACAAAGTTCATGCATAGTCCAGCTGGAGCTGAAAAATGAAAATAGGATTTTTTCGTAGTGAAGCTGAGTTATTAGCTGATTTATCAGTCCACCTAATAATTTGTTTTAATGGCAAATGCATAATGGAAGACTAATGAGCACTGCTCACGAGAAAAATGCTTAATAAATGGCAGATAAAAGTTGTGTCGATTTACTTCATTTTGAGAAAAAAAAAGTGCTTTCAATCATATGCTGACTCATTAGGGAACAATATGCAGTACATGAGTGCACACCAGAGTACCACATGTCTAGGTTAAAGACAAAGCTAATTTTTTCTGAGGAAAACAACGTCTCTGTCCTTGGTGCTGAAGTCCACATGAAGAACGTCTTTCCAGACAGCATTTCACACAGTATGTACAGCACATAGAGCACATTGTTGCATCCTATTGTTAATGCACACATCACCGTGTCTGCTAGTGTTGTTACTGCAGGGCACATAACTCATATTTATCAGACCTGACAGCTGTGGATTGAAATCTAGTGTCTCACTGGGGAAACTAATGTCAGATATGATGTAACGGCTGTGTTAACTACATTTCTCAAAATAAACAATTTTGGAGTCGAGTCAACAAAGTTTAGTCAGCTAAACTTGTCAGACTGTATTCAAACATGAGTTGTTGTCTGTGTGCAGAAGCATCCTGGTTCTCCAGTGACAGGTCACTGTCACTTTAATTACAACAGACGCTTTTGCTTTCCCTCCACTTGCACATTTTAAGACAAGTAAAGAGGAAGTTACAAAAAAGAGAAAGAGATAAATGAAGAAAGAGAGACTATCCCCTGCTGCTCATTGGTTCTCTATGTCTTCCTTGGTCCAGGAGGAGCTCTGTCACATTTATGCCTAAGAAGACAAGTGCTCCCGCAGCTCCCTCTCCTGGGTTTTCAACCCCGTCCCTCTCTTTGAAGATGATTTTTTTTTCTTTTTTTTTTTTGCAGCATCTGCTTTTTTCTCCTTCCCCAGCCCACTGCTACATTGCCTCCCTGCCTCTTTTCACACTTTGATTGCATGTATCTCTCATCGGAGTCCTCTGGCTAATTGCATCATTCTAATGGTCTTTTTCATGATCATACTCTGTGGTAAGTTGACGTTTCATGCGGCTTATTAATTAGAATTAGCGAGAATAGGAGAGAAAGTGAAGAGAAAGTGCTGATCAGTAGTTTGAGTGTAGAAATTGCAATTGTCTTGGTGCAGGGTATTGGGATTGTGAGGGGATCAGGAAATGAGGCTGTAATCCAAAAAGTTTACATCATTACTGGCTAACCCCATTATTTTAATCCCATAGCACCCCAGTATAAATAACCACTCATTCTCTGCTCATACCAGTAAACAGCCAAGTGTAGTAGTGCTCTAATGTCTATTGACATATTATTTCACTTGGCTTCCGCCATTATCAGCAGCATCCACACACAGCAACAGGACTTGGCCTGTAAGTGGAGAGAGTAGGTGTCTCCATCCTCATCTTGTCTTGGCACACACATACTGTAAACACACTCACACATACAGAGTGGTGGTGGTGGTGGTGGTGGTGAGGATGTTGGAAGTCTCCTCCTTTAGCTGGAGGGCTTACCTCTCTCTCTCTCTCTCTCTCTCTCTCTCGCTCTCCCTCACTCTCACTCTTTCTCAGTCTCTCTCTCTCCATCTCCCTCTCTCCTTTCGCTCTCAGTCACTCTGATGCTGCCACGTCAGTGCAATTTAACAGTTCTTTGATCCATGTCCTGAGAGTGAATGGCAACAAATTAAGCAAATTATCTGAACCACCCACGGGCCTAAGGCAAAGAGAGAGGTGGAGGGGGGAGGGACCGGGGGATGCTACAGTTGTTAAAAGGAGGGTCGAGTGTGACTGCCAGAGCCGTGATGGAGGACAGAAAAAAATAAAAATAAATTTGCTCTGTATATAAATGTATGGGATAACCAAGGAATGACCTGAATCAGGGGAGATGCATTCTGCCTCAGTGGTCTCCACCTGTTCTCGGTGAGAGCTTGGTTCTGTCGTCGGTGGACAGCCAGCTCAGCTATTTACTTTGACTTTGGCAGCTGTAGGATGTAGCAGGATGCAGGATTTTTGTGAACAATATAAAAAAAAAAACACATCATGGCTACATCTTATCTTTGGGAAGAAATCAATTGGGTGTGAAAGGAATTCCTGTCTCTTCTCTTTTCTCTTTTCTTTTCATTCAGTGTTTAGTATTTACTCCCTGATGTCTCTCTGTTTTTTGATATATTGTTATTGTAGTTCTGTCGGGATGATGGCAGTACCTTTTAGGAGAGAGAAAAAAGAAACAAAGCTAAAAGTCCAGGAAGATTCAATTGCAATGCTTGAAGGTGATGCATGAAAAACAAGGTGCCTACTGGAGCAATAGCAAGATTCTTCACTCACACATAGACCATAACAACTGAATTCAAAACTGAGAGGTCTAATTTTTTGAACTGTGGTTGACCTAAACACATGCATACACTTCATTCATATTCAGCCATCAGTGTCTTTCTATTCTGCTGAGCAAAACAGCAAAAACGGGGAAGAAGAGCGCTTATGAGTAAACAACCGAGTCTTTAAAACATTTTTAAAAGCTTTGCAAATGTTTTATGAGGAAGAGAACTGACTCTATGCTTTTGTCAGCACTCAGTGATGCATACAATATGATCTGGTGAGTAACAATGAATGTAAACACATTTGTGTAGTTGCAAGCATTGAAAAATTGCACTAAGCTTCAACTTTAAGATGCAATAGCGTTTAAAGCCTCAAACCAAACACAGTTTTAATTTATTAAAAAAATGAGTCTGAAATTGACAACAGCCTGTGCAGAACTGTTTCACTATATAGAGAGTTTATTAGCGTACATTGAAATCAATGTAAAATGGGTACATGGAGTCCAAAAGCAGAGTTGTTTGTTTCTTAAAGTTCTTCTTATTTCACATGTTAATGATCCAGTGAGTCTTCAGGTTCCTTTGGCCATGGTTGAAGTAAGTCACTGAGCCAGCTGTTGTGTTCACACCCAGTCCTGTCTCTCTACTGTGGCTGTAGCTGTTAGAAATTCACTAATCAATCAGTTTGCAGTTGATGAAGCATTAATCAATTCATGTTTTTGGAAAGGGGAACTGTACACTCTTCCAAATTCATAAAAGCAAGAATTTTATTTTTATTTATTTTATTTTTTTACTCATGGGTTAAATATAAATAATAACAATTGAATTAAATGCCCTTAAGGCAATCAGCTGAGGTCAAGGATGGTCTTCCCAGTATGGGTGCATGCAGTGTCATTTTGGAGAAGGATTTCTGCATCTGGCGTCTGCTCACAGATACCGTGCTGCTACTGCTACGAACTTGCTATGTTGCTTGAAACTTCTCCTCAGTGGGTAAAACAGTAAAGGTGATGCAAATCTAAGCCAATTTTTCATCGACCAAAAGTGGTTCTTTCCAAAGGAGGCAGAGTGCACCCTGCGAGATGTCAATCATTCCCTGCCATTACCTCTCTTCCAGTGCTCCCACTCCTAAAATAACTGCTCCATAGCACTCACCATTCTAGCCATCATGATAATGTCGCTCTCAGCATTCAAATCTCAGAGATCCTCCTGCACCATACCCCTTTACTCACTCATCAGAATTTAAGACATTGTCCTCATCCTTACTGTCCTGTGCTCAGTTTCCTTAGTTAGCGGGGAAGAAACTGGGCAGACTGGAGCCCTGGCTTCTCTATTCATAATGTAATTTCACAGCTCATTATAGTCCAAGGACCATTCCCTTCAGATGGTGTCAGTACTGGTACTAGATATGAATTACCTGGCAGATCTGGGTCATACAGTATTTGGAAATCACTCTTAGCTTCGCCCTGCCATCTATCCTATTATTAAGACACTAGTAGGAAAATAAAAAGTAAGTGCTTTTTGCTGTTACTGTGGTTGTTGTCTTGGAGAGCCCATCTGGCGCTCCATGCAAGGTAAAATAAACTCTGGAGGAATTATATTATGAACTGAGTTGTTAAATATAGACAGCAGCTTTACTCCCATCCTATATACAGAGCATTTTGTTTTGGACTAAAAGTAAATCTGACAATCCACAATGGTAAACTAATTAATGCTTAATGCCTGGCATTATTGTAATGAGCCTTAATGAAGCATTTTCCCAGAGCCATTAAGATAAAGATCGTAATGGATTCAGTTCACAGGTGTGCTAACATTTATCTTCAAATCAATGGATTCCCACTGCCTGAGCTGTAATTAGACTGCCAGAGTCTGATAAGGGTCATGCCAAACTTGTGTTGTGTGTACTCAGTAAATGTGTGTGACTATGTGTGTCCATGTGTGTGCATACCTGTGCATCCAGTGCTACCTCAGCTGACCTGCCATGCAGCAGAGGTGGCTTTGCAACAGGCTTGTTATAAATTATCCAATTAACCTTGTGAGACTGGGAGTAACTTTTGATTTTTGCTCAAGGTGCAATTGCTTTATTAGGCTGCATAACAATGGAAGGAGCAAAACATGTAGGCTGGTGTAATTTGGTGGGGTGATTGTATGTCAGCAGCTAGTGTATGGTAACTTAAGACAAGCACCTTCCGTTTTTTTTTTTTTTTTTTTTTTTTTTTTTAGTGTGCTGTGCTGCAAGAAAAAAAAAGCAACAACCTGCGAATGAGTAATGAAAGCCTGGTTGATCTATTGATCTGGTGTGCAAAGCTATTATGCACTAAAAACACATGGCTGCATCATGCCATGATTCTGCTAATAGGCTCCTTTACAGAGCTGTTTAAGGAACCACAGGTCAGAGACCAGTGAAAGAAAACTGAAAACACATTGGACACAGAAAATTTGCACTTTAAATACAAATTAGTGCAATGCAATTTCTGCTTATTGCTTATAGGTTGGTTCAATAATGAGGAACATTATTGACAGACAGCAGTGAAAATAAACAAACCTAAAGCTTTTACAGGCCATTCAGGATAGAAGACCAAATAATGTGGACATTTATGAAACTCATTAGGAAAGACAGCAGAATATGCTTAGTAGCCATTTAAAAAATATTTTAACTGGGAGGGAGATGGAGGCTTCTTTGTAGAAATGAAATGGTGGGAGATGTCTGTCTAGCAGATTTGATCTTTGAAGGGGCAATTTACATGAAGACATGAACACTTTATAGGACTGCCAGATATAGAAATGAGGTAGTCCAGGAAATTACACACAAAGGTCGCTTAAAGATTCAACATATAAATAAAGTATCAATCAAATAAAACATGCCAAATCAGGCAGTTTTAACATCTATGTGACACATGTATGCACAACATGATCTCATATTAAGAATTGTATAAGACTATATGAGAAAGGAAGAATAGTAGAGAGGTAGGTTGACATTCTGTATTTCTTCTTCTTTTATAGTTCTTAGGTTTTAAGGTTCTGCAATACACATCACTGGCTACAGACACAATACACTTCAAAAATTCCTTTTACCTCAGTACAATAAAGACATTGAACCCCTCACGTTAATCTCCCAGCTCACCTGGCACCTGCGGCTCCCTGACAGAACTTCACTTTCACTGCAGCATCCATTATACATTATGAAATGTAACATTCTATATGTTCTGGCTGCGTGGTGTGTCTCTTACATTTTGGAAGGTTTAATAGACTGCTGTGAGTTGTGTTAGATGTAATGCACTTCTCACACCTCTTTAAAACACTAGCGCTAGAGCTGAGCTGTTTGCTCCTGCAAGCAGGTCTGTGAAATCACTGGAGTCATCACAAGTGATGATGATTATTATCATCAATTTTATTATTATTATTATTGTTAGTAGTCATAGTAGCATAATTTTGTTGTTGTTGTTGGTATAGCAAAAAAAAAAAAAAAAAAAAAATATATATATATATATATATATATATAAACAATGTAAAACACTGTAACTGTATAGAAAGTTTTTTAAAGAAAAAGATAAATACTATCTTTTGGCAATCCTAACATTCATTACAGTAGGTGAGCCCTGTTTATGCTGTGTACTGTTTATGCATTTACCTTTTGAAATGTGGGTGTTGATGGTGATGTGAGTGCATAAAATTGTGAAAGTGGACCTCAAACATATTCTGATGAGTTATTCATCTCTTCTTGAGTTCATAAACTTCCATCGGGTACAGGCCAGGCACAGAAAATAATCTGCAAGTTTTCCTTGTAGCCGTGTCACCACAGGCAAACTAAGAGCTCATTGAAGTGAGAAGAAAAACAGAATCTGAAAAATCAAATTCCACATAGCTTTGAAGGAGCAGCAGTACCACTTCACTGAGTTGAATTTTCAAGAGGCTTAATAAAGCAGCAGTGTTCAGTCAGAAGTGAATTAGAAAGTATCAGTACATGCATCAGTTAGTGATCAAAGTACTTAAATGAGTTTTAAACCATTACAGTAATTTGTTTTTGTTGGGGAGGGAGGGGGAAAATTCAAACCTTCTCTGCTACTCACTTCACTTCTTCTCGCTGAGACCTAGTCAAGCATTATGGGGAAGGCAGTAATTACATGCGCCCATAATGAAGGCGTTGTAAAATATTCATGGGATTCATCTTTGGAACTGCTCTTGTACTCAAGGCTGCAGCTCCTCCTTCTCCACACAGGGTTAACCAGCGCTGTTTTGTCCATTGACTGACAATGGCCACAGGTACAGCTGCTTTATGCCTGTGAGCAAGTTTTTGAGTCACAAAGCATTTCTAATTGGTCATGACAGGAGCTTCTGGTTGCCAGATTTGATCTATACAGCCCCTGGAATATTTATTGTTCAGCATCACCCCGCACTATGCCTCTAAAAAATGCATTATTTGAGACCTAGTGGAAGTCTCAACCAGAGGCAACCATGACCCTAATAACAACTGGCTAGACAAACAAAACAATAAATAAATAGATAAATAAGTAATGAACACATGAATAAATACACAAGTACACAAAAACTGTGAATTCCTTTGATCCGTTGCCTAGATGAAGCTTAACCCTGTACATTGTACTTTTTGAATTCTTTGTGCCTTATCTCTGGGACTAAACCCCCGCACTTGAAGCTGATCAGCATATCTATTTAAGGATTTACTTAGTGAGAATAAAACAGAAACATTTCCTTTTTACCAGGTGCGATATGAGCTTGTGAACGAGTCACAAGACCTACACTTTTTTTATTTATTTATTTATTTTTAACAACTTAGGTAAATGGCCTTTTGACACCAGTTATTTATGAGACTTTAATTTTTAGCAAATAAGCATAGGCAAATTTATCCAGCTAATGTATATCTGGAACAATAGTGTTTATTGTTTGTTTATTGTTTATTAGATGGATCCCCATTAGCTGCCGCCTTGGCAAACACTGATCTTCCTGGGGTCCATAAAGTACATAAAATATAAGACAAATGATAGCATCCAAGACATCAATAAATACATAGTCATACATTCCTAGCATAACTACACTTATAATAATAACATTAACAACAACAACAACAATAATAATACACATATGTACACCCACACACACACACACACACACACACACACATTATATCGGCATAATATTGTAATATATTAGTAATACTATAAACATACTAATACACTATGATAGTACTAATAATACTATACATTAGTTATATATTTTCAGTCACTACTATCATAATAATAATTCTACTTATTTCAATATCAATAATAAATTCCCCATCATATGGTCTGCTGCTTTAGGTGAGCCTTAAGTCGTTTTTTAAAAGTTAATTTGTTTTGTGAGTGAGATATGTGTTGTAGTATTTCTAAACAATAAATACTTAATCTTCAACAAATTTTATGAACGAACTGTTAATAGTAATTTTTGAGTAAGAGATTGGTGCCGTTGCAGTTGGCTCACTGCTTGATGTCCAACAGCTAACTCTTGGCAAACAGCTTGGCTAATTTGAGTTGCTGAACATGACCTTGGCTGTGTTTTTGGTGTTAGGATGGGACAGGATTTTGCTAATATTATATGTGACTTGTGCAGGTAATGGCTTGTTAGCTTATCTCATTAACTAACTAATTAGCTGGCAAATGGATTAGCCTTTTGTGATAGCCTTGGAGCTAGACGCTCAGAGGGCCAGCTGTGGTAACAATCTTAATGGAAGTACCTGCTTGCCACAGTTATTAAAGCAACATGCAACAAAGTCTTGGCTGAATATACGTTTAGCCTGGGGTCAGGTGGAGTCGAGCGCTGCCAGGATGGCACCAGCAGGGGGGCCCTGTCCATGCTTCAAAACCTTTCTTATGAAACTGTTGGTGGCGTCATCAAGCCTATGTCCATATTTATTTCCAGGCACGTTTGTGAGTTGCAAAGGTTGGACATTGGTCAGGTTTGAGCAGAACACAGCAGAATGTAAAACAGGAAGTGGGAAGTATAGCTGCATGATATTTTGAACCTGCTCTTCAGTCTGTACAGTATGGACAACATAAGTGAGCAGTTATTTTGCCACAGAACTGAAGTGACTTTTCAAAACAACACAGGTCTGCCTGCAATAATCAACTGAATTCTTTCTCCTGGTTAGAACTCTTATTCTGACATGTTGAAAAAAAAAATCAATATCAAGCCCATCTATTTTTAGCAATGGTCTATTCTTTTATTCTGACCACCTCAGCTCATAGACACTAAACTCTTCTTGAACTCCACTGCTGGCTGCCAGAGTGAATTGTGATTAGATTAAAACACACACACACAAACTCACACACAATGTTACTGATGGACCTTGTTTTGTTGCTAAGACATGTTTGATTACTCACAGTGGATATAGAATAAATATAATACACAATGGTTCTCTCTCTTTGTGTGTCTTGTGTCTTAATTTGAGGAACATTATACCAAATTTGATTCAATAATATCACTGGTGAGCTAATGTCACATCTATTATTTAAATTCTGATCTCATCCTCACTAATTCTAATATCAAGGGTTAGAGCATTTGATGCATAACAATACATTGTGACATCTGGCCTCTCTTTAATTAGTCCTCACAGACTATTACCATGTAAAAACCGAATTCTAGACATCGGCGTTTGAACATGGAAATGTGACATTAGATGGTGGAAAAGGTGGCATTTGGAGCAGACTCAACCTGAATAGGAAGTTAGTTCATTAGGAAAGTCAAAGGAGAGTTCTGTGTGAGACACGCTTTTTGGGGGGAATAAAATCAGCTTAGATAATGTAATGTCAGAGAATCCCTATCATTAGTGGAGATGTGGTGATTTCCTGTCTAGGCTTTACTTTGCACTGCAGTTTGAGTGACAGAAACAGTGTTACAATGTGACAAAAGTTGTGTTCAGTGAGAGACCTGATTTCATACAGCTGAAGATGGAAGTATTTCTCCCTGAAATCCTCACAGGCCTTACTTTCAACAGGAAGAGGTATGACTCTATCTTTAATTAAAATGTTGGATATTTTATTTTATATTGACTTGTGAAGCAGATTAAGGCAAGGCTGAATGTAATATATATATGTGTGTGTGTGTGTGTGTGTGTGTGTGGTATATGTACACTGAGGAAAAACAGATTAAGAAATTCCAAACAGTTTGCCTGATGCAAGCATTTTGCTTCCTGCAGGCTCTTAAGCAGCACTGTGCATATACCCAAGGCAGAGATGAGGAAAAAGCCTCTTCCAATTCCCAGGGTGCAAAGAGATGGAGCAAGGGGAGTTTTCTAAATGATGAACTTTTACAAATTGATGACTAGTCAAGATCACTGACAACTTCAAAGCTGTGTGGATCCAGGTCACCTGCAAGAGGGTTTACATAGACTATTAATGTATCCTGATTAAAGAGAAACCTGCACTGATCCACATCCACCCAGTCGGGCATTCCCCACCATCCCTTAGAAACAAAACCAGCCAATCAACCACTGAGTGCTAACCCAATGCAGATACTATGGACTAACATTATTAGACAAGATTTTGTTTTCCAACTTCTCACGGCCCCTGGTTACTTATTTTGCTCAGCTGATGCAAATATATTTGTTGTGACACTTGTCTGGCTGTGAATGTCGCATGATCCATTGAGTAAGCAGTGGACCACGAGGCATGTAGTTTTTCTCTCATCTTGCTCTTCCAGTAAGCCTTTGTACTTGGACCATCCACATACTGTGGCTGATACCCAGCAGGAGGAGTTGTCATCACGGTGAAGTAGCGTAAAAGTGCAGCAGTGCAATTAGCATGACAAGATGCTTCATTCCCTCGCCTTATAGAGTAGTCAGTCCAAGTATGACAGAAATTTCAAGAGCAGTTCCCCCTTCATCTGTCTCTTCCACCAACACTCAGATTCATTTAAAATCGGTGTGCCAGTGTCTTGCAGTTTATTCATGCATCAGAAAACTGGTAAAAATGTATGAAGAACAGAGAGAGAGACCATGTTTGATTTATGCGTTTTCTCCTGTAACGATACAGTACAACTGCATTTTCTCATGGGTGCCATTGTGACAGTCACTCTTGATTTCATGATTGACATTGCTGAAGTGATGGCTGTCACCCAAATCAACCATGTGTCTCTCAAATACATGTACAAATAATCTGTCTGTTTAAATACAAGCTAATACTTTGGCTGCATTCGCTTAGAATTTACACTCAGAAAAATGAAGAGAAGTATTTGTGAAAGATTTTGTTGATGATGAAATCAAGATTTTATTTTCCAGAGTTATGATAAAGCTCTACAGGCCGTAATGTTCAATCTTCCTTGCTGCCACTGATATTAGGTAGAAACAATCCATTCAACACTTTGGGAAATGCACCTCCTTGCTTTCCTGTGGAGATATGAGATTTTATTTATATGCTAAATATACACCAGCTAGTACCTCTTATACTCATAAATACCATTTATACACTGACATTAGTGGTCCTTGGTTGGTTTTTAAATGTGCATAAAGCACAGATAGACAGATTCAGATACAAGGGAGAAAGACTGAGCCAATATCTGCCATGCAAATGTATACAATCGTCTCATCCATCGGTAGGTAAGTGTAAGTGTCATAGCAGTCTCTACTTGTTTGTTTTTAAAATTCATTTGGGGGCTGAATCTCACTCTTTGTGATTATTATTATTTTTTTAAACGGGATAATGTAACATGTTATAATTTCCAAAATTGTAATCTTATAGTTACAAGCCCAGGTAATTATACGTTATCAAGCTAGACTCTCCGCTCCTCTCACCCACACTTAAACACCCGTCCTTGAATACACAGTGTCCCACCAGACCTCCATGGTCATCTCTGCTGCTCTCACCCACACTTTAGCATTTGGCCATATACATTGTTGCCCTGCTCCACCTGACCTCCAGGATCCTGATGCACCACAGTCCCTTTATGCTCCAGCCCAGTCTCTCCACTGCTCTCAGCCACCCTTGAGCACCCATCCTGGGCTAAATAGTGTTGGCTCACTCCACTGTCCTGTTAGAGGTTGTTCTGTTTTTTGTATGTTTGTTTTTTGTGGGAATGGAATAATAATCAGTGTAACTAGTAAAATAACTCATTATTTTAGACATAAAGTCATCAGAACAGAAACTGATTACTTTTAAATGGAGTAATCAGTAATCAGTAATTTAATTACTTTTCCAGAGTAACACTGTTGACAAAACCCTGATGTTAGCGGGTCTTAGCAGGTTTTTTGACTATTGTAAAAGAAGCTTAACTAACATTTAACTGCTACCACCATATTGCTTCTTATTTTGTAGTCATTGCACAGAGCCGGGCTATCTATTTACCTCTGTCTTCATTGTTTGTGCCATGCTAAGTTAACCAGCTGTAGGCTCAAGCTGTGCTGATGTGGCATCAGTCTTTTAAGATTGTTGTCCAGGGAGTGAAAATGTAACTTTTACTTTTTTTTTCTTTTAAATTTTAATTCAGTAACAACCTCCTAAATGCTGAGCTATTTCTTTGACATTGTAGAGCAGAGCATCGTCATCTAATTGAAAATTTCAAACACATACAGGGATATGCATACACATGGAGACTGAAACATACTGTAAGCTCTAGAATGAAACAGAGAGGGAGCGTTACAGTAGAGATGGCAGGCGTTCAGCTGGGTTGAGGACTGGGACAGTGAGAACAAAGGCGGCCTCAGCACAGATTCTGCACTGGGACTTCACACTGTAAAAGGGAAGGGACGGCTACTGTTTCCTTTTCCTCCATTACCCAGAGGTCTTAATTAGTTAGGTTAATCATGCACTGCTATAATTGACTAGTGTTGTTTCTCCTTTTCATCTATCATTTCACTGCCTGGAACCAACCTGTAGTGGGGCACCTCATTTCACGTAACAACACTGATGCACCCCAATTCCCTAATATGATTGTTCTATAGTTCCCTTCCTTCCTCTCTGTCTCCTCTTTCTTTCTCTAATCTCTGTTTCCCACATTTCTCTTTGTTTCTCATACACATAATTAATCACACATATACACATTGTGCCAACACTTCTTTGTTTTGCAATCTTTACACTCACTTGTGTTCAGTTTTCAGCCGAAGAAGCTGAAAATGCATGCATAGCACGCAACATGAAACAGAGAGATTATTAATCAGGAAACAGACCACTCATGCCTCACAGCTGCTGCACGAATCCAATGTGTTGATGCTTAATAGTCTCACACTAATCCTGGCAGTTCTTTTTATTATTATTATTATTGTTAATTTATTTATTTATTTATTTTACCAATTTGACTATTTTATCAAAAAAGGCAAAGACATTTTCATACACAAAATCAGCTAGAGGGCACTAGTAATCACAAGCTGCGTATGAAAAATGTTAATCAGAAATGCTAATTGCGTTCAGTTTTCAGGAGGTGAGCTCCTTGCTTGAGTTTAATTTAAGCTAATTGTGAAGTTGATGATTTTTGGGTTGTGTGGCTGTCATCAACAACTTCTGAATATTTAACACTAAGCTGTTGGTTTTATGGAAAACTAAACTTGTGTGCATGTGTAATGAAAATAATTTGTGACTCTTATGCACTCTCTCTTAATCATTCACCATTATTCATGAAAGAACAGAGCAAACATATACATGGGATTGTTATATATTGGATTTTTAACAGGAGCATTGCAACATAGAAGCTTTCCTGGAAAGTTTTGGATGATTTATTATGGGGCTGATTTACACAGTTTTACACTGATAATAGAAAGGCAAAAGTCGTCTGGAGATAAACCAGACTGGGTCAGTCTAGTATCTGATGTGAGATGAAAAAGGGAGAGTGTTTTCTCTTGTTTAAATGTTGTTTCCTCTCAGAGTAACTAAGAGGGCATGGTTAGTAGTGGTTTCTATATCTGAAAGGGTTCAAAAGGCATCTGAATGGGTGAAAGGTAACCTTTCAGGACCATACAAAATGGATGACATTAGCCCTATTCACACTGGGATTAGTATTACCTGGGGACATCTGGTAATTTGTAAATTACCCCCCCATGTCTGTGTTTCTTGCGGGGCATTCACACTGTATAAGTGAGGTCTGTATTTTACTCGAATTTACTGACATTAAGGCCCGGATATGACATCAAAGCTGTGCACGTCGTAACATCCGCTGCTGTCACATCCATGTGCTAAGCAGGGGCTAAGGTATGTAGTCAGTTGTTGTCAGGATAATGGGCCATCATGGCGTTTGTATTAAACCTGTTTAAAGATAGAAAAATATTCCTTACCGCATGCTGCTACGCATGTCATCCATCTCAATATCCTCCAGAATTTCGCCCTTTTGATGGAACGGAGCTTTCTGTCTTTGGGTCTCCAGCACCAAGATGAGACTGTATTTGCACTTAAAATGGTGTCAAAATTGCCGCTCATAATTTCCACCGCAACCTCCATGTTTCAACTGGGAAAGAAGTAGAAAAAGGCACGCAATAAAAACAACAAATACCCCCCAGATTCGCATGGGACTATTGTTATCACGGGACGTCTGTGTTTGGTGAAATGTGGTAGGTAACTTGCAGCAGAATTTTTACTTTACAAATTAGAGACATGGCACATTTGCACGGGATCAAGATCACAGACATCCTCCACAAATATTACAAATTTCTAGAGGTCCCAAGGAAATAATAATCCCATGCAAATAGGGCTATTATCATGTTCTGTGGTGACAGATGGACTTTGCAGTCAAATGACAATATAATGCCGTGTCATAATATAAAGTTATTCAGTTTAAGATGATGCAGTATATTTCATATCTATGTATAATGTTGAATAGATGCTGTAATCCACATATTCTTTCTCTTTTTATCATTCATCTCTTTGGAATTCATTATCATGTTGGTGACTTCATATTGCTGCCATCATGGCACCAAACACATTTCCATTAGGAGGAGCTGCCCTAGATAGCCTGTGTGTATGCCCATGACTGCATACATGCATGTGTATAGTAAACTGAAACTTGAGCAACACTAAAAAGTCAGCTGCTGCTGACTTGCCCCAAACTGCAAAACTTAAAATAATAAAATGAAAGGGTAGATATACAGGTGGCTCCCCCATCTGCCTCAACTGTTCCCACCATCTCCAGCTGCCAGTATTTGCTCTGCACAGGATTTTTTTTACCTCCTTACCTCCACAAGTCTATAAACTATAAGCTACAGCAAAATTACAGAACAAAACAAAACGAAACAAAAACAAATGTTTACAGTCAAAACCTAGCCACTTATACCTATGCAGTACTATTTGGATTGCTAAAATAGAGAAAGAAATAGGCATATTCTATAATCTAATTATATATTTTTTCAAAACACTAATTAGTGATATTTAGCATGTGTAAACTTTTAGCTGAGGGGAAGACATGCTGCCATACCAGGACACTTCTGGAAGAATGTTTTTCATACTAACACCACAACAAATATCTTGCATCCACATGCACTTAAAAAGAAACTGTAAAAATAATTCACTTATAAGAAAAAAAAAAAAAGACTAAATTGATTTTACTGCTGTGTTTCACACTGGCGGAGGAAGGGGGTGAGAGGTGTGTGTACATGTGTATGCACCCCACATTAACCAGTCACAAGCCTCATAATATATATTTCTTGTTATTTTAACAAAATGCTTTAATGCATCCATATGTTTGGTGTAGCTCACACCTGTTTTTTTTTTTTAAAAAAAGCTGTACCGTGGTTCTTGATTGACGCGTTGACAGACGATCACGATGGAGATGCAACACGTGTGAAAATGTAAACACCACATAAGCTGCGAGAAAGACACTTTTTTAATTTTTTTTTTTATAGCACACGGTGATTAAAAACTGACACTGATGTATGATGGCAACACTGGTAAATACTGATAAAGATGACAAAACACAGCACTGCTGCCAGAAGCTTGTCATCTAATTAAAACTTGAGATTGCGTCACCATTTACTTGCTGATGTGTTTTGAGCTGTTTGAAGACAATGTGTATGACAGATATAAATTGTTAATAACTTTCTATCATTGGGTAATTTAAGGAAATTGTGTTATGTCTTGTCTTTGAAAATGAAGGCAATAACAAATGCATCTTATCATCACAGAAATGTCAGAATAAGAATCAGGGGACTTGTTTATGTCCTGGCAAGACCCAGAAAATTATATTGTATTGAGAACAATTTTTTTGGCAAAAATAAATAAACCTCTTCAACGGCTTCAGTCCCGAATACTGTTGTTAGTGTCCAAACAAGGGAAAGTAAAAACGTCATCCTCATTCTCATGTCTCTGCAGTGGCTTTTAGTGTGTCACAGAAGCAGAAATTACCAGTGACTGTTACCAAATTGCTCCATGGTTGAGGCCCAAAATACATCTCTGATCATATTAAACCCTTTGCCATTGTCTTTCACTGAATCTTGAAACTAATCATTATCCCCCATGTAATTATGAACCAGACTTCCATGTTGTTTGCTGTAGCACTTAGTCAATGCCTTTTATGTCTTCATGACTATTTTTTATCATACTTGATTTATTAAGAAGTCATACTGAATTCACATTTACAAGTCACACATGTTTACAAGAAAGAGAGAAAGACAGACTCACTTGTGTAGAGGCACATCAATGTACATATACTGAGAAACAATCTTAGATGGAAGGAGAAACCCTGTCTCTTACAAAATTAATATTACTGCTACAACTTAACTTCTTTCGCCGACCAGACACATTCATTCCTCTGTCATTTTTATTTGTTGCTGTTTTAGATGAATGAATGATCATTATTAACAGATGCAGCAGAGTCATCAGGAGAGGGTTGGGATGGATGACAGATGACACACAGTTACCTCACGGGAGACAAGTGTTTGTATCGGCAGTCTCATCTGTAGTTAGGATGGAACAAAAGTATTTTACAACCAGAAACCAGGATCTTTCTTTCATCTTAACCTGCTTTGAGAGCCTATAGCACAGTTTAATAAAGCTGTAGTCACGACGAGTATATATTGTACTCCAAGATTGGATTTTTTTTTTTTTTTTGCTTTTTGCTTTTCATTTAACATTTCATCCCGGACTTGCCAGATATATAATTTAAAGACATATCCTCCCACATCTAATGTACCCAGTCACGATTACATTTCCTGCAAAACATATTTACTCGTGGAGACGAGTTGTGTATAAATATTTGTAGGAGACAGTCCTGGAGAGAGCTAGACTGAGCTGTATGAACTCAACATAAACTCTTCACATTGAAAAACAAAGGGCTGCCCCCCCCCCTCCCAAGGTCTCGGTCGAGCGATTGGTTGAATGAATGAGTTCAAAAGAGTGTGACTTAGCACTAACTCATGTCTAACATACCAAAGTCAGGAACCGCCTGCCCTGTTGGGAAGCACAGGGGAGAGATAATGGCTACTGTCTGTGCACGCAGCATATGCTAGAGCATAAGTGTGTCTGTCAGTGCCTCATGCAGCTTTGGTCTACTCAAGGCTGAAGGACATAGATGAAAAAGCAGTGTTTACCAAATCTGGTTTGAGGAAAACAGTTTGAGATTATTTTGATTAGAAAGATCAAAAACAAAATAGATTTGTGGTGTCATTAAAGAGGATCGTGGTGCTGCTGCAGAAGACTTTTTTTTAACAAAAGCAGGTTATCTTAGTGTCTACAAGTTAACAGAAATGTGAAGCAGGTGACACGGCCTCTCTGCTCTTGGTACCTGCACTTGTATCCACAACCTGCTGCTTTTCTTTCGGGATTCTCAAGGAAGAAAATTGAAATGATCACAGAGAAAACTCTGCACATCCTGAGCTCACCTAGAGCTGATATAGAATAAATAAAGGCATTTTACACCAACTGTGCAAAACAAATGTGTTTGCTTTCTCTGTCACATTTTAATGGTCTCTGTCCCTCAAGGGGGAGTCCTGCTGTGCGAACCTGTTTCCTGATTGAGGCACGTCTTGATGGGTTTTCATATTCCAGTTCAATAGTGCCCTCAGATTGTTAATGCCTAATTTTGGTGTGCCACTTTCTGTGTTTATTCGGGGCTAACAGCTCGTCTTGGATTGGATGACAAACCAAAGAGACAGGCTGACACTGGGCTGTCAGGGTGATGCCAAGCCATCTGCTCCTCTGGAGCTTCCAAGCGGGAGCGAGGTGGGCAGGAGTGGAGAAGAAAAAAGAAGAAGAAAACTAACACTAATCCCCGGAAACTCTCTTTTTGCCTAACCCACAATTCCCAAGCTGATATCAAATGGAAAATCATAAAATTATCTCAGAAAATATGAGAGGGGTGGTTCACAATTTTCAGTAGGGGGTTACTTCTGCTTGCAAGTAACCAGTTTTTTTCCAGAGATTTTGTGTCACTCATGGAACCCTGAGGACAATCCCAGATGGCTGCACCTCAGCAGTCCTGAGTCATTTGGTATGGAGTGCATAAAGGTCACTTCACAAGTAGAAGAAGAAGAGGAATAAGTTGAACACAGAGAGAGAAGTACTACAGAACATCAAGGCACATTAATAACACTCGATGAAAACAGTAGCTGCAGTAATTATAGCATTGCACCAATTTATTTAGTCACATGTCCTTAATGACTTTGAGAACAGTGTCTTCGAGGGTGATCCTGTTCGGGTTTGAGCCACGCCAAAGAAGATTTTCTGTGGTAAACAGACAATATAGTTTTTCTAATCTTATCTAATCTAATCTAAAGGTCTGCACCAACATAGTGTGTAGGAGACACTAGATTGTCTTTGATTTGCACAAAGCAAAGGTGACACTGCAGGAAGAAAACCGTGAGAAGTTGATTACATTATACTCACTTAATACAAATTAGCAGGACAAATGAGACAAGCAGTCAAATCAGATTCAAATCAACAGATCAAAAATAAAACCTATTGGAAAAAAAAAAAAAGAGTGGCAGTCGAAATAGTGACAGTTAGCAGTGTAAGGTGTCAGTTTGAAACATGGGTGTATGGATTAAACTGATACCATCTCCCACTATTTTAAGGATTTGCAAGCAGAAGGTAAATTTAAAGTTAAATCGGTGAAGAAGTGAACAGTGGAGCAAAATCTGGACTTGGACTTCCATGGATGCCTCTGCTGTAATTTACCCTCAGCCATTATATTAAAACACCGATGATATTTTGTGATCATAAGGCTCATCTATATTTGTGTTGAGTCATGTTGTAAAGTAGATCTAATATCACTATATTCCCTATCGCCCCCATCCAATTATCAAATGCTTGCATGTGTACTGACTGATGTTATAGCCAAACAATCCACCAACAGTTTGGTTTATTTGGTGCTTATATGCTACCATTGCTAATAAATTAGCCTTCCAATAATAGCAGCGGTGGGGATGCCACTCTTATTAACTACACCACTGATTTTAGCTTTTTTGTGTGAAATAAACAATGTAGATGTCATCAGTCTGATCTGTCTGTATAATGGCTTGCACCCATGAATGTTTGTGTCTTGCTTCAAAGGACGTCTTCAACAACAGTATTCTATAAAGATCAAGGCTTCTTTTTTTATTCCTATTATGACATCCAGCAGCACTAGTTTTCTATTTTCCTATACCAAGAATCTCGCCCCCACATTTCATTGTTTCTACTTCCTGTCCTGCAACAGCAGTGACGTGAATAACATAAACTACCTACCTCAGTTCAAATTGACCTGGAAAAGATAGCATCATTTTCAGATTTTTTTCAGGTAAAATGATACATTTGATAAATTGAAATTTGACAGTGCTCTGGTTTGCAGTCACGGAAATATATGTCAGGCTTCACACTGTGAACACTTTCAGGATCATTCAGCCTTTCAGTATACTTTCAGTTACTCTGGTGGAAATGAAAACAATTCTTAAAAATTATGATGCTTGCACCCTCTGTTATGTTTGTAGAGACGCAACCATACATCCTCACATCCCAAGTTGCTAGACACAAAAAAGCCTTGTTTAAGAGCAGCAGTGCTGTTGGGATTCTATTTTAGTCGCCTATTTGTTAATATCTACAAAGACTTGCATTTTCATTTCCTCAATGTCCTGAAAGTCACAGACACTGGTATGTAAAGCTGGGTATCAATTACCTCCATTGCACTCATGCATTTCTCTTTCCTTTTCTCTTTTCTCCTTACCTCTAAGAAGGAACAAACAGTGACTTGCAGGCATCTGAAGTCCTGGTTCAGTGATGGAGTGGATGACAGGCAATAACAGGTATAAAACAAATGCGGCAGAGTAGAACAATAGCAAACGGGGAGCGCACAGAGAATTTGATGACTGGCTTACACAGAGGAACTTTTTCCATGGTTAAATATAATCATCCTCTGTTCTGCATGCACAAATTCCCTTGGGAGTTCATTTACATGAAACTTGGCAAATTTAGTAACTTCTCAGATTCACTGCTGTGTTTTTGAGGTTAATACATCCCACTAAGTGCACTTGGGACTTATCTATTGGACCTGAGTGATTGCCATTCAAATGCCTTCAGAGGGGAACTGAATATTGAGGTCATAAGAAACTTACACATGTATTATATGATATTTATTTCATCTATATGTTCATGTCGTGAATAACAATTGAAAATGGGGGACATAACACCATTGTTTGCGAAATATGTGAAGACTATTGCGCATGATTAGTTGCACAAGTGTACAGTAAACATGTCAGGGAATAAATAACAAATTGATCTGCGAGAAAATCACAAGTCTTGGTCTAGAGACACTGTTTCCCCCTAGCACATTCAAATATCATGGCTTTCAAACATGTCCCACTTACAGCAACTTCAATTAATACGCAACAATAATAAACACTTGTGACGGCAAGATTAAGAATGCCCCCGGTGAAACATGCTGCTGCTTATGGCTCTTGACAAGAGAAAATTGTATTTCATCTTTTGTATATGAACAGAGGCATTAAACAAAAGCCATAAAACAACAAGAGAAAGACTGAAAAACACACAAGCACAATATTTAATTATGATCCGTACGTCACATCTCATCATTTACGAGACTCAGATACAGCGGAAATTGTTAACAAATTAGAACAAGCTTGCTTTCTTGCTTTGGGTTACACTCCTCACTGTTTGTTTTGTTCAGCTCATCAACAAGTCATATGACATGGTGGAGGCTAAATTGCTTAAAGAGCAGCAGTTGTATATGTAGTATTCAAGTAAAACCTATAAATGTATCAAATGTATTCTAATTTTCCAAAAAAGCTTTTCCTCTTACCTCTGTAGCCTGCGGTGATAATGGTTCTCCAAGGATCAATCCTACTGACTTTGATGATCCCCTGACTTTTCCAGGCCATCGCGAATATGGATGGATTGCCATTAAATTTGGAGCACATGTTCATGTTCCCCTCAGGATGAAGTGTAGGAACTTGGATGATCCTGTACGTTTTTAAAATCATCAGTGCACTGATTTACGACCAAATACCCGCTGAACTAATCACATCCCTTTCACGGGACCTTGTAGGGCTAATTAGAAAATGTTAGCATGCTACCACACAGTAATTGTGGCCATGGAAAACATCTTAAGCTATCTGCTCAACCTCGCTGTGTTAGCTGTGTCATTGTGACAACAAGCATCTAGCCCAAAGCCCCAGTTTGCAGCCACACAGGGCTGCTAGCATGTCTGTGGGCTGTTGGTTTGGATTTAATGATATGGAATCAAAAGACTTCTATCAACTTCCAACTCTGCGATCCTACACAGCTTCTGCTCAATTTCAGCCCGTTGTTTCCTTTATTCTGTTTTGTTGAGTGCATGCTGTACAGCAATAGCAGCTCAGGCAAGCTGAGTCTGTGTCACCTGGCCACCACAAGAAGACAGGGACCTGCAGGTAAACAAGACACTGGTAAATGAAGCCAGGGATGCCAGGAGCTTTCATGCCAACAAAAATAACTCTGAATATTAGACTTGGCTTACATTTGTCAAGTGGCCAGGAACATAATGAGATGTCCGTGCTGTTCCATGTCTCTTTCTTTTATTACAATAACATCATCTATTGGCGCTTGTCACAATAATTTCATATTATAATATATTTTTGCATTCAAATAGCCACACACACACACACAACCAACCACGTACACGTACACGTACACAGAAGGACATAAAACATCCTTGATTCCCCATGATTCTATTTAACAAGTAAATAGCTTGAGTGGTCAGTAATGTTTAGATATTGCCTCAGTAACATCACTTTGGCTGAATCAAGGCTGGATTGGTCATTTCACCGCATGGGAAGCAGAGTTAAATGAGCAGAGAGCCAAGGTGAACAGGAGGAAGTGTACTCTAGTGAAGTGGAATCCTACTATAGGCAAATGAGTGGTGGTGGGATACACAAGATTTTTTTTTTTTTTTAATGTTCAGCTTCGTTTTTTAATCTCACATCTGTCCCTGAAGAGATTAAAACAATAGACTCAGTAATTGAGGAACTACAATCAAATGAGGGCAAAAGTTTGCTCTTTGAGGTGTAATGATTTTACTCACTTCCCCACAGCGGCAGTTGTTGTTCATGTACAGGCAAAGGAGCATGCTCCACAGAACAAACTCTGAGAGGGAAAAATAATCTTGTCATTTTCCTGTTCACTCTTCAATATTTCCTACAAACTGTCAACAAACTTAGCTGCAGTGAAGTTATATTTTTTCTCAAGAAACATTGTTTGTGCGGGGTATTATAGAACAGCATGGATCCAGGCAGTTTGTGCATTGTGTACTCATCCCTCTTTCTCTCACTCAGTCCCTGCCGCACACACACACACACACACAACATAAATGCATCCAGATCCAACTTTGCTTTTAAGTCTTGTGGCTTGACACAAAGGGGATCTTTCCTTCCCAACACATCATCTGAAAAGAGAGAAAATCAAAAAGACACAAAGAGCCGTGTCACTATTCAATGGGGAGAAAACTCATTCTGTCACTGCTGCCATTCTGCGTGAGATTACAGTGGGGACCCATGGCCCGTGTTGCCTCTGCATCCCTCTTGCATTCTACCATTGATGGGTTGTGTGTCTGCATAATGAATGTCCCACTGTAGGATATGTCAACATTCACTGTATCTGTACTCCTCATGTCTATATGTGTTGTAAGTTGATATTAACAAACCACATATTGACAGATATCAGTGATACATTATGCGCAGATGTGTTGAATATGACACTTTTTTTTTTTTTTTTTTTTTTTTTTTTTAAGGCTGCCAAAATATTCACAGCTGACCTATCTTTCTTAGCATCTGGAAATACGGGCATTGTTAGCAGATGCTGCCTCCATATTTGCATGGAGCCTAATGATGTTCCTCATTTTTGTATGGAATCTGTAATGAAGTAAAGAAAAGCTATGCAACTTCATAGCATGAGAGAATAATGCACATTAATAAGTAAACAATCAAATAATGTTTTTTTTTTAAGAGAGAAAGAAAAAAGTCTGGGTAATTGGTTTTGCTGATAATTTGTTTTGTTCTAGCTAAGTTGTACTGCCATACTTTCCATCAATTAACAGAAAATATGCTGCTTCTGTCTGTGATAAAGCTGTATTGCAGTTTTGTGGCCTAATTTCAAGCAAAACAGAGTAGCATGAAATGAAACTGCACACATAAATACACTCAAGGACTCCTACGGGCATTTTACATCGTCTCCTGGGTGGTTAGTGACCTCAGTCCCCTGGTGTGATGTCATAGGCCATCACCTCTAAAGCAAATATTGCGAAAAAACATATTAAATAGAAACGTTTTCTCCATTTAAATGAGTATTTGAAAGTAAATGTTGTATGTTTGTATGCAACTGTGTGACCCATAAGACTATTTGCCTGCCACCTGATTAAGATGTGGTTAAGCTGCAAGACAAACATATATGTCACATGGGTATGAATATGTGGCCTCAGCTGAACTGACATTTACATTTTCTCCCTCGTGTGTTGTCACCTAAGTATGTAAACACAAACTTCCCCTGTTTCTCTTGTGTCCTCATTAGAGACAGTATGACTGGTGACAAAGAAGAGCCAGCAAACTCAGGGAGATGTTGTCTTCTGTGCTAATAAGACACAATGCAACAGTTTCCCAAGTGAGATCAAAACATAGTGTGTGGAGCAGTAATACAGCGATAGGAAGGCAGCTTAACCTCTGTAAATCTTTGTATTTGCTCTCAGGGAAATGTAAATATTTAAAAGTTGTAGTGTAAAAGCCCTTGCAGGAGTTGATTGTGCTAATATGAAAACAACCTGAAAATCACCAAAAAATCATCAATCAGCAAGAGGGGCGAGGATTGATTATTACTGATTACTGTTGTGTACATAGTTGTCCAAATTCACTGCTGTTGAAGCACCTCTCTGTCTGTTTCTGATTAGATGCAGGCTCCATACTCACCATGCACACAAAATGAACAGAGAACAGTTACTTGTGCAACAAAATTAGCACAGACAATTTGGGTATGTGTGACAAAAACAAGTGCCACTTTTCTAATTCAGAGCAGTGTGAAAGAGAAGAGAAGCAAAGTGAGAAGAACCTACTCAGAGATGCCTCAGAGCTGAGATGACAGACACAAGTTTAAAGTGTCATTTTTGTGAAGGTATCAGCTTCAAACAATGAGATACATCTAATAAGGCTTTAGATTTCCAGTTCAAATCTCACACTTTTGTATGTATGGAAAAAAAAGGATGCGCTCATTTTATGTATGGATGCGAGATGCAGGTGATCACACCTGGAAATATGAATGCTGAAGTGCAGTTTTATGTAAAAGCTCTGAGCCATTAGGGACAAATGAGCACCAGTTATTTATGCAGCTGAGATCACGTCAGATTTTTTTTTTTTTTACATTTTTTTTCACACTGCGAGTGAATGTAAGGCAGATAATCACATATTATCACAGCCGTCAAATCCTTCATATCTAGAATTAAACACCATGGAATACACACTAGCACAGACTAAGCCATTTATAAGCCTGTTTACAAGTTTCATGTCCCCAGAACAACACAGTAATGTGCAGCAGAAAATGAATGAAAAGTAATTTCTCTGAGAAATCCTTCGCCAGAAACTGAGCAAAGGGATTCACTTTCTAATCCTCTTTCAAAATGTCCATAAATGCTTTGGCTCTGCTGACAGTGGTCATGTATGTCTAATCTATATGAAACTCCTGCTGCATGTTTTACAGGGCCTGCCCCGCTCTCCTTTCACTGTCCCCATGGCAACATTTCCTCACTGGTAATCCCACCAAATCTCACGGCCTGACCGCGCGGTCAGAGCGTAACCTGGGCCGTGTTACACTTATCAACCCTGGCCACATTGCCCTGGAAGGCAGCCACTTTCTTTGCAGTGCCAGAAAAAACAAAAACTGAGATCTATGCAGATCCACCACACACACCCACAAGCACAGACCACTACCAAGTCAAACTGTTGTTGCACCTTATGTTGGTATTCCAGTTTTTGTTTTGTTGAGTCCAGATACCAGGATTTGGCAGGTTTTCACTGTGACTTTTTCACTCTCTTTTCTCAACAAAAAATGTCTAACAAATAAACGAAAAAAAATTCTGTTAAAGTTTCTTGATTATAGGAATTATTAACACTGAAATAAACCTGAAAGGAGCTACTCAGACATGTAACCCTGCCCTCACCTCCACACACATACCGACCTCTCCCTATACCTTATATTTGGGTCACCGTGTCACCACAGAGGAAACCAAGGTCCTCTCATTAACACTGTTATATGAACAACTGCATCACTGTCCATATGTCCACCAGGGAGAATGAAAGAACAAAGAGAAAAAGATGTACAATTAATTGAATGCAGTTATGGATAAATCTAATCTGGATGATATAGCAGGATTGTCATATTTTATGGCCTTCAGGATTCCTATGAATGGGGCACAGTGGGGTAAGGGAAGGATGTACTTTGATGCAGAGAGAGGGGCCATCAATGATTTTCATTTCACAGCCTGGTGAGCACATTCTTCGTGGTCTTGATAAGAGGGGGAAGATAGAGGGGAAGGCTTCACCCTGGGCATGTGATAAGACTGTGGTCATCCTCCAGTCTGAGCTAATGACCACAGTAGAGAATGATAAAAGCTCTAACCATTATTTGATGATCAGGTATTTAGGGTGAGGTGGTCGGTACATTGCTTGCAGGGATCAAAATACAACTGGATGAATTATTGGATAAATGGTGAAAACTGCATGCGAGCGGGTTTCTTCAGACTTAAGAAAACTAATTTTCATTTTGCCTCCAGTTGTTTTAAAGTTGCAGGAGTAATTGCAAACAGTTGATTCCACCGAGATGTGTGGTTATTCCCTCTGACAGGTGAAGCTCATTGGTGAAATGATCTCAGATTGTTTGCTGGTAAATTGACACTGCATAATTTGCTCATAGTCCCACTCATTTAAAATCGACAGGTGGCCACATTTTCATTAGCTTGTTTTCATTTTAAAATGGGTAAAATTAGAGGTGTTTAAATTTCATCCTTCTCTGTCTATATTAACGCTCCTGAATACATATGACCATTCACTGGGCACGGGCATATTAAGTATCACTTTCAGTTTCAGAAAGCTTTATTTGTCTCAGAAGGGCAATTCAGTTCTTACAGTCACCGACTTAAACATTTTCACATTCTCAAACTAAGGAGCACAGTATATGATAACTAAGGTATAAACAGTTTAAATAATAATAATATCTAATAATGTAGAATAAAAAAGAACTTAAAAGAAATATTGCACATAGGAAACCTACTTTGCATTGGCAGAGGGGATGGACGATCTGGAGCAGTGGGTTGTCTTCCTGGGTGAGGGCAAGTAATGCCGACCTGACGGCATGAGAGTGAATTCTTTGGACAGATCATGATCGCTGCTGGAGGAACCAATAATTTTAGAACAAACTTTGACAATATTGTTTCGACAGTTTCGGGCTTTCACTGTCAAACTGTTAAACCAGCACAAAAACGAGAAAGTTAACAGGTACACAGTACACAGTGTTTGACAATTGACTCAGTATTAACATCAAATCTGAGACAGGAATCAAAGGAGGCGTCAGTTTGGCTGTTTTACACATGAGTGGCAAAAAGTAAGAATTTGGAAAGCCATTGTTGAAAGTGTAAGTCCATCATGGTGGTGGACTGGGAGTAGTATGGACAGCAGGGAACCAACATAGCAAAAGTTATGCATTTTAAACTGTATAAGTGTGGCTGTAACCAATGTTTGACTGGTTATTGAGATAAAACTTTTTGATTGACATCTAGATTGTCCTGAATTCTATAGGCCATGATGTTGCGATATGTCCTGTGTCCTTCAAATGCGCAAAGTATTTCTAAAACAGACCATAGTCTTCTTACAGATATGACAGATAAAGCCATCAAGGGAACACAGTGCAGAGTCTATTTCAGTTGGAGATAATGCATTTGATACTGTAGCTTAAACACCATGGCACAAAGCATGGTGTTACATTTTTACAACGATACCCTGATTAGATCTCAGTGCAATGGCATAGGAGCCATCCATTGTTATGAAAGTAATAGGACACAGATTATGGCCTCATGGAAGGCCATTTTCGCTTCACAGAGATTCATTCATGATACAAATAGATTTTTTTTACTGCATAGTGGTTGACATGCAGTACATCATGTACTACCACAGCGAACCTGGTATACCTTACAACCTTTAAAGGGTCAGGGTGCATTGGAACGGGAAAATAATCATACAAAGTGTCATAGAGCAGTTACATCCACTTTAAAAAGGCATAAATTACTTCGAAACAGTTTCATGTATTTGATTGTGTTTAGATTAAATATAAATGTCATTGTTGTGGGAGCTTCAACCTTCACATTTAAGCTCATCTTCTCCTTTTTCTTTCTTTTTTTTGTATGTGTGTGTCACAGACGTGTTATTCTGCAGCTCGGCTTACTGAACAAACTGCAAAACAAATAACCACTAGGGAGAAGTGCACTGCTAATGTCAGTTGCAGGCAAGATAGCAAGCAGTGAACAGCTTAGAAACCTACATGCAAATGTCAACATTAGTTTGGTTGCCGCTGTGGTCCTTTTTCTTTAATACCACTGCAAACAAAACCTTGTCTGTCCTTGTCTCGTGAATAACATACCAAGTTTCTTAACTTTAACTCCCAGTCTGCTGTCAAACACTGACAGCCAGCCAAGAGGCTGAGAGAAAAGGAGCATTTCACATATTTTCTCAAAAGCATTTTTTATTTAAACAATGATGATATATTAACAAGGGTAAACTGAATTCAAAAATGACGGCAACATGATCTTTAGGCTAAATGCAAGAAATAAAGATGTGTGAAGCTTGATTTCAGACCCACACAGTTGGATAAAAATCCAGACACACACACATTTTATTCTTTTCCTTTGAATGGTAGCTGTCTTTGGCCCAATTAGTACCACCCTCTTGTTGCACTAAATAATTTGTGCCATCTGTGTGGCATGCATTATCATTATCGTTAACAAAACAACCACCTCCTCCACTCTAAGGATGGAATCTGGTCACAGATGACAGCTCACTTGCTCACAGTGGATCTCCAAGGAGCCTTTAATCCCAAAAGCAGCAATCTGTAAGTAGATTTTTTAGCCAACAATATTAATATCAAAAAGACAAGAGAGTGGAAAAAAAAAGCACTGGTATGTTGCTGAGGTATTTGGATGATGGCTGGGGTCTGAGGCTTCTGTGGTCCCACCAGGATGACTTGCTGTTATCTGCTGTTTACCCTGCTTAATTAACCAAATTCCCCAGCCTTCCTCTCCTCGGCAGCCACCTGTACAACACACCTAAGAACAGACGTAGATTATGGTAGTGGGTCCCGAGAGCCGCTCAAATCAACAGCCTGTAATGCCTTCTCAGCTGGGACGCACTGATATTTGCTCTGAACGGCGGCAAAAATAACAGCAAACATCCTCCGACTGTCACAGATATGAATACATGGATGCCACACAGACTCAGACATGTGGGGAAATGATTTAGAGCTAAACCAAGGCAACATTTTACTGACCACTCATGTTGACCACATTAGCAGAGTGAGTGCAGAAATCAAAATACAAGCACATAGTCAGGGGCTTGCATGATGCAAACACTGTGCAATAGTGATTACCACACAACCTTAAATTTCATTTCACACCATTATTCCAAATTACACATTAAGCAGAAGTAAAAGTGCAATGTAACAGGAAACAACAAGAGCTTTCCTTCTAAAGAGAAAATATAAATAAATAAGAAGCATAAGGGAGAACAGTCTCAAACATGTGATAGATAATGCGGTACTTAGTACTTGGAAGAGTCGCCCATGTTCTAATTTAGTCAGATTACCATCTGTTTATTTGATTTTCCTTACCCATAAACGGAGGGCGGCACAAGCAGATTAAAGAGTGGCTAAGCAGCCTAAACCGCATGTCAAGAAGTCCACTAATGGGCAGGAGGGGAGTTTGGGGGAGAGTTATATGAGTGGATATGAATGGATCCATAACTGCAGGACATGTTTACAGCCCTCCGAATGGATCTCAGGTGCAAACTCATTTAAAATCCACAGAATATCTCTACCTGCTTGTCTGCATTTTCAGGTTGTGATTGCACTGTCACAGAAGACATGTGTTGTGTAATTACATAAAATGGTGGGCTGGGTGAATTGGACAAAACTTCTAAACTACATTACTGCTAAAACTCTGACTGGATTTACAAGTGGGTTCAACATTAATTTACATTATTCATGTCTCTCCACTTATTGTTGTTGTTTTAATGAAAACTGTAAAAGAAATAAACAAGTATTACATAATTTCACAAAACACTTGCTGTACTGTAAGTTCTGCAGTACAGAGCAATACTAAAGATAAACAGTACTTCAGGTAAACCTCATATGATTACATTTGGTCTGACATTGACAGGACATTATTGCTTCCATTATTGTAAACAAATGCACACTCACTGCAGACGCTTCATTTGTCTCCATCTCTGAGGTGAATGTCTAAGCCAGCTGTCCATCTGCATTCAGCCTCCACTCTATTGACCTGATAATGCCCTCTACTGGTGCTGCAAATGTCACACTTGTGCTGACCCTTCACATTTAGATAAAGGGCAACCAATGTATGCGTGCACTGTACAGATTATTCTCCAAACAAGCAGGAATTTTCACCTGCCAGTCTTTTTATGGGGTCCAGGCTTTGCCAGCAATAAGTCTATTCTCTCACTGGCTAATTATAATCTGGTAATTGATTGACGCTCATAAATGTTTCCACTTTAACTGAATAGAGCAGAAGATAAATTATGACAGGAACACATGTCGCATTTATATCTGTTTTAAATGCACTTGCAAATCTACTTTAATTAATTGCTTGATAGAAAAAGTTTATACGTTTCACTTGCTAACTGTATTTTCATAAAGCTTCAGTTATAAATCGAAATTGCTAAGAAAAGATAATTGTGATCCATTGAATTCTCGAGCTTTTGGACTCCCTATGAAACATACAAGTGCCTTCAGACTTGCCTGCACCACACTGTGAGCAGAGCACATACCTGCACCAAATGTAGAGAGCAATTTATTTTGTATTTTACTCTTGGTGGTTTACAATTTTAAACAAACACCTATTTGTGTGGATGTGCTGTTTATGTGTTTCATTTTCCGTTTCTTTGTCTGGCCTGTGCAATTTAGCATGGAAATTGAAAAATTGTTTATAGTGGCAAAACCAGCCTGGTAAAACAATTCAATCTGTTGTCTTTTAGAGACCCGGCAAATACCATTTTCTCAGAGCCCATTATGGCCTTGCATTTATCTTTATTTACTATAACTGTGTTCACTGTGTGCACGTAAATAACATCTTGACTCTGTCAGTTCTTTGAGGGAGATTAAAATATCCGGTAGAACCGCTATGGATGTCAGTGCAATATTTTGAGGGAGACCTGGAACAGAAGGGGCGGGTTGGGGTAGGTGGTAGGGGGCTGGGCTTTTTTGTGTGTGTGTTTCTCTGAGGGTATTTTATGTTTTCTGTTCACTATAGGAGGATATATCTGTTAGCTACTGCGGCCGTCATGAATAAATATCGGAGAAACTGCTATATATTGATGTTGTAAAATGTTGTCCATTGTGCTGAAATCATAGGCAAAGACTTGTGCAAACAATTCAATACAAGTTCATCTCATCAGTCCCTGGCACGAAACCATACCAAGATGCACAGGGGACATAACAGAGTTGCAGCCAGATGTAGGTTTGAGGTGGTGTAGTGGGTGGGTGGGGGTGGGGGGGTTGTTTGCCTTATTAAGGACTGTATACAGAGCAAGACCCAGCAAGTGATTTGTTCCTTTGCCACCTAATCAATGCCCCCAAGCCACAAATGAAGCAATGGGTTACTCCTAAAAGGCAATGAAAGCCATTACAGATCTCTGCATTCACTGATCTAAAGAATAAAAGTATTTCCTTGCCATGGATGTACTTGTCTCTAAATGCAGAATGGTTATACATGCAGATGGCCATGCAATGCACATGCACTCACACACACATACACACATGCAATATGCATGTAGACACACAAGTGAGTATTTGTGTGCAACCTTGCCTCCAAGGAACTATATCAGTGCCAGCATCAATCTTGTTAAAGGTGAAATGGGCAGAGAAGGCAGTATGCTGTCAGCTTGTTTTTTCTAAAACCATAAATTCAGTGCATAAAACTCACTGGAGTAAAACTCTCAAAGGGAAAAGTACATTTTCTTTGCAGCCAGCGAGATTATGCTCTGGCAGACAGTGAGATTTAAAGTGTCAATAAATGTTCAAAACAAAGCCCGACTTTCCCATCCTTTATGACCGAGATGGAAAGATTAATCTGCATTTAACATTCATGCTAGCATCGCAAAGCAAACTATAAATTAATGTGACAGCAACAACACATTGTATTCAGAGAAACTTTCAATAAATACGTCATTCAGCCTCAGCGAGTTTTCTTGAGGGATGCTGCCGCCAAAGCTCTTACAGTGTCATCTTCTGCAATAAAATCAAAAGTTAAGATTTTACTTACTTTTTTATACATTATGCATTTTATTTATTGACTTTGTTTTGATGATGACACTAAAATGAAGAAAAAACACCACCTGCTTTCTGATAAGTATGGGGACTTGGTTGGATCAGGTGAAATACAGATGCCCAGAGCTAATGTCTCTTGGTGCAATGCATTACTTGCAGTGTGATGTCAGCGGCTGAAGTGATCGAGTGTTATCATTCGCCCATGACCTGTGATCAATCACCGCATTCATTTTGAGGCCAATGTCTGGGGAGGGAAAAGGTAAATTTAGGACACCCATCCCTGTTGGGTGAATACAGATGACCTCAAGAGGATAATGTTAGAATCAATGTTTAGATAACAACTATAGATTGTTTCTGCTACCACAGGGGGGGTGGTCCACTGAGACATGCCTTCCTGAATGCCAATGCGCTGCTTGGATTGGGAAGCAACAATGCAGTTTTGTTTCCTCCCTATGATAACACCATTACAACAACATCATGAATATGTTTTAGTCAGGGTATGTTTTGCCCTGACAGCATTTGGAGAAGGAGAAGAGTAAATGGTGATCATCAGCTCTTGCAGAACAATTAGATCGAGAGGTAATGAAAGGTATGGTCTGGGACAAGAAGATGGAGTGCTAATAGAGGATCCACAGGGCTTCATCTACCACATGACACCCCCCCCTGCCCTTCTTCTCTCTCCCACTCTCCCTCTCTCTCATTTTGTCTGTCTGCCTCTCGTCCTCTCCAGCAGAGCACAGTGTAATCTCCCACTCCCCTGTGGGTCCGGGGAGTAAATCAGCACAGCTGGATCACAGGCATCAATCTCAGCCAGCCCTCAGGATGGGCCACTTGTGAGCCCACGGGGAGGCATTTCCTCTTCATTCCAAATGAGAGACAAATGTTGCAGGGAGAAAGCGGCGCAGCGTGGTGGGGGTGGGGATGGGGGTACGAGGGGGGGGCACAGAGGGGGGTGGGCAGGCATGCGATGAAGGTGGTGAGGGAGGCAAGATTGGCAGGGAGTAAAAGTGATAGAGTGTGGAAAGGAGACAAGCGGGTGAAACAGAAAAGAGGGGATATACACGTCACGAAAATGTGCAGTCAGCACTAAAATCTAACTCTTTGTCTTTAAAAACTAATGAAAAAGTGCCAGTGGGGTGAGAAGATTTTACTTCTTACAGTGTGCTGGATTTTCTTAAAAATTGCATTGAAATTGCACTGTCAATGAGTAATTCACCTTTATGGCGGTGGAGATTTTAATACATGATAAAGTGGGGTGTTTGTAGTGCAGTTTAAGGGGGATACAGCAGCAATAATGGAAGAGACCAAGAGATAATATATGCAATATTTTCCAATACAATACGTTTTGATGCAAGAATAGCAATAATGTAATCTTGAAAAATGAATCTGGAGATATACATTCGATGGCATGATACATAACCCTTCATTAGTTGTTGCCAATTTGGGTGCTGTAATGAAGGTATGAGAACAAATGTTTAAAAATAATAGGTGTTAATTTGATTAGGCTGTACGTCATGACTTCAAAGTGCTTTTTTTTTTTAGATGGTGATAATGCCACCACTCTTAATAGCCTTGATAATAATTAATTTTCTATACAAAGAATCATGACAGGGATAATATGACACTGTAGTCTCAGCCGCAGCCACATCTTTACTTACACTCACAGTGATCTGTGAAGTTAGAACAGGATGGAGCTTGAATGAAGCAGAACAGACTCTAAAGCCATTTTCACATTTCACTCAGGTTAAGGTAGCGACCAGTTATGTAACTAAAAAGGTTTATTGTCACCAGGACATACACCTTTATATTCACATTTCTTGCATTTGCCCATGATTCTCATTCGGAAATCTTCTGGGGTTTCTACAAGGTCTGCATATTTGATATAAAAACTGTGGGCTGCTACTTTTAATGTAATTTATTCTTTTATGAATCTATATTCATAACACGATTGTCCAGACATTTCGGCCATACTGCATGTATCATTTCCATTATTAGGTTGTGAGAGCTCTGGTCTTATTTCCCAGCTGACCATGTAAAATGAGCAAGTTCCTTATTCAGTTTATGCAGTAAGTAACATGATATAAATCACATACTTATAGAGCTAAGAAGTAATAAAAATAACAACAAAGCCAGTTGCTCATACTGTTTTGCATTGCAGTTGCAGTCGTGCTATGTGCTACAAAACTATAGATCAAGGAAAATCGGGCGACAAAATCTGAAGAACAGATATAAAACTTCTATTTTAGGACAAGAATGGAAATATCATTTCCACAGACATCAATTCTCAGCATACCCGCCTCAAGAGTTCCTCCACTTGTGTTGAGTTGCGCCACAAGACAAATGATGAGAGGAGCTCCGTGCAGGATAGACAGGTTTGAGGATATTACAGTGGTAAATACGCATCTGTTGTCCAAAAGTCCTGAATTGGCAGTCAGGAACTGCTCCATTTTGCTGATTAAGAGGCTCAATATTTTATGGATTGTCATCGCAAAGTGTAAATCTGCTCAGCACTGTCATGTCTGGATCGTATGTGTACACTGGGAAGATTTAGTGGTCCACTTTCTACCACATTTTTCATGTAAAATGCAACTGGTACAATGCTTGCAATGGAAGGTAACAATATTGACCACAGTGGTTCAAACTGCTACTGCACAGAGAGCATTTTTCTACAGAGCTATTTCAGCCTAAGCCCATTATCTGTGGTTTCGGGTTCTACGGAAGAATTGATTGCTTGAAAACAAAAAACAAACTGCTGTCTTGTTTTCTTTTCTACTTTTTCCCTTTCTGTCTTACTTACTCTTTATTTTTGTCCTCTCTATACGCTCATCAGTTCATGTTCAGTGATAGGCACAAATAATACAGTAATAATTTAAAAAGGACCCATACTCCCTAGACTGACATTATCAATGTTCATTACACTGCCTGATCATAAAGGTACCTCATTGCATCCAAGGATGCTTTTACTCAGAACTGTTTTGAAGCAGCCTGTGATTACTCGTTAAGCCATCAAGTGTTGTCAGTAACTGCATTGCCACATGCAAAAACAACAAGCAATGCACATATTCACATATGCACAACTAGCTCATTAAATAAGAAATGTGTCTGGTGGACAAAAAATGCCCACTGATATTCATGCAAAATGTTATTTTTAAAATATGCAGAGTTGCCTTTTTTTTTTTTTTTTTTTTTTATACAAATCCCACAATAAGGAGGGTAGTGATGGTCCTTACAATCCCTGCCGCTTCCCTCTGATATCTTTAGATTTCTTTATTCCACATCAAAGGAGTGCAAACCTTGGGTTATGCTTGTAAATCACCCAAATGACACTTGTGCAGGGATGTCTGACACTCGTCAGAGGCTCACGCTCGGCAAAGTCTATTTTCTTTTGTGAAGGAGTTCATTCCCCATGTTTTGAAGCTGTCTCAAAAGGGTTGAAGTGCCTCAGCATCACAGCCACGGGATGTGTTGACAAATCACACAAAGAGCATACCTGAATGTGGGAGATTAGACTCCTCAAGCCTTAGCAAGCACCAGAGGTGTGACAGTAAGCAAACAAGAGGTAAAACCATTATTCTAACAGCTACATAACAATATGCAGTTCTTATAAAATTGGAGCGTTTCCTTGCATATAAAGGGACATGACCTGTGATAAATCAATCTAAAATGCCGTCACGTCCTGTTTTATACTTCACTTTTATCATTTGCAGGTACTGAAAGGCACAAAGGACAATGTGTCTGCCATGAGCAATGAATTTCAGTGATAACTGTCATTTCTGTTACTTTGATTTATGCCTAATTGGAAGCTGGCTCCTCACAGTAGAAAACAATAGTTCAAGAGTGAAGCTGCTGCAGTGGCTAATGCCCCAAACAATCAGACATTAGTCATACTTTGTAAAAGTTGTGATGGATGCGTGTTTGCTAAATGTTGCCACTGTACCAATATTAATCCATCAGTTTCCCTGAAGCCTTGCCTAAATAGAAATTCTAGTCAGGAGATTGTGTGTTATTTGGTGCAAGGCTTTGAGGGCCCTCAGAGGAATCACAACAGGCAAGCTGCGGGTTCTACACTGAATTAATCAGCTGGTACAATCTGTGAATGAACAGTCATGTTGGTTAGGAGGGGCCCCAAGCAGAAAAAGCCCATTAAGAAACATTATATTTCTTCTTTGTCAGTACATTTTAACGCCTTGGCTATATCTCAATAAAACATATCCTCCATAAAACAGTTTCCCAAAGAGATCAAACTGTGCCTCTGTGAGTGATATTTACCAGTCACCCAATTATTTTTAGCATGCTGTCAATGTGCACTACACACACCCACGTACAGGGAGACGGGGTTGTAGAGGGTGTTTGATTGTGGCCTTTATACAGGAACCTTTGCGTCAGATGCAACAGCTGTCAAAGGAGCAGCTCCCTTCATTAGCAATCCTACCAGAGTGTTCCAGCAGCTCTGCGCCAAAAGCCAAGAGTTGTGCTGGAAAATGCTCTAATCTTACAGCAAGGAATGATGGGGAGAGAGAAAGAAATGGAAGATTTGGAAAGGATTTAGGCAGGGAAAAGATTAGAAACCCATATCGGCCTTATCGTGCAGCCTCCACACTGGGGAGTTGAATGAAGCAGCTGTCAAATTTGAAACATACAAAAGCAGTAATCCTACAGTAAACAGAATGCTGGGTTTTAAATGCAGCAAAATCCGGAGAGGGAGAGAGAAAGAGAGAGAGAGAGAGAGAGAAAGAGAGAGAGAGAGAGTGCAAGCAAAGAATCTATCAGCGTCTAAACAGCCTGCCTATGGAGAGAGCACTCGGCTGGGTCCTTTCAGTGCACGGGCCCGACTGTCAGCACTGGCAGAGCAGCGTCGGCCACATGGGGAGTGGATGAAAGTGAGAGGGTGCGAAGATGCTGACAAAGTCTGCCACAGAACGGGGCATTTGGAGAGTATTGGTGTGTCATCATGAAAAGCCTGAAGGGTCTATGGTCAAGTGAAGGAGAGAGTTTTACATGGCTCAAGAGTGAAGATTAGGTCTGCGCTAACCTCCTTCTGTGACCTCTGCAGCGCTTGCGCCTTTCAGTTTCTCCTTGAATTGAGCAAAGTAGCTATTAACCATGTGACAGGGGTTGAAACAGGGGCCTCAACTTGAGTTGAGTTGCCCCATCAAAGACTGCTGGTTGAATTGGCCAGGAGTGACTGCAACTGAGGAGGTGTGCATGTGTGTCTGTGTGTGCAAATGTGTTTGTGAAAGTTGTGCATGAAAGAAGTGGTCCCCCACCCCCACACTTCACTGACGCATCAATTATGGACTCAAAAATGAGTATATGCTGCCCTGTATGCCCTTGGCAGGAGACTCCAGCCAAGAAAAAAAGAGATGTGTTAAGTTAAGCATAGTGGATATTTCCATACTTGATAAATTGTTCATCATTTTCATCTTTAATTTTTCACACTCCATGACTCATCGCCCACAGATAATATCATCAATGATTTTGAGGCACAGATATTAAAAGCGTGAGTATTAACAAAAAAAGAAAAAAACAAAAAGAGCACAAATTTTCAACATTCAATGTCCTGCAATTATTTAGTTAACTAGTTTTCCAATTCTTTGGCCTTGAGCACCTTTGTGTCTTTTGTTTAATATAAGCAGCACTTGGAAGACTCTTATCGGAAGAAGTCAGCAGGAGAGATATTGAGTTGATAGGGGCATCTCATGGTGTCAAAACAATTAAAGCTGAAAAAAGAAGGATATAATGTCAACAGAAAAGGCAAGAAGTTTTTAAACAGTTTTTTTTCTTGACATAAAGATCTCCCCAAGCAATGTCAACACTGAGCCCCCAGGGATAGTGTGGGGAGTGTTGGGAAGCCAGAGCAGGATCAGTAATTTGTCCACTTTTTCACGGCTAATCAGTCTTTAAAGGGGAACTACGCTACCTTTCCGCTGTTTCACTAACTTGCTCCTGGTCATGTGCATTTGTTTACAACGAAGCCAACAAGAAAGCAATCCATGGAGCGGTTGGTAACGTTATATATCATACGTGCTACGATGTGTATATTTGTGTAGTCTTAGTGAGTTTACAGGTTACGGGGCGCATTTGTGTTGCGGTGCCACCAAGATGAGAGCTGGGACACCGATCTTGAACTGATCTTGAAAGGTTGGTTTTCAGCCAAGAGACACGAGGTGGAAGGCAGAGAGCCTCCATTCTCCCCCCGTAACAAGTTACAATGTATTTAACCATCCCAATTACTCCGAAGCTGTTTAATTAAGGTAGAAATGTAGCAGGTAAAAATCCTGCATAGTTCCTCTTCAAGATATCATAGCTATTTGTATCAGTGCTGTGACACACAACGACATACTCGGCCATCATTACATAACTGCAATGATGCAATCATTAAAATTTTTATAAAGTTTGTTAGCTACACATCACATACAAATAAGAACAATACATTGCTATACACTGTATTGCCCTGTATTCACTGAGGTAATGTGCTTTCATTATGCACAGAACACCATTATCATGGGGAAACAAGTTTTTTTTCCAACCTCCCTGCCGATACAACAAGGCAACAAATCCAACCTAGCAAGCTAAATGCTATAGGCACAGAACTAGCACACAGGCAGAATATTAAGTTGTAATCAGAGTTGGTGACCCTTTGAAGAAACAAACTGTGCCTCATGCGCATGCAGGAATCAAAGCATTTTGCTCATGGAACACAATCTGAGTTCACTCTGCATGTGTACAGAAATGCCTCTAAACCACTGATTTGAAAGACATATTTGTGGGACTAATGGGGCTGTGGCCCAGCTGTGTCAAAACAGCCCCCAGAAAAGCTGCTGTGTGGTTGTTCGTGATTACTGAACAGGTCATTTATATATGCATATTCAGCAGCATGTTTGATACCCCACTCGACTTTCTTTGGCCGCTCGCTTTTAAAGCTGCCTTACGCTGCTTGGTATGCAACCCACACAGGCTCTCCTTCAGGGCATCATCAGCAGAGGCTGAAGTCTGATGAGGAAAAAGAGAGGGTGAAGAGAGGGAGGGAAAAAAAAGTAAAAGAGAGAATTCTTTACACAGCGTACCAGAAAAGGCGCAGCATTTCCAAAAGTCTGTGCCATGTTTTGACCACAGTGTTTTCATTTGATGAACCATAGCTCAAAGGCTCCAGCTCCTCGGACCCCCATCATACACATTCAGTCATCGATTGCAAAGTAACTTTTGCCCCCAAACTTTCTGACAACTATTTGACTGGTACACAACATGCTTCTGTGTTTTGTAAAACCTCACCACAGCGAGTTTGCAGACAGAGCCTGAGAACGAGTACCTTGGTTGCCTTTATCCTTCCTAACTTCTCCTCATAACTCCTTTGGGAAATGAAGCAAGTTGATTTGCCATTCCTGAGCCAGGGCCTTAATTACGTACTAAGTCATGCCTGGCACAGAATTCTCATCTCCTTCTGCTGTATTTGGCCGACACCGTGTGCTCTGCGTGCAGATTGAGGACAGGATGCAGTGTGGGTGCAGTTTGGACATGATGGTTTGTCTCTCCCATCAACCCTAATGAGAGAAATCTGAGGTCACACCGATGCCCGTTTGCAGTCCCTGTACAGCCAATATATACATATACAGTAGAAAAGCTCAGCACAGCTTCAAAGCCTATGCATGTATAATGACATACTGAACTAATAAAGGGAGTCAATCTGTTGTAAATCCCACTTGTGCAATTCCAGAATTAAAGGAGAATTAGAGTGGAGGAATGATGGAAGAAAAAAAAACAAGAAGAGGAAGAAAGAAATGAGATTGCCTCCCTTTGCCGGAAGCTTTCCAAAAACCCTTTCTTTTCCTCTTTCCCCTCTTTCTCTCTCTGAGTCTGAGCTTATTGGTATCTTATTAGATATATCTCTGCCATACAAAGTTATTGTGCTGGGAGTCTTTTCAAGGCCCAAATCCCAGCAAAGCCTGTAATAATCTGTCAGTTGAGGGAGATGCCCCCACAGACAAGGGCCTCCTAATCCACATAGATCAATAGCAGACTGGCTGGCGAGCTCCCCAGCCCCCTGTACCACTGTCCACCCGGTGACAGCAGTTTCCTTTGTGTCTTCCATCTCCCTAGTGTCACCAATCACATTCTCAAAGACCCAGTGGGCAGTCGTGAGGTTAATGAGAGGGATAATGGAGGCATATTAGAGTCAATATCTGACCTTTGGATGTGGGTCAGTGAGAGCAATGGGAGAAGCACCACACACCACAGCCAATCATCATCACTAGAACTAATAGGTCCTTTATGGAATACAGAATTTCCAATTACCCTGTATGCTTCAACACACATCTGCTTACATCTGGCCCTGCTTGTCAAAATACAGAGGATGTTCTACGAGATCCAGCAATTTGAGTTTTAATTTTCGTACGTGGAGAGAGGCCTGTATGACAGGTCTCATATCTTTAATGTGGATGTGCATCTGTGGACTGACAGATTTGCATCAGTGAGCTATAAATGAAGCAGGAGGGAAATTGTCTCTCAGCTTTTCCTTCCCCGTTAAAAGAGAGGAAACTTTCTCTGTCTATCTCTGGCTTTGGTACCATCCTCCCAAAAACAAGACCGCTCTGCCTGCCCTTCTCCCTTCATTTCCCTCAGCTTGAGGGCAAAGCAGACAGTGCATGCCATAAGGGATGGACTTAGAGAACGGTGAATGACGGTGATTTGATTCATTAGATTGGTCAAGATCACTGCTAGATGATAAACTCCGACAACTGGCTGTCATCTCTGAGACAGGGGACCATTGGTATTTTGGTCCCTAATATGGCTATCTCCAGGGATGTCCGAGCCAATCATGGCTCTAATGAGGGAGACAGAAGTGAGGAGCAGTACAGGATACTGTTCCGTCAGGCTGGTTTGCCTGCTTTATAAATCAATTGCTTGGTGAGTGAAGACACATGTCAACTGCTTGCAATGCCGAGGGTTAAAAAAATGCTCCATGACACATCTGATATTTTTACTCAGCAAAGAATGATGCAATACACAGATGAGACTGAGGCTCCAGCCAAGACTTGCTGCATTTAGTCTGTATATTTTTATCTTTAATGTATCACCGGCTATTTATTGATTGCTGCATATTATTCATATCCTTGTGTCCTTCACCTTGCGGTTGATATTTAGCCAAACCAACAAAGTTTGAGAAAACAGATGACAGTACATAAATGTCATTTCCAACATTTTATCTTTGAGATAATTTCCTTCCTGAAATACAGATCAAAACCAGTCTGAATGTTCTGCATAAACTCAAACACAGGTCTGAATAGGTGGCGTGCATACATACAGTAGAGCAGATGTGTTACTGTTTACTAATTTTCAAGATGAATGCATTATAGGACAGATAACTAATGTTTGCTCTATTGCTCTCTGCTCTGGAAAAAAAATGCACTAATCATTAAAAATGTATGTTCTTAAATACATTTAGAAGACAAAGAAGCAAATCTTTGTGTTCTGTACAAGCTATTCTTTACTTCATGCTACTGGGAAAACGTGCTACTGATGTTCATGGCATGAGAAGCCCCCAGCCTTCTCCTTCTACAACTGACGGGTAGCTTTTTCAAAATGAAAGTATGACTGCTATCAATAAAACAAAACTCATTTAATGCCTGATTTTGTTGTGCCTAAGAGCGACTCCTCGATCCACGGATTTCCTCCGGCTCACCACTTATTTTTTGAAACTCAACCGCAGCTCACTTGATATAACGTTAAAGGGCGATCAATAATAGTGTAGCTGTAAGAAAAATAAACTGCAAATGCAGTGACGTTTGAACTAGAAACGCATATTTGTAATCTTTCAGAACTTTGGGTTTGGACAAAACATAAATTGAAAGCATTTCAAACTTTTAACCAGTGCAGGTGAAATTCTGTTCTATGCTGTTTACATTATACTATCTTGTTTACCCCTCTTTGCCTCTGTTTAACGTGTAGGAATGTGATTTAATGATGGAGAAGCATGACCGCAGAATGCAGTGTCTGCTCTCTAGGGAAGGAGTTAACAATGTAAATGGGAGTGAAGTGGAACCGCATGTTGCCCTAAGTGCATCTACACTGAATCACCCTGCCCTGAGGGCACACACTGTTGTCCTACTGCCTGTTCAGGGACATAATGTGTGTACGCCTGTGGACCTCCCTGGACATCTGCATTAGTCAAACGTGTGAATTTGTAAATATATGAGTCTTATGTGGAAATATTATTCATAACACATGGGGACAGATCGTTGGATGATTTTAAAACCAAGGCTTCAATTACTCCTCTTGGCAAGCCCATGTTACAGTCCTGACTGGTTATAGACGTACATTTGTAAAAAATGTTGAGATGTGAATTTTTGATTTGTGGCTCAAGGCAATGGATTTCATATGCAAGCCTCACTGCTGATTATTTTGGAATAATCACTCCATTACACGAACATGTCTCCAAGGCATGCAGTGTTATAGTGTGTGTTTCCTCAAAATAAATATATTTTTTCTCAAAGCAATAGTTGTTTCATCTGGGGTAAAATATGAATTTCCACTCAGCATTGGGAAAAAAAAAGAGTAAAAGTTATCTGAATGATAGCACTAACAGAAGAAATACCCAGAACAATTTAAAACTCACAATGTGGGTTTTTGTTAGATCTTAGTGAGGAAACGTTGTTTCACTAATCATTTTCCAACTTCTATGAACAACTGATTAATGATAGTAGATAACCAAGAAAGCAAAACAAAAATGATTTCCCGGGAGTTTAACAAAGTCAGATATAGAAATAAAGCTGCAAGCACTGATGTGGGGGCCAACCATCCCAGCAGGCCAAGGGAACATGATGCTATTATGTCAAGGGTATGGTTGTAAGCACTCGCAGCATGTCATCGTGATTAAAGATTGGCTGAGATATGACTTGATTTCATGTCTGGCACCTTTGCTGCCAATTTTGAATGATTGTTATTGTTGAATGAATTTGCAAATCAAAAATCCATGTGATTAGTCTTGGTCTGAAAGCTTGTCTGTGCCATCTTTGGTAACAATTGGACAAAGGTTGTCCAAGCAGCAGCAAGAGAAATGCTTTCCGATAAAACCTGAAATAACGCCTGGATGATGTGGCAGTTTCCGTGTCTTGATCCTTTGTGATGGAAACGAGAATCTTGTTTTTAGGCAAATATGTCACTGGTTTATTTCAATTCACCAAGTGCCAGGTTGTTGCTGTAGTTGGAGGGTTTGTTCTCTTTGTTGAGGAGCCATGTTTTGTAGCATGATATTAAAATTCATTTCTTGCATCAATTACATGATGAAAATAAAAGCATGCAAACTTTTGGTATAAGGCTGCAATTTATGACTTTTGAAAGAAGAAAGAGAATATTTGATTGGTACAGAATTCATTGTAGGTGTATGGTGGAGCTACGTGAATGACAAAATCTGATTTTATTCAATCCAGCTGCAGCTGCACTATGTGTGGTGTGAAGGGTCTGAGTATAGAGAGTCACAGCTTTGTCAAGGCACCAACAGGGGTCCGCTCCGGTTTCTGTGCACCAGCCCCAAATTGAAACTCTGCGGGGACACAGAGACTGCACAAATCGCAATCACACAATCTCGTCAGCGGCAGTAGAGTGGGGAGGAGGTGACCCAGAAGCTGCCATTAAATTCACCACAAACGCTACAGGTGGCCCAGTGAAAATCCACACAAACCCCAAAACCACACACAACATAGCTGAAGCTTTAGTATCTATGTAAAAACAAGGCCTCTCTAAAGGCAAGGCTGCATGCTTACCCATCTCCATGGGTGAGTTAAAAACTAAATGTATCAGATGGACTGACGGGTCATGCAGTGTAGTTGCAACAAATAGAAAATGGCCCAGTTCATATTTAGCGCTGCCGTCAATCCATGTGAGGGCAAACACAAAAACAAGTCTTTATTCCTGAATTAAAATGTATTCCTCTCTCAGTCTCTCCATTCCTGCCCTGCATCGAAGGTTGGATGATGAATTGGCCAAGTGTGAGCTTGCGACGGGAACTGCATTGTTCATGGACAATCAACCCTCGCAGAAAAGTCTAGGGCAATGATGTGTTAGCACATCCTCCTGAGATGAGTCACCCTGATGCCTTCTGACAGGCCTCATTCCACTAGTGAGAGAGGCTAACCAGGAGTGCAGCTTTGCCCCAAACACATGCTTCAGGGCAGACTCCATCTGGCCCAAATGAGACCAAGGGAAGGGAGGTTAAAAATAACCAACAGAGAAGGTATGGCAGAAAGACAAGGAAGGGATGAGATGAAAGCACGCACGCACAATAGTAGGCTGCCATAGAGGCAGAACTGTACAACAGCCTCAGATGGGCAAACAAGCCTTATTGATTTGTTTTGTTTTTCTGACAGAATAAGGTTCAAATGAAAACGTAATCCTGACAGTTAAGCCTATTTGAAAAATATACAAGAAATGTGAAGCAAAATGCTAATCCACATGTTAATCCACTGAACTAATAGTGCTGTACATTTGACTTTTCACAGCTCATTTTTCCTTCTTTTCAGTCAGCTCAGACAATATCATCATACTGGATGGACATATGAATGGCATTTTCATAAAGCAACCCGGATTAATATCTAATATGTCATTTTGAGAGGGATCAAAGACAGCCTCATCATCATGGGTGTCTTTGTTGATGGTTAAAATATTGCCCTTCAAAGCATTTTTTTTTTGTCAGCTAAATTTGTTGAAGAGACAAAATGCTGAATTTGAACTGGAAAAGGCTCATGTTAAACAGAATGCTTAATCAGTGGTTTGAAACTTCAAACATATGGTGTTGATTTACTCCTTTCTTTAAATGTGTTAATCGTGATTGAATTTGTGGTCACTTTTTTTTTTTCTTTTTTCCTTCGAGAGTGAGAGAGAACCCAAACACACCCAGCCTTTTCTCCCTCCCCTGAGTTCTTATCATCTCACCAGACCGTGGGCAGAAAGCGGACATCAGACAGAGTCCTCGTTTGAAGACCTGCTCTCTGCCGTCATGGTTCATTGTGGAAAGATATCTGTCCATTTCCTGTTAGGAAAAAAAAAAAAGGTTCATGGTTCAGTTAGGATGCATGGCCCCGTGCCTCAAGCCTGGCATTACCCCCAGACTGCTCTCTCTTTCACCCCCCATCTCCCCTAACACCCCAACCCCCCCACCCGCCTGTCTTCTTCCACATTCTGGTATCTTCGTGGATGGTTAGCAGGACTTGGATGTGGGGTAGTAGGGTGGGGGTGAGAGGGTTGGCTGGGGATGAACTGACAGGTTATTACTGGCTTTGTGGGGGATTAGTCCATAAAAGCCCCCTCAGCCCCATGGCCAGCACAGCCAGAACCCCAGCAAATAAGATAAAATAATCTCTGTAAAAATGGACTGAGAGACAGGGAGATAGACTGACAGACAGAGAGGGGGAGAGAGAGAGAGAGAGAGATACCCAAATATCCTAGTGCTCTTGAACGAGAGAAAAAAAATCTTCTTCAATCTGTCCTAATTTTTTTGTTTCCGATTTTTTTTTTTTTTTTTCTCTGAAAAACCGTGCCTGGGGATATGTCAGTTGGAATGAGATTAAACTCCCACAGTATAGAGATGGGAAACCGGAGTGGAACACATCTAAAATGCTTAGAGCTCCTGTTTAGAAAAAGCTGCGTTCTCTCCTCTGGTTCAATAGATGAGGATCTGACTCATGTGGGCTGTTGCATAAGCTGGTACAATCATTATCAGGGACCTAGTTTGGTTGGAGAACTCATGATACTGAATTTCAAATCAGTTTCTCCAAGACACAATCATGCCCCCCCCCCCTTTGTGTTAGGGTCAACTGTGACCCGTTTTCAAGTTCAGATCTTTGAATTATACCTTATATTTTCTTCTGACAGAAACAAGGCTTCATTACATTCTCAACAATGGTCTATTGAATACAGGAAAAGACACTCTTTGGTGTTATGGGTCAAATGTGACGCAGCAGAAATGCTGAGACAATAGTAAATAGTAAATATTACCAAAACCATCATGAATACCAAACATATTACAAAATTAAAACAATAGCAGGTAAATCAGCATATAATCATATATTGTGTCTCAAGCCCAGCACACGTATTGACTCGAATTTAGTTGCAGAGTGACATTCAGCAATATGATCCCACACACACCCCTCCCCTCTCTTACTCACACTACATGCAAACATACACACACGCACACACACACACACATCCCCTGTCTCCTAGCTGTGCAACAGTAAATAGGAGGGGGCAATTTCTTAATTAGGAATCAATGAAGTGCGTGTATTTATGTTTTTATCGATGTTTATTTCCCACATCTCGACTCAGACCTGCTGAGCTCGCTTGCTCTCTTTCTCTTTCTCTCTCTCTCCCCTCTTTCAAATGTCATGTGCACATTTTTTCATTTTTTGAAGAAACCACGAAACCACTTCTCTGTCACAGATGAACTGTTGAGTATTTTGTCTGTGAGTGAGAGATCACAGAGGTTGTTATAAGTAAGACCTGTTTCAGGCCTCATCAGATAAAACATTTTACTTTTTACTACTTTTCTTTTTCAATGCTTCATTCTGAAAACACGTAAACATTAGGAGCGTATACCTGACATGAGCAAAAAGCAGAGACTGATCCTGCAGGTTCATAGAAAGGTAGATATAATCATCAGATATGATTGATAAAGTTTTTCCTTCCTGAAAATGAAAGTCGTGTTTGATCACCTATGATATCCATGTATATAGTGAGTGCACAAAATAACAGAAACATAAAAAAAAGGAGAAAAATATCAAAAACAAAAGCATCAAAGTTATTTTTGTGGAAAGACGTGAAGAGGTCAAGATTTAGGGCATGTGGAAAAAGTACATGTAAATGCTGCACTGTATATAAAGATAAGAAATATAAACAGAAACTGCTAATGAAAAGAAAGTGCAGGTGGCCTCTTGGAAGTGCATGCAGTATTCATAAAACAGTATTGAAGTTAAACCTGCTGTAAAGCGCAGCAGATTTTCACAGGCAACCCCTTGCTGTTTTAAGAAACTCCCTCCTGAGTCAGTCATCCAAATAAACTAATTACCTTGGAACAGATCCAATTTCATTTCCACACAATACAAAGCACCGAGTGCTGAAAAACAGGGGTTATTTGAAGAATCTGTGTACATGCCTTATGCCTTACTCTCTTTGAAAACAATTGTTACCACGAGAATGCTTGAATCATTTACATATGAGCTGAACAGCCAAGCTGTATAGGACAGTTATGGTGGACCTGACCACATACAACCCCTCGTTCAGTGTGCTCGAAATATAATATTGCTTTTTGACATTTTACATTATCATTGTCTGTTGTGCATTGTGTGCAATTATTATAAAAGCTGCACCAACAGCTACACAGAAACCAAACTTCAGGCTGCCGGTTTCAGCAAGCACAGTGAAAAACTGCTGTGCAATTATTTTCTGGAATAAAGTTTTCAACCAATCTGATGCCGTACAGCCATAACAATTGTGAAAATAATTGGACAACAAATAGATATTTAGGTGCACGCTGGGGGGAAAAAATAAACAGTGTGATCTTATCTGTGTGAGCGGTGCAAAATTCAATTAGGTGAGTACAGTATGGACTGAACAAGAGCACCATAAACCTGGGACTTGTTGAAATGTTGCCTCCTCCCAAAAGGTGTGTATATACTGTTACACTGTGTCAGAGTGTCAAAGAATGAAGCCTGAGCTTAATGACTATACAGTACATACTGTATAGCATGCCCCAAGTAGCTAGGTACTGTACTCTTTGAAGCTAACAAAGTAGTATCATAGTAGAAAAAGCATCAACATGAACAGATCAAGACAGGGAGTCATATTGCCTCTTATTCATTAAACCTTATGTATTGAATGCAAAGAAAAACATTTAAAAAATATGTCACAAGACACAAGACCTGTGTTAGAGAAAGGACTTCAAATATTAGTAAATTACTATGTATGACTATGATCATGTGAAATATGTGTCATAAATATACATATGAAGTATAATCTGACAGTCAGGTTCACCATGAACATACAAAAGACCTAACCAAGAACAGAAAAAATACAGAAATAATCCCACTTGACCTGTGAGAATGAAACCAACCAAAAGCTTGCACATGCTGCAGGTGTCTCTCTCTTCATTAGTTGATCATTTCATGTTCCAAAGATCAACTATAATGAAAGTGGGTGATCCACCCTCTTTTTATTTTAATATTCCATCCAAGCTCCACTCATTTGTGGACACCAGTGATATAAAATCCTATAGTCACTGTAGCCCAAATTACTGTATGTAAAACATGTAGGTGTTGTGATCTGCCATTTATCTTGAAATGTCCCCTCCCACATGTACTGCTGATGTTGCAATTAGCACCCATCACCAGATAATTCCTGCTATATTCGATAATAAACAAAGGATGATGACGATTATGTCTTGATGCAAAGTGTATATATATATATATATATATATATATACATCCTACAAATCCTACAAATGACAGTTTTTCCAATCTTGCTGTCAAAATGCATTGAAGCAAAGATGATCCTGTGCAATGTCAGGCACTGAAAAAAAAACAACTTCCATGTAAGTTAAGAGACTGTCAGTCACCAAAATGTATTTACAGTATAACCACACACCAAAGAACTTTTTTTAATTATATTATCATTATTGTTGTTAAAAAAATGACAATCTTCTCAGTAGTTAATGAGCTCCTGTGCTTTTCTCACACAGCATATGTCTATAGAGACAAGTATTGTGGAAACCTTTGCCTTTGATATGGCTCAGCTAATAATGCATTATTGAGCGCTAACTTACAGCCCTAAATCAGGCAGCCCCTATGACATGCAGCTCACATTTCAGTCTCACTTTAATTAGACTGGCAATTCATCTACATATACAGAGCTGCATATTTAGCATCAGTGGAAATCATATTGCTGCCTGTTTAATTGCCTTTCATTTGTGTGACATTCAGCAGCTGTTACGACATACATTTTAAGTGAGTGTCAAGATTTAATATTACTTTAAATAACTCAAATATGTACTTCTGCAAAATTTTGGGGCGGTGATTCATGATAAGAGAATAACAATATTTCAGTCCAATATTACATTAACAGAGTACAATACACAATAGCCACTGGATTTAATGGGTGATAATTTTGTCTGATATAAAGCCCCTTATCATTAACTCAGTAATTTAACGGGGATTAATGCAAATCACATTAATATTTACTGCTGGCGTACTCTTATTAGCTTTATAAGACACATGATGTATTTTATGAGGAACAATCTTCGACAATCTGCGTCCTAATTATGAATCTCACGAGAAACAGAGAGGGATGAGGCTTGATTAAATATCCTTGAAGTGAATGTCACTTTACAGGTATGCATCATTATTACAACTCATTAATCTTGATCTGCAAGCTTGTGATAAGGCTGTTCATTAATGTGCACAAGATTCATTCCAGCGGCTAATTTCAGAGGGTGACCATCAGGGTGCTCAGATCACCTAAGGATTGCATCATAATGCAGCTTTCAGAATGGCTCTGGCCTCTATAAACATGGGAATAGTTGGCAGATTATGTTTCTAAACCTGCATATTCCTCAGGTTTCCCCTTGAAATAAATAAGAAATATATAACAAAATACACTGAGAGCATGAAATGAAAGTCTCAACTCATAAGGTTTTACAGTGTAGTGCTATGAAAGATTCAAAGTGAAGTCTCACATGCTTACAATTAAGACAAAGAGCCTCAGTGACACCCTCATTGAGGCGGAAATTGTCTCAATTTTACCCTGGGAGTGAAATTTGAAAGTAATGTATATTATTGACAGGGTAAAAATCCCCTTATCAATCATACTTCAGGTTCCAGTGTCTTCTAAAAACCTGCATAAACCAGCAGCAGATCACTGTTATCAAATTACAAAACAATAAAACAAACAAAGTGTTGCATTCAAGCCTGGTAATAGGTGTGCATACGAAGCCTTTCACAAACAGATGTTAATACCTCCTCCTGCTACAAAATTATGAAAAAGCAACTGCTTAAAATCACTGAGCCCCTAAAAAAGTAAATAGCTCGGATTCTACTGATCAGAGTTTTATTATGTTGGCAGATGGACATGTTTTATTATTTTACACTGCATCAGGTGCATCAGAATCAATTATGACAAATGCCTGCCGATGTTTTTAGGTCACTTAAGGTTTAAGTCTGCTTGTGTCCTGCTAGTATAATGATTTGATTGTGCTACTTTTAGTTTTTCAAGACCAATATGGAGGGTTTTTTTTTTTTGACTGACCTGTCCCATTTGACCTGAAGGGAAAAAATCATCTCACCTTGTGCTGGCTGAATGACTGACAGAGTTATCAAAGAAACAGAAGAAAGAAAAACAGCTGCCTGGAGAAACAGTGTGATCGCTTATTGAAAGGCTGCTGGAGGTGAGGCCTGATGTCCGTGACATGCCGAAATAGCATATACAGCCATTGTCAAACTTTTACAGTACATCTGAGTCACAGTGCCATGGAATGGGTGACATTTTCAAGCAATTTCCTGTTCTTGGGCAAAGTTCATGCAACACAATACAAATCTGGGAGGCAGCCTTAGGCTAATGCTAACCTCTTGTGATCATCACTAAAATAAAGTCAAGTGCAATTCAAGACTGAAATACGTCGACTGCAGTAGAAAGGCAGAAGAAGGAGGTGATATAAATCTTTTTGTGTTCCCTTATGTGCAGGCCATTAATTCCAAATGCATTATCGACCCGTATGACTTGTAGAGGTCTCTGAAATTTACTGGTCTGCATTTGGTCTCATTGACAGTGATTGAGAGAATTTCTTTGGCATTTTTTTTGTTTGTTGTTTCCTTTTTTTAAGGAAGCGGATCATGATGATCGGCAGCTTAGTCAAGCAGGGTGAATATGTGGGAGGCAGGAAGCTGTATGGCTTCATTGTTTAGAGAACAAGTCAGCACAAACTTCTCTACATCAGACTTACAAGACTAATTGTTGCCATGGAAAACAGGATGTATAATCATCCATACACTGAAAACATTGACATTTTTTATGACTCTATAGTAGCTAGGAAACATAATTACTGTCAAATCCTTTTGTTATATCTTTCTCTGTTTTCAAGATAACATGTATCTGCCAAATGCCAAATTAAGTGCAGAGTACATGTCCATGGTTGTTGTTTTTTTTTTTATTTAAAAAATATCCTGCTCTGTCCATCAGAGCAGGTTAATGTTTACCTCCTTTGATGGGCAGCATTGTACGCAGCGAATGCACCAGAGGCAACCCTGCCGATGTCTCCTGCTGCATCAAAGTAGTTATCTTGTGATTAAGGTGTGCACATGAATTCCATTGACATCTGTGAATGCTGACCATTATCTTTCAATTAGTCCAGCGAATTAGAGCAGTCCCTTGATGGCTGCCTCCGACTGGGATGAGCCAGTGATGGATGTGAGGCAGAAATTGCCACGCAAACTACAGATGCCAAATTGACTTGACAATGAATAGGTGGAAATGTGATGGCTGCACACTGAATCATGTCTTATTAGCTTGCCAGTTAATCTTGTTCAGCCCTGCTGCAATTGAGGGAAATATTACAAATGTGTGGCCTGAGCCAATGCATTACATGCTCGCAAGTGTGAGGGCAAAGGATGCTTTTTTTGTAAATTTTTGAAAAGAAGGCAAAGAAGTGAAACTTTACTGTACTTTGTATAACTATTTTTTTCTGCCTGAAGAACCTCTTGTTTTTTCTTTCACCGTATCCCAGTCTTGTAGCTGATGACACCATGGTTGAATGGTGACTCTCTTCTTTTTTCTTTCTTTTTTTTTTTTTCCTTTTTTTGAGTAATTGCTTTGATTTTACTGTGGCTTGTCTCTGGGAAATTACCCCAGTCCACAGTACTGTGCGATTACAGTGGGACTGGGTTGACTGGGCTTGGCAAACACAGGTCCCACTGGGGCACCCATTGATCATCCACACCACAAACTCCTCCAAATAATAGAATAAAAAGAAAGAATAAGTTAACTTTTTCATAACAAAACTCAAAACTTGAATTTTGTGCATTTTTGAGCATCTTATCTGTGACATAATGCAGCTGAACCTACATAGGAAAACCACCATTCAACATAATTTTGTCATTCTACTTTCTATTTTCTCTTATTCTGTGAATGCACAGTGATTAAGGAACAAATGACTCTTTGGCTGCTAAGATGTTCTCCTGGATAACTCACCATAACAGTAAGCAGTCATCATTACAATGGCTATTTGATTGTTTTCAGATGATTTAAAGTCCCATATTGTATAAAATGAGATGTCTTTTTACACTATAAAGCAGGTTTATGTGCAATATTAATACTGTGAAATCACCAAACCGCTTAGCACACAGAGAAATACGCACAGTCCATATTCAGCAACTGTTCTTCAGCATGAGACATCAGGACATCCATTAAAAACTAAAAAATCCCTTTCCCTTTCAGGGTTTGGTTTCTCTGAGTTTTTACCTGAAAACCACTTAATTTTATTCATTCAGTCAGGAAGCAGTGAGCCAGTCAGATTGAGTTTTGATACATATATTTCAATATATACAATATATTTCCTGAGGGCCATCAAAACGTCAAAGAAAAACTATACAGTTACAGTTGATTGATCAAGTTGATTTTGTGACACCCATAATTTCTGGTGGTATCTGCATGAGATAGCAAACGAACAGACACTAATCAGCTTTATTTATTTATTTATTTTTTACAGTGCAGCCAAATAAACACATTGTAGGTATTTGCAGTATTAGCAATTTGAACCCAGGACAGGAATGTAACAGGGAAAACAACTCAATCAAGGGCAGAGTTTCATTAAATGATGTGTTTGGATTTATTAAACCTTAAGGATAATCAGCTTAATGTATGTGAGCTCAAAGATCATAAAGATCAATGACTTTTAGGCAATCACCACCTGTGCAGATTTTTGTTCTTTTTCACAATGTCAAGGCAAATACTGTGTGGAGACTTTTGTTGCTACACTTGAACTCAGTTCTAGCGATGTTTCTTGTCCCCAGGTTGCCGCAATTAAGATGGTGAGTAAATGCTGAAGCAAACTGGTTGAAAATCGATGCCCTAGAAAAAAACAGACAATGCAACTTTTAGTGCAATCTGTGACTGCAGTCCAACTGCACTCAGGGGCTGAATGTTATCCTATTTTCTGATAAAGTGATTATTCCCTGTACCTCAAGTTTCAGTCATCCTCCAAAATGGAAAGCACCTCGATAGCTTATCTGACTTCCCACACTTTCCAATTCTCCTCAAAAATGGGAGGACATTGCTCTGTCATCTATGCAGCATCCTTTCAGCATGCTGCAGAATGATTGTATGATAGCATTCTCATATGATGTCTCATTTAACTTGAGAATACATTGAGTGAAATTATTATAAATACAGTTGTTTGGACTTTGGAGAGGCCTGTTGATTTCACTGGTCAAAGTTGCATTTTGGCATAAAGAATAGTGCCTGGTGTCGTTCGGTGTCTCTATGGCAGGTGTCCTGTGGCACATGTGATTGTGGGTGACAGCTGATGCTTTGGGTTGGATACAACAGTTGGCAGTTCGAGAGCCTGATTTGCTCTGGGGTTACAAGATGGCTTTGTGAAATAGATCTGTACTGGCGGCAAAATTAGAATAACTTGTGTGTTGCAAAAGGTGGTTGGCCAAATGGTTATAACAAAAAAAATAAAGATTTGAACTATGCTAATTTTGGTCTCAAAAACAGCTTCAGAAACAACTGACAGTGAAATAATAATGAAGTAGGCTAATATAGGCCTACGGCATCTTTAACCAGATGAAAACACATGGCGCACATGTGTATAGCCATTGAGCAATATCGTGGTTTTCATTTTGGCACTCATGTTAACAGGTTAGAGCTCTCCACCTAACTTCCTGCTAATCCAGAAATGTGCAAAGGTGTGGTAAGCATGGCGCTGTTAACATAGCTTGACATCTAGGCTAACCAGGCGGCTACTTAGTGAGTTAATGAGCTAAGCTAATAAGTCAGGTATGGTAAGAGACATCCACAGACAATTATGAACCACTATTAACCAAAATGAATGTTGTTCATCTGAGATTTGCAACTGATGATGTCACCTATGGGTTAGGGTTAGAACCTGTCCCTCAAACCAGCTATGCCATCAGCCGTGCTAAACTGTGAATTTTAAACATACTGTACTACCTACCTACCTATACCTACTGTGTGAGTTCAGAGAGACTGCAAATTTTACCAATTTGTGTGTTGACTTCATTTAGACTTACTTACTCAATATACATGCAGGCCATGTATGGTATCTGTGTATGCTGTAAATAGTCAAACCATAAAAATATACACACACACACACACACATATATATAGGTATGTATTTTCTCAAAACTTTATTGATCAGTCTCTTCCAAACATATCACTGTGAAAATTAAACAATAATTAACCTTAATAACAAGAATAAAAAAAGAGGAATGTGTCTGAAAACAAAATTATTCCAACTTTATGGACAAGATTGTATTTTCATGTACAAGCTGAGACCCTATTTCCAAATTTTTCCCAGATTTACTATGAACATGTCTTCACCTTCAGGGGTCAGCAGTGGCCATGGGCCAGTTTCTTTTACACATTTAGAGCAAATTATTTATATATCTGCTCTAGGATTTTATCTGAGGGCAGATGTCTGAGATGAAATGGTCAAGATTTTCCCTTTTGACCTCAAGAAAGTTTTTATTAATTTATTTATCTATATATCTACTACCATGCATGCCAATCTAGGACAGCCGACCTTTTACGTTATTGTGCATATTTGGTCTCAAGCCTCATTACTTGCTCATAAAGCTTTTTGAGTGAAAACATTGCAATTTTGGCAGTTTCTCATATCCAAGAATCCACATTAGGCATTAGTGCATTAGGTTTTATTTTGCATGAAAAGAGACATCTTTTACCCTTTAAGTGTAAAAACAGATCATTCTTTCCATCAGTGATTTAATTGCTCTGTGGTCTCAAAAAAGAGAGATGTATTAATTCTGAGTTTTTGGCCCTGGTTACATGTTGTTCTCTGATGAGGAGTGATTCAAGGAGTCATGTCCGCACACTTAAGTAGATTCTGAATGAGTAAGTATAGAGATCATGCTAAGGTACATCTGGAGTTTTACCTTGAACCACAGAGATGCTGCTATTTTTCAGGTGTTTGGGCCAAAGTACTACAGGCCAAAGAGATGTCTCTGCAATCACTGAGATAAAGTCTCTCAGAGGAATATATGGGTCTAAAAGGACCAAGTTAACTGGTGGGAAATGGGCAGAGGCAGATGGAGAACCAGCTCTAAGAGGCACTTAGATAAAGAGGTGCAAAAGAATTGCCAGAGAAAGTCAAGCTTGCACCAAAGACCATTGACTGCCTGGTGCTGCTGGCTGAAAAAGACAAAGAGCTAAAAAAGAGTGAAGAGCAGCGTATGAACAGGTGTGACACACTGGAAGCAAGCCTGCAACAGGAGCTGTAAAACTGGAGGAGGAAAGTTCAGGAGGTTGGAAATGAGAGGCACCTGCAGTGTGAAAAATGGCTCAGGAAGGGCGAGGAGGGGAAAGGCAACTTCAGGGAAGATGCCTCAGCAGATCTATTTACCTCAGGATAATGAAGTTTGTCACCAATACGGAGGGAGCAAGAACAAGACGCATAACAGGATGAGAACGTGATTCAAAACCTATTCCCCTTCCCTTTGTGTGCATGTACTACACATAGTAAACAGCTCAATACAGTTCAGTTGATGTGCATTACATCTGCCTGTGTGTGCTTTGTGAATATAGATATGGGATTCAAGTCTTTACTCGAGTATTACAGTGTTTGTTTTGAGGGAACAGATCAGATATGATAATGTTTTCCTTCTATCTTTAAATTTGTCACTTGTTTCGGGCTTCAAGTTGACAACGAGAGATAAGATATCACTGTGCATCTTGGAGGTTATGCAATAAAAAACAGGAGAGATCTTTTTTTTCTTTTTTTTAAAACTGCACTTGATTGCTCTTCTTCACTGGCATGCATGACAGAAAACTGAATGAAAAGTGAAAATTGAATTGAGAGTTGAATATTCAGTGCGGATCAAAAACAGCTTCAGTGCACTGAATTCAATTTCATTAAAGCCTACATTCTTTTCCTAGTTTACTAGAAGTCAGTCACAACAGATTTATATTGTTATTCAGCTCAGTGATTCGCCTTAAACAATTCAAATGTAAATGCCTCACTGACACATATTCCTTGGCTGCAGATTTTGACACTATATACATTTGTTTAACCTGTTCAACCCAATGATCACTGTCATTTTAAAAGGCCAGCACTCAATACATTTCTCAACTGCATTTCTCTGTTGACAGCAAATGACAAGTTATCCAAGGACAGCTTTATCATCAGACCACAAATCCATATCCTCCAAACCCAGATTAGTTGCCATGATCGACCCTCACTGTCAGTGCTTCACGTTCCTCACATGGATCGTGTCGGTTTGCGAGAACCATGAAGTGGTGGGCAGGTCTAATCTGAAAAACATCTCAAATTCAATGTCTCAAATAAAAGCTTTAGTGTAATGATTGTGAGTTATTGATTTCACGTGTGGAGCAGAAGCAATGATGATCCTGGAAGAAGGAGTTGAGTTCCTTTTCCATTCCCAATGTCCCTGATCCTTTCCAAATCTACACCCTGAACAAGAACAAAGCTACGTTCCTTTGTCTTCAGGTCCTCACTCAGATGGTATTGTGGCTAAGCTTTTTCTTCTGCTTCCTTGGAGATATAATGTCTCAGGAGGTTTGGTTTAGAAATCTCTTGCAAAAACAAACATGCCCTCCCCTACATGTAGTAATCACATTTGCAAGAGTGCTCAGGCCACTGTGAGTAAAGCTTCTTTCACAGCGGTCCATCTAGTGAAAGGAGAGGGCACAGTACAAACCCTTGCTATTTTGACTAGAGTGGGGCCATTTGGACCATTAGACTGGAGAACACAAACATGTCTATCCCAGGTGGTCTTGATGACCTCATGGTGCAGTAGACTGTTTTCCACAGTCTTCCTGCTAGCACCATAGCACGATGGACAGTCTTGATTGGGGACATCCAACAAGTTAGACATGAAACTTTCTCCCATTATGGCCATCAATCTTGCTTTTTAGCAGTGTGCAGGAGTGTTAGGAGACAATTTACCCAAGTGGAGGTAAGGCCTACGCTCCCCTAACTGGCAACCAGTTCCTGAAAAGCCGACTGATATTTTTTTTTAGCCAACACTGATCCACAGCTTTACAGGCATCTGCTTGTTAAATCCCAGCACATGAACGAGAGCTATTAGAAGGAGAAGCAGGAAGGCAGTGTGAGAAGAAATGAAAACAGGCTCAACTTATTTTTACCCCTCACCTCATGGACTTACATTAGGAGGTATCAGAACATTTTTTTTTCATTACACACATACACGTTCTCATTTGAAACACATCCTTTCAGGATTAAGCACGATCTGATGTCAGACTATGCAAATTACTTGTCATTAATTTGAGACACCAGTCAGCAATTTGACTGACCTTGAGCTGCAAACTTGCAAGTCTAGCTCTCTCAATTCATCTTGTGTTTTTTTTTGTGTGTGTGGTCTTTGCCAAAAAAAACTGAAAATGTGTTCTAACCCATAATTTAATGGAACTTTAAGCTTTAAAACTGGGTGAAGCCTGAAAACATGTGAATATGAAATGGGAGCTGGGAATTGAATAGATATTTCCTGTTGACAAACCCTTGAAGAAGAATAAATGATTTATGAGTCAAAGAGTTAATTTAGACTGATCTGTGAATTCTGACGTCAAGGATTAGATGCATTAAAAGCTAAGATGAAGAAGGAAAGCCTGGCCAGGCGTGTGTGCATCATTGTTAATCCCTTATTCCTGCTTTTAGGGGGTTCTTAATTAATTAAAGGATGTATGGCAGAAACTGAGCAGTAATCTCCAAAGCTGTGCCTTTTAATTCCAGCTTCATGTTTTATGACCAGAGCCTAAACGAGTAGTAATACCTTCTTGGCCAGCACCTATCTCTCTTTTCTGTCCTTACTGAGATTTTTTTTCACCCTCTGAACAAACACACAAATACCAACACACACACACAAAGTTCCCTGTTTCACCTTTCTCTTACAGTCTCTCCCAACTCTCAAACTCACTCCCTCTCCTACTTGTTTGCCACCTTTCTTTCCAGCCATCTCCTTAAGGTGTGATCTATTTCCAATTGATGATAGTTTAATGTGCATTTTTTTTCTATTTCACTTGAGTCTTATCATGTCATGTGTAGCAAAGAAAAAAAAATCGAGATTAATAATTGATCTGAGGCTGAGATATCCTTGGAAACATATTCTTATAACTCTGCTGCTGATATGAGAGGGAAAAGACAAGGTGCTTTTGTTGAACAGGACTCTATTTCCTACTAATTAATGGCTCGTGGCTGAATGTGAAGGACAGCTGACAGATACAAAGCAGGGAGAGTGAAGTAAAATTGTATAGTGCACCACAATGGTTTATTCTTTCTTCCCCAGTGGTAAAGGAGTCCTCTTTTGGAGCTGTGTGATGTCACTTCACACCCCAGCAGGGTTTGTGAGTGGGCTAAAGTCAGCGCAACTCTCCCGTAGGTCCCGAGGCTAGCACGCCCTGCCAGTTTCTCTCCATACACAGCGCTCTCAGCTCTGTCAGCTTAATTGGCTCGCCTCCCATCAGTGAGATACCCCAACCCCTTCGTAATTGGCTCCCTTTTAGCCACCCAGCCAATGCTATTGTTCAGGTACACAGTGTGTCGCTATGGATGCGGTGATCACTCACACATGAATTCTGGGACAAAAGACCCATGGGTTGTCTCTCAACCAGTTTCCTGAACTGCAGCTATATTTCTGCCAGCAACTACCACAATGCACTTTTTTAAATGTCTCTCCCCTTCAAGCCAATGCCTTAGTGCCTTGTTTGGTAAAAGGTAATTTATTCACTCTCTGCAGCTCCTCCACATGATGTAGGACCCCATACCAGCGCTTGTGCTAGCGCTGCCTTATGTGTTTAAGTTCATCTTGTGTGATGTTTACATAGGCAGATCATAGTGCTTGTAAATGCCAGTCAACCCACAGAGACGGGAGTGAGGTATAATGATTGAGAGAAGAGTTAGAGACCGTGTGTGTGTTAGACAGACCGAGGAAGAAAGATGAGACTTCCCACAGACTGCATGGACCAGTTCTGGTTCTGTCTGAGAAAAGGTAGTCAATGTTACCCCAACTGCCACTTTCACCCCAGCTGGGTCAGTCACCTGCCAGTGAGTAATGAGCCCCAATGAGGGTGAACTCCCTGTTCGCCTGTGCTCTGGCCTGTCTCTGCTAATGAGCTTCTGAATAAATCGATGTTGGTGCCCCCCCCCTTCCTCATCTCTTGGTCCATCCTCCTATATCCCTTTTCTTAGCCCCCCCCCCCCCCGCACTCTCCCTCCACCTCTTTGCTCATACCCATCACCTGGCCTTTTCACCCTACCCCATAATGAGCCCTCAAGAACACCTTACATCGCCTACCAATGTTCGCTCTTTCCTAATTGTGAGTATTTGTTTGTGGGACAGTCTGCCTTCCCCATGTTTGAACACTGTGATATCTAAATCTCTTCATGTTCGACTGTTTGACTGTCAGTGTTGCTGCTGCAGGGAGCTGAGATACTGAGTCTGTGTTTGGAGTGATATGTTCAAGTTCTCTCCAGCTTCCTTCTTCCTTATTATTTCTACTGGTGTTAGGGTGATAAATAAAGATATAAAAATACATCTTGCTCCTGCATGCCCCATTAGTCTGGTCTTAATTTGGTTCCCACTGGAGCATGGAGGAGTGAATATCCGTATTTTGCATCCGGTAGACAGACATAGGCTTCTTTATAAGAGGTGATGATGAATATTGCTAGGGATGGATTATTGGACCACGAACCTGCCCACTCTGTCCCATAAATAGTCTCAAACAGTTGGACTCTGACTGGTCAGGGCTGTGTGTGAAATAACCAAGGGATATTTCATATGCAGAGCTGGATAAAGTAGGCCATAGCTTCTGGTTTTGGTGATGAGGTCATACATAGCAGTCTGACTCACAGTAAACATTGGGAATTCAATTTAGAATACGAAAATAATAGCATGTAGATAAAACGGCAGCTATTTGTGAGCCATGGTAATCCTAACTGGGGAATCTAATACATTTCTTGGTTGGGAAATTACCAAACAGGAAATCAGGCTCCGTGCCATGATGGTGATTTTCCAAAACAGGCATTAGAACACAAGCAAACAAAGAAGATCTGTGTCTGTGGCAACTTACTGAGGAACCCATAGGAGAAAAAAGTCAGCTCTGGGGTAAGAGCTTTACAGTAAAGTCAGCACTGCTGTTCCCTGCAGATTGCCTTTTCAAGGTGACTGACCCCTGAGCAAATGTTACTAGTCAAAGCATTGGCTGCCATGCATCAGGATCAAACATTGTTTTTTTTTTCTCTTTCACCTCAACTGATTCGTTTCTTCACAGATTGCCTACCCCAGAAAACTTTGGGGGCTTCAGTCGACATTGGGGAATCAATCATGGTGTGACAATATTCCAGACCAGAGTGTTGTTTGCGAATCTGTTGTCTGTGATGCCTGCAAAACCCCAGCTGTGATTGCCAAGCCTCTCGATGTGTTGGTTTTGGAGTTATTTTTCATTGTAGGCCTTTTTTCTTCTCTCTTTGGCTTCAATTCTCTCCCCCTCTCTTACTCCTTTATTTCCCTCTTTATCCCTCTCTGACTCTCTCTCTCTCTCTCTCTTTCCACTGTTACATTTCTGCCTCTCAATGCGAACCTTGGAGAGTATTGATGTAAGGAGTGCCAGTGCTGTTTTTGGAGATGCTAACAAATAAGCTTGCTCCACAAAGGTGACTGCCAAGCAGGGATTAATGTAAAACAGAAAATATTAGTGCTCAGTGCCAGATCTAGGCAGAGAAACAGAGCAGAGTCAAATAGTCCTCCCCCCCTTCCTCATAGAGTGATTCATCTTCTCTTTTCCTTTCCTATACAGTCTGTTCTCTGCATTTGGCAGGATGATACAAGCCATTCATGTAACTTTGTGTCCCTTCTTTGGATATATAAGCATCTGCATTATACTGAGCACAAAAAAACGAATATACATTTTCTGTATGTCACTCTAAATAATATAAAATTACTGAATACCCTAGCATCTGTGTGGGGCTTTAGGCACAGGTGCACCTATTAACCAAAGGTATACTCTAAAAAAAAATGTAGACTTACACAAAAGAAATCCTGCTTAATTATCAACTATGGGCCTCTACTCATGTGTGGCACGTGTGGTGGTGAGGGTGTTTGCATGCAGCAAAAGTAGGCCCGGCTAGCCGCCACAAGTGCTAGCAACAAGCTAGCGGGTGCTACCGCTAGCGGTGACAGCCAGCGCTTCACTCAGACTGTATTTCCTTTTTTCTGACAACTGCTGCTGCTGCTGCTGTCAGAGGCAGGGGGTGTGCACAGTTGAGCCGGAGAGGAGGGGCCCAGTTTGAATGTTGTGTTTACAAACTGCAACGAACAAACCTACAGACTCTACCTTTAACTCTGAAGGTAAAAAAAATCTAAAACCAGGACCTTATCTGAAGTGGGGCAGGACTTCAGCTCCTTATTTCAACCTTCCTGTTACATCCTGTCTCAAAATGCCTCTCACCCCAATGACAAGACCACAAGTAGGTGTGTGCTTTGGGCTGTCAGTGTGAGCTTTAATATTGCCATGTTAACTGCAGCACTGCTAAAAAAGAAAAAAAGCAAATTTCCTCTTGGAAGACAATAAAAGATTATCTTGCCTATCTTAACTTTGTGAAAGACTGTCTTAAACAATAACAAGCCAATATATCAAAAAGCCTTAGTAGATGCTTACTTGATACGGAATGATGGGTTTTTTGGTCAGACATGCCTGTGGTCAGACGAGGTGACTTAGAACAGATGCTTACTTAGACCTTTGCAGGATAAGTGGCAACTTGGCATCAGTCCATCTTCTGGATATGAGACTGTTGAATAAATGTAAACTATTGAATTTATAAACTGTTTCCACGTTAGATTTTCCACATTACATTTCTCATTTCTCTAATTAATGAGAATGAGGCCTGTTCTATTTATCCTTACTGCACAATTACACAGAAGGTAAATTAATTAACTGTAGTCAGTGGTACCAATGCTGAAGTGACTAATGAAGGCCTTTAACTGAATTAATTTCCTTTTTAATCACAATAACAGAAGATGTTGCTTATGAAATGGCAACAACAGAGTGTGGGTGAGTTGTTGATGAGACTTTTGTTTATCCAGATCATGGAAGTCATCTTCAGATTAGCCACTGTGCACACTTTGCTCCATCTCTCAAATATAGAAAATCACAAATGATTTCCTCCATACCCTCCAGCTTTTCATTAGCATTTCCACACCAGACTCACAGATATGGTTTTGGTTTATTAGTTCCATATGAGTATTTCAATACATTAATATTCGTATGCATAGTAAGCTGTTCCACCAGAAAGACTTAGGACTGCAGCAGATTACATACACTACACAATGTGTGTGTGTGTGTGTGTGTGCGCGCGTGTGTGCGTGCTTCCACAAACTACGTCTCACACTGGTGACTTTGCCTCAGGGTACATATAGAATATATCCAGAAATGAAATGGTAAATGTATATTTAAATCTGTTGCTCGTCCACCACATTTTTACCTGATCAGCAAAATTAGATTTTTTTTTTTTTTTTTTTTTTGGCTGAATATTTTGACTGAAATGCAAGTGTAAAGAAATGAAGTCTAACAGCCAACCATTAACAGCTGTTTACTTAGAATTAAGAAAAACCTTTGTCACACTCTGCATTTACATCACACAGCACAGTGAACATCCCTGTGAAGTAGTAAGAACACATGTATTACTGGAGTGGCACTGATTCCACTACAACCATTATTCGTCCCAAATGAAAACCAACAAGTGCTGTGTTGTGTAACCTTCTAGATGCCACACAGAAACAACGAATGTACTTTATTTGTCATCATACACACTGTACAATGAAATTCAGTAATATTGTAAGGATATACAATTCAGAACAGTGACAGTTTTGCTATTGCAGTATATTTCCCCCCAAACAAACATATGACCGTATACATCACACCATCTCATCTCTGAACGCTAGATTACAAAAGAAATTGGAAGAAATGATATCTGTAATCACATTGCTTGAGCCTGAAATAGAAATGATATTACAGTGAGTCAATCATTTTTGGCAAAGTCTAACCTAGGAGTTTTATGAATGGCATTGTCAGTTGTGCAGTCACATTAAAGTATTTATTTGATTTCAAGTTTTCAAGGCTCTTGCAATGTAATATGCTGCATTTTCAATTTTGTTCTTGGTTCACTATTTAAATATTGTTGTATGTTTATATTGCAGGATGTATTGTAAGCATATTACACTGAATACTATGACAGGCAAAGGTGTGTGTAATAGAATAAACCGTATACAGTATTATCAAGGACAATTTGTTTCATAGGCAAAGTTGAAAATGCTTTGTATCAACCTGTTTCAATATTTATTCCATTTTTATTCCCTTCACTTCCCTTTAGCCTTTTCAGGCTAATGAATTTCACGCTTATCAAATCTGATGCTTATCATATTAATTACTACACTTAAAATAACTACTGCACAGGCTATAATGAGTCTTTGTTTCCTCTGTGTAAGATGGACTTTCAAGACTAGTTGAAAGATGCCATGAAATTAATCATCCCAGATGTGAGAGATGTTCCAGATCACATCATTTTGTAGTTCCTTTTAGAGTTCAGGTGAACATTTTCCCCCTGCGAATTTATCTAAGTGTAGATCTCAGCAGCTCCCTGGGAGTTGTAGTCCCTTTAACGGGTTTTGTCCCAAGATCTCCTGCAGCCTCCTGCCAGGTACGCCTCCAAAGGGACTCACACATGGAGTTCACAGCGTAGGTTGAGGGAGGGAAATTGTCTCACTGCTGCTGTAAAACATTATTGCCACAAAGTCCTATTCATTGGCCAGGAGAGGTGTGAGCAATATCTAGACCATACAACAGGGATTTTGAAAACATAAGAATATATATGGATTTTTGTTCATAATTCATAAATATTTCAGTTTTATTTCACAAAAATCACCACGCAGCTCATCCCCCATGTTCTTTAAATGGTGTTTGCCTGGGGCTCAGAAAGTTGCCCTACACAATCAGCATTGCTCTTCCTGGATGTGATATCTGACAACTGGCCAAATACTTCTTTCCAGCACCTTGGCCCGTGCTTTTCCCAGAATAGCATAGCAGTGTTTCCTTGTTAGTTGAAACACAACATGTTTTTTTTTTTTTTTTTTTTTGAACCACTGAGCATGTCAACCGTCCAGTGTTAACCACAAAACTCCAACAGCACTAGAGATGAGACATAGAGTAATTTGGGTCATTTCGACCTGGAGGCTTGGAGAATCAGCTTTTCCTATTACAGTAAAAGCTGTCAAGATAAAGAATGGTGCAGTGTATGGCTATACTTTATGTGAGCGTTTACCATTTCAGAGCCCAGATAAATTGATCACCATCAGGTACAAATAGTTCTATAAAGTCAGATTCTCCCTCTTACTTCTTATTGTATGCATATTAATGGAATGAATCTAAAAGCTCCTTATACTGGTCCTTGGTTGCAATGATAAATTATGCTCAGCATTAGTGTCCCATTAACTATATTATTGTAGACAATAATAATGCATCACTATCTGATCCATGTCTCTGGCCTCAATTTCATGTCTTTAGAAAGAGTGTATCCCAAAAATGACATTCTGATACTGCAGCTCCATGGCTGAGGTTTTGCTGCATGAATTCTTGAAGCTGTTCTCAATGATAGAGAAAGAAAGACACCATTCTGGTGACATAACTTTCCCTGTCTCAGCAGGGTCACAGAGATCATTACAGTGTAAGCATCTATTATATAATGGTCCTATTCTCTTTATGTAAGATTAATAGAAAAATATTTGCTGAACCGAACAATGCATGACAGCATAGATATTTACACCAACACAAGATGAAATGTAATGGTCTACAACTCAGCTGACTGACCAGATGGAGAGCCCTTGCTGAGGGTGACTCACTCCTCCTCTGCGGTACTCCTACTGCCACCACTTGCATCTCCTGTCCTGTCCTTTCCTCTCCACTCCACCTGCTACCACTACTGCTGCTTCTACCTTTTGGATTGCTATATTTGTGACTGAGCCCATTGATGTGGAAAAACCCATCATCTGGGCCAGTAGATCTGGAAATAGAGTACTCGTCGAGGTCGGCCAAAGACAAGCCTTGTTCCGAGAGAGCTCACCCAGCCAAGGGTGCAGGGGGCAATGAGTTCCAGCTTGGGAGCGCCGGAGGTCTCTGCTGGCTATTTTCTCCACATTCAGTCTGGGGCCTGTGGTGTTCTGAAGCTAAGACAACACTTCCCACTGACTGAGGGCTGCTTGGGCCTTTGGGTCACCATAACACCACAGTGCTTTGAGATATTCTCAAAAAGACAACGTGTTAGATTCTACTCTCAGCCTGAAAATTTGAATGTTTAAATGATTAGATGCAGTGGAAGCTGGAGGCATAAATCAATAAAGCTAACTAGATGCAGGGCAGCTCAGTCAATTAGACCAACTGGGGGTGCTTGACAAGTAATATAAAGGCTTATAAGGAAATAAAATGAGAAAGGTATGGCTGGTGGTGTGGTTTATCAGGTATTGTGCTGCATTTGATGATATCTAATGAAAATTGCAATGCCTGATGTTATTAAAGCTTGCATGCCTTTTTTGCCCTATTTTTTGTAATAAATGTAAGGTCATGTCCCCATATTTGATACACTAGAAGTATTATGACTAATAGGACTCTAGGCATCTGAAACCAACAATGAAATTCCTATTTTATAAGGATGTGGTGAAAATATGTCTTCTAATCCTCCTTGATCAAAGCAAAAATATCTTGTCCCTGCCATATTTAATATCATATGCCATTATTGCCTAAACATCTTTTTCCCCATCAATTACAGGTATGTTTTAACCCAAGAGATTCATGGGATCACAGCACTTAGCTCATCGGGGAGTGAGCTAACCTCTCTCCTTCATCCCACTCTAAAATGACCCTTAGGCCTCTGCTGTGGCATAGTTAATGGAGTGCGCCTACATGAATTATTAACAGTGCTTACATTCCTTTTATACTTGCCATCCTATCGATATTCAGCCCTTTGCATACCCAGGGGTATGTGGGCGAATTTTTACACATCAGGATGAATTGCCCTTTTCACATACATGCTGCTCCCTCTCAGATAAATATCTCTTATACTGTGGGATGAGCAGACTATGCTGAATAAAACATCTGCCTCGGAAGAAAATAAAATAAAATTGAAAAATATGTCCACCCCACAGTTACAGTCAACAGACCAGAATTTAACTGCTGGTGACAACGGTGAATTATGACAATGCAGAGCTCACAGTCCTCCAGTTCTTTGGGTTTACGCTGCAGGGACACCTTGAGGTGTACATTATTAAAGCTTACTTGGATTTATAACAACAGCTTCCATGGAGAGTAATCCAAGAGGTAAAATCAATGGCCAAAAAACAGCATCCACAAACTATAAAACATCTCCTCTTTTGCAAAGTGCTTGTAAACCTTTTTCGGACTATCATCGCAGGACTCGGCAGGATAGCTGGAAGATTCATGTTAAGAAAAAAAAAAAGAGGGATAAGCAACCTCCTTGAATTCTTATGAGATACATTCGGGAGTCATAAGGGAGCTATTACATTGACTTTTCTCCTGGTATGGTGGGACCTATAGCTAAATTGTTCCCAGTGCAATATGATGCACTTAGATTCAGAACCAAATTCTAGGAGTGTCTTCCCCAGGCTTAATCATCTTGGTAGCTTAGCTATTGATTGCATGAGTGTGTGTGTGCGTGTGTGTGAGGCTGTCTGTGGAGGGGGGTTGTTTGTGTGTTTGAAAGATATAGAGACTCCAAAGCAGATGGCAACTCATTTACCACAGGCAAACGAGAGAGAAAGCCTTTAAGCCATTTCATGTAAGCCATTTCATGTAAACAGTCAGCCTGTAAACAGTCATGAATTAAGGCATTTTCATAGTGCCAAAGACACCACAGTGTTGTTTATAGAAGTGGTGGAAGAGCAGTGCAGGGGTTTCAGTGATCTTGATCAGGTTCTGTGGTGTCCAGTCTGGATTTAGATTTTTACCAGTTAAAAAAAAAACTTTTTTTCCCTTCTCATGCAACTGTGTGATTGTTTGTGTACTGTGTGGATAGCATGGGGATAACGTATGCTAACAATCGTGGCTTTAATAGCGGCTCTGAAATGATGAATGTGTGACAATATGTGGTATTAAAATCACTTGAAGCTATTTTTACTTCTCCTGCCCTACACTTTCTCATTCTCTCCCCTCCTCCCCTTTTTTGCTCCCTCTTTCCTCCCTTTTCTTTTATTCATCTCTCCATTTCTTGCTTTCCTCCACCCCACTCTCACCCTTTCCTTTCTCCTTTCCAAACAGTCTCCTCTTTGTACTGCCACCCAGTGTTTCCTGACTCACTCAGTTCTTCTCACCCCGAGGGTTGCGAGCATGTAGGGTCCTCGGTCTCCGCAGCCTTCGTGATCCCCCGTCTGACTATATGAAAATGAATTTCTATGGGCTGTTAATAGACCGCCCACTCTTATACATCTCATCATTCTCAGACATCATGAGGCTGATTGCCCAAGCATTGGTTTTTGCATTAACCCCTTCAGCAAGAGATCCCCTTCTCATTCTCATCAGTTTGAACACAGTCTGACCCAAGGCACACAGATGATTGGGAAGGCTGTTATTTCTTCAGGCACCTTGGTATACATCAGTGGTTTGGCTTATGTAGTATACAGTTTTGCTTATAAGCTTAGGATTTACTTTTCCAAACATCCCTTGCAAGGCAGCCGTTATTGTTCGTGCTTTAATAATTGAATGATTACTATAACTATTGCTAGTCCTCCCACACAATTACAGACAAATGGTGGATGATTCAGCACTGGCATGAAAATAACCACCACCAATGTAACTAGAGGTACAATGTGTGCATTTTTTAACCGCATGCATGACTGACTACACAGTATTTGTTAGTTAACTTGCTGTATTTGACCTCCAGTGCAGTTAGAGGACACTGTTAATAAAGTGATGTTGGGTCAGGAGACTCCGGACATATGGCACTCAGTGCTTAATCACGGTGATCTAACATTACATCCTCAGGGTTTTCTTTTTGCTCAGTGAACCTCTTAATTACAGGCTTATATGCAAGGCTTGTGTATGTAGTCCTTCACAGTTTAAATAACTGCACCAAATGAATGCTAATAAGATGCATGGCAAAAAGAAAAAAAATGTGATACTGTGCACCGCTATTAACATACTTCTTGAGGAGCCATTAGAAAAATAAAATTCTATTCTGGTAACTGGGGAGTGGAGGAAGGGGCAGTTTGAACTCTCTAAAATTCATTGTAGCAATGCAACGATTTCCTTTTTCATTAAAAGGAAATGTGTGGCTCTCCCTTTCTCCAGAGTATAAACTGTGTTTTGGGTGCAAACTATTCTTAACTCTGCACCCAGCAGGGCACATTTGAGCTATTTCTGTTCTTATGCTAATTTGCCAGTAATTGTTGAAGCCACACACCGACATAGTAATTCAAGTGTCCATATTAATGTGCCCTTACAGTAACAATTTCTATTTCCAGCGTGTCAGCACCTCTTGGCAGAGATGGTATCTTTAAACAGAACCTCTCACACTCATTACAGCACACAGAGACACTGAAATAGAACATCTTGTGTGCAGCCAGTAGCAATATCCATACTGACTAAGTTGCTTCACTGTGATGAAATATTGACACTTTGTGTAGAAAACTGTATTGAAAAGTAAACTACTTTTGTCCTACACAAAGCAGAATGGATGCTGACATTCAGCAGATTTGAATTTGAGATTACAAAGTCACATTATTGCAAAAGAATTCAATACAAACTTCTACACTTTGAGTTATGAATTCAAGATGAAGCAAAACTTTTTCTAAAAAAGTACAATTAGAAACTTGATGACATTCAAAACTTGTTAAGTCTTGTAGTGGTAATATCAGGTGTAAAAAAGCAAGGTCTTCATGAAGCATCGAACGAGTGCTGCACAGGTTGGTGTTGGTAATGAATAAAACTATTCCCCTCAAAAGAAACTACGTAAGTTTGAAGTAGGTTCCACCTCTGTCCTTCTATACTTTCTCTCATTTAAAACCTACATTCAACATTAACAGCAGGTTGATTTAAGCATCCATTCATTATCGCTGTGAAGTATCGTGCTGATGCCTTAGATAAATTCTCACCAGGTATATGTGATCATTTTCAAGGTAAAAGCCATACATAATAATATATGTCTTGTTCTTTGGGCACTTGATGGGGGAAAGTTTTGGCACCACTCATGAATTATAATACCATCTATACTTTCTATCATCTAGTTTTATGCTTCTTATATTTATGTTAAGCATATTGAATGACCTCTATGTATGATAACGTACCATACAGATGAATTTGTCTTGCTGTACCAATACCAATACACACAGATACTAATGGCTATGTCTAATTACAAAGTGGTTTGAGAGACTCTCTATACACATCTGCACTGGTGTGGAGAGACATAAGCTAATTTGATGAAATATTTTCAGTTTTCTTCAGAAACTACTTCTTTCTAAGGTCATGACAGCTTTTAAACAATGGGGTGCTAATACCACACCGGAAGCTGCTAAATATTGTTGACGTCAAGAAACATTTGTTGAGTATTTTCTTCTCTGTAAAAAGAAAATTCACACAAGGGATACAATTCATGTTCTAATTGGACAAAAGGTCGTTATGTGAAAACTAGCTCAGACAGGGGATAGCTTGGTTTAACTTCAAACAATTCAAACACAGCTTCTGCAAATTATCTTTAAAGTTTCAATGGAAAAAGTTCCCAAAGTCAAGAATTATGAGTTTAAAAGATAGCAGATAAGATTGTTACTGTTGGACTGATGTGTTTACCACTTTGTTGGATTTGTCAGTCTTTTACTGACAGATTTCATGAGTAACAGTGAGTTAAAGCAAAGCCTCATTATTATCATATATCATTGCTGAGGATGCCGTCCTTGAAGATATCCCTCAGTGCCCTCAGTGCATGTTTCAAATGAAAATATGCCATATTGGGCAGTTTTAAGCGCTGCTAAAGCATCACTTCATAGTTAAGTTGTTTGTTTCTGTACACTGTCTCATTAGTGACAAGCATTAGACTCGGTTTTTAGATTTTCTCTCTGTCTTTTCTTTTTTCTCCATAATTTTATGTTATTCATTTCCTCATCAGAGATCACAAAGTATTTCTTGGAATGTATGAGGTTATTGTGTGTGTGCATGTGTGTGTGCATGTGTGCGTGTGTGTGTCTGTGTTTGTGTGCATCAAAATGTGAATGTTTTTTTTTTTCTGCTAATTATGTAGAACGGTGTGTTTTGCTGTGGGAGAATCGGGGGAGGAATGATTGCCAAGAGTTTTGTTTTACAGCTAGAAAAATGTTGGAGGCCTGTTTTAACAAGGTACACCGTCACACAGTATATCAAAGGTCTCTCACAACCCACTTCTTTTTTCCACTTTTGTTAAAGGAAATAAGAACGTGGGTTTCATGTTCATTCACCACAGCTTGCATGTCAAATGTATTAAATAACTGGACACAGACAAATGCAAGACACAGTGAAACAGATACATTGAGTCAAGCTGCTCACCACAAATTCCCACATTATATCAAAAGGCTACAGACTGGCAGCTGAAACATTTTTTCAAACAATGTGACAGTTGCTGTAAGTTAATCATTCCTGGTGTTTATGTACTTCATTTGAATAAACACACTGACTTGTCCTGATGTGCACAAATCCACACACTTGCTAATGATCAATTTAACTGATGTAGAAAATCAGTACATGAAACAGCATCACAACTTTTATTGCACGTGTCCCTTGCTGTGTCCCAGTTCACGACCTGCATCACTTGGACAGGGTCTAGACAGGGTGGTGTCGTGTGGTGTGGTGGTGTCCCTGTTGCACAGCAGTGCTCCTGCCATTTGCAACCTTCACAACATGTAACTTTGTAACTTTTTTATTTGAATTTTGAGCATGCTATTGTTACAACACACCAGTTAAAAAGTTGAAGGGTTCTATGGACCAGTTAGGAGCCACATTAGGCTAAAAAGACCAAACACAGCACAAAAAAGGCACAATTTATTCAAAATGATTCACAGGGTTCTAGATCAGTGGTTCTCAACCTTTTTGGGGTCCTGGACCCCCTGCATATTGTTGATCAACCCTGAGGACCCCCCCACCTGATCTGGGGGATGGGTGTGCAATTTGATAGAAACAGCAGACACTGCATTTTAAATTGCATTATGGCATTTATCAGTCCCCCCCCCCACTAGATGGTGGTGGGGGGGTGGGGGGTGGGGTAGTGTCGAGAGACGCAGGAGAGATTGAAAACAGGTCCAGCTGTTTGATCACAGTAAAACCAGAGTAGGTCAGGAGAGGTGTCCCAGGTATCCTTGGTTCCTCTGGGGAGGGGTCCAGGTAAGGAGGGAGTCAGCTTGTACTTAGCACAGCACAGCAGCCTCTTGCCCCCAGCCCAGCTCTCTAAACACAGATGCACACACCTCTCCACACTAATTATTTCATGCTTTTCAGCTGTGTCACCTTACACTCTTCAAGGTGCATTCAAGTGCACTGCAAACTGTAGGAAAACACAGCCACCTCTTAAAAACACACATTAAGGCTGTTTCAGAGTTCCATCCCATGACACAATGAATATTGCAACAGGTCAGGGCCGGGAAAGATCCAACCTTTGAAACCTACCTTGTTCAGGAGAAAGACGGTTAGGTTTAACAGTCATACTTGAAGGGGGCCTCCAAATGGGGAAAGCATGGGACAGCCTAGCTGCACCGATGAAGGATGCAGCCCCTGAATTGTAACACATTCTGGGTGATATTATCAGAGGAGTCCCTCTTGCTGGCCAAACAAGAGAAGTAAATTGAGTTATGGCTGTTGTTAACCTCAGGTGAGTATTTTTATTTCACTGAAGCAAGTCTCTAATAATTTTACAGCTTGTGAAGCACTAGTCAATTCAGGTTAAAAACACAAAAAGTTGAAATTTGGTCGCACCCACATCTATTTGTGATGAAGACTTGGCAGGCAGAAAACAAAAGGGGAAACAGAACTACAGAGCTATGCTGGGTGAAAACATGATTAGCAGGGATCAAATCTATTTTGAAGTTGACATGCCAGAGAGTCAAACTAACAGCATAACAACTTATTTGTGAATTGCAGATTAGAGTTATCAATTATGAAAGCACCAGGGTTTAGACAAGTTGACTGAAGATTTGTGAGGATATATGCACCCTGATGAGTCTCTTCTTCTCATGTTGCATAGTTAACTCAGAATAAACTAAGTCCTGATGAATTTGTTTAGCACTGACTGTTGAACTGTGAAGATAAAAAGGTGATGAATAAATGCATCAGAGGCTTTGGTATCTGGTTTGGGTCCGGTGGAGGAGAGCTCCTCATCAGTTGGTGATGCATTAAGAGATTTTCTTGGCTCTCGACTCCCAGATGTCTCTCAGGTGGTAGACTTTTGCAGAGTTTTGGTCAGGTGATTGCTTACCTGGCTCTGAACAAACATAACAACATCAACCAGCAGAGCAGCACCTCCATATTATTCCTGTTTGTTTAACAGCCTCTGTGCACAGATGTGCTGATGTGTTACTGCTGGTTGTAGCCTTGTATTAACAAGAAGCTACAGCATCTGACATCTCACCTGACTCTCAGCAAAAAGCAGGAAAGACATCACTTTGAATTTTAAAAATATTAGCTCCCTAGTCGTTTACTTTTCTACTTTCACATGCTGTTAGAGGCTTTGATGTTCTAATTATATTATCATCAATAAGGATTTGAGGTTGAACTGCAGTGAGATAGTGATAGTGGAGAGGCATGTAGTGAGGGTGTGACATGCAGTGTTGAAGTATCACCTGGATAGTCCATACTCTGACCGAATATGAGCTAAAGAACCAGACTTCTTTTGCTCACACTAGATAAAGGAGAAAGGCTGCTCAATGCTGACCGTGGTAAGACCTTGAGAGCAGATAAGACATAGGTCTCAGGTCTGAAAAAAAAATACACGGTGGAGATATTGGCCTTCAGACTGCCTTTAAGCCTCTTTTAGCTGATAGCTCCTGAGGTGATCGGTGTTAGCAAAGCCCCTTCAGAAATGATCTCGATCTGAAAAGGGCACTCTGTGTAAAAGGGCAGACATCGGCAGTCTCACCAAATTACAATAATAATTCTTGAAGAATACACTCATAAAAAAAGGAATGGGTTGTTAATCAGTGTCCCCACTGGAGTAGTACCTGCAGAAATTTTATTAACTTTATTTTGAGCGCATTACTCTTCTATCACCCTGTTGGAATACACCATATTCAGAGGTGCAGCTTAATTGTCTCCATATTTCTACATTGCCACTGAAAGACAATGATGGGGGGTTGGTGCACTGGGTCTCTTAACTTCCTTTGCACACTGTAATTTCCAGAGATTAACAGATGTGTTTCATTATCTTACTGGCCCAGGGAAAACACCAAACCCAGTGGTGTTTTGCATGACAACCGCACCAGACAAGTCTTTGGATACCATTGAAAACATTTAAACGGGGGAAATTGATGCTGTAAGCAGAGCCACTGCTGCCAGATGGCAATAGGGGAATGAAAAGCAGGTAGTAAAAGCCTCAGGTCATGATTAAGCAGACTGCTGGATAAAGCACACGGCTGCAAATGCATGTTGCATAGTGATCAACAAACGCCGGGCAGCACAGGAATCATCCGCTCCTTCCCAACAGGTTTCAGGTTTGTGTGGATAAATACCACGGATTTGTAAGATTTAATAGATGTGTATTTGATGACAGGTATAACCTAACAAAAACAGACTTTAAAGACTTCCACGTAAATACTGTAAGTAAACATGCCAGTAATATGTACCTTTGACCAGTGTACTGGTAGCTGGGAGATGCACTGGAGGTTTATCTCGGTTGGTAAAACAACACAAACGGAGCTTGGCCTAGGGCAAACTAGAGTCATCCACTGCGAAGATACATTTCTATCATCTTCTGAGATGGAGAACCTATTTTCAGCAGATGAATGACTGAGCACGAATGAAATACAGATTTTGAAGCAAAAACTGTTTTCTTGTGCAAATATATCACACAGGTCAGTGCGGCTGCGACTCATGTGCCTGTTGTTGCCAAGGCAGGGAAGAATTCTTAGAAAGAGAAAGGCAAGAGTTATTCTAACATTACTCGTACCACTGCCCTTAGGGATATGGTGAGGTATGTTAATTAATACATAAATCATAAATTATCATCATTCCATTCCTTAGACCATGATTTCCAGACAGTGTGTGTGTGTGTGCATGATTTTTTGGATGACTCTGAATTTAGAAATAAAAAAGGAGGAGGGGGAGAAAAAAAAAAACCTGCTGGTCTCCTCCCGTTCTTCGCCCTCCCTGCCCACACCAGCCCCCCGAGGAGGTGATCGGACGCGTCTGTTTCCCGGAGATAAAGGGCTGCTCACCACATCCCCAGAGCTGGGAGAAGTTGGCACAGAGCACGCTGGCAGTCTGCTCATGTAACAGACCCTGTCACTGACACTGAAAGAGGGGGGGAGAGACAGAGAGAGACTGACAGTGAGACAGTGGGATGGGTGAAATGGGCTAAATATGAAAAGAAAAGGTAGGTGAGATGTTAAAGGGGTGCAGTCTGGCTCTGCACCAACAAGAAACATCAGTCAGGAAAACAAACTCAAAATCTTTACATTGAAAATTCAATATGCAAAACAAAGTTGTTTGACTTGATCCAAAATGGCATAAAATCAATGTGACTGTACAGAGAAACTACAGGTTGCACCCACTGTATCAATTCCAACTTTTACAATTAATTATCATCTTGGATTATTCATAAAATTTGACAACATAGGCAGGCTTAAAAGCCAAACAAGTACTGTTACCTGAATGACAGGTGGCTGTTTGTGTTTACCAAAACAATCCATATCAATGTTTCAGGAATTAGGAGCGCTTGCTAAACTGTTCCTGCTTTGCTAACTTGTAGTCAACCTAAACGTGGACAATGGGAACCATTTGCTTTCTTGCTGAGTTGACCTGGACAGTCATGTAGGTCACTTCTTGGGATGTTACTATGGTTATAATAATAGTGATGCATTGGTTAGGTCGAGGATAATACAGTGATTTGGGTAAACATAAGTAGGCATACTTCCTCAAAATTACGCAATCTTCATAGTTACAGTTATAACAACAATGGTAATAACATTGAACAGTCATCGATAATGGAGGCAATATAAACTTCTGCTTTCACAGCAACACTGTCCTGTGCCTGTGTATTGTTGACCCTCTGGTCATCAGGCAAATGGGGGCAAACAGTCAGAAACAGAAATTGTAAAGCTAATTAACCCTTATATGTCACTGAAACTAAAACTGAAGTGGAAAAATAACAAATTTCAGTCCATGTTACAGGACCTGAGGTGCTACACAATCTTTGAGCTATCTACCTGCTGCTCCCAGGCTCATATTTAATGTACTGTACTGAAATATGACCACAGTATCAAAGTTCGGTCTCAACTCTCTTTTGATGAACTGAACTGAATCTATATGGTTAAGAGTGGGAGGACAGTTTTCTAAGTCTGATGTTTAAGCCACATATTTTTAACATTTGAAGAAAAAAAAGAGGAAGAAAAGAACTTTTGTTTTTCTGATGAGGAAGGTTGCAAATAGCTATAGGCAAGACAAGACAGATAGAAAAATCAATATTGATCTCTTGTAAATGGCATACAATGTCATCTCTTTGGCTTAATATCAGCACATTAAAGTATAATTGCATGAATCTTTTACTTACTTTCCCATCTAAGGGCTTCGAAAATCCTTTTAGGTTTTTCCATTACCTTGCATCTCTCCTTAATATCTGCCTGCTAATTCATTTGGTTAGGTGAGCAATCTCTCCCATCTCTTCACACATGAGTGCATGCTGGAGGCACAAGAATCAAAATACAGATGTACACACACCTACACACACACATGCACATGCACACAACTTACACACAAACCCACTGAGACCAGGCTCGATATTGGTCTGGTTACAAGCGTACCACTATAGCCTCTCTGCTTTCATTTTCCCAAATGTAGGCCGTCCTATATGCTCCACCACAGGGAATATCAATAGACCAACTGTAGTATTCAAAGAGATCAATACAGTAGAATATTGTTTCTCTCCCTCTCTTTGTGTCTCTTTCTTTCTCCTCAGATCATTGGAGAGTTTTTATATGGAGTCACTGACACAAATCCTACATGCGGCATCTCCCCCAAAACACTAAATTAGAATTTTGGTAAGCAATGATCTGTGTGACCCAAATAAGAAAGATGCCCTTGGATTTTGGTTGAGATTGTTGTTTGAAAAATGAATCTCCTCATAGTTTCGTACTTGATGATGAAGATGTTACTAACAGTTTGAGTCCTTTTTTTTTTTTTTTTTTTTTTACTGTTCGTTTATCAGTGATTGACCCCATTAGTCAGGCCTTGGGAGAGGGACAGAGACAAAGGACCAGCTGGGTATGCAAATCAAACCCAAATCAAGCAGACCTCTATTTACATTTGGGAGCAAATCTAATTATTCTGTTAGTAGTCTATTAAAAATGACTCACTAGTTTGCACAGAGTGAAGACCTGATTAATGTATACATTCAGAAATACAGTTTTGACATTCTATGCCTTCATTACTGTAAGAAGGTATGTGGGTGGAGAGAGGGAAAGACCTGCTGACATTAATATATCAGAAGTGAATAACATTTCAGTTTTGTGTAGGGAGGTGTAGTAGGTCTTAGATTTGATCATAACCACAGCCACAACCCTTCTTAAGATTTAATGATTTTACATTTTTATAAAAAAAAGAAAAAATAAAATAGCATATTAATGGAGAATTCTTCCATGAAGAATAGCTGATGACGATCACTGTAAATATTTAATGACTTAATAATTTTTAGTTTTTGGCAGTTTTGACTGACACTGGTTTGTCTAGGTTTATATTACACTTCACGGAAAACAGTTTCTCTTTCTTATATGAAAACATATCATGACAAACTGGGACAAACTGCAGGCCCTGTCTGTGTTATATGGTAATCACATAATCACATCTGTAGTATTGTCACATAATCCAGTTTGTGTTTCAGTCCATATGTTCACATAATTTATGTCCGCCATGATCAATTTGTGCTTCAAATCTGCCTTATTAGTCAAGGAACCATTCCACTCACTATAAGACCGAATCCCATTGTTGCCTTGAGAACAAAGTTAACGAAAACTGATGCAATCAATACAAAAAACACTGTTAGCTGATATAAAAAATGAGACTAATATTCATGAAAACGACTTGTCTCTGGTGTTCTGTGTCCATCTGACTGTGTGTGTTATCTGTGTACAATTAATTGCGAGAGTAATCATTCGATACACAGCGGATCAAAGGATCTCCGTGGGGCCTCTGATACAAGGGATACACATCTCCCAGCTAATTATTGATTGGTTACAACGGCCTCTGAAAATGGTTGTCAGTGCACAACAGTGATAATAGGCAAAGAATTGTTATCAGTGTGTATTAATGATTTTGTTACGGTGTTTTATGAGTTGGTTTCTTTCTTTTTGTTTCACTTGTTAAAAATTTTCTTTCTAATGAGTGGGTTGACTGTGCCAATTGGCATTTAATCTTTCATGTCACAACTTCTAATTTTGCATGCTGCTTTGCTTTAAATCAATACCCCATTATTTGAAGTTCATTAGAAAACTATTATTGTTTGACAGTACACTCATCAGAATTGTGACCTGGATGGATAATTGAATTGCATGCCTCTTAGAGGAGATGTGTAGAATAGCATTTGCTAATTAATTTTAATCAGTTATTTATATTGTTCTTTAGCTGTGATAACAGAGAGCCTTGTCTGTGTGCACTTTTCACTATCAAAGGTCAACATTTTAATATTATTGCATACACTTATAAAAGAAGCTAATTTAATTTAAAGACCACCTCTGATGAAAATCAGAGTTTTTCATTTCTGTGTTTTACATAATACAAGGTAAATCATGAGTAAAATAAGCAGTAAATGTTGTTTACTGCCAATGACAACCACTGCGTGTATCCTGAATCATGTGGGGACAAGTGGTGGACAAAATTAACCTGACCCTACTGTCAGAGTTAGCAGCACACGCGCTTATGCTGCTTAGGCCACTGCAAGTTACAAGCTACAAACAACATGAGGAAGTAAAATAAAAATGCCAACCATGCTAACTGTTCTGATTCAAGCTGAGCACAAGGCCTGATCCAGAATTTCTCAGTGAAGAGGAGATTTTTTTTTTCTTTTTTATCTGGGAAGAATCATGTGAAACAAAATATCAATCTGAGTATTTTTACATAATCGACAACATGTCTGGAAAACAACTAGAAATACATTTTCACAAAGACCGTTTTTGCTTATTTCACAACAGATGCTGAGTTCTTAATCCTCTCATAAGACTACATATTATATAACACACACCACTCATTCAACCCAGGGCCAGTTTGGTTGATGATTTATATTCCTTATATTATTTAACCTTTTCTTTTATCACTTTGTCTCATTCCTTTGAAAAATGATTTTTTTTTCTTACTTTAAAAATGTTTTCTAAATTGGTCCCATTCCACTGATGAAATAGATTAATCAAATATTAGTGTTTAATGTATCTGTGAAACAATATACTTGATTAAGAATTATTCAACTATCAGTCTGTCCATTTTCTAGTCTATTCAGGTCAGAGTCACAGAGATATGTGGACACGCTGACCAGTCATTCCTCACAGCAGCAGCAGCAGCAGCAGCTTTCTCCGGCTCATCCTCATCTGAGCTTCTACAGGGGATTCTGAGAAGTGATGTCTGTCCAGGACATCTTGGGTGTGTACCAAAGTCTCTTCACAGTCAGTTATTCCTGGAACACCTTCACGGGAACATGCCCAAGGGTGCCTCATTTTCTGTCTGGAGAAACAACAGCCCCTCATCCTTCAATCTGCAGCAGGTAAATCTACAATCTCTTATACCAACAGCATAAAGACCTTAGGTGAGGACCAGAATGCAAATCAGCCTCGCAATGACTCAGCTGTTAACAGTTTACTAAACTTTTGGTGATGTTGTACTTGTTGTGTTCAATGTCACAACAGATCTACCTGATGTACTTGTATCTACCTGAAAGGGAGGTACTGTAAATCTACAGATCTGCCTACTCTTGTTTCCTTTCCTTCCATTATTATGTGACAGTAAGATGTTTTATATCAAGAAACAGGCTTTTACCATAAAGATAAAGTAATTTGCATTAACCAGGGGGCACCACCACGATAAAAGATCATTTTGATGGATATGTCCCTTAACACTGTGCTGTCACATGTAGGTACAAAATAATTTAGCCTAGCTGTCTTTCATATACAGTAACCTGTTCCCAGCCACTACATCCCTGCTGTTGTTAGGATTGCACCTGTTTTTTTTGTCTGTTTGGTTTTTTTGTTGTCTCTCTCCCTGGGTGTGTGTATGTGTGGAGGTGGGGCCTGGTGCAGCATTCAACTTTACATAGCCCACCTGTGGTTCATCAGCAATTACCTCCAGCTGTGTATAGACCGGTTCTTCTCTCCAGTTCTTCTCAGTGTTGTAAAGTTCTTGGCTCCCTGTTCTGCTTTTCCGTTTGTCTGCCCCAGTCAAGCCTCAAGCCTTCACCACCTTCACTGTTTGCTCTGCTCCTCAGCTAAAACTAAGGCCCAGTCCCATTTCCCCTCTCGTCCTAAAGTAGCCTCTTCGTAAACATTTTTACTTTGACTTTGTTAGCGTTCACTGACGTTACCAACATGCTCCTGATATTGTAGACATCCAAAACAACCATCACAAACTGGTAAGTTGAGTAAAATTCATGGACATTTCAGCAAGTGTTTTTCTGATTTGTGATGCAAAGAAAGACGAGAGATTTTTCTATGAAATTACGTTTTATTGCAATTGAGTCAGGGAGAAGTTACAAATACGGCATCTCCATTGATATCAGGTCACTCTGAAGCAGTCTTTTGCCCCCTCGTTTCGCATGCACCTAGTATTGTTTGTACACAAGAAACCCATCTATGGGAGCTACCCCTTGACAATGAAGCGGGAAGTTTTAAAAGTATAGATCTTACCCTAAGAAATGGGACACCACTTAGCATAGCCGATGTGTTCATCTATGCGTAGCAAAAACGTAGGAGCCACAACCTGCAGTGGGTTTTCATTCAAGTTTGAAAATGCTGGCTCCAGCAGTTGTGATACCTGTTGACTGGGCCTTGGTGATCATTTTTTGTTTGATGAACAAACAAAGAAGAAATGCACAAAACAGAAGGTGCCTTTGCTGCTTTTCATCTTGCACTACCTTCGAAGTCTGCACCCAGCCTCCCTCCGATTTATGGGGCGGTTTTAAGAGTTGAAAAAGCCCTCCCCCTTGCTCTTGAAAGAATTGGGACACCCTACCCTTAAACAGGAATGCACAACACTGAGTGCAAGGGCTAAAAATTGAGTGGAAGTGGTTAAAATGGGACAGGGCCTAAGTCCTGGACTTTTCCTGGTTGCTCCAGCCCAGCTTTGACCTCTCCCTGGACCTGCTGATCTCCTGCTCTCCCCACCCAATGACAGTAAGGCCATCTGGCCTCGTGGTAACTTCTCTGACTCTCACCCTAAAGATCCTGGTTCAAACCCTGTCCTGGCTTTCTCTAACTTATCCCTTCTTTCATTCCTGTTGTGAATAACCCTTTCGAACTGAATTCAGCTGGCTGTCTGTTCTAAACTTCACAGCTGTGAAATATACATGTGTCTTCTTTGCAAGATATACTCATCTCTTGTTAACAATATGACTATGGTCTCTTTTAATTTGTGTTCATGTATGATTCAGCACAGTTTCTGACAAATAATTTAGAGCAATGATTCATTTGCTAATCATAACTACTTCTAAATGATCTAATCAGTCTGACTTGGTCTCTGCTTGGTTCAGTAAGAATAAAATTAGCTCTGCCCACATGAGAGCACGGCCATTCACAAGAGCGGCACCAAAACTATTTTAATCACTCCGCCAAATTTAAGATGTGGAGGCGATTTAGAGAAACACAGGCTGGTTTTACATGGAAAATCCAGAAACATGACAGATCTGTTTGATTTGGCCGGGTAAATATGTGTGCTGCACATCTTATTGCACACACAAAGTGCTTTTGAAGCCAACTGATGCTTCCTCAGAAATCTTCCTAGAACTAATCAGTTCAAATCACAGTGATTGCTCTCAGAAGAAAATTAATCTAATTTTCTGTCAAAGCAGCTGCCAGTTACTTAAGATCTGATCTCTTTCATTCTTTCACTCTCATTTTTCCCCTCCCTCACTTTCCCCACTCTCTCTTTAGGCCCTGGTTAATTAAAATGGAAAGGAACGGATTTGCAGCCAGTTATTCAGGACAACTTATAGTGGAAGTTAATTATAGAGCACAATGAATCATATGAAGAACACTTTCAACTAGTGGTGAAAAAAATACATTTCAACCTGTTAGATGGACTCAAGATGACGAGTGTTCAAACAACACTTGGAGTAGATGTGATGAAAGTGGTTTATATGAAGACATGTTTTTATTCAACTGACCGTGTGCTCATACAGCTGTGTTTCTGTACAGTACTTTGATGATAAAAGATATCATCCAAAAGACTTCCTCAGATTTAAGCATCAGTAATACGGAGTGAAAAAAGCAGCTTTCTTGAGTTAAAAAAAAAAAAAGATTGATTCTGAGATTCAGACATCTTGTGCTATTGTGTTATTTTTCCTGTTTCTCTGAAGCATTTATTTCATTATTTGAATCAATGGAAAACATAATGAATTAACAATCAATGCAAATCCCTGATCATTTTCAATAAAGAACATCACATTCCCAGTGGAGGTGATGTGATGTGTTTGTGACTGCACTTCTAATGTTTTAATGTTTAATCCACAGTGCCATCTTTGATAATGTCTCTGTATATTTATTTTTAACATCGCTTTATAATATGTGTATATATATATATATATATATATATATATGTATTTTTTTTTTTTTTTTCCTGCAAGTCTGTTTTACCAATTCCAATGTCCATGGGACGATCAAACTGTTTTACATTTGAAAGGACTGTCAGAGGAATTGCAGGTAGAGACCCACATTTGCATTTTTAATAGTCAGTTCTAATTTAAATCAACATTCTAGGCAATTTGGAAAAAAGTCATAGTTAGGGTGGAGGATATTTGCTGTATAATGATAGGAATAACAACTGCCTATTTCTTTCATTGTGGTCTTGATATTTATAGCACATGAGCCAGTTCTGTTGCCATGATCAAACTCCACAGTTTGGTGTAGTATGGAACATGTAAAGGCCATCTTGACTTGTGCTTTAGGAGAAGCTATCAAATATTTGCTGAAGTGTTATGGGGATTGCATAAACACAGAAGGATCATTCATTTGGAAGTGGCCAAATGTGCCAGAAACAACCCAGGATCTTTGCAAAGCTCCTCATCTGACTAAATTTGGCAACATAGATCTTGGTTAGAAACCAAAATGCCATCAGACAGAGGTGGACTGAAACAATAGTTCAGGCCAGGAATTAGATTCCTTCAGCCAACCTTCCTGTAAACAATTAGACTGCTCTTTTTTTTTTTTTTCTTTTTTTTTTGTATGTTAACATTATTTGGATGTAAACCAGTACCAGGATAGTTAAACATGTGGGCACAAAGAACATCTGGAAGTGACTAACCCCGTGAAAATTAAAATAAATGATTTTTCATTATGAATATTTCTGAACGATTTTAGCAATTGCATGTTATTACACAAGAAAGTGGAGGCTACATGTAGAATATATAATCCCAGCAGATGTACGCAGTAATTATTACGTGTCAATAAGTTAACAGAACATTAAGTGGAGGGCAGAGGTTTTCTCTCTCAAACAAAATCACAAAATCACATAACTACTTTCTGGTTGCAGGTTTTGTCCTTCCTGATTGCTCATCAATGCTGGATAATTATTAGTTTTGATGGCCATTACTGAAAGCAAACTCACTGTAAAGATATAGGGTTTATAGTACATCACAGCAGCAACTGTGGAGATCAGCAGCAGGTCAGAGAGGTTCATGGTGAGGTGATGCAAGAGGTCTGTCAACTCATTGCTGCTTGTTATATTATGGCTGGCCAAGATGACTGCTCACAGCAGAGACCAAAATGAGACCCTCAGGCCATTAGGAAATGACCCAGTGCTCCCAACAGGCTGTCCACCGCTGCCTTCAGAGGCAAAAAGGGGGTTTCTTGAATGCATTGCAAAGTAGGCCAATATCCTACTTAAAGCAGGTAAATATTGACTTTCGCTAACTAAAAGCACTCTGTTATAATGCAGAGTGCTATGTGTGCAAGTGGTGTCTACCTGCAAGGTTCAAAGGCTGAGCGTGGGCCAATAAGAGCAAGCACAAATACTGGCTGTAATGAATTGAAGCAAATACAGGTAAATTGATGAGGGGAGAACCTGCATGAGAACACTAGGACATTTATAACCACTGCAGCTAAAGAGCCAAAGCTAAGACTCACTTACTGAAGATCTGTTGAATAATTTTAATAAAAAGACTATTATTACACTATGACATCAATGTATTTCAGAGGAGCAACCTGATCCACCAACAGCCCCCATAACAGCACCCTCGCTCCTTGGCAGAAATGGTTGACTCAATGGATGAAAACCATTCTTCCAAAATGTATCACCAGCGTCATTTGGTGTTTTGATGATGGAGCAAACAAGTTGGTCTAAAACCACCTCCTGTACTGACTGCAAGAGGCACAGCATGTGAATTATGCATTTCATTTTCATAGCAATCAAACCATTCAGTAACGCGTCATGCCCTATATGGAAATATCAGCGTTGATGATGTTTCTTCAGTCATTCATCTGGGGTTTTCCTTTCATTTGAGTTTATCATCTGATATGTACATTACGTGTATGACAACCAGCATAAATACCACCACAATATTTAGTCAAGCAGCTATTTAGAAATCCACAATTTCATGTTTTCCTGGAGCTGTACATGGATTTATTTTTGGCGTGCACTCAGTTTTTCCTGTAAAACTCTTAACTGTCATTTCATTTGACTCTCTTTAAGTGGTTTATTTTTATATTAAAGCAGACAAAGGGAATGCAGTGAAGACAGATGGTTATCATGCCAAGCGATGAGCATTAACTATTGTTAGCATATCTCTGCAAATTTATGCTATTTCATGCTTCTCTTAGTAGACCCAGCCTTTAATCCCATTGTTCACTGCACAAAATCCAATTTGCACCAATTTCATACACTGCTGCACTGAACTTACACCAATCTACAATATCTACCTTCAGCATTTGAATCAATTTTGTACTTAGAGTATGTCTTCTTACATGAAGTGCTGCTGGCAGCTCTCGCTCTCTTTTTTTTTTTTTTTTTTTGTTTAACTCCTACTTTGTCTTTATATTTGGACTGTGCATATCCTACAGTCATCACTGTTATCACACATGTATTCCTGATTACAGGAGTAGAAGACAAACCTGACACTGAGTGTTAATATTTCATTTGTCATCTCAACATCCACCTAATTTGGTCGCCTCATCGGATTGTCATACGATGACATTGCACTGCTTTTTCCAATTATCAGAGAAGAGAGGAAATCCAGATTAAATGTGAGAGCACGAAAAGAGAGACGGGAAATATTAACACAGAAATATAATTAAATGCCAGTCATACAGAAAAAAATAATAATAATATTACCACATAATTGTTACTGCAGAGAATACTGTGGAAGAGTTGGTTTCAAATAGATTTATATGGCAGCAGACTGAGAAAAGATGATGTGTATCATCCAAACAATTCAAAAAGGCCTAATGAGTTTCCTTATTATTGCAGCATGCGTCTGTTTCAACTTCTGTACAGTTTTCATTATTGATGCTGCTGAAGTTATTCAGAGGATGTTGTCTGTGTGACATTTCATTATTTGATAACCAAAAAGCTTTTGAATATTTTTAGTGCTATCATTCAGGTAATCAGCACAACCAACAAGCTTTTTTTGGCTGCTCTGTGAACAGCTGATACTAACTCCCCCAAATAGCAACATGGAAGTCAAGTGTGAAAGAAAAGCATGTGTGTGCATCTGAAATAGACAGGAAATCAATGTAAAAACATGGTTAACATTCATTCAGTGCGGGGAGATGAGCATGCGTTTCAGTGTGATGATGCACTCTTTCAGCTTTCATTGATTCGCGGAAGAAAACTGCTTGTGGATGCAGTCGGGGTTCATTAACTGTTATACTTTTCCAGGATGCTCATTGTGTGGACCATTATTAAACTCCAGTTAACAGCTGCAGAAGACCATATTAGCTGAAGAGAGATTCTTTCACAGCGAGAGCACTTTAAGGCTTTCTGCAATGCTAAGACATCTGCTTTCAAACATTAACAATACTGCATAGCTTTCGTAGTCTCCAGGGTAAATATGACCATGTGCAAGTATTACATGCAGAAACTTTTACATTTATTCATTCTTTTTAGACAATTTCAATATCAGTTTCAAACAGACTTATTGGTTGGCTGAGGACACACTGAAGATTTGACACATTTTGTATGTATATTTTTATCTAATCAAAGTCCATATGCAGTACAGTATATTCACCCCCCAAATATCAATATTATCATGGCAGCATTGTGTTATTACACACACATACAGTATGGAGTCACTCTCTACCTCACAGCTCATTTTATTGCAGGGCCAGCATGTGTCGAATCTCCCTGCAGTAACTAATATGGGGTTTTTCTCATTACAGGCTTTGTGATCACGAGACAGACACAGGTACGGCTGTAAGTAGAACAGAAAGAAAAACAGATGCACCACATCATATAAGGTGGTGTTCATCAATAGCTTCAAATTCCAGTAGGAATGACCCCCCCCCCTTACTCCCTTTTGGCAAATCACATTGATCTGTAAAAAAGAAAAAAAAATTCAAGAAATAAATGAGTGGTTACATGGAGATGTTCACCGTCTTCATTAATGTTTCTGTTGTAGTCAGCAGTCACTTTGTGCAGGAATGGAGAGTGCTCCCATCCACTCAGGTTGTTTCTTGTTATACAGCATTCCATGACATTGTAAAATTGGGATAATATTGAACATAATCAGAAATTTGCATCATTTTCATCACCTCTGAAAAGCCGTGTTCAGTTTAATCTAACATTAAATAATGTGCAAATGCCAGTGACTCCTCAGCAAATCATATTCTGCACGCAACACGTAATTCACTCTGATTTATATTTGCTCACCACATTGAGAGCCAGGAGTATAAATGCAGCAGATGGGGAGTCATACTTTTGCACTAATAAGGAGACAGCATTTTATGGACCTCTTCTCTTTTTTTTTTTTTTTCTCTCAATACAACAGGACAAAAAGTGCAAGAACTTCCGAGATAACAGAATTGTGCATCAATCAAATTCAGTGGATACATTTTGAGACTAACCTTTAAAGTCGCTCTGTTCTGCACAGTTAATTGCAGAGCTGGCAAACTCCAGCAGGGCCAATAACTCTCAAGATCAGGCCACAGGTCATTGCCTTCAAACAGTGGAGCCAGTATACTTGATCATCTCTGTATGGCTGCCCTCTTCAGCTGTCAATGAATATGTTACTTAGATGAGACAATTTACTGTACAGGCCTGGCAGGAAACTGACAACTGTTTCCTCCATGATTGCACGAACATAAACACTCTCACAACACAGTCCCTAGAAGCTTCTTATATTGTGCAGCTTAGATGTATTTGGGTAGATGGATTGTTGGATGAAATGCCAGACTGGCTTGTTTATTGGGCAAAGACAAGAGAGGTTCTCATGTCTGATTCTTTCACGTCAAGTCTGGCCATCAGTTATAAATAATATTATTCCTCACATAGTGTTGAAAGTCATTTCATGCAGCACAGGGACCAAGTATGACATATTGACAGATTGAAGTCAAGGAATTGGACTGAAGATGAGTTTAAAACTGACTGTGCCTCCTCTTCGTCCATTTGCCAGTGTTACATGGCACATACTGCATATGCAAAAGCCTTAATTAAAACAGGGACTTCTTTATTATATATATGCTCTATTGTCCTCTCTCCTGTTATTCAGGGACCTTCAGCCACTTCTGTGGTGCAATAGGGCAATACAGTATCAGTATACGGAGGCTGCAATAATGGTTTATTCAGCCTTGATGTGCCATAGTCTGTTAGTCCAAGATATGCTTATTTTGACAATATGCAGCTTATACTATTTTCTAAATAGTTCTAATGCAACATAAGTACACAAATGTGAAGATCCCTCCCCCTCAGTTGTTGACAAGACAAGATACAACATTTAGACAACACATAAAACTCAGTAAAACACTGGCTCACTTTATAGTCTTCTCTTGAAAGCCCCTTTGAGTGCAGTGGTGCCATAAACAATGACCATTATTTGAGCAATAAGAAAGGATGGCATGGAAAAAGCAATGTCTCTCAGTGGTTGTGTGCGCTTGGCTCATTTATTAATTTATTTTAGTATAGAAGAAAGCCCCGGGGAGCAGAATGTTTTAAAAATCCATGATTAATGAAACATTAATCATGAATTCTGTAGAGGAACAGGAAGAGTTGTCACTCTCTATTTGGCCCCATTAGGGGTTGGATGGAAGGAGGAGACAAGCAAAGGGAAAAAGGGTGGCAGATTGTGTGGTGGAGGAAGATTTGGGGGTGGATGTCAAGGAAGGAGGGGAGGGACGGGAAAATGATGGGAAACAACTCTTTGGAATTCAGAAGATGTGGACATAGGAGGAAGCATTTGACAATGCAATGGAGCTTTATTTTAAGCCCCTAGATAATCAGCCAGAACTCTGTGTGGGCAGTAATAGAAAGGCCATGGAAACGATGAGGAAACAATGTGCCAGCCTTTACCATTAGATCACTAATGGTGGCACTTACAGAGTGGTGTTACAAATTGGAAAATGTTTAAGTCATTTATGAAATGGCAATTTACTGAAATGAAAAAAAGAAGTGCAAAATGCTGCAGTATCATCAGCAGTAAAGTAAAAGGTCAAAGCCTACATGTTAAATTATATATCTCGATATATATATACGTTTGTGTATGTATGTGTGTGTGAAAGGGTGTGTAGAGTATGACCTTGTATACTATGCTTCACACTTTAAATTGCACTTTAAATCACTTATGTCACCCTCTCCTTGAAATGAATTCATTTTGGCATCCATGTCTTTGTGCTCTGTGTGTAACATATCCTCCCATGGGCATGCAAATCATGAGGCTTATAGAACTACAATAGCACTTGTCAATATTTGTACCAGGTGCAACAATCCCCTCTTGCCTCACCTTCTGCTGAATGCTAAGTGCCCAAATCGAAGTGAGAGACAGCAGAAAAAGGGGACTTTTCAACAGCAATGCCTTTGAGGCAAACATTTCTGTGTAGAATAGATGGGTAGGGATGGGTGGAGTGAAAGGATCCAATGAAACAAACATGGCAGCTGCTTCTGTTGTGAACTTCCAGTGATTTCACAGCTCTTGGAATTTGACAGTGGAGGCACCATTGAGCGACTGCTGATAACAGTGGTGGGGGCTTTGAGAGAACAACAAAACTCTGCAGTGTTAACCCTGCATACTAATTCAGCCTGCAGACAGTGTGTTAGATCTGACTTACTGAATGTTGGATGTAGATGATGCATTGTTTAGTTTAGTTTTTTCTTCTTTTTTTCTTTTTTTTTGGCATTCCTGCACTTATTTGTTTTGACAGTGATAGCAGAGACTGACAGAATAGGCAAAGGAGAGAGGCGGGGTGGACATGCAGCACAGGGTCTGGGCTGGATCCAAACCCAGGCACTGTTGTTAGAACTGACTCTGACAAATGGTATACACTTTACCAGGTGAGCTACCTGTGCACCTTGGATGATACAGTGCGTATTAGACTATGCTCAAGTGCACCCACAAAGCTTTTATGTGCAGGAAGTGACAGTAAAATGTAAAAACAATTTGGAGAAGAACTTTAAATGGTGTTAGATTTAAGCAGGTCTGATGATCAACACTTCAGTAGTTGAGTTTCCAAAGCAACATGAGTCAACAGGAACAGTAGTTGCAAGGTGAAACTAACAAGGACATTGTGGAGTAGACATACAGTACACTACATGAGCGACTCCCTCAAAGAGATATATTTGAATTAGACTTAAGTGGGAAATTTAGTGGTAACTTAGTAACTGTAAATTAACGTTCTGTCATGAATCTTTACATAATTTTGTGCACATCTACACAAAGTGCATGTAAGCTGTAGCTCTTTATCAATTTACTGATAGATATTACATCACATAATTCAATGTGTTTTTAAAAAGGAATCAAAGACATATAGAATATAGACATATAGAATTTGCTTTGACACATGCATGCTCATAAGAACACACAAACGCACAAACACACGTGCTGTCACTTCAAATTGTTAATGTAAGCACAATATCACACCAGAGACGTGTTGTTTAAGGCCTCTGCCTCATATCTGGTGTGAAATTCAAATCTGTGAAAGTAGTCTTGATCTTGCAAATGAAAATGGAATAAGGCTCTGATTCATTACTTTCCTCTGGCCGAGCGCAGACGTGGCGTTGGGGGAGGGAGAGGACATGCCGGGCAACCAGGCAAATGGAACTAAAGGTGATCTAATGGTCTCCGGTAGCAATCAAGAGGTGCAGAGAACCTTATGGTGGAATGGATGCAGGGGTGGTTGGTGGCATGTACTAGAGTGGAGTTTTCCTTTCTGTATTCCTGCCATCACTTGCCCTGGGGGCCAGGGTACAAAGACATACTGGGGCCAGGAGAGTCAAGTCATTTCCTCCCTCTGCACCAATCCAGCCCTTTGGCATAGCTCGCATCTGACACTGATCCCACATCTGTCAGAGGCTAAAACCTGCCTGGCTTTTGATAGCAAACCTCTTGCACTCTTTGGCCTTCTCCTGACTGAAGCTCTGGCTACACTGATGGGCCATGCATAGCCGAGCAACATCAAAGACATGACCAGACAAGTTTCCTCCATCAAGCCCTCAAGAAGAGGTAAATTCTGAGCACATCCTTTCAATACTTCATGTGTTTTAACAACGATGTTGTTTTGAAATCAATACATTAGAAATTAATGATCACAAAAAGAAACATTATTGTCCTGTGGAATGTCAGGGTGCTTCATCCATGACACACAGTGATTGAAATGTTGTGTTGGTGTATCAAAGGCCTTCCTCATGTTTTATTAGAGGTGTTCACAGTCAGACTCATACCCCACTTGCAGCCACCCCACCGCACCTTCCTCCTCCACCCACCCACCCCCACCCCCGCTACCATGTTGCTCCATTTATCAAAAGCTGAAATAATGTGGCAGGGATTTATTATCTTATTCAGGAGCCAGGCTTCATTTGCACAACAGAGGCCACAATCCTCAATCTGGCATTGATTTCTTTTGATTTATGTGGAACGAGCAGTGTTAGGAGTGCATGTTCATTGAGCCTGGTGCCCCTCTACTCTCCTTTGTTTACAGTGACAGTGATGTGGACTGTGATGAAACATAGAATCAAATCAACAAAACTAGCTTTCCTGTGGTTTCAGCATTTAGGAGTTATGTGGCTCAATATTAATTCAGGATGAAAAAAAAACAACACTAAGTCTCTTGTGAGGTACGCTTGTCAGATTTGCTTGTATCCTTATGTTGCACTCCTTGAAATATATATATTGTTTGCATGTTTACATGTGATGCTGATGTTACTCGACAAGCTAGACAACACTCCAGAAGTGCTGCGGTTTAAAGTGAAGTCTGTGTAGCTCTGCACAGGCAAAGTGGTTAAATCTGGAGCTTTTTGTTGTGGAAAAACTCCAACTTCCAACATTTAATGAAGACAAGCAAGGTCTTTCCCTTTCTACCGCAACCATCTAACTCTGTAGCTGCCCAGTGGACATCACGATGACAGCTCGGGCAGAGGCACAGGCTCTAAACATGGCTGATCACAGAAACAACATTGTTTCAATAACAGCGGCGAACTACCCAGAACGCCACACATCACAACAGGCAATTCTGCTGCCTTTCAGGTTTAATTTGAGGGTGTTTACATCCACACCCGTTGAACCATGTAGAAATCGCTACCCTGTTTATGGAAAAAATACTCCCCTGCTACTCACACTCCTCACCCGGAATGGATGTGAGCACCTGCTGAAAGTCAGCACTTTAACCTCACAGTCATTATTTCATTTTGACTCCAGTGTGGTGGAAAAGAGTGAAAACAATGAAAAATATAACACTGTCTTCAAACCCACAAAGTGCATGATATAGTTTCTCCTGCCTTTCACTCTCTGGGATTTGGAATACATAAAAATGGCATGCAAAACATATTAACACTGATGTAAATTGTCTGTTACAAATGTGGGTATGCTTTTATCAGTGTTTTATACTAGCTATCAGTGGAAAATGCAGCTTGACTGCTATCTGTTATTGTGTGCATGTATCTGATTTCCTCCCTTTCTGAGAGAGCAGCTTGAAAGTGAATGGATAATAAAGCTTGTGAAGTCAAGGGTTAGAATAATAAGAGAGGATTCTATAACTTGAACAATTGCTTTGACTTACTGAAGTCTGGATCCTTCTAAACCTCTTGGTGCATGAGTGGGTGCAGAGAAGTTGTTGCACCTCGTGATATGATGGGTAATCAAAGTTTGGACCTACTTGCTTTGCTCCTGACAGGTCAAGAAGGTTCATTTCACCCTATTGTATTCCACCTACTCTCCTCAACAGCAACAGCTGTATAAGCATGTGGTGGCAAGTGTGATTTGAATCATTTGCAGACCGATCGCGTTTAACACGACTTGTCAGTGTTGTTTCTTTGACAATCGTATGCAGATTCAGATTTAATGTGTGTGGTCTGAATACAAAATTCATTCATTATACTGTAAGATAGTTAAAGGTACACAGTTAAACGGAGTGTTGGAGGCAGCAACACATGAATCTTCAATCAAGGCTATTGAACTTTTTATTGATTTGAGCCAATGCTGTTGGAGGCAAGCTGTTGAGGCCCATGTTTTTTTAAAGGTTGTGTGCTTTTCCCTGTGACTGAAATGTTATGTGTGGGTGGTGATACTGTATATTTGTGGGTTGCAGGGTTAGTGAGGGCTCTCCTATGCACTTTGACTATTTGCTACATTTCATAAAGTATGGAAATTTCAAATCCCATATAATACAGTTTTGCTCAGTCGCTTTGGTGCTTTTCTCAGATCAGAATGAAAATTCTCATAAGTATAGGTTTAAACTCCACAACATTTAGTCATTTGTGCACATCATAGTAGGAATTTCTCATTCCTTTGAACAATTTGCAAATGCTGTTGGACATGTATCAATTGCTTTCATACTATTCTCTGCTGTTTTATAACATTATGATTTGCTTATTTCATGTCAGTCAAAATGAACTATACTTATGAAGGCTGAATAGTCATTCCTTATAAAATTAATAGTCCTTATTTCATTGCTTGAGTCATTACATACAAAATTGTTGAACTAGTTGTCAAGATCTGTCAAGCAAATTTTATACATTTCTTTAACATTTTTAACAGTTGCTCTCAGGTGAACCTCAGCTTTCACTCATGAGGAGGTGTGTGAAGCATTAGTTGTAACCAATGACAAGCCATTTGTCCACAGTCACTCAGAGCTGAATCCAATGAGCCCTCACTTGGTAAGCACCAATGCAAAAAAGTCAAAGGCTTTTGCCTTTGACTTTTTTGCATTGGAAAACACTTAGAGAGTAAACAGATGGATGGGTGGATGGATGGATGGATGGATGGATGGATGGATGGATAGATGTTACAAGCCAACACACTAAGGTGGAACTGGAAAGCTGAGCAGAGAAAAGTCTGGACCACCTTGCTTAACCTGCTGCCACTGTGACCTGACCCTGGATAAGAGGCAGAAAACATATGGATCGATGGAAGCTTCATTAATTAAGCCTGCGATATGGTTTAGTGTGCATGCTGCACATGCACTGTGTAAGTGGTAGAAGCTTTCTTTTAGTGATGTAGTTTAGTCTGAGGTCATGTAGAAATCAGAAGATGCTCATGAGAAAAGAAGTGTCCACTCTTTTTTAATCAGATTGTTCCCATCAAATCATCTAATAATTCTTTGTTTTTCTTACTTCATTTCGTTTTTTTTATTTTTTTTATTTTAGTGGATGCTGTGGGTACAATCTGTTCTTGTAATCACCTGCCATATTCAGCTCCTTGCCATTCCAATAGCACCAGCATCAAGGTGTGTTTTTGTTGTTGTTACTTTTCTTGAACAGCAGCTACTGTGGCCAGAAGTAGTGATTACAGCATCATGGCATACTGAGTTCCCTCAAATTTCCTAAGATTGAGTTGTGACAGATATTTTCAGATAAACAGGAGGCAACAACAGAGAGTAGGTGGGACAAGACTGAAGTTCTCCAGCCTTCAAGGTGTGTCTAGTTCTTGTGCCACTCTAAAACTCTTGAAATGATTACCTGTCATGGGGCTATGTAATGTAAAAATGTAAAAACAATAGATAAATTGGTGAAATATCAACATGTCAGACAATAGTAGCAAGTTCACTGGACATGCACTGACTTGAATGAGCGTGGCATAGAGTACCCTTTTTCCACTCACAGTCAGCTTGGTTTCATTACACTGCATGCTGTCAGTGTAAGTTGTGTCATTTGGCTGGCATTACACTAAATATGTTTAAAATGTAAACCGGTATCTGCTTCTTAGCCTGTTAATAGTATTGAGACTTACAATCTAAACTTTGTCATATTATGTTGTTGGCAGTTAAAACTACATTACCCAATTAGCAGGAATCACAATCATTTAAATGTGCTTATAAATCCGTACTGAAAAAGACTTCCCCATTAGCATCCGCATCCATCCACTTGGAATTAAATCACCCAGGCGCCTAAAGACACAGCAGTGAATACTACCTGAGTATAAAGACTTGACATTTGCAGCTCCTCCCTTTCACTGCTGCATGCACAACAGATAAAAGAAGGTATTAAATTCACTGTGTCTTGCAATGTGTAGGGGAACCTAAAAGAGATTGTGTGAACTCCCTGCCACACCTCCCAATTCTATTCCTCCTCCTCCTCCTCCCTATCTTCAAAGAAGAAAAGAAACTACTAAGAACAGGGTTTAGGTCCCAGGAGACACACGACGAATGGTATCCTCTGACTGCTGCATGTAATATTTCACAATTTAACCTCCTTGGATGATAGTTGAAGGTGGATTAGTGCACATCATTATTGGAAAGATAGTGATTTCCGATTTAAATGTAAATCAGTATTTTTTATGATTATTCTGGATAACATTAGGTATGGGAACAATAATTGATAGGCCTCAGATATATGAGGGGTCCAGAAAAATTAAAACAAACCCGTAAAGCATGTTGGGTATTAACAGACAACTTGTATTGATCAGTCAATGAAACTGATTGATTGAAACCTAACCCCCAAACCCCAGAGTCAAGACTGACGTGATGTAAACAGACTCACGTAGATGCATGCACAGATTCCTGTTTCTTTTTTTGTTTGTCTGTGTGGGTCTATATTAATTTTATGAATAAAATGCAATTTATTTGGAAGCAGTTTGTGTAGTGTGGCCTGGATCATGGAGGTATAATATAAACTGGGATCCATCATCAGAGGCCAGTCTATCCCTCACCCCTCTCCCCCTTGCTTTTCCTCCGAGACTCTGATACAACCTCTGCAGTTGTAAGTTGACCCCCCCGCCCGCCTCTTCTGACACACACAACAACAGCAAGTTGATGTGACAACAGGGGCGCCCCAGCGCCCACTCCACTAACTTGACGTGGAAATGAGTGGTAGTCTAGAAGACTGGTGAGATTTGTTTTGTCTTTTTTTTTTGTGGAGGGTGCTCGTGCGCCCTCACATAGATTGCGCCCCGGGCGGTCGCCCACATTGCCCATGGCAAAAACCGTCTTTGATTCTGACAGAAGATGTTATCACTGGACTGCTCACAGCAAAGCAGAGTCTGCTCAAATAAGAATACGAGAATAAAAATAACTTTATTAATCCCCAAAAGGAAATTCAAATGTGAGAACAATTATGTCAGGTGACGTTTTTCCCACAAATAACAAACAAAAACTTTTTTCAGATTAATTCCAGACTCATATAAAGACTGACCACCAAATTTTTGGACTTCCCAGTGAGTAGATGAACTGCATCTCCTTGTCCTTTCTGTTCCTTGAGAATCCAGCCATATCAATCTTTAGGGAAGGATCAGTTTCACACATGCGAATTCTGCTGTGTTCACATGTTAGCCCCCAGTTAACACTTTGCATACCAGCATTATGACCTAAAATAAACACATTTTCTCACTTACACTTGCACATGCACACATGGAAATATATTTGGAAACACTGCACTGAGGTCTAACAGATACTGTATATTTAACACTAGTTGCTTCTTCAAAGTCCACACGCTGGCACTGATTCTTCCTGTGCTTGTGGGTGGATGTGCAAAGAGTGTTTTGCTAAGTGTTGAAGAAATTACTCGGAGTCTGGACCAATATAACTCCACGCTAAACGGTTGGTCTGCTTTTCGTCTGTTCACGCCCAGTCAACAGGACAAAGACAGGCGTCACGAATGAAGATGAGGAATCACACACAGCCCAGTTCTGTCATTCACATTTACTCTGCCTTTGTTCAACAACACTTCACCATACTAACTCTTACAAGAGCTTTGCAGAATGGGATAGTACAATGCATATTGAGCCTTAACTCTAGGGCATTAACTGTAATTGTGGTTTTTAATGGTTTTGGAGATTAATGCAGTAAGTGGTTTTGGCTGACAGCAGAGTAAATACATTTTCTTTGTGGTTTTATTTCATAAAAATCATATATGTCTGTTTGTTGAATAAAATAAAATACAAGTCTGTAGTGCAGCATATACCCCACAAGCTAATGGAGGAGTTTTCCTTCTCCAGTGTCGACATGTATTGTTAGATAATTTCGACAAATCTCTGGTTGTCTGATTACACTGTCATAACGCTATGCCTATGTAATTCAGTTACCTGGGTCCTCAACGACATTACACTGAAGAGAAGTGAACGGGATAGATGAGGGCCCCAGTGAGGGGGCCTGGCAATTGAAGAAAGAGCTGAACGAAATTAGAGGGCACGCAAAGTGCTTCCGACGCCGGTGAATCCGTTTTCCTCAGCAATTACAGGAAGATAGCTTTTATTTCATCTATGCTGGGGGCTGGGGGGTTGGACAGGGGGGGGGTTGCCACAGCACCATGGCTGTCAGCAAATACAAGCAAAATCTACAGCCTAGAGGTTTTTGAGGATATTTTAATGACCTGCCTTGTCCTTTACACGGCTCACAATCTGATTATTAGTAGCGGAGGACAAGAGGCTAATTGAAGTGTCACTCAGCGCTAAAGTGTCTTTCTTTTTTCCCTTTATGTGTTGAGAGTGGAGAATCATCTTTTTGAATAAGTCATCAGCACTTGAAATATAGTGATGGCCATTGATTATTTCCTAAAGGCACACTTGAAAAAAAAAAAGGAAATGTACTGCAAAGTGGAACACAGGGGACAAGGATAATGCATAATGAATGAATAAGCAAGATGCTGGATAAATTCCATATTTGTTCCACAGTATATTGTGTGAATATATTTTTGTATCATGATTATATGGGATAGACCAGAATATTCTGTAAAGAAGAACTGTTTCCTTTAAAGTGGAGGCCTCAAATATGAAAGGCTAACTTAAACAAATCACTGGTCTATGGAGATTTCCACCATAGGTCGCACAGATTTCTTCCATATTCCCCCTGTGTGGTAGAGAATAGAGCCTTGGTTTCTTTGATTCATGCTGACGTCAGTGAGCTTTGCAGTGAACAGATTGTTTCATTTGATTTTTTCTCTCTCCCCTCTTTTTTTTTTTTTCTCGAGGAGAATGACGTAGCAGCAGAAGAAATCAGTGTACTGTTTGGACTGTAGTGTGTTTTGTTGTGTCTCTGACAGCAACCAACACTTTCCATCTCAGGTCAGCGTAACGCTCTCTGAGCCATTAATCAAGACGGCAGCACAACAGCCGTGTTCAGGGGTTGTCAAAGGAAAACACAGTCTGACCCACATAAAGCTCTCATTCAACGGAAATAGCCCCATTAACGCCCATAGGATTTGCATGAAGAAAAAGTAACAGATTAAAACTTAATGCCACAGCTGCTGCAGCAACACAGACAATGATATTATTATTAATATTAGTTTACACTGGTATATTGATTTAATTGTCATATTTACCTTTATACTATTTATTCTTTTTATAACATATAATTATGTAGGATGCAATTAATGTGAATTAACTGTGAACGCACTGGAGCTACAAAACCTTGTGTATGATGTGAATGTCAGTTTTTCTCTTCCATGACTCTTGCACAGATGGAGATCAGAGAAACTAATTACATCTTCACTAAAGCATAAGCAGAAATGACTATACTGCCTAGAGTTTGAGGCCACTGCCTGCCTCTCTCTCCCTGTCTCCTCTGTGTTAACTCCCTCCCCTCACTGCCTTAAAGTACCTGGCTAAAGACCAGCAATTTCACTGTTGCCTTTTCTTAACTCCTGCATATTTTATAACAGCATTAAGGCATCATATTAGTTTTAGCATGGTTTATTGCAGCTGGTTGAAGAAGTCAGCTGCAGGCTGCTCCTCTGTAGTTGTGCTTTTTTGCACTGTGCTGTAAGCAGTATACATTATCACTGCATACTGCTTACACACTGTCTAAACACTGTCTGCTGCTGTAGTTAACAATTTTCTTTCAAGAATAGCAACTGTTACTTTTTGAAGACTGTGCATTACACATCTGCTTGAATAACAAAGATAAATGGGCTCCGAGTTCAACAGCTGGACACAAACACATAAGCAAATGATTAGTTTACAAGGGGAAATTAATGTACACATTAATATGGGCATACATTGAATAAAGTAGTTGTGTGATTCATTTCCTGAAACAAAATAAAAGGTGTATGGATCTATAGATAGCACCAGATTACAGTACCTTCTCTTGTTTTTTATATATTTAAATCTCCTTGGCAGAAAATCTTCATACTGGGAAGCCTTACAAACAAAAGATAGATTTACTGGAAAAAGAGGTTAAGGTGTAACACAAACACCATCTAACAGGATTCTCCACAGCTGCCAAAGAAACCTTTGGCATCCTTCAAACTGGAGAGAAGGCTTTTACTTTGAAATGATTAACCTATTGCAGCATCACTTAAGACTAAATCCAAACAGTAAGAACAGTGAAGTTTAAAAGCATATGGCTGCACACTGACTAACCTGCACACAACAACTATTATTTGCATGATCAGAATGATGATGAAAAAAAACAACAAACAATTACAAAGTGAAGGAACAAGCACAGAGTTGACAGCTTTATTTGGTGAGTCATGGTCATTATCAGAGACATGTGTGCCTTCTATTAAATTACTGCATGAGTTATTTGAAAAAGTAAACAACAGTTATACAATTGTGGCACAATATTTTCCTAAATGATTAAGGGACAGTCCTGAATATATTTGTCTGAAATGAAGTCATGTCATTTAAAACTGATTGTCGGGTTGAGGATTCTCAAAAGGACCCCAAAAAATGCGGACAAGAGTGGCAAAGCGGTGGTGGTGGGGGGGTTATTGGACTTACAGGGAACACGAAGGCAAGAACACGCAGGAAACAGTCAGGAGCACAGGCAACAACAGAGGGTAGAAACGCAGGAAGAACTTCATGAGCAGGTGACAGGGGACAGGCCATGACACCGATGTCACACACAGTCTGCACTTTTTGTGGTGAAATACATGTTTGTCAAGACATAAAGGAGAAGACAGGAAGCTCTGTCCTTTTTATACACATTGTTTTCTTGTGTATTCAACTTGAATTACATTTAGTGTACTTGTTGAAGTTTCTGTTTTTCACCCCTTGGGCCTGGTGACTGAACTGCACTGAGCATCAGAGGTTCTGTCTCCTTAATGATCCTGCCACCTCTGCAGCTATTGAACTCTTAGATGTGTTTGTGCCAAGCTTGTTTCATTGTTTCTGTACAGCATTTAAAGGTTGGAGAAAGGTTCAGATTGTAAAAAATCACAATAAAGACACAGTGTATATTTTGTGCTAATTTGATGGACAGGTAAGCCAGCAGGTGTTCGTGGCAAACGTTAGCTTTGCATTCTCAGATATCTGATGCTGCTCTTACTATTGTTTCATTACAGTACTGAATCTGAAGCAATGAATGCATCAAAACATGTTTTAATGGGAGGAAAAAAGTTTTGGATTTACAAAAAAATGCACATTTTGTAAATACTTCCCGAATATAGATTAGGGTTGCGCACGCACACACACGCACACACACGCACACACACGCACACACACGCACACACCTGTATGACTTAGAAAGATGGGTTGGTGCACACAAATATCACATCCTAGTATCAGAAACTTGCATGAGGCTTTATATCATCTTGACAAACCCATATCTCCAAGCAGATTTAAAGGCTTTATACTGTAAACACCCTGTCAGAGTTTCATTGTTAGCCATCCACAGGGTTAGTCACATAGGAGTTTCTGATTAAAACAAAACAAAACAAAAACAAAAAGGCTAACACCACTCAGCTATGATGCCCCATAGTTATGATTGATACAAGTCTGGCAATGATGAATAAGAACTAACACTTTGATCCACATAACACCGACAACCTTTTTTTTCCCCCCTCTTTCCTGGAAAGCAGCTTCATATTGTCTACAGCTGTGTGTTGGTTACTTCCAGGCTTTTAATTTTGGTTTTTGGAATTCAGTGCACTTGTGTTGAATTATTGTAGTGCATGTGTAATGCACTCATCCGTGGATCTGTTTGAGATAATCGTGTACATAACGGCATGGATTAATGCAAGAGAAAGCATTTGTTTTTATACATAGTGAGAGTGTTGTATTATTGTTCTGTGTTTCTTTGTCTGTATGCCTGTGAGTAATTATTGTGTGATATTTGGTGTTGGATCTGATGGGCATCTGTGAGGCGTACACATCTGCAATGATAGTGTGTGAATGGTGTTAATTGGCCACAGCAAGAGGTGCTGACTACCCAACTACTGAACAACTACTGAGCACAGGGACCCCCCAGAACACCAGCTGCTGCTGTGTAATTTGAGCTGGATTGTTGTACAGAATTGATTAAGTGTGCACAATGCTTAGAGCTTGTAGTCAAAGACTCATAATGATATATTACTGTAATATAAATAAAGACCAAATGGCTATTTTAATTTGTTAAAAACTTACATATACATTTTACATTTATATTGTAAGAGTCCATTCAAGTCAGTTACCACCACAAGCCAACAAGCCAAAAGAAACATTATGTATCAAATCAAAATTAGCATTGGCACTGTAAGTGAGGTTCTGCAACCTAAGAATCACACTTTGTCACATGTCACAAAAACTGTTGTGTTGTCTATGTTGTGCTGCAGTCTAAAAATACATTTAAAGTAAAAAAAAAAAAAAAAAAAACATTCCTGGGAAATCGTTTTCATGTGGGATTCACTTCTTCACCAGAATAATTTGTTTATGATGGTAAAGGCTCGACTTTGGGCATGTGGGATGCTGAGATATTGCAGCTCATTCTGAATATTCAAGTACAACCACTGGCAAAACACTTACAGTAGGTTAATGGAATATTATTAGTGTAGGCTAATAATTGGCTGAATCATCACATTTTCACATGTTCTTTTCTGCACAACATCAGCGTTTCATGTGTTTTACGAGGTCTATACTGTTCCCAGTGCAGATCAACACATCCTCCACTGGGATGCCTCCCTTTGAGATGTACCCCAGTGAACCATGTATGTCTGTATGCAACAAATAATAATGCTGGTGAGAGAAATAGTCCCATAGGAACACTGGCTTGACTTGTTTATCTGCTCAAACTTTTATGAGGAAAAATTTTATAAAGGGAATTTTAAGGATGAGTGAAATGAAAAATGAAAAGTAAAGGCTTAAGTTAATATGATTATTATTGTTTTAATCACTTAAATGGACTATTAATTTAAAAATAGTCATGATGCCAGATACCTCAATGGCTCATGTTCATAAAGTCACACTGGTCCACCAAATATGATGTTTTATTCTTTAGCTAAATGTTTCCCTTGTAGTGATGTGTTTACTTCTTTTCGATTAACATATGAACAGTCCTCTCAGAGCCTTAGGGCAAATCCATAGTTCACAGCACTGCTTTTGTTTACCACACACTATGGAAGGGAACAGAAGACATGCAATAAAGATGTTCGATCTGTCAGATGTAAAACAACACGTGTCCATTTCCCTATCGAGAAGGGAATTCGGCTTGACTTATGCAAAGACCCGTGACCCCTGACAAGCTTTCTTGAGGTCACACCGCTGACCATGACTCCTTGCTTGTCTCCAGACAAGCATGGCAAACAAATCCATAGTGCTATTTTGCATAGCATGTAAAAAACTCATTTCCATGGTGCAATTAAGATGGAATTCAAATGGCAGAGAGTCAAATGACCCAGCTGCCCTATGGCAGTGTGAACTCGACTGAGTCAGAGAAGAGCTCCAGGCTTATGCAAGCTTGCTTTGAGAAAAAAAGGGGAGGGGGGGCAGGGAATACTTTAGATCAACAAATGTACATGTTTGCATGACGTGCCCGCATTGACCTTGATGTGAACAGGCTTTCAAACTGTGAGGATTCACAGTTGGGGTTCTCAGTACACTAGCTGCCAGTTTATGATCAAAATGCAGTCAACAAGCTGTGTAATATACAACCTTTCTGGTCCTTCCTGTCAGGAGGTTTTTATGCAATACAATCCTGCACCAAGCAGGTTTGTACTGCCTGTTCCATTTCCAATGAACCGAAAGTCTTTAATTGTGCTCTCTCTCCTCCTCTTGAACCTTGCACTTTCTCTCTTGAGTTCTTGATGTGCAGCTTGAATTTCACTTCATTTCAAAGCATAATTACGTCTTAAGTTTATATCAGCAAAGTCAGCAGAGTGCCGTCCCAAGGAGAGCGAGTGATCTTTCATGTAGGTGAGACATCAGTGAGGACAGAGCATTCCGATAAAGGACTACAGTGCAGAAAAAGGTGATCCCTGAGCTAATAGCCTTGACTATGCATAAAGTTGCTATTAATTTGTCCTTTAGACTTTTTTTTCATTCATTAAAGGCGGTTGGATCAGAACTATCAGTAAAGAGCATGGAAGAGGATGTGAAGTTTTTTTTAACTGAGATTACTCATGTAGATCTATGATATAAAGTAATTGTTTGATTAAAATAACAAAATCAGAACAACTCTGCACTTTGTTTTCCATTTGATGCTAAATGAAATGCAAATTATATGAACAATATGCCATCAGCATTCTCTTTCTCCAAGCGAGCGTCCTTGCCTTAAAAAGTGTTGTGGATAAAAATGAGATGTCGTCATTCCTCCAGCTTCCTTACAACACCTTGCCGCCTGTTTAATTCCATTCATTTGGGTCCCCTGCTCTGCCACTTTGCAGACTTGATTAGAATGAGAATCTGAGGCATCAGGGATATAGAGATGTAGCATCTCTGGGGAATCATCTGACTGACAAAGATTGAGTGGATGTCCTTCCTTGAAAGACAACTGGCTGATTTGCTAATTTCAAAATACAAATTGATGGTAACACACACTTAACACACACATGCACACTGGGACGCACACATGGCAGCAGATAGCAGTGTTTCAGACCTTTCAGTGTCTCACCAACGGATGTGCAGGCCCAAGAGAAATAAACAGATATGTCACTTTCTATTTAGCTCAAAAACAGAGTGCCTGTCCGTCATCTTAATGTGTCACTTTTTGAGTATGAGGATAAGACTTTGCATCCCATCTGGTGTAGGGAGGAGGCAAAAGATTTGGGAATGGAACAAGAAATGAAGGCAGCACAGCATCACTTCTCTTTTTTTCTCTCCAAGGTGGCTACAGTGTTGCAAAACTAACAATTAATGTAGTAAATGAATTAACAATTGTGCTGTGTTCACATTTCTCCATGCCATGACATGTATTACATTTTCAGTCAACAATTTAACAGTTTTCTTTCTCAGCTCTTGGTTTTGGATTGCTTATGAATCTATTGTGGTAATTTTTAAGCCTGTGGGTTTCAAAGGTCACTTTGTAACCCAACCTAATTAATTAAATTAGTTGGGAGCTGCTGTTTTGCTGTGTAGTGCAAGATGTGCTCCTTGAGCTTTGAAATGCAGGCTTGTGGTAGTACTGGATAAATAAGATTTATTGCCATTTCTCACTTGAAAAGAAACCTCTGGCTGCCCTGAATAATCCTCAGTCTTGAAAGTCAGTCTAACATGAAAAGCAGTCCGTTATCCCCACTACATACTCTTTTAATAATACATATATATGGTCTTTGTTGCTCAGTTACATTAAATGATAAGGCCTAGTTTGAACGCTCCAGGTGAGTATTAATAAAATGCAGGCTTTCCACAATATTAAACTCTGTGAAACCAAAAACTGAAGTAATATTGCTGGATGTCTACAGGATGTAGGGCTTTTTGTATGGGGCTTTCTGTTACAGCCAAGTAGCAGTGAAGCAGCTTTGCACATTTTTAAAAAAAATTCTGATCCAATGACTGATTTTTCAGCCAATCCCTTGATTTTTAACCAGAGGTTGTCATGGTCCATGTCTGTCACTTCCTGTCGTGTTCCTGTTTCCTGTTTTATCTTGAAGTCCTGTCCTGTCCTGTCTTCCTGTGTGCTCCCTGGTCGTGAATTCCCAACGTGTTTCACCTGTCTTGATTACACCACCTGTGTCTTCCCTTGTGTATTTAGCCTCAGTGTCTCCCTTTGTATTTGTCTGATTGTCTGTGTTGTATCCCCTGTTTCCCTGTGTTTCATCCCTTGAGTTCCTGCCTCGTGTACTTGAGTTGCCTCCTCGTTCCTAGTTTTTGTTTCACCTCACCTGTGCCTTCCATGTCTGAATTTGGGTCCAATCTCCTCAAAACCTGACAAGGTCTAAATGTAATCACAAGCCTGGAGATTTTGTTTCCATACAACCGCTACAGTTTTTACAAGAAATGTGAGATTCCAGTTTTGTTTTTTTTGTGAATAAATTATCATTCGACTTATTTGTGGTTACATTAGGCACTTAGAAATACTTTGATTAGGGTCTGCACAAATTGTGGTCTGGTTTCATACAGTGACAGATAACGTTATTAATGTGTTTATTTGCATTTAACCAAAACCACCATCTTTCACCAACATTGACCAAAGTGCTGTAGATGCCTGAAGCTAACCACAGATGCCCTGTATCTCTGTCTGTGATGTGACACTCCTGCACTTTGTACACCACCCTGACAATTACATTTCTTACAAAACTTTTTTTCTTTTTTTCTGTTGCAGTGTAGTTGTGTATAGTTTCTAGGAGACGGGGTTGTTTGTGGTCATGAAACCTTAAAGGGCAAGTCTACCATTTTTACACATCAAAGTCTGTTTACAAGTCTTTGGGAGTGCTACTGCAGGTGAAAAGAAGTTGTCGGTACAAAGAGGGTGCTGCGGGAAATCTGATGAATTGCCTCAAGTCAGCACTGGTTGGATCTGAAGACTACAACTTTGACTAGGAAGAGAAATTCATACAATATAAAAGACAATACCTCTGGTTCTACTGCATTGATTTTCTTTTTTGTGTGTATGTGTGTGTTGTAACTGCCCATCTTGAGTTATACATATAGCCTACCATTTTAAAGGCAGAATTTTACATTGTATCAACATTTTTGTCACCACTTTTATAATATAGGTCTGCACTTTTGGCAATAAATGTCTACTGTGGAATAAGTTGCCATTTCCAACACGGGGAAGTTATTGTGGAAACAACAACATATTAAATCTAACAATCAGATTAGATCAGCAGTAGCTAAATACCCACTCAGACCAAATCTGAACGTCCTTCATTCAAATTCCAATTGATGGAAGCCGCAAGTTAAAATACAACAAAACCAGTAATAAAATACTGATGTGCAATATATTATAAACAAAGATTATTAATGTGAGAGGGGAGTGTCCTTGCAATAGAAGTTTCCTACGAATACATAAAAACCACACAAACTATGTTATATCAAGAGAGTGACCTTGAACCAACTTTTATAACACGTCACTACTGTAGAGATGGTCTGCAGTTAACAGTATGGGTGATTTACAAGCAGCACTGACCGATAAATGTTATGTCTTCATTTTGTTTTAGCTCACTTGCACTTTCTCCCGAGAATGTCCTTTTGACTGTGGATTATAGTCATGGTTGGTATAAAGAGGCTCTTAAACCCAGAGAAGAAGAGCTCCCTGTCTCCCAAGTCATTTAAGATTATGCCCCCTGTGGGTGCACTGTGGGTTTAACAGTGTATGAGCGCTCACATCTTCTAATGTTTCCCCTCTGCCTGTGTAAGGACATTATGATACAATGTTGTTGAGGTTGTTTATTTTTTCTGTCTTTCTTTTTTGCTTCATGTATTTATGTATTCAGCTTTCTTTCCAGTTTAGTCGTTACGATCAAGAGGGCCCCCGTACTTGAACTGTTATTATAAAGGCACCTTTCAATGCCAAGCTGTAAAAGCAGTATAGCGTTGGTTTTGTTCTCGCCATCTCAGGTGTAAGTTCTTGACTTTTTATTGGTTCAAAATAAGTCTGATTTTAAACTTACACCCTAGGAATCTGAACTATTTTGATATTAATGCCAGTATCGTTCATCATCCTCAAATGTGTCCAAATATATCAGATACTTAAAACAAAAATGTAATTCAGGCTAAGGCTTTATATTTTATTAGTCAAGTCAAGGATTGTTCTTATTGAACATTAGAAAAAAAAATGTTTGCTTGTTTACCTCGCTTACCCTCATTGCTCACCCCTGAAGCACATAAGCTCCATTGTTATTCTTTGCCCCTACTCATCATGTTCTTAGGCAGAATGCAAATCTGTTATCCTCTGGTTCAGCCGCAGAGGGGTTGTTTTTGTGTGTAGCTGTTAGTTGCACTGATGAAAAGACCACCTGTCATACTCTGGCCCTTTGATTAGATTAGGAGGTCAAAGGGATGGATTAAATTGATATAAAGTAGACATAGGCCCTCATGTGGTGCTTACTGCGTCATTATCAGAGCTTTGATCTGTGGGTACTGGGCATTGCTGTACATCTTATATTAATAAAGAGACGGTGTGTCCTTCAAGTCCAGAGCTCAAAGTCAGTCATTATTTACAAAAATGATATACTGATGTATCTTTTAATCACTTCATTTATAGTTTTCTGCTGTGATAACAAAGTCATTCGGATCCTAAGGCGTCTGCAAGGAATAAGTGAAAGGAGAACTAGAAGTGTGTTTTCAAGAAGGTGTTTTACCACTCATTTAAAGAGGATGTGTTGGCTCCTGATTATTTGAAGTGCCTATAATCCATGTTTAAAAAAAAAAAAAAAAAAAAAAGATCAGATGACTAATTACTTCTATGTGAAAAGAGGTTGCTCATAGTGAACATAATTATCACTCAGCTTCGCCACCACCCTTAAATTATAGCATAGCACTTCAGCATCTTGCATGATACCATGCAGATTCAGCATAACATATTAGCATCATTCAAGTGGCAGAAGTGAGACTTGCCTTTCAGGTACAAGATCATGAAGCAACGTTTATATTTAAATGACGTTGATGGCAGATGAATAAACTGGGGATCGCAAAAATCCTTGTTCCTCATTGTCTTATTATTGGGGGGGGGGGGGGGGCAGACAGCCCTGATAAGATTTGGATTACTCAGTTAGAGGTAAAAACTTTATAGGCTAAGCTTCTTAAACATAATTGTTAATATTTGTTTTTATATATTTCCCATATTCACGCCTGGAGGCATCTTGTATTACTATTTCAAACACCCCTCAAGTGGACCGTACCACTTTGTAACTTGAACGTCTCACACACCTGCCTGTCTCACGCTCGTCAGTGGCTTCCGATTGAAGTGCACTTTTCCGCAGGTGTCACGCCACAGGTAGATGCTAGAAACAATTGCAATTGCATGCATTACTTTTTCCCCTCCTGCAGTCCTGCATGAGAACGTGTCTTTGTGTATGCAATAGTACTGTTAGTTAGCACCTAACTAATGCCAGCTGGCAAGTAGCTCACACTTTCATGTCCAGCGTTAACTTGGCATTTCCGCTAGGGTACCACTAGCTAATTTGAACCAACACTGCTGCTTAGTCGCGGTCATTAATGGTTGTTGTTTTGATAACAGTTCAGAGTTTATTGTATCATTTTTGTTATCTTGTAATTGCTGCGGTCAGTTAGTCTTTTACCTTTTTGATAGAAGCTATTTTAAGCTTTCATTCAGTTGCTGGGAGCCTGCTACAGTAGGTAACTGAAAAATGTTAAATACATGGGAGCTAAAGAGTAAGTGGTTAGTTGTGGTCGCACTTTATTCTAGTACAATACTTGTACTTTCCTGGGCACTTTCATCTATGTTATATCTCTCCACTCTGCAACATTTCCGACCAAGATGTTATACTGTCTACTCAAACTTTAGTTTATCTAGAGTTGCATTTATGTTTATTTAATGGAATACATTCTGAAAATCCATATTTATATTAAAGGAGAAATCACTGACATGCATGCATTTATAACTGCTTCAAGGGCTGAGATTTCTTTCTCTCGTCTTCATCAGCACAATAGTGTGTGGTTTTAGACTGTGACACATGCAGGGTTCTCTCTGGTATACTTGGACCGTGCTTGACCTGGAACATAAAAAGAGAGAAATGCCCCCTTTTTAAATATTCAGTATGGATAACTCAGAAAACGTGTTAGTAAGCATGCAGTGCATTTGGGCATTTTATGACGTCTTGCATCATGGCTCTGTGAGTGAGTGGCTATGAATCTAATTCGCCTCTGATAAAAACAGAAACTAATGAATACTACAGCTTTGGTCTTGAATGCTAATGTGATCTTTATCAATTCTCAAGAAAGGCAGCTCACACGTTTTTCAACAACCCCCCCATATAATCCAAAAAGAGGCAAGGGTCGTAATGGGGAGGAGGGAAGAAACTGCACTTTTGTTTTGCTGGATGTCTGTGTTATTTGTAGCTATAGAGGCCAAGTTGCTCCTATTCTCATTTTAATTGGAACTGCACCCTCTCTGTTTCTCCCATGGCAGCTTTCATTCCCAGAGTGAGGACCCAAGTCTCCCAGCCTCGCACTCAGCCACAGCCACCCAGACAGCGAGGCACAGAGAGAGAGAGAGAGAGCGAGAGATGGAGGGAGGGAGGGAGGAGTCTAGTTAAGGAGCTCTATCCCCTGACTGTGTCTGCTCTGTGAGTGGTTGAGCAAGTGAGAGAGAGCGCATGAGAGAGAAAGAGAAGGAGGGGGGCAAGTGAGGGCTGAAGAGACTGAGAATGGATGGGCAACGAGAACCCGTGCGAGCGAGAGAGAAAGAGTGAGCGTGTGAATGCTCAGACTCAGCAGCGAAGACGCACAAAGTCTACAAGCTCACATCAACAAGAGAGCGTGTGAGGCAGTGCTGACCACGGGCAACTCTGAAGAGTGACACAGAGAGGAGAGAGACACAGAAAAAGAAGAAGAAGAAGAAAAGAAGAAGAAGGAGCAGAGGAAGACAAGGACCGGAGACAGACTACCAGCCTTACCACTGGTAAAGGGAGACACCACTGAGGGACTGTAGCATCCGTCCCCCCCAGCAGCACAGAGGAGCACTGTCTCATCTCGTGCATGTGTTTGTGCCTGCCAACTTCAATTTCACACTCGCCCACTGTTTTTTGTAGGTTTTGCCCTCTCCACTCCCCAGTCATGATCCCTTGGGTCCTTCTGCTCCTGTGGATCTCCGGACATGGTAAGTTTTCCAGATTTAAGTTGCTTATTCATCACATCTTGCGTGCTTGTGATTGCTATGTGACTTGCTGGCTGGGAACTGTGTCTCTGAATTCATCTCTTGCTGTGACATCTGAGCTTGTGCTACCATTTGTGTTTTTTCTTCTTTTACTGCTTATAATATGGCACTCCCATGTGCACTGTTGTGCGTGATGTAGACGTGAGAGGAGGAAATGAGAGGAAAGAGTCAGCGTGGCCATCCTGAGGTTAAGCATCTCCGAGTAGTTGTAGCCTGCACTTTTCTCTGTCTGTAGTTTTCCGTAGCTTTCAAAGCAGACATGTTGAATACTTACTCTGTGGGTTTGATATTCCTGTCACAGACACACAAACAAAGCCCTCTAACCCTAGTCCAGTTCAGTCAAGCGTTCACTCCTAAGTCACATTGTTTTGAACTGACAGCCCTTCCCCACTGAGTCCAACTACGGGGGGTCTGCTCGAAAGAAAAGAGAGAGAAAAAGTTAACGTTGAAATGCTTAAGGGGGCAGACTCGTGAGTATAGCATGGCAGGTCCAGCCCTGTGGACACTATCTCCTGTTGTTATTTATATTCCTAGACAGTCTGTTTGTGGACAGAATGAGGATGGATTAGCTGTTTCCCCAGCTTGCCACCAGGTGGTTGTCTTTGGAAAACAATAGAGGAGAGTAAAGTACAGCACAACTCACACAGACACCTCTCTGGTGTCTGTGTGATATACAGACGCACACAGAGCTGAATCAGACAGCGGATGTTTGTCATGCCTTGCTCGCAACAAGCTCCCAGGATTACGCTGTGCGGGGTCAGGGTCAATGACACACCCGCCACCCCTTTTCAAAGTTTGACCCCGTCACACTGGACTACATTCTAAGGAGGGCATTGACTGAATGAATGGATGGGTCTGTGCATCTATCCATGTATGTGTGTGTGTGTGTGTCTGGGGTAGTTTCCCAGAGGGAGTTGTAACCTTTAGTTGAGAAACAGCACAGAAAAGGCGAAACCCATTTCTCCCCAATCAGAGATCTCAGTTTGTTGACACATCGTCTTGGAATTGACAGCTCAAAGTCAGTAACACGCTGTTAACACAGCGGCAACAAATGAAACTTGGTAAACAAGATCATTTTCTACAGCACTGAATTCAGCTGTTCCACATGTTGATTTACAGCTGATAACAGCCAGAAAAAGAGAGGGGGAAAATCACTACTCATCAAATACAACAATTTACTGTCATTATACTTTCCTGCCAGCTAACTACTTCTTGTTAAAGAAAAAAGAAAGGAGTGAGGAAATAATGATATCAGGACAGGCCAATTTGCACCTGACTGGAGTGATGAAGCTTCTAATTCCCTCTTAGCATTGCCTGCACTTTAACCAATATAGATCTCCTCTAGAAAGGCTGTGAGCTTCAGTTTCTGTTTCCTTTGCCTGTGTGTGTGTGTGTGACCTGGTAAGCTGGCACAAGCCGTGTGTGTGTGTGTGTGTGTGTGTGTGTCGACCCAGTGGACAAAATCGTCAGCTTCCTCTGTAGGTCATGGAGTTTATTTTGGGGCATTTATAGAACATCAGGCATTGTACTTTAGATGCTGTAACTGCTCCCGATGTCGCTGCTTTGCTATATGCTGTTCCCCTGATTTCACTGTCAACACATTTGTTCACCATCTGCGCTTATTGTGATGCAGAAATACATGATCAGTCATTAGTTTCTTCTCTTCCACTCTGCTCAGCATCTGCTAAGTTTTGTATCCACAACTGACTGTGCTGTGTGTCTGTGCTGTGTGTCTGTGCTGCACTGTAATTTCATTTCTCTCAAGTGTATAGCTGGAATAATATCCAAGTTACATTACACATTATTGACGTGCAGCACTCTTTGTTTTGGACTTTTATTCTGTGTTACCGATATATTTTCATTCACATACCATCACGCGCTTAGCTTCAGATCTCAGAACAACATATTTCAGATAGTACCAGCTGGAATCCAGTGATTGCTACAACTGGAATGAGGTAGGATTGCTGTGCATTTCAGCAGAGTTGGTTATTACCATATTATAAAATACTGCTTCCCTCTGCCAGGTAAACAGGGGATAACAACCTACCTTCTCTATGTATGCCTCTAGGGGGGAAAAAGTGCTTCCCTGTAGCTTACTGTTGTTGTACAAATTACGGCTCTGTTTATGTGCCGAGCCGGTGTCAGCAGAAAGCTGCGGAAAACAATCTTGTTTTTATGAACAAGGGGACAAAGGGGAGTTGTGGTCATAGCAGTCATATACTTAGACACAGCTATCCTGTGAGAGAGAGAGGAAGAAAGGGAGCGTGAAAATGCAAGAATGAGCAAGAGAGAGGAGTCAGTCCATAATCAGAGCCACAGAGCGTTTTTTTTTTTCCCTCTCAACTTTGCGAAATAAATGGTTGAGTGCGAGCGAGACAGAGAGGGAGAATAAGAGGGAAAGCTGTTGCGAGATGCTTTCCATCCTGGCTGTGCTGTTACCGCATCTAGGGCACCTTTTCTTTTGCTGTCACCACTCCTGACAGTGACAGATGACACAGCCCCAGTCAGGAGGATTTGGGAGACAGTCTCCAGGAACATATTCACCTCAGGCCAAACTTGTCCAGAACCTCGTCCATCTCTTTGCACCACTTCCTCCACCATTCCTCCTCGTATCCAATCTATACAGTGTCCAACAGCTCTCACATTCTTCACTTTGCTCCTGGTCTCTTTATTTCACTCCTCACCTTGCAGCCGCACATTTCTCCCTCCCCCTCTGACTAACGGTCCCTCTTTTGCTCCCTGTCCCTGTCTCTCTCTGTTGTTTTTCTTTTTTTTATATGTTGTTTTTTTTCCTCTCTCTTTTTTGCTGGGAGATGCAGTGTGATTGAGAACCATAGCCTCTGTCGGGGAAAGGGTGAAATATGTGAGAGCATGATGTTCCAGTGGAGGAAGGGCTGTTTAAGAATAGTCTTGTACTGGATGTGCCAGACTCTGAAGAAAATGTGCAGGAGAAAAATCAAACATTGGAAATGTTAAGTGTTATGGGCTCAGTCCCTTTCTATGTGCCTTGTTTCTTCTGTCTCCTTTTCTCTGCCTTTTTTTTCTTCTCTGAGTGACAACATGTGAAATTAATATGCAAACTGTCTGGGTTTTTGTTTCACTTTCCCAGGGAAATTAAATCTTGCAGCTGAGGCATGCTTGGCTCAGAGTTTGCCCACTAGGGGCAGTGCTGCTGCACAGGAATGAAATCCCAATCTTCTTAAAAATCTCCTGCCCCTGCCCTCCCCCCATTTGCCTTCATTACTTCCCACCCCCTCGTATATCTCGTGTCAGAGCTCCCGATTTCACCACCCAGCCAGACTAAGCTGTTTCTTAGTCCTGGAAAGCATGTCTTAGTACCCCCAGCAGCCCCTGTTTCATTTACTGCTGTCTATTAACTGCTGTCTGACGATTCTAAATCCGCTTTTCATGGGCAGCAGGCTTTGATACATATTTCTCAACCAAAGTATAATTAAATGTCTTTCCAATGTCATGTTTGGATGTGTGGATTTTTTATGGATGGAGAAATCATTCTCGCTTTTTCAAAGGAGGTGAAAAAAAGGGAAAGAAATACAGCCCATTACATTGCACAACACTGCTCAAACAGAAATACCAATTTTCAGTCTCATTATTATGAATAGTTATTTGTAAGCAAGACTCTAATTCATGGATTACGACCATAATGACTCGGAGGTAATTAATTGATTTATCCTCATTCTATCAGTATGCTAGAACCAGTGTAACATTTTTCTTGCATGTTGTCATAAGCTGTGCGGTTCCAGCAGTCATATATTCAAAACAAGCAGCATGACTAACAACTGCTGAATGGAGACACAGTTTGTTGTAAGCTTTGTTTGTATTCTGACGGGAGTCTGGTACGAGACAATTAATATGCACTTTCCCAGTCACCATAAATGACAGTTGGCTTGAGTAATGCTAACCCTGTCTGGATGGTGACATGCAAAAGCAGCGAGTGACAGATGATGTCATCAGTTCACGATAGGGCCCAGTGGCATGCAGTTTGTTTTCTTGTTTGTGCTGCATGTCCCATCAAGGCTAGCCAGCTTAAGTCACCTCAGCTGCTGTGACCCCTGCTCATTTCTGTGCCACGATAGATTAAGCCCACTGTAATCCCTCTGAGCCGAGTGCCCTGTTGGATATTTATGGTAATAAGTAAACATATGAATAAATAATCTAAGAGGCTGGCGCTGGGCAGCTGGAACTTGTAAGTCCCAATGTTTGTCAGTGCTTGTGGCATTAAAGAGAGATGGTACTTCCAAGAAAAATCAGTTTTGGCTAAGACCTGTATTTGGATGGTGCCATGTAAGAAAAAGAGTAGTTTGGTCTATAACTATCCAAATATTTGATGAATAAATACATCATTCACTAAATATAGAGATGGCAGTGATATTAAAGAGGTAGATCAGTTCGTGTTAAGAAACTAGTCTTCCAAATGTTTTAGTTATAGGCAGTACTGACATAAAAAATGATGGCGCAGTACATCCAGTGACTGCAGTCTGGATGAAAGCCTAATTTTGAGTCTTTCAGGATTCAGGTCAGCCAGGGAAAAGGAATATGATTAGTTTTGAGTCTTGGAAAACCAGGCAATGATCTGCTTCCTCTCATGCAGTCAGTCAGTCAGCCAGTCAACAAAAATCAAGCTGTTTACTGTTGGGCTTCATTATCCATCCAGAAGACCCTCCTCCCAGCCCCAACAGTTTACTTTAGCACCAACCAATCAACCCCCAAGCCCCTCATCTCCTCTCTCTGAGACTCCGCCACTGGATCTCATTCCTCGGGGATGAATTTATCCAGATTGGAGCACTCAGCAAAAGGGCATTATCCCGGATTACATGTCTGTTGGGCGGCAGTGTTAAGTAATTCAACCAGATGCTGTTGTGATCACTGGGTCACCTGTGAAGGCAGGGTTAGCAGCTGCACTTCTTCACTCAGGTCTTTATTGTCACATCTTTGTCCCCCCTGAGACGTTATCCTTGAGTGACACGAGAGATAGTCCGAAGTGGTCACATTTTTAAAAAAGCTTAATCCAAGAGCACTGTTAAACGTATGGGAGTCTGTGGAAGCTGTCTCTAGTCCTAGTCAGGATTTTATTTGGTGACAGATTATAAAATGGATTAATGGCTTTAAATTGCAGTTTAATGCACACGAAACAACAAGCTATGTTTTCCCACTAAAGCAACCAAGGGCTGTGTGTGTGTTCAGTTGTGGGGGTGTTTTTAAGTAGAGTGATGGTGCATCATAGGCTGTTATTTTTTCCTTGGAGAGGACAAAGCGTTGCCACAGCTGTGATGAAAGAAAAGTGTTGTTACTTTTTAGCTTGACTGCGTCTTTTCTCTGATAATCTTGTCTCTACCTAGCCGAGATTTTGATTTTGAATTTTTTTCTAGTTTGCTTCTGGGATTTGTGATTGCTTGTAGAACACAGGTTCTCTACAAGGTGGGTTCAAACACTGTAACAAGAAGAAGTTTCTTTCCTGTCAAAACCCTGCTTTGCAAGTGTGAGGCAGTAATAAGCCTTTTGTTCAAGATGTTCACACTGAGAAAATGTTAAACTCAAATGTTCATTTTGTCTCACATTCACCCTTAAAATATTTTCTGACTTTTTTTTTTTTTTTTTTACTGAATGAAAGCACTCACCACCGGGATAAGTGAATTACATTATTTAAATACAGTTTTCCTGTTCAAGGAGCTATACTGCACAGACACACTGAGTCGAGTAGAAGGCACTCACTCATTTTCAGAACACACAAAAAATATCTGTCAGTGAAGGATTCTGCTGCTGTGAGGTGTGCGTTTCTAGAAGTCTAGTGCGCGGTACACTTTAATGTGCATGGGTGACACCAATGAGTTTGGCTCAACATCTTTCACAGAAACCAGTGAGCGAAACAAGAACCGGGTCTGGTGGGTGAAAATGTAAAATGTGTGAACAAAAGAATGGTGAACTAAAATATCTTATGTGCTCTGTCACCTCTGATGTATTCTGTATGTGGGGAAAAAAAAGGTTGCAGATTATAGCTTTAATTTGGAGGTTAAGTGGATGCAAATGGGGGTTTACAAATAAAACTGAATGCTTTAATCATTCAGTGTGTTAGCACTTATTGAATGTATGCTTCATACTTGACACCTGGGTCAATGCAACTTTAAGGGCAAAGGTTAAGGTTAAATGTATACATGGATATGATCAGAGCTGTTGCTTTAGCTGCGTAGGATGCATAATACATGCCTCCTTTTGAAAATATGGAAAGCAACTCATGTTGTTACATCTCCTTGGAGGCTGATGCATGTGTGTTCGACCTAGACAGAGAGCTGTTGTAAACTGTAGGTTTCTTTGTATGTGGAAAAAACACATGCAAGCCTTACTGCAGTACAGTGCTGCAACTGGTGTCATGCATGTACATCCTACTATTGCTTGAAACATTTGTGAGTAAACCAGCCAGCCAGTGCATTGGTGTGATTGTGAAAGGCTGTGTTAGCAAAGAGCCCAGAAGATGTATGTGGTGCTTCAGCAGAGGAGGCACTTGAGGAATAGGGTTGCTGATCTGATAACGACTTCCTAGTGTTTGGCGGGAAGTTTCTGGCACAGCTCAATATTACACCTGGATGAACTCACCCTTCTCTCCTCTCCTCTGTTTTCCTCCCATTTCTTTTTCTGGTTCTCCCTGTCCCAACATTCTCATGATTCATGACAATGGACTCATGGAAAAAGGTTTTATGCTGCACACTTCACATGCATTCTGTGTGTGTGTGTGTGTATGCGTTGTGTCTGTGCATTTACTACTGTGCCACGACAATTACAGCTGCAAGCCTTGAATGGCAATATAAATGCAAATCAGCTTTTTAACTTTCTACAAGCAGAATCTGGGGAGGAAGGAGCCTCTCACCTGTTGATGGATTTGTGACTGTGGATGCGTCTCTGCCTACCTTCACAATGTTTTGAAAATGAGAAGGGCAGTAGAGAAAATGTACACTACTTCCATTTGTAAGCAAACCTTGAGGCTGTTCTGTGTGTCTGGACTGCAGTATAATAAAATCCACTCTTGGGATCAGGTGTGAAACACCACGGTCGGGGGACAGTGTCATGAAGTGATGCGACTCTTGCTTTAACAGCTTACTTGTGTGATTCCATTAGATACGTCAGCATTGTACTCGGCAGTGCAAAAGAGAAAAGGCTTGGTATTTCTGTTTACAGGGTGTGTGGCCAGATCATTCACGTCATTTGATGTCATGTTGTTCTTTGCGTTGTGTAACGTCAGACTAGAGCTGGTACTTTGATGGGATATAAATTTATGCAATGCTAGGAGGACACTGATGTCATAATGTTTGCCCTCACTTGGAGTAGTAACAGGCACCGGGGATGTGACAAATGTGGACTACATAGCAAAACACTCCACATTTTGGATAGGCAGAGCTAGCTAGAAGCTAAAGCAGCTAACCCCAAATGACTACTGTGGTGCCTGCTGCCAGCTGCAGTGCTTGCTTTTGGTCCACTATCAAAGAGTGTTTTTGGGCACTACGTCCAGAAATGAATCCTAACTGCAGGGATGCTGCCGGGGTGCTAAAGGTGGCTAATTCTCACTCTTCCTGCAAGTTATGTGATGAAACGAACTAGTTTTTTTTGCCGAATTAGTCTTTCCCAACAGCTAGATAGATACACAATGGAGCACTCAGGGACTGACACATTTTATTCTGTAAACATCTCACTGGTGTATTCAAATGTTTATTTATAACAAACGACATAGGTTGTCATTGTTTTTAGTCTAGATTTACTGAGGTAAATTTGGGCATGGACTTTTTTCCCCCTTTTTTTATATACACAGACCTTTCAGAGAATGTAGGTCATAAAAATTTAGTCAAGGAGAATCGTCATAATGTATTCCTAAAAATCTACATCAACCCTATATTTAGTAAACAGATAGGAAATCCACTTTCTTGATGGGACCAGACACCAATGGTGAGAGGCATGGCTTTTTGAAAGGCTATTTGATCTGGCACTAATACCAAAAGATGTTTTATTCAGTAAAGCACATCAAACACAATACCAGCACAAACTTGCTCTTGATCCAAGCCAAAACTTTTGATATCTGCCAAGGGGGATGAGTCTCGAGAATGGGGAAAGAAGAAGGAAAAAAAAAAATCTAATGCCTGCCACCCTCCCCCAACACTCCCATACACTGTCTAGATGTGTGTAGTTTTTTTTTTTCTTTTTCACCAGATGCCAAATGGGGCTTTGAGCCACCTGCCTGTCCCACTAAGACAATTAAGCAATTGGGAAGAAAGGGCCATTCACTAGTGGGGTATGCACTGTTAGCAGAGGAGCCAGAAACTGCCCTGCATATCACCCCTCCCCCACAAAAACACTCTTTCAGTACCACTAATGTTGGCACTGTGCCGACTTCTTTTGGTCCTGTTTGTGTATTTGCTGAGGGAAATGTGGGGACATCACTCTAAGGAAACCTGTGACACAGGGTGCTTCGTTTGCATGTTGATAGAAAACCCTTCAATTGGTCTCCAGACAAATTCAATGTGAGGCCTCTGTGTTGTTTACAAGGCAGAACCATCATACAAAAAAGAAAGGCTTGCACGAAAGACACACACATACACAAGCCACTCACATACATTCCATACCCTCACTTGTGTTACCAAAGCAGAGTGAGCCAGAGCACAATAATGGATGAGAAACCCTATTTGAGCACTGGGTGCTGAACAGTATTGCTTGCTTCTATGAGATGCTATAAATAAAGGTTTGTATTGATCCTCAAACATTAATATATCCTAATATAAGAAAATAGCTGTATTGATCGTAAGCCTGTGCTTCTGATGTTTCTTTAATATGGTACTGCTGGAATTCACTTTGCCCACTTTAATACATGGCCTATTTTTATACGCAATAATAATGTGGAGTCACAGACAGGATCAGCTAAAGGCAATCCCTAGATATATTTAACTGCTCTGGGTCTCGGCCACACCGCACCTGTCAATGCCTTAGTGCCTCTTCAATCTTAAGTCCTGTCTTTATCAGCTGAGCTCCTCAAGTGGATGTCAGAAACGTGATTGGGTAAACAAAGCAATTTATCGTATAATTAATTCTTAGTGGCCACTACAATAGTCACTTTGCTGATTTGGAGGTTGAAGAGCTTTTGTCACACTCTCTGATTTTTATTTTATTTTATCAAGTGCAATTTAATATTGTGGAGGCTGGCCTGGGCACTGGAAAAAAAATGCTAATGCACATCAGGAAGTTTAAATGATTTGCTATCCTTTCAAATCTGTTGGCAGGGGTTTCAATCTGGCTGGCGTCCTGGGGGAATTCACAGTGGTCATTGCTCAATGCCTGGGGGACATTAGTGCAAATCACAAAGGAGCATAGAAGTCATTTCACTTTTCCACTTTCCCTTGGCCACTGCCCAATGCTAAATGGCACAGGACTGGCTCACAGTACTGGGCAGGGCAAACCCCTTGCCTTCCTCTGTCTCCAACCTTTTAAACCTGATTTAATCAAATCAAAATACCACAGTGCAGACCCATTTGAGACAACCTGAAGACAAACAGCTGAAGAGGAAGCAAAAGGCCTTGGGTGAACCGAGGGCAAGGCCATCCATTACTTCCTGTGCAACGAAGAGCACAGGGACACGGAAAATGCCTGCGGTGCACGATGATGAACAGACTCCACATCAGAGATTGGATTAGAGTGGCATGAGAGAGAACCCTAAAAGCCATGCGCAGTTTATTGAAGCCTTATCTAAAGCGATAATGTTACCAGAGAAAGGCCCATGTAATGATGGATGAGTGGACAGTGCCCTGTAAAGAACTAACATCAGGCAAAATGGGTATGGTGGATAGGCAGGTCCACCATGGTCAACTCATCTTCTTTTAAGAGCAGGAAGTATGACCAGTGGATAGTTGCTATAAAATGGACTGTCAATTGCAAGCACCTTGGTTACCTGGCAGTGTCATCATCACAGGTACATCTAGCTTGGAGAGGCTTAGTGCTCAAGTTCACTGCAATTTAGGTCCCATTTCATCACTGATACCCGTGAGGCATTTTGGGGAAAATGGTAGCAGTGTTATTGCTGAGATTTGTGGTCTCCCTGAAAGCACTGATCTCTGCAGTGGTTTAGTTTATGGTATGTGAGAGCCATGTTTGACCAAGCCTTGTCTTTATATGCAGATATATATACTTTTTTGAGTGTGTGAGGAGCACAATGGCCGCTACTGAAGCTCGCAGAAAATAGAGCAAGAAATAAGATGAAAATATAAAGTACATTTCAAGGATTTCATGGAGTGGTGCAGGGAAAGCAAAGCAGCATTTCAGTAAAAGTCCTCTTCTCATTTTCTCAGGATGACTAGAGGATTTTCTCCCTGCAGAAAGGCAATGTTATCTAATAGCCGACGGATGATGGTAATGACAACACAATGCCTTCCAAGGTAAACAAAGATATCTATTGCTGGGGAAAGGAAGTGAGGGGGAAATAAAGAACAACAAAGAAAGAAAAAAGAAAGAAAGAAACAAATCTGAAAAGGAAGAGAATTCTTGTCACAAATTAAAACATATCTGTGTCTTGCAGCCCTAATCCTTAATGCCAGTGTATTTGTTGTCTGAGTACAGTATTTGTGTGTATGTGCAAACAAGCACAAATGTGATTATTCCTTGCTTTCGTTGTATGCTAATTTTATTACTTCACATTGTTTGCCTATCTTCCTCCAAACAGCTTTAGTTCAAACTACCTCTCAATGGTATTTCAAAGGACTCTGTTGTGTTTGTTTTCAGTGGTAGAATAACATAAGATATTTATATTATTATTATTATTATTATTATTTAAAAAAAAAACAAAAAACCTTGTGCGGCTTTTAGCTTATGTTTCTCTGTGATCTGGTTGAGAAAAGTCAATGCCTGTGTCCCAAAACTGTGCCACACCGGCACAGTGGGGCATTAAAAATGTAGAAGGGCATCTGAAGATGATCGTGGCAGCACACAGTGGGATGTTCAGAGGAGTCACCAATCCCCCCATCACCTCCAGTGCAAGGCCCCTGAACTTTCCCCAGGTTATGAGCATGAATTATTAACATGACTTTCATTAAAAAAATGCAATTTGCTCAGACCCCGCTGTACAAACTCCAACACAGCCTCATTTGAAACATCTAGCCCATAAATTTGTGTTGGATCTCATGCAGTTTCCTTCCAACAGATGTGTTTCACATCTAGTGGAGAGTTAATGGCTTGAAGTCTGCTGTCAGTCTTCACCTGCCACTCCTTAATGCTTGGTTTTTCTCTTGTTTTTTGTGCCTTCAGAAGTGTAGAATTAATTTAATGGATTTCTACAAGTGTGTTGAAACCATTAAGATTCATCAATACCTAATGCACTTTCAAATAGGGAAATACTGATGTATGCTCTCCGGCATTAGCTGAAGGACAATCCTTAAAAGAGAGCCTTTTGTGGGTCTGGGGATTGGTTTTGTTGTTGTTTACTCCAAAGCAGACATCTTTTAGCTTCTCCCTCAGCTCTGATCCTTTTGATCATCACCTCCATATTGGATATAAAATGGAGAATGAACAGCTCTGGAATACAAGTGACTTTCAGAGTTCTGTGACTCTTTGAAGGCTGCCAAACAAGTGTCTTTCATCTCAAAAAAACCAGCAGCCACCTTGTACAAAAGGAGAACAGGACCAAAAAAAAATGAGAGAGAAAAGCAGTATCCGGAGCTTGGAAATGAAAAAGCGAAGATTGTGGGGTCTCTTTGTGATCGCATTTCCTCGAAGGCCCCCTGTGAGGGAAATGACATGTATTTCATACAGTGCTGATAGCTGGGCATTTGTAAAACATTGGAAACGTGTGAGAACAAAAGGAAAAAGTTTGACTCCATTTGGGAGGACAAGCAAACTGTTTGCTTTATGAAATGTCATGCTAACTCCTTTCATCCCTCATGTGTCAAACCAAAAGGATATTGATGCTTACATCAGCTGCAACAGGGACTGTAACATATAGATATAGACTACTCATGGAATTGAAATCCATCTCTGTTTTGATTGATCTTGCTCTTGTGCTCTGAGGGCCATCATAGCGTGTTCTATGTCAATATACAAGTGGTTATCTAGCTTTGAAGATGCTGATATTGTTGGTTTGCTAATGCACAACATGCATCAAGTTGATTTGAACAACAAAGGTCCTGCCACATTAGTATGGAGAGAGCAGAGCAGGGAGTGAATTCACAAGAATGAAAATGAACACTAGTGAATGATAAAGTTATGTTGTATAACAGGAAAAAAAATAGAATAAAAGGGGAAAGAGGCTCATACTGTACTTCCAAAATCTGTTATCCTTGAATTAACGATGGAACAGGAGCAGTAGTGTTCCCCCACTGAGACATGAACCAGATTTCAACCCAGAGCTCCCTGGAGGTGAGGGCCGGCATCTCTCTGACAGGACATCTGGTCCCTGAGCATGGCCACCAGGGGGTCGATGTCGCCACCTTAATTGTAATGTCTCCCTCTTCCTCCCTGTAAAAAAAAAAAAACAAAAAAAACTAGGGCAGCTTTCCATAAAAGGAGAAGAAGGGTTGGGGGGGTAGGGAGGTGACTATTTGCTGGGCAGTGTCGGCATGCCACATCATTTAAGCTGACAGCTCTAATAAATTACAGCAACAGATCTCTGTGAACAAACAAAGCCTAATGGAAATAAAGTGAGAATTATCAGCCAAGAAATAAAAGGAAAAAAAATGAAATTACTGAAAAGAGATTGGATGAAAGGATGTCAGGCCTGCATAACACAAGCATTAAATGGGCAAATTGTCACTTTGAGAGATAGGAAATGTTTTGTTCTCATCATTGCCTCTGTTGAAAATAGAGAATAATGAGAGAATCCTTGAGCAGACCAAACCCGTCCTTTATCTGACTTCTAAAAACCTTCCCCTTCTATTCCTTTTCTCCTCTTTCTACCTTCCAGAAATAATAAATAAATAAAAATGTAGATTTGTGTGCTCTGTAGGACCCTTGCTCTATAAATTCAGCCAGGGCAGAGAAAGCCCGGAAGCCAGTGTTGTTAAAATGCTTAGGCAAGTGGAAGAGAATGACGGGAGGAGGTGAAATGGTATGTCATGGGGAAACATTTGTCAGGTGCTATCAGTATGAAAGCTGTCCATCTATAGACCTTTAAAAGAAAGGCAGGTCAGAGAGGGAGCCAGACTCCCAATGACCCACTCCAAAATGTGTGACTGTGTACAACCAGCCATTGTGCACTGCAAAAGAGCCCCCAAAACATGCAGCAACCCCATCAGAACATGAATTAAGATTAATCTGAGAGAGTAAAGGCTCCTGCTTTGGCGAAGTTGAACACACCGACTTTAAGACCAGACAAGAATCAGTGTCTGAGTCATGGTTGAGTCATATCTTTTTAATATTATACATGTATAGCTAAGGTGAAGCAGTTCTTATTAATAATTTGGCACCATGGGGAATGGAGGTCTATTACAGGCATTTCACTAACTTTCTAACTTTTCCATCTGAGAGCTGTATGAGTAAAAATATTCAGCTTTGTCCAACCATTGTAATTATATGAGAAAAGTGTGTACATATCTACATACCTGTACATTCCTAACCCATGTCTAAAAAAGAACTCAAGTTATATATAACTCTTCTTCGGTTCTTATATAAATGTGTGTGTGTGTGTTTTTCTTTAAAGTAAAAAGCTATGCTCAGCCTTTTTAGTAAACGGCCGTCTGTCCAAGTTAAATTAGGTCCCAGAAGATGACAGAGGTAGGGAGAGTGCCATTTGGCTTTTCCAGAAAATAAAAATCGTTCTTAGTTCTCAGATTAAGAGGAGTGGTTGAAGATGCCACGGGGGTGCTGTTGTGTTACTGAATTAAATAGTGAAGCATCTGAGCCCTGCGGGGAGGTCCTTAACCACCGGCTGAAGTTTTCTCAAGCCCACTTTCTTAGCCAGAATGTATTGGGCATGAGCCAAGGTTAGCCGGCACCACGGCCGTACAATCCCATCGCTTTTGTAATGAGCTCTGAAAAAGAACACAAGAGGTCAGACACCACGAGACTCTGATGAAAACTAATTGAAAATTTCACTCAATAACAATAAACCAATAAGCAGAACTGCTACCTATTTATGCATGGAAGCTGTTTGAGTAAGCACTTAAACTGGAACAAGGAGAGTATCGAGGGGAGAGAGGTGTGAGACATAATGTGTGCCTGAGGGACATTGTGCGCCCTGCTTTTTAGCGACCGTGTGTTTATGCCTTTGCATATTCTTGTGTCGATGTGTGGTCCCGCATGTACCTGTGTGCATCTGCGCATGCATCGTGTGTGGCATGTACTCTACAGAGTTTGTGAGCTTAGTTGTGGTGTGTGTGTGTATGCATGTGTGCGAATGTGAAGAGACCATAGAGAGCCTTCCAACAGAGAGCACTGCATTTCTAAAGGTGCCAGAATGAGTTTGTCACAGAGAGCGTAAACTTAAGGAGAAAGGGGACTGCGGAGAGAGAGAGACTTTCCCCAGGCACCCAGAGTATGTCAGACCGATTAAGTCACATGGCTGGAGTGAGAGTTGGGAAACTGAACCAGAGCATGCTAGGGGAGCATAGTATGACAGTAAAGAAATAAAGAAATAAATAGCAACATGTAAGTATTAACATGACTTCATGTCACATGTGCACTTACTTATACCTGACCCGCAGAGACTCATGCTAGGATGGAGCACACCAGCCTGCTTTCCATCATCCCACCCCGTAGCTTCTTTGCCCTCTGGCGACATAAAGCAGGTCAGGGGCATCTTAAAGTTCACGAAATGCAACATGACAGGACAACTCTAACATATGCCTGTGTGACAGTGAAGCAAACAGATGACTGATGGCAGAGTGCAGTGTCTTAAGGGGAAGGGAGAAGGAACACTGAGTTTATCTTTCTCTCGCTTACCTTACTTCTGCTCAGTGGTTCTTCTCAGACAGACAGAAAAATGGGATGAAAGCTACAAATTTTACCTTTTGCAATATATGGCTCTATACATCTATCTGAAGCACAGAGAAAACATCAGTCCACTTACAGGCCTGGCCTGTCTGTCACTGCTGCTGTATGTGCCAGAAATGCCAAGGACCTTCGAACCCTCTAGAAAGAAAGGCAGACCATGCCACGTAGCACTATCATCCACCAGACTAAAAGATGAACTCTTGTTCTTTGTTTAAGAGATCCATGCCCTACTTGGTCTGCGCTTCTCTCCATCTGTCTCTCTCTGCCACAGTGAGGAGCACTGCAGACTTGTTGGTATATAGCAGAAGGGCAGCATCATTAACAATACTGAAGGCTACCCACGTAGAAAAGTTCTGGCATAAAGTGCAAATGACATGAGAGATAGAGAATTGCTTCCAGTAGCACGCTTAGTACATGGTGGATATTGTTCACTCGCTATAAATGTAAAAAAGGAAACCATCTCAACTTTGTCCTCCCACGACTGGCCACCCCCGTACTGAAATTAACATCACTCGTCCTCTACTCCACAGGCTCTACAGTCCCACTGCTACGCCAAAGCACAATCTATAGCACCTCTAGCATTAAATGCTAATTGCTCAGTATTCGAAAAGAGAAAAGGGCTCCCTGAATTAAGAGTCATTTAGCGAGAGACCGAGTTCAGCACAGCACTGCAATGCCTATGAGCTAATTTCTCTGCTATCTTGCATGAAGCTCTAAAAGTGTAGTGCCAAGTGAAAATGTGCCCTCTCCACATTAAAATGCAAATTCAAACCTGTGCTTTGTTTCACAATAATGGCTATGGCAGAACAAAAGCACAGTTAATAGGTTCAAAGTTTTCCATGAAACAAGAAACAAGAAATAAAACCTTACTGGGAAAATATGGCTGGTGTCTGTGTTTAGGGCTCAAAATCAATGAGCGCTAAACAAGATTTGGTGTTTGTGCAGATTTTAATTTGTCAAACAAGAGCTTGATTCAACTGTGTTTCTTTCAAAGGGAATTGAAATGACTGGATTCCTCAGTCTGGAGATGCACTGCAGGAAGTATTTTTCCCTCCTTACACTGGTGCAAACAATGGGGGCAGCGTGCGCCTTTGATCAAGGGCACGTCTATGTTGATGACAATGAGATATCTACAGGCCGTCCCAAGAGTGTTGTAACCCTATCTTCAAAGTACACTTATTTTTCTTTCTCCACGGCCTCTTTTCTGCAGCTTCCTTCACTGTGTTGATCAAATCTTTTATTTGTCAAGATCAGTCAGCAACACAATTAGAGCATCACAAGACTGAAACTGCTGATTATAAATGTTGATGACATTTTGGTTCAATTTACAATGCAATTAGACAAAAAATAAACAAGTAAATCATGTATTTACTTGTCTCTTTTTTTTAATAATCATCTATCCCTTAAGGAATACTATAGCTTCATTAGTTTAATTTGGTCACTGACTCTGCGTGGTGTCATTTTGGATTTTTCAGTGAGTGTATGTGTGGGTGTGTTTTTGGCGCAAAAAGTGAGAGGCCAGTTTCTCCTTCTGGTTTTCTTAGGGCCACCCACTGCCACTTCTTATGTGCCCCCTGTCTTGAGTTGTATCAGCGAGACGGGCATAAAGAGCAATCCTCTATGACTGGGACTAACCCCGGTGCTGTGTTTGGGTCAAGGGCTGGGCCAGTGGCACCAGCTGGGTCCCTCTGCCACTTGCAATACATACATGGATAGTGTCATACAACTGTAGACAGCTCATGGGGGTCGTGGGTAGTGACAGTACTTGAGGAGCACTGTGCTGGTAGCACTGAGCTCTGCGATATATCTGTCTGTATAGCTCTCTCTCTGTGAGATTGTGTTTCATTGGAAATCACCTTGATCTAATTGACCATGCCCTGATCACTAATTAGGCAGATAATCTGTATCAGTGCACTTGTCTTATCATGGAGCCTTGTGTATTTAACATATAGAGGCTTAACTAGGAAGCTTTCCAACGTGCCAACCTTAAATAAGGCTTTAATTAAGCATGAGGTTCTAAGAGCTTTGCAAATTAGTAGTTCCTTAATTACATGGATAGGTATTCAGTGGACACTCAATCTTTGTCATTGGAAGCAAATATCAACTTACAAAAGTGTTCATTGTGCTACAAGGTTGTCTAGCCAAGAAATTGACAAAAAGACTTCACTCTCACAGTAGGTTACACATGGACATCTACAAATTGGAGGAGTCGATTGTTAGAAGGTCTATCTTGAAGAAGTCATTTTGAGCTCGCACTTGTGGCCTTCAGATCAACAAAGGAGTGATTTTTTTTTTTTTTTTTTTTACAGCAAAAAGGTAATGATTATCCTAAAGCTGAAAGTAAGCAACAGACCATCGAGTAACAGAAAAATCAAAAAGGTTTTTCCTTTTCTAAAATCATTAATGTGCTATATGTATCTGACTGAAATTTGCCCACTTGCAGCATGCAGTCCCTTGTCTTGCAGTGTTGTTGCTGAGGAAAAGTCCTGCCAGGAGTCAGTGATGCACATTGTGTTGCTTTGAATGAACAAACAAAACTCACAAAAATAAACTTCTCTATTCTTTGGTGCAGCAAATATGGTAGATGGGGTCAACCTCTCCTGTGTATCAGGTGTAGCCAATAGCCTTTGGTCTGCTCCATGTGACCTGTTAGATTGAGTAAAACCTGAGTCTTATCCAGAAAAATAATCACATTTTGTATTTTATAGGTGTTTAAAATGTACATTTATGCACCTCCATAATGCAATGTAGATGTAGTCTTCAAACCCTTAGCCAGACACTGTACTGAATATTTACATGTTCAGTCTCACTGTCAGCTGGTCAATAAAACAATAAAACACAACAGTGTAATGAAAAGAATATACCCACTGAGCCAGACACGGAGCCATAGAGCCAGCTCAGACTCTTTAATCCAGGCACCCCTTTTCCTTTCACTTCTCCTTGCAGAGTGCTCTGAACCTGCTGCGAAATTGAATTTTCCACCTCTGTGTGTACGTGAACCAGCCAAGCACTGCATTGTCAGAGTACTCAATTAGCTCCCAAGGCAGAAGCCAAAATGTTTTCCAACAGCAAATGTATTCTTCACAGTGCAAGGGCTCATTAGCATAATACTTCTCTTCCTATAGCAGAGAGTTAGAGTGCCCTCCATGCCATATCATATCATACTTAGGCGTAAAGTAGCCTTCAGTGAAGAGAAATGTTAACCTCTGCTTAAAATGTCTCATTAGCATTAGTAAATACCCTTTCTGTGGTGTGTAACACCTAGCAGATAGATCCCGTATGGGTCTGCATTTCTTCTTTTTTCATCTAATGCTCTGGTTTTCATTAGACTTCACATGAATCAGAAAGTAGTCCTTTTAGTCTCTTATATACAGTAGTTACTCATGAAAACAGATGTTGAAAATGTTCTTGTCCTATTTTCACATTGGAGAAGCTTTGGCTACACTATACTAGTCCTGTAATACATTTGGAGAAGAAAAGAGATTCAAGCCCTTAAGACCTTGTAATGTTTGCTGAAAGTTGTTTTAAGTCTACAGAAAATGAATCACAATGTTCACTGAATGTATAATATATATATAAATAAATACTGACATTGAAACAGTTGGCTGAAGCATTAGAAATAATCTGCACTGACAAGTAGCTAAACAGTTCTCTGACAAAGTGACATTGAAGTCACAAACTTTTGTATTGTTTTCCAGCTGAATGGCTGAAAGGAGGCAATAGAAAAGAAGAGAAAAAAAACATAAAGACTAAAGCATGTCTCAACAATCAGAACCCCACAGTAACTTGGCAACTACTCCTACGACGAGCCCACACACTCATTTTAGTTTGACTGAAGTGGCAATGTGGCAGTACAGTGGTTGGAGCACAGTCAACTGTACAGACACGGGGTTGTTATCTTGCCCCCCTGTGCCCTGTAGTGCCTGCTCACTCATTATTAAGGTGCCACTGACTCCAAATTTAGAGCTCCTGTGTTTGTCACCTGCCCTGAGCCTTGTATATCAGCACACACACACACACACACCCATGACAGCTCCAATCATGCAGACAGGGCATGGATATCAAATTGGATGTGGATGGTTTTTTGTTAATGTTTATACATTCTAGTATAAACTGTGCCAACAGGCCTTTGCACAGAGGGTCACGTTGGAGAAATTGGGCAGATATCAAAAGTATCACTATGCCAAAGCTGCTTAATATAAGGAAAGGTGGCATGGGTAATGCATCTGCTTTGTTTTCCATGCACATGCTATTTGATAGTTGATTGAATTATCTAATGCACATAAATATTCTGACTGAAAATAACACACTCTTAATGAGTTAAAGTGATTTACGTTCAAGTCCTGTAGCTATTCAATTTGAAGCTCAAGTAATTAGAGGGAAGAAACTGTGAAAATAAATGGGAGAGGCTGCATTTCTTCCTTGGTGGAAAACAAGAGTTCCAAGACTGTACATTAACTTTATGTTAACTATAAAGAATGAAATTGGAAAAACATTACCTCTGTCTTCCTTTTTGTAACCCCTCTCCAGCAGGCTAAAATGTTAACTGGCTGTGTAGACAAGTGTGCGTGTGATTGTGTGTATTTGTGGGCATGTCTTTCAAAGTGGGCATTTGTGTCTGCAGTAAAGCTTCGGAGTTAACCTTCCCGAGGCTTTTAATGGAGCACTCAGATTAGTGCGCCCTCTATAAGGCAGAGACAGCACCAGGATTAACCTTGTTTTAAATGTGCCGTGTGAGAAAGATTGGTTGACCTTACTGCGACCTAGGCTTTGGACAAACCATCGCACTTGATAGAAACTGGCCGTTAATGGACTTCGCAGTGCCAAGAAACACCCTGACGACATATGCTCATGTTTGAGATTAATATTGTTTGCCTTCCAATGCTCACTACTTGCTATAGCTTCAAATTAATTTCCTTCTTTGGCAACTCGTTTTGGCCCCTGTCCCTTGGCAGACCTGCTCTGAAGCTGATTTCTTTTTCCTTTCCTCAGAATGACTGTGATCTAACTTCGAGATTTACTCTGGTCACACCTGCTTTAGCCAGTGACAGTGTTATTCTCCAGAGGTCAATAGTGTCTTCACCACTTGTGTGAAAGTTTTCATATTCTATTCTGAAAAGTGAGACATAAACAAACCCAGAAAGACAAACCAATTCTGTGTTTATTATCTGATCCAGAGACTTATAGATTGGATGTTTCATAATGTTGGCATAAGTGATGACGCTCGGACCAGAGACCTCGTCAGGTCACTGCAGAAACAGGGGAAGGGGTACCTTTAATCCTTCCCATTAACAGAGTTCATTGCCTGGGATTGGAGCAGTTGGATTGTCTGCAGATGAGCTGCACTTCCTGAGAAAATGAAACAGGATGATGGAGATCAGTGACAATACCGGCTGGATAATCATGCCCAAATCACAGCCATCTGCTCTCAATATCCACCCCGATCTACACGCACTACTGTCAATCCCTCCCTACCAAATCCCTAAATCCCGACAATCTGTAGCACTCAGCTTAGGTCCTCTGCTAATCCACCTAGCAAGCCCACATTACTGGACAGGAAGGTACAAGATCCCCTGGACCCTTCCTCCCTCTAGAAACCAAATTTGGCCCTCAGTGTCCCATTTTTATACTACACATCATTGATCCATTGGTGTTTGATGTCGTCCTCTTAAAGCATGAAGGTGTAAACTTATTTTGGTGTTACTGTACCTACACCAAATACTGTTTAATTTTAAGTTTGTGTCTTTCAGCAAATATTTGGTCACCAACAACAATGACTGAGATTTCAAGGAGATGCATTGACAGCAAGCCTGATGTGGGTGGAATATGTTAGGTTTGTGAGATGTGTTTTTTTTTTTATTGTGGGAAATACATAATGCCACCACAGAGGGTGTATTACACTGTATTGCCACAGCATAATCTTCTCTTTTGAACAACATTTCAACAAGGTGTATGTATTGTGTGTGCACTGGAGGAGACAGAGAGGTCCCAACCATGTGGCTAAAGGGCAATTTCAGGGGCCCGAAATACCAATTGGCTCACTGTTGAGTTTGATAGGATGAGGAATCTTGATAAATGAAATGTACCTTGACTTTTACTGATGAATTCACTTGGCTGCAAACCTCAGCTGCAGTGCCTATTATTGCCTGGAATCCTACTGTTTGTGATTGGTGTGACCGAGAGAGAGGTCAGCAACACTGACACAAAATGGTAGAAAGCAAACATGGGAGTTACAAATAGTGTAGAAGAATGAAGCCATCTCTCCTTGACATTCACACTGTTTGCAGCCACACTCAGACATATAATCAGTACACCATCTCTTTTGTGTGTCTGGACCATTGTGACAATAATAATTTTGATCTCTATAATATTAAACTTGTTTACGCCAGCCTCTCTCATGTTGTTTTTGCTAATGCCCCTGCTGCTATCTGTATAAATTGTAAACCTGTACTCATGAAACAATAGGCTGACTGCAGCATTTTGTAGCTTTATCTATCCTCCTGGGGCCATGTGAAGGTCTTTCTGGCCATATACATGCCACGGCAAGGGAATGATTTCTTCTACTACTCTCAATATATCTTCCCTGAAGGGGAACATTGAGGAACAGGGAAAAGGAGCTATTCCCACATTGCTCATATTGTCACTTTGAGAATAGGAGAACTAATCTGTGTTAATCATGCTATAAACAAACCATATATGTATTTTGTACAGGTTATAGATACTGTTGTTTACTTTGTAGTTGTGTTCATTTTTGAACATGGTCCATGATTAGCCAGTTTCCTGAACCAGTTTGACTCCAATTAAGGCTCATAAAATCAATAATTTTTATACATTGATAAATTATTTCAAAACCCAATGGTTTTCTTTAAGGGGGTTAGAGTCATTTAAAACCGTTGATTTTGGGTGGATATATTAGAGGGGATTTAGTTTTATCATAATTGAATGGTCATCCAAATAAGAGATAATGCAGTTAGATCATTCTCAGCTGTGAAGTAAGTTCATGATCTACATCCAAAACTACTCCTCCGCCCTAGTGAACCTAAATTTCATCCACACTTATAAACGGTTACAGTTTGATTAAAACTGAACTTCAAACACACACTGCTAAGCTCAAGCACTGACTGGAAACTTGCAGGAAACTGATGAGTTCTTGTCCTTGATGAACAAAAAGGAGTGACCATTGAGTGGCGCTTATATTCTTCACGTCTTCTTTTGAGACTGTGGAGTTTCAGAGAAGCTGGCAAGCACCTTTGGTTTCATATTCCAACAGAAGCACCCCAAGAGCATTGAACTTAAGTAGGATTAGACTGCAGAATACAGTCACATTTATTTATGTAAGTACTGCCTCTTTGTTCTCAATTGAAGTCTGTTCTCTCCAGTAAGAGTCAAAGAAAGAGCTCCAAGGTCCTTTTGTTGACAAGTCATTGAGGAGATTTATCACCATCTGACATTCCTCTGCACCCATCTTATTGCTCATATATTAAAATTCAGCACATATATACAACATGTACCTATTCCAGCAGCCTGGGAGACAGGTAAAAGGTTTGACTGGTTTTTGTATTAAGTACAAAATAGACCATTAATATGGCCTGTTATTTTCTGCACATTGATATATATGTACATATATCTGTTTTTGGGATACATGATTCGTAGATTGTAATCAAAGCATTTCTAAGTTTGTGTAGAAATATTTTTTCCCTTTTGCCTCTAGATACTGGTCAAGTTAATAGATTGACCCTCTGACTGACATCAGGGATGAGTCAGTGGTAACTCATGAAGACTCTTCTTTATTTTGAGCCTGCCCTTAGACTTCCTCACAAAAACTGTCTATTTTTTCAAATTGAAGTCTGTTAATTGGAAATCTACAATGCTGCCTTTTGGCCAGGACATCCCTATCGTCTTTTATTTATTTATTTATTTTTTAGAATTGCTTTCCACATATGTTTTGTTTGCTCCACGACTGTGAGTTCAGCAGCGGTAACCTTGACAAACCTGGTTACATGGTATCCTTTGTCAGTTTTTTCCAGCATGTTAGCTAGTTATGATTATTTACTTACATTTTTCAGTAAAAAAAAAAAAAAAAACTGTCATGATGTATACTTAAAAATACCATCTTCATCTACAACATATGCTACACATACAAATAAACAACAGCTGCCAACAACTGTGGCGGATTAGCCTCTTGAAATGGAGCGAGACATGGTGCTGGCTTTTAAGCTCTGTAATTCCTTGAAAGAATGACCATGCATTCCATGACCGTGCATAACTCTGACTAATGGAGAGAGCACATGATGAAAAAGACATTCCTGTGGTTAGCTTTTCTATACTGACATCAGGTAGACTGGAGTCCATTTCTACACAGGATTTTACACTGTTGTGTGCTTCAGTTATACCTATGTCCATTGAGATCTGTATAAACGATCTGGCAGGAGACAATGATGGTTTGATGTCTACCATCCATCAGGATGAATTCTTGGTTTTGCTCAGTAAAAATGCTGGTAGATAGGATATGGAGCCACAAAGCCTGGACTTGAAAAGTCTTTACTGTGAAGACATCAAATCTTCTCAGTGAGCTGGGAGTACTTAATGTAAGTTGCTATGGCAATAAGCGAAGTAAGCATGTTGTTAGGGGAATTCAGTATGGGGCATGATATGGATGACTAACGTGCTGTGCTCAACTAGCTTTGTAGATGCAGAGATCATATCTTTATGCAAGATTGAGCCTCTCTCCATTTAGCACGAGCTGGATTAGATGATGCACACATATAGCCCTCCCCATTTTGATGGTACTTAGGGGATGTTACACAGACCACATTAAAAAAAAAAGAAAAAAAAGAAAAAAAAAAAGAGCCTCACAGCAGAAACGTCTAATTCTGTTGATCCATCTGGCAGAGAAGTTCTTCTATTAACCCCTAACTACTATATTTTAAATGTATATCCTGTTGGCTGATGCTCAGAACACGTGCCTGTACAAAGTCTTTTCGTTTGATCAACTCATGTCGGAGTATAATTTCAAAATGTGCCTCCCAAAGGAAACATGTGCATTGGAGGGTTATTGCCGTTTAGTTTTTTGCAGAAAAATAACCTTACATGGGAATGCCTTGTTGAAAATACTTAAAGCACATTTGATGTGGCAACTTTCATTTCTTTTAGTTGTGACTAGTGGTTACATAAATAACATGAGCTCCAAGCTTTTGGGCTGAGGCTCACCTGTTGCTGCTGTTGCCTTCATTTAGAATGCCAAACAAACATATGTTCTTGGGTTACTAAAAATTAATCTGCACTTCTCAACAAATCACAGTGTAGAATTGTTGTGTTACCATGGTATTTTGGAGTACAAAATAAATCTTGCTTTTCATCATCATCAACCCGTCTTGCCTTACAAAAAATAAGCAGTGATTTATTCCTTTATTTCATTAAAAAAAAGAAAACAACGAAAGTAATGAGCTCTATTTGTAGTCAGTGAATGCACTGCTTATACAGCTTGGGCAAAAGCTGCATTTAATCACATTTTCATCTAAATATTTCTAAATAGTTCATTTTCTTGTCATGTTCTTTGGGAGACAAGCTCAAGTTTTTTTCTAATCTACGCTCAGAGATGCAGAGTACAGAAAGTGCTTGTTTAATAAATGGACTTTGATATACTGTTCTGTGCAACATGCATTACAGCATAGTTACAAAGTCAAGGTGAGCATTTGAAGTAGTGGAACACCAACAACTGTTCTCCAGTGAAGATTATCTACAGGCAGCCGAAGAGCCATCCATTTTAGTGACTTTATCATTACCAGGCACAGAGTATGGATCCACAGAGTGAAATGGAATGGCTGGGAAACTAATGGCACTTGACAGATACTGGTGTGAGATAGCATGCTTATCTTTGTATTATGTGAAAAGAAGGCATTTTCCCAGATCACTGTGTGTGTGTGGTGAAATGTGGGGGTGGGTAGTTGCAGTGGGTGATTTGGAGGGGGTGTTGATAGGAGGGAGGTTGGTAAGGAGAGAGGGATATAAAATAATGGAACAGCCCTCTCTGTCACTTTCAAACCAGTAATTTGTAATGGCTGGTTAAATGTTTCATGCTATCCTTTCTCTTTTCTTAAAGGGAACATGAAATGTGCCAAAAATATATTTCTTTGTAACCATCTCCTCAGTTGAAAGCAATACAAACAGTGCTATGGCACTCCCCAGAGCATTATATATGTCTTTGTGGTATGAACATACAAAACTGGCTTTAAAAAATGCCAAAGGGGGAAGAAAAAAAAAATCATTGGTCTCAGTTTGTATCAGGTGCTACGCTGTGTCTTGGATAGGTGATTTTTATATGATTCCTGTCTTGTTCGTAAAGCTTATACATTCGTGTGTGCCTTATTAATTCTGCTGTATGCATAAGATGATTGACTCGTTTCTCGTCCCGGAGCTGAGTCTCTCCATTGACAAGCAGTAAAAATGACAGCCGGGTTGTGAGCCTCCCGGACGGTAGACGTACTGCTCTCTACAAGGTGGGTGGTTCCACCCCCTGATTGCTAATTACAGTTAGTTACGATTCAATTACACAAGGTCAGCGACTAAATCAATCTTTGACAGGCATGTCTCAGTGTCAGGCTATTGACTGAGGGGTACCACTCAACACGCACAGACCTATAATTTGTATATTTTGTCAGCATCAGGAACAGCATGTGGAAAAAAAGGAAAAAAACTCCTACAACTGTCATAAATAGAAATAGGGAGAAGGCTGTAATATATAGGCTTTCCTCTCTGTGTTACCTCCTGTGGTAGCCACTTTGTCATGAATGATGGACTGAGGGAATGGGGATGTGCTCGTCGCTTTTTTTTTTTTTTTTTTTTGAGACTTGAGTGAGCAGCACCAGAGATTGCATTACCTCCCCATTGGCTGTTTACAAAGCCTAAGTGATAAGAGAAATGACTTAGTAAATAACGAAGACGTCCCTGTAAGCTCTCTTCCTCTGTGTGTGTGTGGGGGGGTTGTGTTTATGTGTGTGTGTGTGTGTGTATGTGTTTGATACACTCATCTACTAAACTGCTCTCAATTAACTGGGTGATTGTTTTCACCAGATTGGCCCCAGTGATTAGAAAGTGTGTCCCGAGCTCAAGTGTATTTGTGTGTATGTGTGGGTGTGTTTTTAACAGTTTGAAGGTTGCTGCGATCAAGGTCGCGCTGGAGGAGAGCCTGATTAGACTTGTATAAGACGATATGTAACATATCACTATCTCTCCCACTGATGCTGTCAGTGTTGCCTACTGAACACTGTCATTAAGGGGAAATCTGCTTGTTTGGATTCAATAAACAGTTTACTGAGGCATACTGATCTGACTTGGATATTGCTGATTATACACTGAAAAAGCTCATAAATCTTACGTTGGTCTTTGAGATGAGGTCATTTAAATGCATGGCAGGACATACTACTAAACATCCCTATAGAAAATGATTTTTGGGCTCTCTGTGTGCCTGACGCATAATGCAATTTCCACTACTACTACTACTGCTACTGCATGTTATTAGTTGTCTAATTTAAAGGTACGAGCATTGACCATAGTTTCCCAGAGCACATTTTAGAATTTAGACAGACATTACCTTTATCTCTTCAGCAGCAATTTGCATCCATTACTGTTACTCTTTGCTACCATTACAATTGTTTTCAATATCATACCTCCTAAAGACATATGGTTGGAGTTTTTGCCCCACTCATCATTTTCCAGTTTCACCATCTTTGTTTTTTTTCTCTCTCTTTTTTTTGCATCTAACAAGCAGCTTGGTAACACAGGCCAAAATCAAAGCTCACCCTCTTCTCCTTGCTGCACAGATTAATCTGAGGCAGTCAGCATGAAATTAAGAATTGATTATTGTAAGACGACTCTGCTTGGTTAATTCCATTCAATGGCATTTTCACCCCCAGCCTGACGTGCCATCCTCTCCCCGGGGCCCTGGCATTAATTCTCTTAGATCTGTGCAGGTGACCTCACTGTTTAAAGATTTACACTGGTGAGACTTTGCTCCCAGTGTCCTTGCCAATGAAAGCCTTGGAGCTCACCAGTGACAGCCACGGCTCTTTGTTGCCTAACGGATGAAGAGCAGAGGAATCAGCCACGTAGACCCTCATAAGTCTCCTCTACAATTACAGCTGTGCTCCCTGGCTTGAACTCTTTATTGTCCATCATAATTTTGTTAAAGGTTCGCTCCAGGCCCGGGTGGTATGAGAGAAGAATAAACAACTTGTTCTCTGAGATGCACTGCATCGTGGTGGCAAGCAGCCAGCTGGTGACAGGTATGACAGCAATGTTCTCACAAGTAAAATTTTTAGGACAAGTTATTGTATATTTGATGAGTTGCGGTTCCGCCCTTTCTGTTGTGGCTCAAGCTTAGAATTCCTCTATAAAGAAGTTGCCTCTACTGTGAGGAACAACATTAATCAATGCAACATTTCTTTCCTCAAAATCCAGCTGAACTTTGAATAGCCATAGTACACCCAGCACATGTTTGTGAGTGTGTTTCTGCAGAGAAATACAAAGAAAACGTCTCCACATGGACAAACCACTCAGTGATGACTCTTGTATCTGTGCTTGTCTGTCTGCCTGCCTGTCTGCTTGCCCCTCAGATTAGAAACAGATCATGCTCACACCTTGGTCGTAATCCTACACAATGTGCGGTCCAGACAGGGCCACAATCTTGTGATAAGTCCTTGGGGTTTACGGACACACACAGAGATCCAGCTGGGGACTCTGACTGGTATCCCACTCGTGCCTCTGTCCCCGTTTCCTTATCCAACATAGCCTTTCCTTAAATAGCTGTCTTTGAACTAATCTGAAGAAAATCTGTCCTGTAGATGATGATAATCAGGTTCTATTCTTTAATAAGGCAAAGCAGATAAATGCTGCCATGCTGATAACTATTAATAAGAGCCATGGGTGTAGAAGGCACACTGGGAGGAAAAGGTGGGCCGACAGCTAATTATGTTTATTTATTTCACTAATTATTTATTTATTTACATAGTAGTTGCGTTTCCCTCTAGTTTTAGTTTCCCACTTAATGTTTTTTTTCCTCTCTCTCCAACATTCTGGCCCAATACTTGCTATTTCCAATCCAAAGTAAGTAGTCATACGGGACATAGTATCACTGACTAGGCAATTTTACCTCAAAGCATTGAAAGTTCACTGCAGGTACACCAACTTCTCACACTTTGCACACCTACATGCTGTCAACCAATATCCAGCAGAAATGAAAGAAATAAAGGTTTTGGTACTTTAGGCTTTCTTTTGTAACACAGGCCATCGCTTGCAGGGTCTTACCAGGATTCAACCCACGATTTTCTTTTGTTCCTTATGTTTTTCTTTCTTTCTTTTTAAGGTGAATTGTGGGTGGGGGTTAGATGATCTCCCAGAGGAGTCAGAGCTAATCAATATTGGCTACAAGTGGGTAGCTCATTGATGCCATGTCTGCTCTATACATGATGGAAATCTCTCTATTTAATGTCTGTCCCGTCTCATATTTTTTGCTCTGTCCGTCCTTGTGTTTGTGTCTTCTATAGTCCTACCTGCATGCTCTCACTCACTCTGTCGACTTGTCTGGATCCTCAGTTCAGTGCTCCCCACATTCAGGTGTTAGTTTGCCTGTGGCCAAATGACCACCCTCTCACTACGCTCCCTGATACAATAATTCCACCTCATGCACTGGCTTGATATTTGTCAGCTTAAGGACTATGAGGGGGCTCTGTCTGTCATTTAGTATGACAGCATTGCATACTTATTTGCCATTCTATTTTGAGGCTTGATTGACGGGCCGACAGCCTTGACATTCTTGCAGGCGTTGCGGAGCCTGTTATTATGCATACATTAACATTCTGATAAACACATGGTCGGCCATTGAGGAAATAATTACATGCCATCACTTTGCTGTCTGGAAAGAGTGCACTTTGTTGTGTGTGTATGCATGCACACGCATTCATCTGCATGTTTCAGCCCACAAATACGATCTCTGTTCCTCTCGTTCCTCCCCATCCATTAATGAGTTCAACAGCACCCCCTCTCATTTGGAACGCACTTTGCCCAAGCTCATCGTGCACCACATCTTTTGGAACCCACGCAAGAAATCTGCAATCGTTTTTCGCCTGGTAAACATACTTCCCAGCAAGATTTGGGATTCAACTTCACAGATCGCTTGTGTCTGATACCCTTTGTGTCTTGAACAGAGCTGTGGAGAGAGAAACAGCATGCAGGCTTGTTTGTGACATTTTACATCTCCAACAGTTTAGTTAAAACGAAAAATATTTGCATTGAAGTATATTAATAGAGTGCTTCTCTGCCATAACAGCTTATGAATTCAGTCACTATGATAAGTTAAAGCTGGTGATGGGGTCATGGAAAGTTTTTCAGCAAGTAAGGCGCAGTGTTTTAATGCCTTTCAACAATTACAATGACTTTAACAGTGCTGCCACCAGTGAAGCTCAAGTTGTACTATTTTATAATGTCGTCAAGTCAAATATTTTCTGGTCTAAAACCTAGAATATGCTATGACACTTTTGTCAAACCATCACTTTTCAAACCTGACATTCTTATTAAAGTTGGCAGTTGACTCACAATGTTACCTTGCCCCAGCACAAATGACCCACTGGGCTAATTATAGTTTGGCAAGCAACATATTGACTAACTTCCCAGAGGCTCTCAGTCACCACCTAAATCGAAGTCTGTTCACAGCAAAATGACACATAGTATCAATCAAGCAGCCTGTATCTCCCAACACCTCAGATCTGATTGATGGGTCATGGCAGTGAATGATCATCAAAGTGTCAGTGGGTCGCCCTGCCTAATGTGCGCCAGTCTGACATTAACTTCTGAAAATGAGTATAAAAGTAACCAAATTTGGACAAACAAGTGGAGAATTGTCGTATTTTGCAGGGCATTATTCTTAGAATAATATTATATGTCATGGTTATTGCAGCCAACCTCCGTTGCTTCCTCACACCTTGATCTGCAGCCCTGACACTTTGTAAAATATACAAGTGTCAGCAAATGCAGTATATGCAGCTCCCGGAGCACTCCTAAAATGCCTTTATAAAATCATGAAGCAAACAATAAAAAAGAAGCTAAGAGTTGCAAGTCTGGCAGAATGTGTCAGATTATGCTATAGTCAGCCAAGCTAATTTGGCAGTAACTCCTGAATTTTTATGAGCACTTGCACCTTGTACCATACATGTGTGTATATGTGGCTGTTTACACAGTCACATCCAGGTGTGTAGTAAGTGTGTTTGGGTTTGGCTACCAGCTTGGGGTCAGATGACCCTTTGGCACAGAATGCGTACTTCTGTGAAACCTGCAACACCCATGGATTCTCACTCTGTCCTCATGCTGCGTCTGTCTAAGAGGGGAGCCCTCTGGAGGTCCCATAGGGAGAAATCCCCCCTTGGTAAAAGTGCAAATGGCAACTTGAAGTATGTCAAGCTGACAAGTAAGACCCATTGGTCCAAAGGGAGCTTTGTCAGTTAACTGCTGCCTACTAAACCCAGTATTTGGTGCAGTTTGACTCCCAAGCTCCTTTTATCTTATGGGGGCCCCATCAGTAAATCAAAGACTGCAAACACTATCTCCCCTTTGTACCTTGAATACAGCTCAGGCACTCATGAGAGAGACAGAGATTACATGAAAGAATACCTAATGCCTGTGTGCCGACGGGGGCTGCCCGGTAGTAGAGCGGAAACCGACTGGAAAAGTGAAAGCAATGTGATGTGATCGTCAGGCTCTTTTAACACACAGTCCTAGCGAGAGTGGGGCTTTCAATTATTCAACCTTTTTCTTTGCCCTTGAAGTGTACATTAGTCTTGTTTCATTCTCTGTGTGTTAACAAGCAATGTCTAGGCTGCTCCTGCAAGGATGTGGCTGTCACCACCATTTCACTTCATTGCTTTCTTGGTCTCGTTGAAAAAAAAAGGCCCAAAAAAAAGGCCAAAGTACAGTGTTGTCGTCAGGCATCAGCTAAAAGCAGCATGGTGACAAATAAATGGAAGTGCTGCTCTTTATGACGCTGAACTCCAAATCATAATAACAGACGCTGCAGTTTGCAGACTTGTGAAGACAGTGGTGATGGCTTTGTGTGAGGATGGTGGATTTAGTCGGCAGATTAGTGTGACCAGAGGTAAATCTGAGGTTTTAGATGTTTGGATTGTGAATTTGGTAAAAACTTTGTTGCTACAACACAAAAATCTGTCAATCTGAAGAATTTCAAAAGATTTAATGTGGTAGAGCTACCAAGCTACCACATTTAAATTTTCATCTCCTGAGATCAGATAAATTTTATACATATGTTTTTGAATATTGATTAGTTTTTAAAGGTCCAGTGTGTAAAATGCGGGGGGGGGGGGGGGGCGTGACATCTAGCATTCAGATTCTAGAATGCAGCGCTCATCGGCAAAGTGACGTTGGCCTCCGAGTACATGGCGTCTTCCACGGCTGGGACAACTGGGAGTATTTCAGGAGCATCTAGGTGAAGGTCTAAACCATATTTCAATATGTTATGATGTCTTCTTTCCTTCTGCCTTCTTCTTCACAGGTTTGTTTATATGCGTGAAACGGGCTAGCTGGATTTTCCTTTCAGGCTGCTGTACAAGATGGCGACACTCTCAAAGCAAGACCTTGCTATATGTATATATAAAAGAATAAATATAAGGCTACGAAAACTAACAAATTTTATTTTATAGCAATTATACACCTACCTGTATACAAATATATTCATGGGTAGTATATTCAGATTTTGCCAATAAACCTGGGCAGTTATTACACACTGGACCTTTAAAGTAGGTAATAACTGAAAGGAACACACAAATCACTTGCAGCAGGGCTACCTCCTCCTGACCTGGATTTCAACATTGTCTCAAGACTGGGTCTTTATGGTGTGCCAGCCAGCACAGCTTGAGTGCTTATATTTAGACAAAATTGCCGTCTGCCCCAAAATTACTCATACTGTGGCTCCCCTGGGATTCCTGTTAGCTCATCCACTGTTCCTTTCTTCAAAAAGCCAAAGGGGCTGTGACCTTTCCTCACTGCCTGTGGTGTTTGTCCTTTGCATCCTACCATACCTTGACCTTTTCAATCCTTTCAGATTCCAGCAGGTAATCAATTAGCTGCTACTTAGATTATCACAGTCAAAGGTGAATAAGACTGCAGTGAAAGAGTGGTCTATGAAATATAGTTTTTTTTAATGATTTCTTTTTCCTTGGTCCTTTGGGTGTGTGAGGTGAAGTGATGTATGAAGCGTGTCTGTAACTTTCTCTTTGTGTACGGGGAGTAGGTGTGGTGTTGTGATGGGATTTGTCCTTGAAGACAATAAAAGGACAATGGAAAAATGCCTAGGGTGGTTTTTATATTGTTAACGCACAAACTTGGTTCTGTTTGCCTTTGCTACATTTTGAGGGAATGCAGGAAACAAGCAAAAAAAAAAAAAAAGTGCTAGGAGAATGATGGACACTTCTCAATCTGAGCTAATGTAATTAACTAAATATACAGTCAAAGTCTGATAATTTGCTCAGTCAAACCTTATCTAATGAACCCTTTTTCCCACCTTGCGTGGAGAGACTGTAGATTTGGTATTTTTTAGAAACAGTTGATTGGGTTATTTTTTTCTCCCTGATAATTACTCTCTTAATCAATCTGTGGTGTGGCTATAAAAAATATATCAGGTGGAAAAACCTGGCAGTTTTGCAGGATTAAAACATACCCTCTGACTCAGAAGTGAGTCTCCCTGGTGACAACAAAGCCTGTTTGGTGGATCATCGACCTTCAACCTGTAAAGGAGCCCAGTAGTCTGCTGGGACCATGGAGCAGATGCTCATGGCTGCCTTCTCTTGAGTGGGTGGTCTGGGTTAAGGATTTGCCAGTGTTTATAGTCAAGTATGAAAGTTATTTGGCATGAATAATAGCTTGTGTACTCTTGATGTGAAGCTTGGAATACATGGAAGCTCAGGGTGAGTCATAAAGACTCAGGTTTGGCAGGAGGTAAAACAAAAGCACTGCTGGAGTTGATAGGAGATGACAGGTAGGTGGAGACTTCAAGAGGGAGCCAGCCTGTTGCTGTCTGAAATCATACAGATGAAATGGTATGTCTGTTTAGTTCTGGGGTGTGACAGCAGCAGGGGTGAGAGGTACTGTAATGGCCTGGACCATTGCATCTTGATTTCCCGATAATGACCTTGTGACCAGTGACAGATACTTTGGTTTAAAAATCTGTTTCTTAATTAAAGTGATCTGTTTCAGTCTAGTTTGGTCAATGGCATTTTATGGGGTTGTTTGTTTTTAGCTACAAGCTGTTACTCCAGGCTTCAGTTGCAAGTAATAATAGTCTCTTGGACCACCACTTTGGTTAAGAGGTGAAATGTCTTAACAACTACTGAATGGTTTGCCATGTATTCATGGTGCCCCAAAAATTCTTCAGTCTTTGTGACCTTGATAACCCACCAGCTAGGGGTGTAACGGTTCACCAAACCCACGATTTGGTTCAAACTTCAGTTTCTGACTCACAGTTCGGTTCAAACCTCGGTTTTATACCTCATACTGAAAAACCTTTTGGAAAACTTCCAGAAAAAAATTCTGGATTTTATTAAAGGATTGTTGCATTTCAATATCAAGAACTTAACCAAGTATAACACTTATCTCTAGACCAGTCCACGATAAAAAAAAATAAAATAAAAAAAAAAACAAAACACTTCTATTTATCTCTTAACTATCCAGGAATACAAAAAAATAAGCATTTGTCTTAAGACCAGTCTACATTGTCAAAATAAATAAAATAAAAATGAAAAACTTCTCTTACACCAGTTTGAGATATAACAAAAATAAATCAAAATCACTTCTCTTAAGACCAGTCTGCAATAAAAAACAAAACAAAACTTAATTTCTAGGCCTGTGCCTGCAACACCGGATGCTTGGAGAAAATCCACATTCCTCAACGGCATTAACGATATTTTTTGGCGTTGTCCGTAATGGTGAAGTTTGGTCTGTTAATCTTCCACAGCTGCCTATATTTCCGACAGATGGTCACTTGTGTGACTTTCATACAGCGCGTGTCTGAAGAACGGGATTCTTAATTACCCAGTTGTTGGTGATGTAGTGTGCTGTTATTGTGATGAAGCTCTCTGTTGCGCGAGATGTCCAACCATTGGTTGTTAACAATGAATTTTGCGCTGCTTAAGTCCTATCGCAGTTTAGCCTTCACGTCCTCATAAAGTTTTGGCAACATGTTTTGGCTGAAATGTGGTCGACTGGGTCATATCGATATTCCGGGACACCTAGCAAATGTTTGAATCCATGGTTCTCAACAACTGAAAAGGGGTGCATATCCAATGCCATGAAAACCCCTCTAGCATTTTTAATTGCTTTTGCTCGCTCTGAGTTCAGAGGAAGCTTCATTTTAAAGGCCTTGTGAAGAGTTTGCTGGTGTTGTGGTTTCTTACTTGCTGCTCTGCTGGGCTAAGTGAACTCAGTGTTGGGGTGATGTCTGCGCATATGCGCTTGTATGTTTGAAGTGTTGCCGGTCACTCCCACAGCAAGTTTCATAAAACACAGACAGCAAATTATGTCCGTTTTGAAATGAAACTAACCTGACACGTGTGTGCGTTAGGGGCGGGGATGAACCAAGGTTCGGGAAGACAAAATGAGTTTCTGAACTGAAGTTCATTGAACCGAGGTTTTCTGTTTCAGTTCAGAACCTTTACACCCCTACCACCAGCACGTCAAAATTTTGCTTGATCAAGTGAAATGGCTTGATAAGTGTGATGGAATAGCACAAAATGTAAATTCAGCAATTCATGATTCCCAGATGATGTTTCTTGTGGATGTTAGAACTGAAACAGGTCCAGGCTTACACGTGCCATGCAAGCTGGATGTGAATGTAATGTTAGCATACTCGCACACTATAATGTGTGAGTAAAAATGTGATAAACATTAGCTGCTACATTAGCAGCATGATTTAAGCAGCTAATGTTGTTAGCATTAGGATCAAAGCACCACTTTGTCAAAGCTTCACAGAGCTGTGCCTCTAGTCTTGCTAACTGACAACATGTAATCAGCATAATGTTGCAGGTGTTTATTGTGTTTCCATTAGTGATCATTACTGATAATTGAGAATACTAATTGTAAACATAATAACATACAGACAAGGTGGTCACTGCTACAGTCATTGACAAGGCTGAGTTCACACCTAAGTTCCCCTATCACCCATTCGTTCATTGCACACCATTATTCATTGAACACAAAGAACACAAAGAACACAAACACAAACACAAGGCTCTTCTTTCCCTGTCATTTCATTTTTCTTCCTCTCTGTCCCGTTCCTTCTGCCACCGCTTCTCTTTTTCTCTTCTCTCACTCTCCTTTCCTTCCCAAGGCTTCCTTTAAGGGACACACTCCACTTTATCACACTGATGAATCTGGTGGGCTTCTCAAGGAGAGGCCGTCCGCCCATAATGCAAAGACAAATGCCCCCTGTCCCCCCGTCAGCTGCTTCTTATGTTTAAGGTGATGCAGAGAGACAGGTTGATTAAAAGAAGGTTAAGAGATGCACTGGGGCCGTCACTCAGCCATCATGACGGATTGGTGACAAGCGGGTCAAGGGTGTTGCAGCCCAGAGATGGTAGTAGAAGAATTGAAATGGTCCCCCAAGAACACCCCCTCACCTACAGACACACACATAAGCACAGACGGGCTTTGCCTTCTTCTTTCCCCTTGCTCTCACCGTGCCACCACGGCTCAAGTGGATTTACGATCGTACAGGTGTTCACAGAGACGTCTCGACCGTGTTTTAATTAAGCCAGACATTTACACAGGAACAGTGGCAAAGTCACATAGAGGGGAATGGGACCTGAAGAAAGGAGGAAATTGACCTTTTCTCAGTTTGTCTTACTGAATGATTCAAATTCACTGTGTTCCATAATTCATGCTAAACCATGTAGTATTCTTACAGGTCAAGGAGTGTGAGTGTGTGAGGAAAAAAATAGATTGTAGGAAAATGGAGATGTTTTTGTTTCATACAAGGTCCTGCACGCAGAAAACAAGAACACTGTGTATGTAGCAAAAGCAGAAAAAAAAATTAACAGAGTGGAAAAATAGATGTGTTATTTTACTTGAGACTTAGCGTTCACTCAGGTAGTTTGTTTGACCTTGAATATACTTTAGATGTGGAAAAAAATAGCTTGGGTTAGAGAGAAAGGGAGAGGAGGTAATTCCCCCTGCAGCCATTCGACCATATCTAGACCAGAGATCCATGCTGTCACTGCAGAATCACATATGCTAAGAATCCCCTGTACACACAATCTTAGGGCGTATACTGTAGCGTGTGAGCATCCACTTGCACAGCTGCAAAGACAATTAATAGGAGGATGAATGTGCCATGTCTCAAGTAGGCACATTCTAGAAACTTGAGGAAATAAATTGGCTTGTGATTATTTTTAGGCAAGTGATTAAATATCGAGTTCAATTATGCTAAACTTGAATAAAACCAGAGAGAGAGTAAAGAAACATCCAAAATGAATCTTTTTCCCCAACAACATTATAAAGCCCTTTGAATATTAAACAGATTAATTTTACTGAAGAGCATATGAAAACTGTAGCTCTGGAGCTGTAGGACATCCTCTGTTAATTGTTAGCCAGGGGTCAATGTGTCACACTGGTTTTACTTGACTACAGCACAGGCAGTGTGCAGGGTATTGTATAGTCTCATATACATGGGACCGGCTCAGACGCAGTGGGTTGATTCTGGCAGGCTGTCAGCTTTAAAGAAAACAGAAGAAAAACTCCAGTTGGAGTTAAACATGAAACCAAAGCTAATGTTATTATTGTTGCTGATGTTCTGCAGCTGTTTCCTTCCTGTCTTCATAATGCATGAATAAGACTGCATGCCTGTTATTATTTTGGAAGCGCTGGCCTTGCAACATCAAACACAGCGACTTAAGGGAGGAAGCAGGCAGCACATCCAACTAGTATAATCTCAGCAGCCATCTGTCTGTCACACTGTCTCGGGAGAGAAGAATCAAACCAGACAAGGATGGATTCTTGCTTTTCTGGATTGCAATTCATATCAGTGAGAGTGTGTACAATCGCAGCCTTGTTTAGCACCTGAGAATTACACAGCAAAGCCAAGTTTGTTGACTGAGGAGAGTTTATCGAAAATTTTCATAATTCTTTTTCCCCAGTCCTATTTTATTTACAACATAGTTTTGCCTACTGATAATACCTGAAGTTAAATTCAGAGTGTGTGGGGGGGGGTCAGTAATCCCCTGAAGAGAAAAGAGTTGTATATTTGTGCGATTTTGGAGGCAGCAGTCTCCCTCTCTCCACCCTGTCTGGAATGACCACATCATGAGTTCCTTGAATCTTGGACCTGACTGTCCGTGGGTTTCCATGTATTACTGTGGGAGAAGTTTGCTTTTCATTTCATTCTGAAATGATGAGGAGAAGATCCATCTTTCTATTTTTTCCCCCCACCTCTCCCAGTGGCATCTGAGGTATGCTTATCTGAAGCAGCAGATGCACAGGGCTCATGGGACCTCATCAGAAAGGCTCTGTGAAGGTATACCTGCTGCTGGTGAACTGTTACCTCCATTCCTTCTCCATCCTTTTGAGCCCCCTAACCTCTAGCCCTCTGGGCTCAGGGACAGGCACACCAATTACTTAAACCAGGGAAGAGGCTAATGTCATATGTAGTGGAGTGACAACTTGCCTCGCATGGGAAAGGTCCCATCTAGCCTCAATAAGTTTTCCCTCATTCCTCAAGAGCAAATGCATAGCAAGTGGTGCTCCGAGAGAACAGTGGCAGAATACTAGTGCCGAGGAGCTCTGCTTCAGGAAATATATACATACCCAAACTTATTAGAAGCAATACTTTTTATTCATTTTTGAGGGGTGGAGTCTGAGCCAGGATGAGACACCTGAGTTCAGTTTTGGTGTTGAGCCAAAATGCTTCAGCAGGATATCACAAGTACAGTCTCATCTTAATAGGACATTTTTAGCGCATGTAGGCCCACAATTATTTTTACATGCATACTTTTCCATCATATCATATTAGGCTTAAACTAAACCCTAAAAATGGGTTAACATGGTCTGGTAGGCATGTTGTTGCATGCTGCTAAATTCTAGTGCCAGGGAGGTCATAGCTAAATTAGAGCACCAATCTGCTCAGAAACACAGCTATAAGGGAATAATCAGCTTTTTTTTCCTTAGCAGAGCAACTTTGGAGCCTTAACCAGCTTCAAGATATAAACTAGACATGTCAGGGTCAAACTGCGTTATTTAGACGGGATTATTTTGACGGCCTTGGAATGCCATTCACAGTGTGCCATGCTTGTGATAATAAATGCTAGTGAGATTAATGAATGTATTAGTTGGCAGTGTGTGCGACAGTGGCATGAATTGTTTATGTTTGAGCACTGCTGCAGAGAGGGGAAAGATCTGTGTGAACTGTGTGTTGTATGGCCATTGACTGTGAAGAGTACCAGGGGACTCACAAGGTTAATTTTGGTGTGTAGAGGTCCAGGAATCACACATCAGCTCTAACTGGATTCTGCAAATTGCACTGTGGGTGCACGCTTGTGAGAGGGAGAGCTTGTTTTTGTGTGCGACCGTGTCCTTGGCCATGCCCGCATAGATATATTTGTTCTATATTTAATTCCTTAATCACTCTACCTACTGATCGTGTGCCATGTTGTGCTGGTAGTTCTACACAGAAAAAGGGTTAGATAGATATTTCCAGACTTCACTTCAGTTCACCTGCCTCTGTCTTTCATCAGCCCCCTGTCTCCTCTTCCTCTCTGGGTTTGCATTTTTAATTATCAAATCAAACAAGATCTCCAGAGTGCTGCTCATATCATCCCGCCAGGTTTTGTTGTGATAGAGAAACAGTGGCTTTTCCTTTGCCACCGTTATCACTCTGGGAGCCGTTGTGTTTGGTAAATCTCTGAAATCTCGTTTCCCTTTATCAGGAAACTGCAGGTGTACAGTTCACACTGTATATCAGCACAGGCTAGTGAGTCTCTAAAAGCTCAGGGGTGAAAACAATGTGTTTGCTGCTCTCAGCCCACGGCAACTGTAGGCGCAGTGTGATGGGGATTGTTTAAAAGCAACTAACCTTTCCATTACCTTGAAAAAAGGTGTGTTATTACGAAATCTGCTGCATTTGAACCAAGATAATGGATCTGGAAGAGAAGGGGAAAAAAGTATTAAAAGAATAAACTGCTGGAAATTTTCACATTCTTGTCAGAAAAAAAACCTTGTATGTCTTTTACCACTGGACTTCACATTTTTAAAATAACATTACTGAAGCAAATATCAGGCTTAAAAATCATCATGACTTAGGAAATTGTCAGCACCTTCTGTAGCTGAGAGAGACTTTTTATCTGCTGCTGCTTTCAGCAAAACCTCATATTCATACCTGTGAAACTCAATCTGATTTGCCAGGTCTATCATAAGGTCTGCAAGTGGCTCCACCAGAGCATTTCAGGGTTAAGTGCCCTGCCACCGCTTTTCACTGTAAGTTACAGTCAGAGGAGGTAAAAAGCTCACAAAGACAAACAACAACACAACAGAGCAGTGTTATTGGGATCACAAGATGAAGTGAAAACATGGGAATGCTTCCCAACCTTTAGACACTTGATTAGAATTGATCCACAGTGGAAACGTCTGCACAGTAGCAATTGTCTCTTTCTTTTGTGTGTGTGTGTGTGTGTGTGTGTGTACATTCATCTGTTCCCTTCAAAGCCTTTCACCACATAGATCAGGCAAGAGTCTTAATTGCTGAAAAATGTTACAATGCACAGAACTTGTGTAGACATTCTGCCTCTCTGACAGGTGCTAATTGATCACCCTTTGAAATATTTTTACTTCACAAAAAAAAAAAGAAGAAGAAGAAGAGAGAAACAGAAACCTTGTTACTGTTTGAAGCACAAGCTCATTTTTTTTACTTTGCTTTTCTGGAACTTTAATAAAAGTAAAAAAGTTGCAGCACTAAATAATGACATCCAATCCATTTGTGGATTTCTCTGTGCTTTTAAATGGGCAGTTTGACTTATATATATGTTAAACACCGGGGATGTAATGACAGCTGTAAGTCGACACTCATACACTCATTGTGAAAACTTAATGCAATTCCACACAATTATCACCTTTGTCCTCCAGTAAGTTGTCAATCAGACTCTCTCAGTCTCCTACATTGTCTGCCTTTCACAATATAGAGACCGGCATGTATTCTGCCTTGGTTAATAAAGAAAAGCTTTGAAACATCATCTGCCATTGGTTCACCAACATGTAGAAAAATAGGAAGAAGCTGTGTTGCTTCTTTATTTAGATGTTTCTTCTCAGCGATTTGGCCAAACTCGGAGTTCATATGATGTGAAAATCTTTTTGGCCCAAACTCGTAACACCCCCCCCACCCCACCCCGACTGTTGCTGCCATCGTTTAATCCAGTGTAGAGTGCATATTTTTGGAAACAACCAAAGGGGATAACAAATCCAGTCCCTGCAAAGCCCTTGGAAGGTGGGCCACAGTGGAGTTTGTATCCGCAGAAGGTGAAGCTTATTGGAAGCTGGGGAAGGGGAAGTGGGAAAGCTGTACTTGAGATAGGGCCAAGGAGGAGTTGTCAGCTTTGATTTATTAAGTGCAGCTCCTGCTCTGACTGCTGGTAACTTGTCAGTCCCCACATAATGGATGGGGCTCACAGCTCACTGCTCCGTGATTGGCTTTTTTTTCCCCCGGACCCTGTCCGTCGGGCCTCTCATCCATCGCTATCTTGCTCCCATTTCTAATTAATTTGTTATTCACAACCTCCACCACTTTTCCTCTTTGCCTGGGTACAGAGGACCCAGCAGGCTGCTCTTTTTCTTACTTTCTCTCTCTCTTCAACATCTTTCATTCAATATTCTCACTTGTGTTTGACAATGCCTCCCTGTGGTGTCAAAGTTGGCAAATGACTACTTCCTCCCAATCCCATTCTTCTAACATGGTGTCGGTCCACAGACATACAACTGCGTTCATCATTCACTCACCGGAGATGCTTGGACGCCTCTGTCTCTATCCTTCATCAGGGAGTCAGTGATATCATAGGTTCAGAGATTTGCAGAGCTCTCTTACTAACATTGTTCTGTGTAGGTATGTTAGGTTATAAAAATGTGACAAGCTTCGTTAGCTCTTCTCTGTGCTAAATCCACCTGGAGAGTATTGAATCCTCATCCTAAGCGCTCTCTGCAATTGCGACATTTCGATGGTACAAGAGAAGTATGCTAAAAGATGCTGCAAGAGTTCAGAAGCATGGTGTGTAAGGAGGCAGGATGATTAGAGTTAAATAGCTCAGGTCTTTTCTATTTTCAGAGACCTGCTAATTCAGACAAGAGCAGACAGACTTGTTGAAATACAGCATTGGATGAACTGGCACGCTCCTGCTCACAAATCTTGTCAACTCTCATTACGGATCTTCATAAACAAATACAAGTCATGTAAAAGATGAGGCAGTGTAGTCCACTTTGTTTGGAATAACATTAAACTACAGCGATAGCAGCAACATTGTAGAGGATGACAAGTGTTGTTTGTCTTGTAACAGTCAAGACAGAGAAAACGGGCAAAAGTGTCTTTCATACTCGGCTCACAGCGTGGGGTAGTCTTAGCTGTTAAGGCAAAAGTTGCAAACAAGCATGCCTACTAACACATGGAGGGAAAAAAAAGAGACACATGAGATTTTGAGGTAAGTCTGTGTGATGTTTCTGCTATGACCCCCGCACTGAGCTCATGATCGAAGTCACACACACACACATCTCCACACACACATCTCACACCCAGTGTGAACCTCGCTGCCCCGCGGTGGATCCCATCCACCGCGATTCCTTCACATCGCCGTCCTCTGCGATCAGCTTTGTCTTTGGCCAGATGCGGTGCAGCGGGCCTGGAGGATCTAACACAGTGTGTGGAGCTATTACTCAAAAACAATCAGTCACAACCCACTTGGATTTTATGTTTTTTTTTTTTTCCTCCATTCTTTGTACTTTGACTGCCTTGCAAGATCTGAACACAGCAGGATGGCTTCCTTTGAATTTACAAGTCCTCTTTTTTTTCCCCTGCAACATGAAGACAAATTTGTTATTGTAAATGTCATTGCTTTGGCCCATTTATCAACCCCTCCTGACAGTATGACACAACTTGTTTGGGACAATGAGACTCTTGCGGTGGTAAGCATCTTGGCCTCTGGTGCATTTAGCCATTTCTTGGGTATTTTACACTGAGCTGACCAGATTAGCACATAGGCATGACAGATCACATTTGACAAATTAAACTCACAATCCACTGCCACAGTGTCAAGCACGTGCTGAATTTCTTGCTGCTTGTTATACATTATGCCACAGTATAATCTAACTCTAAAATCTCAAATTATATGACAAATTGTATGTAGATTATATGGCCACCAATCCACAACCTAAAAACAGTCCATTTCTGTTGATGTAAAGAAAAACTAAACAAAAAATAATGGCAAATGATAATGCTTGAGAAGTGGAAGCCAGGGAATGTTTGGCATTGCCACTGAGCAAATTACTTGAACATTTAATTGACTTTTTTTCCCGAATGTTGTTGATTAATTTTCTGCCAGTCATCGAATAGATTAATTCCTTCTGCAAAATTGTCAAAGACTACAATGATAAAGGTATACAAAGATAAAAGTTAATGATTCGTTTTCCCCAGCGTTTGGACATTGCTTTCAGAGACCAAAGACCACAGAGGGGTTGATGAGTCAGGCACTTGCAGTCCTGTACAGCACATGTCAGAGGAGGCAAGTGGAGGCAATGGTTCATAGCAGATATGCGCACAAGGGAGAAAAGTGTGATTAGAAAGTGACATAGTAAACAAATAGAGGTGTCATTATCTGACAAGTCTGGACCTCAAGGGAAGGAGGTGGATTCTTTTTACAAGACAGAGTTATCGATTTGAATAACTCTACCCTATACCTAATGGGGTGCGTCATTTGTCGCTACCCCTGCGGCGTCCACAATCCATCTCTTATCTGTCAAGCGTGGCATAGGGGTGCACACCATTATTTGCGTGATTTATGAAGAATTTCATTGAAGGGGCAGTTTGTCATTCACGAGCGTCAAGGATTTGCCACGTCAATAGGCCCATGCTGACTTAAATGAGGGAGGAAAGAGAGAATAGAAATGAGAGGGATGCTCGGAGGGAGGAAGTCGTGGGAGATGCCAACAAAGAGACGAGAATCAATACGTTTTAATGCTGTCGGAGATGAAGGGCAAGTTAAAATGTAATGATTTTAAGTTATTTAACCTAGTAATCATCAAACACACTTTACTATTTTATGACTCAGCTCACAGAAATCCACTTTTCCTGATTCAAATGACAAACACACTTTTGTTTCCTCTTCTCGCTGCTCTCCAATCAGATTTTTGTTTTTGTCAGTGAATGTTTAATAGTCAATGGCAGCCGCCACCTAAGAAAATAAATAATCACTCAGTATAAATTCACTCTTCACACACACACACACACACACACACACACACACACACACACAGTGCAAGCAGTGGAATGTTGTTCTCTCTGATGCAGACCTATTTGACATGTGAAGGTCAATAGATGAATTGCAAATCACACACTGGTTAGCAGCTTTTGAGGGCTGCCAGTAACTTGTTTGTTTGCTTTCTTTCATGCCCTGCAAGAAAACTTTCAGTGAACGCACACAGACACACACACACACACACACACACACACACACACACACACAAGTTCCAACTCAGATGTGGCTAAAAAAATAGATAAAATTAAAAATAATAATAGAAAAAAAATGTTTCCAGTGTATGTTGACATCATGAGGAAGCTGGTTAAACAAAAATTTAGTTTCTCATCATTCCCACCATTCACCTTGACTGAATTACAGTCACTTGGGGTATGTCTGCTTTTGACACCAATAAGCCTGCTGGCATATGTTCAGTTAGCATGGAAACACCTGTCAGTGAACATGTGCAAGGTTTTGTTGACTTTATATCCCTGCCTCTTGCCTCATTAAATGCATAGCCGTAACTGGCGGTTCATCCACTTCTCCATGAATTCCACAAGTTAAGGCAAACAGCCGGTTTATTTGGCATTTTACTGGAGTCTATTACTGAGCCCTCCTGTGGAGATAATGTACAGTATGTATGCTGCATATGTGAGGCACTAACAATCACTGTACCATCAAGACTCAGACATTTCTTCATTCTGTGTTGCTGTCATTAGGACTTTCAGTCTAGTTTTCTTGACGTGTCTGAAGTGAACATCCAGTACGTTGATTTAAACAAATGGTAAGTGAGAACTGTAGCAGGAATGTCTGTAGCAAAGGCAGTCAAATGTTATTTTTATGTATCACTGGATTATTTTCAGGCTCTGTGGTAAAGATGGCTATTCATCACAGGAGTGGAGCTATGCAACGTATAGAATGGCAAGAAGTCCTTCCAGAAAGCTTGAGATTGATCAGCCCCTGCTGTGTTAGGATTTTTCTTCCAAAGCAAAAAAAAAAAAAAAAAAAAAAATCTCAATTTGGCAGAAATGTGGATTTGAATGCTCCCCTAAGTAAATGCTGCATTCAGAGCAGTTATGTTCAAGACGCCCAATTCCCCTGACAAACATCACATAAAGAAATGACACACGAAACAGATCAAATCCAGTCTTGGTTTCACCGCAGTTTGGAATATAGTTTCTGCTCACATTTCCTGCTGTAGGCCTTCATTAGGCTGTGGAGAGCCATAATACAAATCAAAAGTTTGGGAATTGATCAGCTATACTTTTTTCCATTTTGTGACTCATTGTAAATTTTATTGGGTTTCTGCCAACGCTGCTCATACAGTACAGGATGCTTACTGATGATGCTCCGTGCCTTAATGCGCTTTTGAGAGAGTTCCAAAAACTTAAGCAACAATTTATCACAAAAAAGAAGAAAATAAATCAGTGCTTCGCCATTTATCTCATTGAGTTATCTTTCATCTAATGACTGGCCTGAATAAGATTAAGATCTAATAATGATACAAAAGAAAATATAAAGAAAAGTTAAGGTAAACTAAAAATGTGAGTTAAAAATAGAAATGATCATCAGACATGAGTAGTACCTGCTGATCACTGGGGAGAGGATGAACATACCAGATGCATGGTTAATCACCATGGGACCTCTGTGCAGATGGTGCCAAGCATATGCAACATGATGGCATTTCAGTCGAAAGAGTTTTTCTCTTTTTTCCCTTCAACTGTCGATGTATTTTGTCTCGACAGTTTGATTTACATGTGCCACCAAGTTCTTTCTTAGCAAATCACCGTTGTTTAGCAGCTGTGAAGCAAATCTTCCGACACACCATTATTCCAGAAAAGTAGGATTTATTTCACTGCCTTAAGTGAACAGTCTACTGATCGTCGATGTGGGACGGCTTCATTCAGTGAACAGCTGAAGTGTGTTCAGGTGGCTCTTAGTTCTGCTTTTTAGTTTTGTTTCTTTTATGCTAAGATACAGAATTGAAAGTCTGATTCTGTCACTGCAAATGCACAAATCATAGATTAGATTATAATTTTCTTATTACAGTGACCTCTAGATTTTCTTTCTTTCCTTTTTTTTAAACCTTGTGACAGTTGTTATTCCCCCTCTTGAAGTCCAATATACACAAGATGCAGTATCTGCAATAGATTTAAGGATAAAAAAACAAACAAACAAAAAAAAAAAAAAAACAGCAAACAAACACCTATGATGTCCAGGAGGTGAATCTTTATAAACTTCAACAGCTGTCACTGGGCCAGATTCCTACAACCCTGGTAAAACTTCTATTAACATAGAGGTTGCTGATGACATCGTATCCAGAGTGTAACACGAGGACCTGGAATTAATCAGAGGGGGATAAAAGATTGTCCCACGTGTTATCGCTCGTTGCTTGTCCTTGACTAGACTTTCTGTTCTCTGTGATTGCTCTGTGTTTTCATCACAGCTCTGCTTTCTTTTTTTCTTCTGTATTACAGTAATTCACTCGCACTATTCCTTGTATGGTCAGCAACTATCAGCACCCTAGTGTGCCATGGCAAATTATGTCCAAGTCCTTTAGAAAATACAGGGCATTCATTGTGCGCTCACACACAACATCCGTGGACAAGCAGTGAGATACAGTAACAATTATTTTCCTTTGTGTTTTTCTTCTTTCTTTTTTTTTTGTAGTTGTCTGTAAGCTTCGACCTGAGTTTTTCCACCATAAGTAGGCAAAGGTCTCATGATATTGATGCAAAACTGAATCTGTTTGGACTGTTTAGAAAAAGAAATCAGTTATAGTAATTGAAAAAGTCACCACATGAACTTACTTTTGTCGTGGTCAAGGACATAGCTGGAGGTAAACTCTGTGAATCAGAGGCAGGAACCGTTACTAGCTCCTCTGTCCATTTTCCTCTCTGCATGCTTCCTCCTTGAACCTCGTCTCATCTCTCTCCGTCTCCTGTTCGCTTATTTGCCAGCCCTCATTTATCTCGACAATCCAATAATTTATACTTAGAAGCGACTGGGCCAAGGGAAGCAGCAGAGGGTGAGCCAAAACAGCTAGCGATAGTGGCTAATTAGCTACAGCTGCTGATGGGACTGCTCCTCGCCGGCTGCCAGAGGAGCCTTGACAAAATTGTTATCAAATGCAATCAGAATAGACGAGCCATTTTTCACAGCATTACGATCCCGGGCAAATTGGAAATGGTGGGTGGGAGAGGGATGGGATGACAAAAGGGTGTTCTGTGAGAACACATTTATGTGTAGGTATGTGGGAGTGAGGAAGAAGGGAAAAGAATAAGAAAACAGGCTCATGAGATGCAGCATAGAGACACAGGGAGACACATGGGACCCATCTATGCATGAGCACATATGTTACTAGTTTCACTGAGCGGTTGAGCCATTTCTTTCTAAATGAGGCTACGGACTAGGGTAGCAGCAAGAACTCAGGAGGACATGTTTTATCTTAGCATCCTTGCACTGTGGCTGCTTTTATATTCACAGTGTACCTTGCTACACTTGCATCATGCCTCCGTGTTACGAGCAGATGGAGCAACGTTCGATGTGCAGCATATGTGTGGGCATAGTGCTGTGTACAGTATGTCTTTAATTAGTTTTTTTTTTGACTAAACATATATATACATGAGGCTGTAGTCTTGGCAGTGTGGTTATCCAGGAATCTCCACTGCACAATAAGTAAGAGAACCTGTTGCTCTGCTAAGACCAGAGCTGGCCTCGGACCATTTTGTCCTGCGAGTTGGCCGTAATGAGACCTGCTGGAGGAAGAGGACCACTAAGCTGCCTGCTACACCGACAACAAGGCTTTTTCCTACTCAGACCAAGCTATAAATAAGGCGGTGCATACAGAGACACGGACAGTGAAATGCAGCACACAGTGCGGTATCACAGACAGCGGCACAAACAGCATGGTGCCACAGGAAGTTGTGCTCTGAGGTAAAACAGCGCGATGCTGCATGTGGAAAAATGCATTGAGTAATTTATGCAACTACAGACAGCGGAGTGTAACATTACTCATTTGTGGTTTAATTTTATGTTAACTGTGGTCAAATGGATTTAGCTTGCTCCCGCCTCTGCTTCTAATGCCCGCACCCTCAGTTATTCTGAAATCAAACTCTCGGCTTTTTAGTGCAGCACAGAACCTCGGAGGGTGATTTTCAGGAATCGCTGCGTGTTTGTACGTGGGTGAGTGGTGTGTATGTGCGGGATACATGATAGTGTGTGTCTGCAGTGTCTTTCCCAGGTGTTTACCCTGGCGTTAGGTCTTGGTCTGTGGAGGCTTGCATAGGCCAGCCTGCTGGCAGCAGCTGGAGAGTGTCAGCAGATGTGAATTGTCAAGCGTTGTGTTTGGTTCATTAGCTGCTCTTCCACTTGCACCAAACACAGCTGTTGCCTGGCCCACAGAGCAAAGGGGAGTGTGTGTGTGTGTGTGCATGTGCATGTGCATGTGCGAGTCTATGTTTGTATGTGTGTCAGAAAGTGTATAAGTGGGAAAAAGCTAGACGGATATTCAGTTCATATTCATATGTACTGTGTGCAATTCAGGTCTGTCTAATAATGTAGATACAGATGAACCACTGACTCATGTCTCACCTCAGGACGGCGCTGGATCCTGTCTTTCTGTCTCTATTTTGCTTCAGTGTCTCCCTGCCAACTGTTTGGTTGTTCTGCCAGCTAACTAGCCAAAAGTATAGATTCTGACTCTTGTCTCTTTTTTTCCCTTTTTTCCATCTGTCAAAGAAAACTTCTGCAACTGCAACAGTGTCGGTGGTGTGTTTCCTTTGCTCTCACTGTGTGAAGCTTAGCACAAGCACGTACATCATTATTTAATGCGTTTTCCTGCATTATATTATTTGCGGCGGGTATCTTAGTCATACAGAAATCCATATACAATATTATATTATCTTATGAGTATTCACAAAAGCAGCAGTGATATATGCAATATGTACATATACAAGAGCACAATGCAATATGTCAATGCAGAAGCTGAAGCTGATTCAACTATCAACAACAAACAAACAGTCCATAAACTGCTGGCTCCATGAATAAGTAATGTGTATTGTATTGTTGTTGTTTTTATTTTTCTTTCATAGCTGCTTCTTGTATGTACCTTATGCAGCAAACTCCAATTCTGACCCTTTGGTGCGAGACATGTTTACTTCCTTCGTTTATTTAAAGCTACTGTCATGTTTCACATAAAAGTGCAGTAGATTTGCTGTGGTCTGACACCAGCACAAACATTCTCAGCTATTGTTTCTCCTGTCACTGACCTTGTACGTCGACAAGATTTCTTAAGTAAAACAAGTCTAATTCAGGCATAAACTTAGACTTCTTTCTCTTGTTCTGTTTTGGTCGCAAATATTTGCTTGTCAGAGTAGCAGCATTTGATTTATGCATCAAAAGCTTGATCACCATATACTGTAGTTCCCTTACACAAGTGCCAGTGTATTCATTTTTTTGCATCCACGCCTCGGTGGTAATTAAAATGCTGTAGTGCTCTACCTACACATCTTTGTATATACAACTATTATTACTCTTGTCATTCTCTTATGATTATTTCTGTTGTTTGCTTGTGACATATTCCACCATTATTCTGGCTGGCCAAGGCTTGGCTGTGTACAATATGCATGCAGATTGCTTTACCCCGTGAATAAATATTTATTCAGAGCCAAGGTCTGTTGTAATTAACAAGAAGGCGGCTAGAGAAATTCTATTATCCCTCTCCCCGGAGTCACCAGCAGTTCTGCAAGTCTCAGGTCAGCCGGTCCGGTTATGGAGATGTCTCATTCACACATGTCTACACAAAGCGTGCGATGCCTATGTGTGTTTGTGTTTGTGTGTGTGTGTGTGTGTGTGTGTGTGTGTGTGTGTGTGTGAAAATATTGGCAGAAACCAGATACAGAGGAAGTCAGACAACAAATGTCATGATTGCATTAAGCTTGTATTTTCTCTGCCAGGAGTCTAATTGGGTAGTAATTTGTGGTTGTATTTAGTGGATAATGCTCGAGATATAAAATCAATAATGACTGTAAGGTCTTACATTATTTGTATGTACAGTATAATGCAGATGAACACAATGTGCACAGTAAACATGGTAAATCTGAGTAAATGTCTCTTCTCTATGTGGTGTTCATTGCACTGATGAAAGCAAATAACAACATGAGATTCTCAAATTAGAGCTCCAAAGATCGCAAGGATTGTTTTGAAAGATGCAACTTTTTAGCAAATTGGCCCCAGTGGCCCTCTAACCACGAACACTTTGAAGTGTTACAATGCATCTTTTGACATTAAAGCAAAAATGTGACACTGTCAAGCTTGAGTGCCGAAAGACAGTGAAGAAGGAGAAGAAGAGAGAGCACTGAGGTAGTGTCTGGGTGGCAGTTCACAGCCGTGGATTCTTCAGTACTGCCGAGTACAAGTAGTAGCCCCCTCGCCTGTGTTTTAGTGAAATCCCTCCAGCCTAATTAGGTGAAAAAGCACAAGATGTTTATGAAGCATTCTAGGCAGCCAATGACAGCCACTAAAGAGCCATCGACTGCGAAAGTGGCGACAGGGTGGATCGACGTCCTCACAGAAGAATAGGCCGTGGGGGTATTTACCCTGAACCTGCAGAGCTTGCACAGATGACATCTTAATAAGCTGAGCACTATGATACATTTTTAACAGAGCCGGTCGGTCTCTGTGGAGGACTGTGCACCAGTGCCCACATCTAATTGGGTTTTCCCTTCCTCCAGCATCATTGTAGCGTTACATTATTGTGGTATGAAGTTATATCCTCATCCGCAACTCCTTCACTGAGGATTTGTCCAGCCATGACACCTTTCTCTTTTTCTCTCCTCTTCAGACAGTGTAGTCCCTCTGTCTTACTTTTTTGTATAGTTCGGATGATGTCACCGACCAAGACGAAAAGTTTTAAGACCTGCAGTTGCAAAAAGGTAATAACTCACAGTCTACCACAATATATCATTACTGGGATATGGCAAAATGTTGCAAATCACAATAAGTATCATTTAATATTGTATTGTGGGTCCACTGGTGACTACTAAACGGTGGGATGATTGCTGCTGATCTAGTCGGGCGGGATTTTTTCACCAAACAAAAACATGGTCAAGTCATCAAGGGACTGCTATTTGAAAAAGTGTCCTCTGCACTGAGTAATCAGACTCAGTCCTCCATCTCATATACCACGAATGTACAAGCCAGTTTGACTTTAGCAAAAAAAAGTGTTGAACAACAAAACCAGAAGGTGGTTAGCACAAAGAAAAAGAACAATAGCTTGTTACTGCTCACCACAGACCTAAAATGCATATGCATATGTTTGAAGGACAGCCCTAACAACTCTAAGGAGTGTTTCAACACCCACACTTCCTGAGAACATGAGGTAGATGGAGCCTTTCAGACTATGGGTCTTTAGGGATTCGAGCATTCGAGTGTTCGGACACGTGCCAGAGCTGGCACCGCTGCCAGTCTCTCTCACCCAGTGAGACACAATGACGAGGAACGCGGCTTTGATGTTTTTATTCACACAGCTTTTGTTTACATGTTTACTGTTTCCGGCCATGCACATCACGTAGAAGACACCGCTGCGGCACTCTGCATCAAATGCAGGCGAGGTCAACGGGACAGACAGCTGAGCAAAACATTCAACAAAGACAAATATAAGAGATATTATTTTATGATCTGTTCCCTCTGAGGCTCAGAAGCACAATGGCATTCTCCCAGCCTCCCCACAAATTGCCCACCTTATGAGACAGTGTTGTGGGAGTTGGATCTCTGGAGACCTGGTGGTTTAGAGGGAGAGGGGGAACCATATTCAGCCTGCATGAGCTGCCAGCGAATCTGTTAATTAAGCAAGCTAATGGTTGTAATTGTGGCTGCTGGTGAACCCAGCTGCTGAGGTAAATGCTAGGTTTAGTGCACTGGTTGTCAGGGTTCAAACTTTCTGTGCGTGCATGCGTGTGTGTGTGTGTGTATGCACATTAAGTGCAGGCACACATTTTTTTTATGCATGAGTGAAGAAGGAAGCAGGCGGAGAGGGGGAGATAGAGTCTGGTGTCTCGGCAGAGTGGGAAGAAGGTGAGAGGTGAGCAAAAGGCAGGGGGGGTTATGGGAGATAGAAAGTTGAGGGAGAAAATGGGTTTTTTAACCTCATGGCTTTCCTTTTCCTTCCCGGCATCAGGCGTCATTTCTGCAGCTGCTCCCAGCAAAATATCCAATAGGTGTTTGCCCTCTGCCCAGGGATTAGGGTGCTGGGGCTGGGCTAATGTCAGGCTAATTCTGATCTCACCCAGGTTGGCAGCAGGTGTGCAGTGGCAGCTTCACACACAGGTGTAGAGGTAATCTTTACCCCCGCTCAACATGTCAGATGTTTATTCCAATTGTACAGCAACACTGATGAACGATGTATTCTTTTCTTTTTTTTCTTTTGACCTATTTCATTTTCTTGCACTTGGTATGCTCAAGGACGCATACCAGCTAAGTTAACTGCAGATAGTAATTCAATCACTTCCAGAGGTGTGGAATTTTAAAAGTACTTTATTGATTTTGATGTGTACTCAGTATTCTCCTCTAACTGTATCTTATTGAATGTCGTCTCAGCCTGACACTTTGCGCTCTGTTTGCGTGCTTGGATGTTTGTGTCTTTGTTTTTTTCTTTACTTGTACATCTCCCTCCAGAGTTTTTTGCTCTTGGGCCCCTTTTTCTGAGAATCGTGTCAAAATCACAGGAAAAAAAAAAAAAAAAAAAAAAAAAAGCTGTAAGCAAGAGAGTGAGTGATAGAATTGCTCAAGTGATGATGAGTGCTGTTACACCATTGGTTGGACAAGTGTTGGACTTCTCTCAGCACCTGGCAGCTAACCTTTTGGACGAACCTTATGAAAGAGAGTCAGCGGCACCTCTCTCTCTCTCTCTCTCTATCTCTCTCTCTATCTCTCTCTCTCTCTCCATTCTGTTCAGTGCAGTGTCAGAGAGGTGGAGCAGCAGTTTGTTACCCCCAATCTCCACTGGATCCGTCTCCTCTCCGTTCCGACTCTGTTGCGAACGTTGAAGCAATTCGATCCCATTCAAGTCAATCAGAGCATTTCCACTGCGTGCGCTGTTGCCCGTCTCTGATCCATCACAGCTCCGGCAATCTGGCAGAAATATGGAGCAGGTCTATTTTTGCCGGATGACAGAGCCATCATGCATCAATCCGCGTCGATTAGATCATCCCACACAGGAAGTCACACGCACAGAGCATCCGGTAAATTTAAAAAAAACAAAAAAAAAAACACGACAACAAACTTTCTGACTGTAAATCATCACTTTGTCAACATTAGTTTCACCCGCTGGCACAAGCAACAAGTCATCAACCAGTCAGAGGGACCTAGAGCTCACAGGACGGCATGGATGAAAAAATATGAATCATGGAGGTGGAAAACCAAAATATTTTATGATACAACACATCCATTCTACAAGAACACAAACAGAAAGTAAAAGAATGTACAACAGTGTAAAGCAGCCTAACAGAAAACCAACCTCAGAAAGGCAAAGTGACCATTGTTTACATTTTAATCTCATTTTATACACAGTTGTTATCGTGATAATTTGTAGTTCTCCCGTGATCTCTGGTCCCCAGTTGCTCCGGGCTCCGGAGACGGATCGGAGACACAACGCATCCAGTGGTCGAGGGTTTGATCCGTCAAATGGAGCTAAAAGTTATCAGAGTTGGAACGGGGCAGAGACGGAGTCAGTGGAAATTGGGGGATAGTCAGACAGAGGCTGTGCTCTGTGTGAGACACAAAATCAGAAAGCTAGTAAATATGGCTGAAATTACAGCACAGTCTTTGTCTTTTAATTTATGTGCTGATTTTGACAGAAGACGGCGGGGGTTATAAAATCAGGATGATTGTAGCAGCGGCGGAGCAGCAGCTTAGAAGTGACTGCTGGTTAATATGTAGTGTTAATGGACTGCGATACAGTCACTTACTCAAACTCGCTCCATTTGTCTGACAACGTAAACAGTAAAACATGTAAATGAGAACAGCCGTTTTAGAAACTTGAGTGGTTTAAAACACACAGAATACAAACGGATAAAAGGCTGAAACGAGCTGACTCTAAGCAGAATACAACACCATGACACAACCCGACAACATTTAATGAGTTTTCTTGCAGCTTTTAGCTACTTTACATTCAAAGTACTTGTTTACAGCCATTCCACGGCATCGACCATATAATCCAGTCATGTTATAGGTTTTGACCTAGTCTTGTTCAGGATGTAGGATGTAGGATGTAAGCCTCAGTACTTCTGCATTATACTGTAATGTGCCAACAAACAGCTACTGTACAACTTTGTCTGTTCCTCATTCAGATACCTCTCTGGCTGCAGTTTCAAGACATTCAAGTTGCCTTGCAGGAATATTTTCTGCTGGCAGTTTCAACACATTGAAATCAGTCGACTGTTGTGGCTACATCAGTAACCTTTGATAGCCAAACTGCAGTGGATGGCAACGTCACAAGCGTTCCTCATTTGTCCTTGTTGTAGTTTGCCAGCGTCTCACAAATGACTTATTTCAGCCTGAAAACATTTGCAGAGGGAACTTAATTCAGCTTGCTCTACCCCCCTAAAAAATAAATTGGCTACTGCTGTCACTCTGCAGTTGATATTATCACATGCTTTCCTGTTCTTTTTGAATGTGACTCCAAAAGTGATCCTGCCCCACTTGGCATAAAGAAACATGCTCTCGTTTACACCCAGAGATGAGAGGAAATCATTGAGAGTCCTGCTGTCTTATCTTTGCTGGTCACACTTTGATCAATGAGTTAGAAGCTGTGTGAAATTTACCATGCCTATATCAAACGCATGTTAAGCAGTGGTGGTCATCAGGAAAAGAGGCTATATGCAATGTTTCGGGAAACCTCCTGTGACCTGATAGTGTCTGTCAGAGACCTTTTCTGTGCTTAAGATGAACTGTGGCACATTTATAAGAGGAGCTGTCTTGTAATCTGATGATGGACGGTGTGCTTCACTGTAGTAGCAGGTTTTTCTTTCTTTTCTTTTTTTCGAGAAAACTTTTCAACATGCACACATAACGTAGCTTCAAATTTGCCTGCTGTGTTTACTGTTACACATGCTGACACTCTCCCTACTTAGAATTGTGGCTGCATAATCGAGGCTTATTCAAATTCTTAGCCGATTGTTGTTGTGTTGGATACATGTATCACCTAAATGCTTAAAATTGAAATGTAAATGTACCCCGTTGCATTCATCGCTATAAAAATGCATGCTCCTATTCTTACTGCTGTGCCACCGTGTGCAGCACATTGTGCATATGCAAAATAGGGAAGTAATGAAATCAGGCATGGGGGGGAAGTGAATGCATTCTTTTGTTGCAAGAACCTGTGCATTGGCTGACAGAGAAAACCTGTCACAAAGCTGTTGCATGTGTACGCCTAAGGGGAATTACACATTGACTTTATAAATAACCGCTGTTCAAGTCTATAAGCAATTTAATGTTGCCCATCTCTTAATCACAGAGGAGCGAAGAAGGAAGAGGAAGAAGCTGTGTGTTTTAGCACAGTGTTGATAGATAGATAGAAAGAGTGAGAGTGCATGAGAGAGAGAGAGAGAGAGAGAGAGAGAGAGAGAGCAGTAGTTCACTAACACGTACACACACAGACACAGCATGCCCTTCCTCTGTCCTGTTGTCTGCTGCCCTGTTAGACCCTAATCCTTTTTATCTGTCTGCACTGTGTTTGCGGGTCTTTGTGTTTGTTTGGGCATGCGTGCGTGCGTGCAACTGAGCAGTCATGTGTGTTTGCGTGTGGCTGTTTGTGATGAAGATGTCAGATGGAGCTGATTAGCCGCCTGTTACCTTCTCTCCCAGGAGATGGGGTCTTGCCACGGGCAGAGAGTGACAGATGCAGACCCATATTATTACTGCAGGAAAGAACACTGGGTGGAATTTCTTCTTCCAAAACATTTCTAAGAGGCACTTTTTTAAATTACTAGTTGTGTTTTTTCATGTTTTTTTTATGTGTCTGTGCCTCTGTGTGCTTATGTCTTTCTTAATACACATGGTTATGCATGTATGTTTTTTTTTTGTGCAAATGTATGCAGAAGTTGTTCCAACTGTATGAAAGAAAATACACACACCTGCAAGAATGTAGACAGGGATGTGCAAAACATCCACGTGAACTTGTGACCTTGACAGCGTTATAAACCGAAGGTGGTTTATGCACCAGAGAGTCACAGAGGTACTTAGACCGCTGTCGAGAGCCGGAGGACACAGCAACAGTAGATCAGAATCTGTTTTCTTGGCTTCGGGATAGCTTCTGATATTGAGCTTGGAATTACTTTCATGTAATCCATTCATTTTCATAGCTGATTCCTGCTGGAACCACATTCTGATGATTACTCTGGTAATCTCTTCCAAAGGCTTTTGGTCTATATATCAGACAGTGGTGTACAGTAGTTCGGGCATTGCTCATCGGTGTCAAAGAGACAGATGCTGCCATTTAACCAGCAGTGCTGTTTTTCCTCCACTCACCAGATATTTTGTCGCTCAGTCAAGCTGCTATGAGAAAATCTGAAATCATCAGTTCGAAAAAAAATTCACATCAAAGGATTTTGTTTCCTTCAGGGAAGCTTTGCTCTAAATAAGACACTATCAACACGTCTGTGCTTGAGGAGGACCATGGGCCTAAATCATCCTCAAACCAAGCCACAGCAAAACCTGCATTTTCTGGCTTGCGGGCCATAAGACGGGCACAGTAAGACAAGAGATTTTTTATATACATTTTTTTTTTTGCATACCACCCTGCTGACCTGACACCACCACCAGCTCTCAATGCCAACGATCCCCCAGCGGTGCTTTCTGAATCAGTGGGAAAGAGCAAAATGCGGGAAGAAAGAAAGCTTCCCCATTGGTAGTGCATCCTATGCCTCGGATCTGTGCTATTACTCCTTTTGACACCTGGTTCCATGTGACTAGATGGCCCACAGGCTGGACAACTAAGACAAGGAATAGGGGCAGCAGATACAAATGACCCCCCTCAGGCCATTCCTTTCGTCCCGTAGGAGGTGAGGAGGGGTTGGGGCGGTTGGGGAGGGGGCCAGATGGAAGGAGATTCAATAGGGTTACATTTTTGTACAGTACCACTATATGTGCTATGTGAAGGCACTCCAGCAGAGGTGGCCACAGAGTCTCCATGAAAGCACTGAGATGTTCTTAGCGCTCTAGATGATAATGATGAACGTTGAGTGGAGAGAGGGAGAGAGAGAGAGAGAGAGAGAGAGAGAGAGATGTTCAGCTAAGGGCTGAACCTACACAGGAATTCAGTGATTACAGGGACACATCCTGCAGATTCCTTTGTCTGGTGTTCTTGGCAGCTTGTGTAGTTCTCGTTGTCCAGCGGCTCGCTAATAGCATTAGCGGATAGCACCACTTGCAGCACAGTGACAACATGAAACGGAAGCTCAAAAAGTTGTGCCTTCATCCTTTTGTCTCAGGCTTCCATGCAGAAGACGACAGTGCAGCAATAGGCTGTGTAAGGGCCCATTAGTGAAAGAAACGTTGCTGCAGATGGGAGTATTCTATTTTTTTTTTTAGTCTTCTTTTGTCTCTTTTTTAAGGTTGTTAACAGTGGCATGCTACAGTGGGTCAGAGGCATTATTGATAAGGTTAAGATAGCTGGGGTCTTTCATCGAGAGCTGGGCTTTCTCTCAGCAAGCCTGGTGTGTGTCATTAGCACAAGCTGCACTGGGGAAGTAACCAGCACTGAAAGCCTGAGTGCACACAAACCTGGGTAACAAACACAGGTGGCAGCAGTAAGAGTATAGTGGGCTTTCAAGTGCCAGCAGTGGCTGAGTTATCATCATGTTGTCACCTCTGTCCCTAAAAAGAAGACTAAATGGCCAGTCTGCTTCTTCCCTCCACCCACGAAAGGTCATTTGCTTTCAAACAAATTTTTTCCCTGCTGAAGGCTTTGGTGAATGCACAGCCGCTTCTGCATAAGTACAAATATTTATCCTGCAATTTAAATTCCAGTTGTTTTTCCTTTCCACACAGTATAACTGCTACCTTTTGTAACATTTTTTTTTTTTTTTTTTTTGGAATATGCATGTACCTCAGGTGTTCTTGTGCTAAAAACACTCCATCCTGCCTCTACAGTCTCTACAGTCCAGCGAGGGAGGAGGATGAGGAGACAGTGTGAGTGGGAGTGAGGGGAATTTATGTTTTGTTCTTTGCAATTGCAAATGTGATGATTGGGCCAGGGCACCCAGCAAATGGATAAACAAAATAAACAGAATTGTTAACCTGCAAAGCAACAGGAGCTATAATTTCCCTCTCCAAATTATAGTCATTCAAACTTTTATCTAGTTTCCCTTTGTAAGACACACCAGCACTTGAAATGTAAGAGCCTGTCTGATTCCATCTCTCTGTTCGTACCTGACTTCAAAATGATGTTAAAAGTATAAAATGAAGAATCGCCTGAGACCTTGCTGAGAGCTCTCATTGCAGTTAGCTCAACAAGGAGCCTTTACAATGACCATAACATGATATGTCAATTTAGCATTCATTAGTCACTTTGAATCCTGTTTTGAGGCTTCTTTCTTCCTATCCGTGAGAAACCTGATGGTAATTCTACCCTCACTGCTGGCCTTGGAAGTTGAAGTGTGTGATGGGTCTTGTAATTCTGATCACTGCTGCGCCATCCATTAGGGAAACAGATACACTGTGGTGAGGTGACTAAAATAATCACTAGTCTTTGTTTTGACCTTTATGTGAGCAACATGCATTGCACCGCTCTCAGGATCATCTGGTGGTGTTCCGCCGTGGTGAAACAGCTCAATGAGGAAAAAATGGCTGAAATGTCTTTAAAATAAAACGTCTTAGGAGGTGAGCCACAGTGCAGGCCGCTTCACACGGGGTCCAAATGCCTGGAAAATACACAGGGATGAAGAGAGAAGAGGATTTTTGTGGATAGCAAGGATGAGTGATTCAGAGAAAGACGGGGGCGTCTTTAATCCGGCATGTCGCCACTTAAATCCCAGTCACTTAATTTAACCTCCTTTTGTTTAATTAACCTCAGATTTCAGAGCTAATTAGGTTCAGGTATTAAAGACAGATTATTTTTTTCTCACTCTAGCTGCTGGCAGGAGTGAGGCTGTGGTCTCGCCTTGCGTCAGATGAGATCTGATCTGGCTTCAGATTGAGCCTTTGGGGAAGAATACAGTGACGCGGATTGTGTGTGTGTGTGTGTGTGTGTGTGTGTGTGTGTGTGTGTAAGACAGTTAGGGTGAAGGGTTCAAGTGTTGTGACAGTACCATCACATTGAAATGCTGCAGTTTTTGAACGTGCATTCAGATATATTTATTATACCTTAAGATCCACCACACAATGAACACTATCACGCTGCAGAACAATGGTGAGGCAAACAGAACAAAGGCATATTTTTCATGAGCAGAAAAACTAATTAAAAACAGTGAAAAGGATCAAGGCTTTCTATTCTGTTTCTTTTCACTTCTTTTTGTTGTGACTCTGTGCCTGTAGATGCTTGAAAAGACTGTTTCCAATTGACTTTGACAAAGTGTTTCTTTTCTCGACAAACACATGGAGAGAGACGCACACGAACACACAGCTCGTCTGCTTTTTCTCCAGATGCAGAGTATATGTTTTTTAGTCTCAAGGGCCTGATCTCATAATTGATGTCCTCAAACATCATTCCCTGCTGTTAATGCTTTTTACTGGAATATAAACATTGAAATTTGCAGCACCACTATCGGAGATGTTGACTCCTGTTTTTAATAAGGCCCTATAGGAGGAAAATGGTGACATACTGTGAGGGGATTGGCACCAGCATATACCGCTTAGTGACAGAACATGCCACAAGGAGCGTTCTCTGTTCACCCAATCACCAAAGCTGTCACGTCGTGTCTGAATAGCCTGATGTAAGATCCATGGCATGCGGCCCCCGCACTAACCTCCCATGGCCCACAAATCGATGTGCTCACAGCAGGGTGCGGGAGGGAGGGGCGACAAGAGCATCCGTCCTGTCTGGTGGTCCATAATACTTAGGGGTTAATTATTGAGGTGGTGATTGCAAATGGCTGGGCCACTTGTGCGAATGGAGCGTAAACAAAAGCAAATTGGAAGGCAGGTATTACACAGCTTCCATATTAGGTCTCCGGGAAGGGCTTCGCCTGATTACAACAATCACCACGTGTCTCTGGGCAAGATGAGTGGGGCTCATGAAGTGGTTTTAAAGCACAGGCCTTCACATCTATCCCTCCCTCCATCCATCCATCCATCCATCGCTCCTGCTTGATCCTCTACTGCCACTTATCCATATTTGAAATTACAAAAGCCTCTCTTTTGGGTGGCTTATCACCCATGTAATGACAAAGTTCAAATGTGAATCCATCCGCACAGCTCAGAAAGCCATTGAAATCCTCTCTGAGAGGTGCCGGTGGCCACAGCAACTGTGTTGATTTGCAAAGTATCGGGTGTCTAAAAACCGGATTAAAATTTTGCAGCTTTAGATTGAAAACAAGTTCAACACTCTTGCGAACATGAGAGCTAAATCCATTTTATGACACGCCTTTTCGAGAGCACAGACTGATATTTTTATTTTTGAGTCACAGCACACTGTGTTCCAGTAGATACAGTCAGCGTAACAGTCTGTAAACAAGCCCGTGTTAGGCACTATGTACACCATTTATCAAATGTGGATGGTATTTACTTCCACCTTTGTGCACACAGCGAGGTTTACAGGAGGGTTTATGACATGTTGCAATCAAGTACAATGACAGAAAATAGGAGCAGGAGAGTCACACTGAGACATTTATGAGGTCAGACACTCTCTGGAGTCAGCGCAGATTGTGCTGGAATTCATAAACACACAAGGGCATTATCATGCATTCAAGTTGCATTGATCTATAATCTATACATTTGAAGGAGACTGAAAGCACTTTTTACAGAACAGGCCAGATTTCATTTTATGCCTCTTTGGTTCCAGGAAAAAAAAGGGGGGCCAGCATCATAGCATTTGTGTATGTCAATACCAAGAGCTGAGAGAAAATGCCAAAGCCTGTAAATCATTTAGTTTGTGGCTCGGTGCAGGTGACTTTTTCTTGAAAGGAACTCTTTTGATTTCTCTGACATTGCCTCCTCTCATCACAGCAGTAACCTACCATTTCCCACCTGTGCGCAAAGGTTCCGAAAACTCCCTTAAATCCGCACAAAGAAAAGAGATTGGTGCATATTTTTGATCGAAGGCATTTATATTTTTATGTAGTTTACTTTTGTGCTCCGCATGGCAAACAGAAAAGTACATTCACACATACTCACACGTTCACACACACACAAAGACCCCTTCATCTCCTTTACAGCCCTGAACCCTTGAATAAATAAATCATCGGAGTTGTCAAAGCTTTGCAGTTATCTTACCAACTGAGGAATATTTAGCGTTAGGTGATTCTCACTGTAGGATACCATTGTGGTGTTGATGTTTCTTCGCCTTCCTTTCTGACTCAAAGCCATTGAGGCAAACAGGCACACACACAACACACACACACACACACACACACACACACACACTTACACCCCACAAACTTAACTCAGCACAACAACAACAACAAAAAACACAATGAAGGGCCTCTCATCCAGGGCCTCAGTATAATTAACTGGAGAGGCTGAGTTTAGGGATTACTCCAGGAGGGGCGGTGAATTAAAGCTCAGCTGATGAGTTGAAGTTTCTTAATTTGTTCTCCCCCGTAATTCCAGAATGGATTAGCAGTAGCTTTAGTCGCCTCTTTCCACCGATTAGCATGGCTCGCTCGGTTTAGCATTTAACGGCAGGGAGGAGAGAGGAGAGGGGAGCGGTGGGGATGGTTACACAGCTTATGAGTCAACTTGTTCAGTGGTAAATGCACAGCAGTGTTTGGCAGATAAAGGCATTCACCTACTCAGGAGTCGGGGACAATGAAATCTGGTCTATTGTCCCAATTAAATCAGTGTGATAAGTTGTAGAAGGCAATTTTAAGTATGTCCCCTTGTCTGGCTATGGGGCTTCGAAACTGTCTGCTTATTGTCCTGAGGTTGAAATTAGAGATTGTGGTACTGTTTATTGTGATGTATTGCAGGCAAGCTGGAGCACATTAGTCATGAGAAAGTCTCTTACACAGCACACTTTTCCTATTGTATCCATACAGCATCTTTATTTCATCTCCCTCCAGTCACCCCGTCTCCTTCCTTTCCTCCCTCCCTCCGTCCCTCCCTCCCTCCCTCCCTTCCTGTCCGTCTGTCTCCGCGGCAGCACCAGGATAGTTGACTTCAGACTGTCAATTAGGGTTAAAAGGCTCCGAGGGTGGTGGAGAGCAGCCGAGTATGACGGCTGGACCTGGCACAGCACCTGATGCCTAATAACGGAAATTGACAGGGCTTGTTTTTAATTCTCCTGCTACTCGGGGCCATATTACTCAGGAGCACAATACAGCCGGAGGGTGGAAAGCCACACCTTCAGGCAGGTTTCTCCATTAGCCTTATGCACCCTTCACATGCATGCTGTGGAGTGCAAGTGTGTCAATAATACACAAACCACGAGTGCCAGTTGAAACTAGTTGATGGAAAATGCTCTGCTCTGTAAGCAGCACCGGCACACTGTTGTGTTATTCTTTCTCCTTTCTCCCCACTGGAAACAAATGGAATTTGAGAAACACAAAAGGTAAGATCTGAAATCAAATTCCAGTAAGAACCTCCTATATGTTGCTCAAATTATCCAGCATGTCTTCACTGGAACATCTCATCAAAGTTTTAAATGGATAGTGTGTTTTTTTTCAAAAGCCAGTGCATTTGATGGGCAGGCACTTTCCATCAATGCTTGGATCAAAGAGGCTGACAACGAAACAACATGCGAGGCAGAATGTGTAGATTGTGGTGTGATACTGTTTGATTTTTGCAGGCCTGTGAGAGGCAGATATTCTTCTTTCCAAGTATTGTTTCCCATGACTCACCTACTTAAATCTGCTTTTCGCCTGTCATAAGCTTGTCTTAGCACCACAATCAATAAGACCCCACTCATACATAATCCTCTCTCATTTAAGCAATAAGTCATTTTAATAGCATATTTTGAGGCACCATATAATTTGCAGAGAGACTTTCAAAAGCTGTATATACCCACAGAATCATAATTTGCTTGCTGTGATCTTTTTCTGATAGCATTTCCACAGTAACAAGTCACAAAGTAACTTACACAGAATAATAATAAGAGCAAAACATTAAGATTTTTTGCCCCATTTGTCTCATTGTGTGATTACATTTCTCAAGCTTTTTGTTGCACCATGTGAAAACAAAATGCGACTTGATGATAAAAATGAAAAAAAAAAAAAAAAACACTGTGAGGCTTATGCCAGTGTTTGGGCTTTCACACTGTCAAAACACCAAATAAAGTAGGTGAAAAGGTCCCGTACCCAATTAGGGAGCAGTAAAAGACTGAGGCTCTGGAAAAGCTTCATTGTGAAACAGCTTCACTGCAACATCCTCAGATTATTTTTAGCCTCTGCCCCAGAGCATAGGCTTGTGAAAGGTGTGTGAATATGCCCTAGCCTGGGAAATGTCACACCTGCACCACAACATCAAGTGTTGAATTCATTCCTAGCTTAAGGTATGAAGTCAAAACCACTTTGGGTCTAGAGCTGAACATGTGCACTCTCATTAGGATCTCTTGTACGTGTAGCATGGGGGAGGAGAAGGGAGGAAGAAAGGAAATGCATGACTCTAAAGCCTATGGCTGACAAATTAGTGGGTAGATGTGCCGCTCTAAGCATGCACAGGCTGTCTGTCCGATTAGAATGACGTAGGCATCTCATTGGTGGACAGCTTTCATCAGGAAACTCAATTGCCATGGCGACAGCTGCATGACTCAGGATGGGAGCAGTAGGCGGGTGTGTGACATACTGTGTCACATTTGCAGGCACTTATATTGCTTATGCAGGTACTTAGGCCGGTATTGCTTTTGTTTATGACGGCTCGCTGCCGTTCCACCATGGATGGATACTTTGACAGAGCAAGGGATAGTGAAGTGGAGAGTGGTCATTGAGTAAAATGTGAGGGGCCTTTAGGTGTTAGTGCTCCACTTATAAGCACTTTGTTCATTTAGGTTTCACCATTTACAGGGTACAGGCAGTTTATGACACTGATAAAAACTGACAGTGTCTTTCTGTATGAGTTTTTCCACACATGCAAAACATAGACACAGGGGAAGTAGGTTTATGCATTCTGTGATGGAAATATACTTGTGTGTATGTAAGTGAGAACAAAACAGAGACCTCTGTCCATGGTATTAAATGAAGGGAGCCTTTCTTTAGCCAGAGGGTCTGGGTATCGCTGACCTCTGCTGTGACCACAGTTGTGTTGACACCAGCTGCACTTCACACACTCACCCCGAGGCCGGATGTGTCCACTATCCTTCAGAGATGAGCTTAGGCTATACAGAGACATATAGAGCGCAGCCTGCATGGGCACTGAAACAACAACCACGGATTGGTGTATCACTCCCTAACAAAGACCATGTCAGCTAGTTCCCACATCTCTGCTGGGGAGTTTAATAGGAAGCGTGTGCAGAAAAAAAGAGCATGTCCATGTGTGGGGATAAATCCATCACCATTACACTTAGATGAGGTAAAATGAGCTCTTCCTTCACATTTGCTCTGAATTTTGTATCACAATTTTGTGGTCTTTGATGGGCAGGGAAGCAGCTTGTGCTTATTTTAGATGCATCACTGATTTATTTATTTATTTGTCTATTAATTTATTATTTTCTGCCAAAGTGATGGTAATTAAATACTTGAGGTCTGACTTGTGAAAAATTGTCCTTGTAGCCAGACGTGTCTGGCACAAACAATCCATGTGGATTTTCATTTTTATTTTTTTAGTATGTTTAGTGTTATTTCAGCTGAACATATTAACACACATTTATTTGGGCCGTATTTAGGCAAATTGGTGAAGAGGAGCCAAATGTGCAAACATAAACAAATACCTCCAGAGTGTCATTTTTCTCGCATGTGTTGGCTGGACTGTTATTATTTCCCCAGGATTAATTCAGACACTATATAGCTATTAAGCTTTGGGTAATCATATTGTGTAAGTATTCCTCATGGTCTGGAGGATTAAAGGTTTCCCTCTACTCATTTAATGTACATGTTCTTATTATGAAATGAATCTGGCAGTTAATTTTATGGTAATCAAAGCCCCATTTTCCCAAGGTTACTCACAAAGTCATGTCTTTGTACTTTTTTTTTACATTAAATGGAGCTGAAGTTGCTATCAGGGGTATCAGGGTAATTGCCATTGTTCAGTACAGTAAAACTGACCACAGGTGAACCAATAATGGGAACAAAAGGCAATGTTCATTATGTGTCCAAATCAGCTCTTTTATGGAGTGGGTGGGATATCGCACGACTCATTTGACCATGAGCCTCTATAAAGAAGAAAGGGTCTTCAAAACTTCCATTATGCCATTCCATAATTCATCAAACGAACTGATTTTATTTTCAAACAGGGAATCCGTCATCAGCTCAGAGATTTTTATCGACAATAGCTGCCTTTATAGTTCACTGATTGGTTTCCAGATGAGCCGAGCAGCAGATGAGAAAATGAACATGAAACGCTGCGTTAGGATACCTGTCAAATCTGTCAGTTTTTCCCAAACCTTGTGTGCATGGCCCTCCTTATGATGAATTAATGATTAATCAGGGTTTTGAAAAACAAAAAGTCTCAGTGAATGATGGAGGAATAATGAGATTGTCTTTGATCATGCAATAATTCTTGTCAGATGATAAGTCATCTAGACTCAGCAAGTGAAGTTCACTACAAGATGCAAGTCTAAATCTTTTCCTCCAACAAACCCTCCAGTGAATCCCTGATTCCAAGAAGATTTGAGTTACAGTTCTCCTGCTCTGCAGCAATCTCTCAGGCCGGCTCAGACATCCGATCCTCACAGTGGACAAACCATCATTATGTCCGTGATTGGACTCCCTGTGTGGGAATACCCAGTGCTCTCCTCTCTGACTGTGTGAGCCTGATGCTGTGTGGCAGGTCCGGCACTCCACTGCCTAAACACATCTGTCATGTTTTGTCATAGTGACACAGCAACCAGCTGACTCCCACCTCTGTTGTGGGGTATACTATATCATACTGCACGCCTGTGTGCAGGAAAACATCTGCAAAAAAAAGAAAAAAGACAAACAAGGAGAGACAGAGTTTGGGTTGCAGTGGTAGTGTAGCTTAATAGGGAGAACTATCAAAATAATGTTTCATTAGACAGCACTGGCTTCAGAGGAAAATCTCTGAAATTACTGAGCATGTATACAAGCAAAAGAAAGACAGAAAAAATCCCACACGAACAGAACTAAGTAAACACTTACATAAATACACCCCCATGTTGTATAATTTCCATTTGAAAAGCTGCACATGCACCCACAGCCTAAAAAAGTTCAAATTTGCAGCGTCCTATTGGCCTCCAGGATGATTTGTACCAATACATCTGTACAGCTCCTACTGGTTTGCCCCCTGTCTCAAATTTGCCTCCGTGAGACAAACTTACCATGGTGATATTGGAAAATCTATGAGCTGTATGAAAATATCTGAAAAGAAAACTTTCAGGTACCTTACAATCTTTCTAACCCATTTGAACCTGATCCTCTTTAACACTATGTGGAAAACTATTCTCTTTGATTCCCTCATCTCTCGGCTTGCCCTCCCAGTATTGATATCAACAGGAATTGATCAGGTCTAACCTAGAAATGTGAAAAGCTGCATGTTGTGTTCTTCTGGGCCTGTGTTTACCCTTTAGCATCCATAGTCCAAAAATTGACTTACCGCATTGAGCGATAAACAAGTGTCTAAGGAACAAGTTAAAAGTTTGATGTGTGAGTTACTCTTTTCATAAAATGATGAATTCTCCAGTTCTTGCTTTTGCCCTGTAATCACATACAGTGCATGTGATTCATGTTAGAGCACTGTCTGTAATGGAAATGCACGATCAATAACTTATGTAAAGTAGATAATGTGGAAAATAACGCCAAAGCTCTTCTGGCCATCTGAATTTAAAAAAAATCAAAAGCACTGTTTCTTTCTCTCTCAGTCTTTACACTTACACAATGGAAATTGATGCAATGTAAAACTATGGTAAAGCTAGCTTAAACACAGCCATCCTGTTGTGCAAGGCTGCTTCTTTATGGTCAAAGTTCTCTGCAAGCTGTGAAGCTGGATGTTGACGGGCAGTTCTCCTCGTGGATTATTTCGGCATGGCTACAGTTTGTATTGTGTCTCTACAGAGGCAGAAAAAAAAATGTTATCCGTGGCTCTTGAAATGAGCAACACACATACACGTGTGTGTGTGTGTGTGTGTGTGTGTGTGTGTGCGCCCACAATCTACTTGAGCTATGCTAATTAACCCATCACAGTGTGGAGATCAGAGATGTTAATGGATGAAGATGTCTGACAGGACAGCATCTATGTACTAAGTGCAGGGATCACACTGGAAATCTCAGGACTGAAAGTCTGAACCAGGCCTCAAATTAACATGTTTCCATGGTGCCAGATGGGCTGTCTTTTGTCATTTGTGGCACGTTGTTTTAATTCACCACAAAGTACATTTTAGTCATGATTTTAGCATTATTTAATATTTTTATTCATTGTGCTTCTTTCTTTCTTTTTTTTGGGTTTGCATATTTAATTTTGAGTTTTATGAGTTGGTGATTTAAGTGAACATGATAATTGGACTCTCAAACAATATTAGTGAATGAGTGCAATATGTTATGCTGCAAATAAGATGGCAGCACTCTCATTGATGCAAGTAATAAATCTGCATTTTGGAGAGAGACTGAGCTATTGTTCTACAGACTGAAGCCCACAGGTACCGTGCCCCGCCATGTTTTGATAGGGAACTCACTGTAGAGGGAAAGATTAGTGATTTCAGTTGCGCTGTGAAAACTGCAGGAAACAATGTGCCTGTAGCCAACGAAAACCCACTGGCAAAGGTTCTTTTGATCATTGCAACATGCATGAGGTCATTTACTTACTGCTCAGTGGCTCGTGGGCTGTCCCTTTTAATGCTAGTCCCAGCCACAGGGGTTCGGGAGAAAAACGCACGTGGGTAGACTGTCACAGCTAAGCACTTACAGTGCAGAGACAACAAGCTAAGTTGAAACACTTGTTCCCAGTGGCCAGGCAGCGTGAGTGACAGGGATGAAGGCATGAAAGCCACTGTCACTCAAGATTTTCTTGCCTGTCATCAGAAATGCGGTGGCTGTCATCACATCGAGCCGACGACGGGGCACAGGTGGAGCTAAAAGTGGGAGCAGCTATGGAGGGAGTTAACAGTGACTGACAGGGAGAACAGAGCAATTACAGTACCTGCCAAGGGTTTTGAGTTCAGTCGAGGTGAGGGTAATTGAGGAGGCAATATGTATCAGTTCCTTTAAATCTTTCTGTTTCCATCTCTGCATGTTTTTGTCAGATATTCACGAGCTGCTGATAATGTGCCAGGCTCCTCATTTTACGTAAAAGGGGTTCAATTATGGTCAACTATTACAAACAGCGGCTCTCAGGTGCCTTTTTTGTGAGGAGAACTGCCCAGCAATAAAATTGCCTGACTTCTAACTTGAAATCATATTCTCTGGTCTTACAGCGAAGAACTCAGTCATTTAAAAGGACTTATTTTTTTATTACAGAGTTTTCCCTCCCAAAATGTCAAATAAGTTACTGAACTCTTTTGGTTATGAATATTATGCCACATGTGGACTGCACATATAAATTACTGAGTGATGATTTGCAGGTAATATCTGATGTGCTCCTTTTTGAGCTAAAATAATCAAAAAGGTCACGTTCAGACCAACAACATCTCCAAGTGCACAAGCTCTTTAAACAGCAAGGGACAAACATGGCTCCTCTCCAGCAACACAAGATGGCAGAGGCAGATGGCCAATTACATCCCATAATGCCTAATTGTAAATGATGAGGCAGGTGTCAAATTAGGCCTACCTACAAATGAATAGGAATTCACAACACCGGGCCCCAACGGTGAATATATTGTGTAATGTGTAAGAGAAACTCAGCTAGAAAGGATTACTGTGACTTTATACAAGAAGAGGACATGTATGGACTGTTTCATGATGCCACCCATTAGTCAGAGATGAGAGTTGAAATATATTCAAATGCTCTTGCCAAATCCAATTACAGAGCGTGTGAAAGATGACAGGCAGTGCACATGCAGCAGTGTCAAGTTCACCGAGGTTCATTTCACTCAGACGGTAGAGGTTGCAGCAGGTGGCAGAAGTGTAAATATCACACCAAGAGTTCTTCAGAGCAATCTTCAGAAAGTACTGACCTCTGCACAGATGCTATACAGGAAACAGCTCTTGGTGGATGTTGAAATGCAAATCAAAACGGGCAACAAGTGTGCGTTGGAGTTCACTTCTGCTTCCTTGGGAAAACCATAATAACTCTAAAATGTGTTTACTTGAAGTCTTGAATATATGTTTAAACCGTTTGATGAATTATTTATCACCTTTGTTCAGCTGATGCAGTAGCCGTGTGTCACTCTGTCTTTGAAAAGAGGAAATGATGATAATTTAAAGTTTGTTTATATATACTTAACTGTGGTCCACAAGCCTGGTCATTTTACTCATTGTTTATTTACAAGTTTCTTAAAAGTCCCATCGACCAATTTCACCCAAAATACTAAAGTAAAGGTAAACTGTTAACTGTCATGCAGAACACTGTGAAGACAGCTTAGTCAGACACCCAAGTCATTAACACTTGACCTGACAGAAACCTGTGGGGCATGGAGTTTGAAAAATCAGGATATGGGAAGATCTAGTGAAACACTATTGAGCTGCATGATGGGACATGTAGGATCTAGCATTTTTCAAAGCTTGGCTAATACAAGGGATTAAAGTGAGGACATCCCAGCTGCAGTTGGCCCAGTTTTGAACATTCTTTCATTATTATGCTCCATAAAAGTACCCATTGCAACAGATATTGTTTATACATGTCTTTAAACCATGAACAAATGGTTCTGCAGTGAAGGTGTTTGGGCATCAATGAGTCACTCAAGGTCATTCCTACCAGGCTTGAGGATTTTGATTGTCCTGGTCGGTTAAACAAGTCTGCTTTGCTTTCTCTCTCATCCCTCTATTTGCTCGTCACTCTCTCCTCACAGGTCACCGTGTCCCCATTCTCCTCCCCGTCCTCCCAAACCTGATTATTGCCTCTCCATCCAGACGCAGTCACTTCTGTTAATTAGAACAAACCTTTTAGTCATTGAACATACGTCTTCTCTTCTCAGACCAGCCAAGCCCAGAGTAGACTTGACGCAGACCACCATTAATTTGAAGTGTCTACCCTTTCTGTCTTTTTTTCCCCACAACCCCTGCCACCTCTCTGTGGTGGCGGCACAGCCCCTGTCCAGAAGCATCGAGCTGCTAAATGGCCACAGCCAACCGTCCAGAACGACCCGGCAGTGAATATTAAAAATCCATCAGGCAGCAAATCAACAAGCCAGTACATGGCAAACACTATTATTTTCATATGGTGTTACTGTCACCCTTGGCCCCCCATTAACACAGCGGTGTTATAAGGAAAGTGAATCAGTGCCATTATTGCGCCTGAGAACCAACAACCTATTAGGGACTTTTGACCTGCTGGTTCACAGCCATGTGACGACAACCATGGTGTAAGTGTGTGTGTGTGTGCGTGTGTGGGTGTGTGTGTGTGTGTGTGTGTGGGAAAGAGGGAGAGAGTACAAACGGAGAACAAATCAACAAACTTCAGAAGGACACCCACAGCTGAGGGTAGAAAACAAAAAAAACTCAGAAATTCTGAGAGCTTTGGACAAAGAAAAGATGTTGATTGCTTGCACTCGTAGCCAAAGGTTGTCCCTATAAAAGCTTGCCCTTTCCTGAGCAGCCTGGCCCCTGTCTCTTATGAGCACGCTCAAATGCTTTTAACGATGCTCTCTACCATCTTTGTTCTCAGCATTCGCCCCAGGAAGACACTATTCCATTACCCCCCCACCCCCCCACCCCCTCGGAGAAACACACAAACTCATTTGATGAACCTGTACAGCATGTAGAGATGCGCAGCCCTGGAGTGCTGGGTGGGGTTATACAGGTGGAGCGCTGGGGAATTTGGGTTGTATTGTACAAATAGTACACAGGGCAGAAAGAGATAAGAAAGTGCAATAGAATCAAAACTCTTGCTGTTTGACGACCTCGGTGTCAGAGCGCACTGCGGGAGGCTTTGAAAAGGCATGCATGGGGCAAGGGAGAAGCAACTGTAGTGATAGATCAAGGACATGTTTACACTCACATTATTCTGCAGTTGTAAGGCTCTGCTCTGTGATACTGTGTATTTGCTGACCAAGACGAAGAGGAAACGGGCCGTGGAGATGATGGTTGTGCAAGTATACAGCTTCTCTTCAAAAGGCTGTTTTGCAGTGGGGGTGGGTGGTGGGGGGGAGGGTATGGGAATCAGTCTTGTTTATTTTAATACGCAAATTTGATCAGTGAGGGTTTTAATATGAGACGACTCCCTGTTAATCTGCAAAGCAGAAGGAGTCTTCTTTAAATATTTTTATTGTATCCAAAGTAAAACATCTTTGAACATCTTTTGCTTGGCAAGGACGTCTGGAATTGGAAGCACTTGAATCACCGTGACACTTTAAAAATGATTCAAAAACTAAATGAACAGGGCTTGTTCTTGAAGGCAAATGGAACAAAAGGTAACACTTTAATCTTCCACCTTCACATTACAACAAAGTTGTTTTGTGAGACAACTTTATGGCCTCTGTTCCTGTGTTCCTTGTTCATGATCAAGCTGGTCATGTGTTGTGCCTCACCAGGATTGCTCTCCACTGTTTGGTTAATATGGGCCTCAGCACAATGCCAGTGTACTCTCATTGCCATGCACAACAAATAAACAGCCAATCCCTAGACAGCTAGCCTTGGGCAAAGGACTCCGTCCCCCTGACTCACTCCACACGGCCAGCTGAGCGTCCCACATTGCCTGCCCACTTCACAGCATATGGAAGCAAAGAGCTGCCAATGGTGCAAATGGTGTTTTAGATCCATCTGAGCCCAACTGTCACAGGGTGGCACCTGGGGCATGAGTCCCGTCAAACTAAACTCTGCTACAATCAGACCACAAGTGCGCTGAAGAGAAACTGCTGCAATATAAGCTCTCCCCTCCCTGCTGCCAGCCTAATAAGCATTTCATCTCTCCCGCACTCCAAAACCATTTGCACAGACATCTATAAAAAAGTAAAATGATAACCTTGAATTGTGTGTAAATGCTGGTTTTATTGTTGATATATACTTCTAAGTCTCATCGAGGGGCTAAATTGGATTTTGAAATTATTACTGTATATGTTTTTTGACATGGCATTCTTTTTTTTTTTCTTTTCTTATGCAAATAAATGAGCAGCGGCTGCTGTCTCTAATGCTCCTTCTCTCCCTGCCACAGGGCAGACATTAGTGTCACACTCCCTTCAATAGAGACATGTCATAAAAGACACATCAATAACCAGAGATGTCTCAATGTTCTCCATTATTATTATTCTTTAATGCTAGCAGAGGCATGATTTAATGTCTTGCACATTTTTCTCCTGTCTGCCTTTGCTTATCTGTGGAGTTTCATTAGCATACAAAGCCCTGTTTTAGTGGTAGGGGGTTTGTGGTAGATAGCAGCCAGCCAGTTAGCTCATCTTACTAACCCCCTTTGTGTGCGTTTCTTGCTGCCAGGGCTAAAGATGATGGTTTTGTGGCACGTTTGGGAGGCTCTATCACATTAATCCTTCCCACACACCGCTCTAAAGCCGGCAGCACACAATCCTGCTGCAGATTTGCTCAGATGGCCTCAGATAGTATAAGCAAGAGGGTCGAAGACAAACAGCATCTGGCAAGGGAAGAAAGAAGTTGGGCAAAGGTAAAAAGTCATTCAGGCATCTGTGCTTACTCAGCTGAGTTTGAGTTTGTGTGTATGTGTGTGTGAGAGAGAGAAGGGGGAAGAAAGACGCAGCAAGAATATAGACTCTGCTTAGATGGGCGGTTTTATTTTTGGGAAATCATTCCACGCCTTTCAGAACAGGACTCATAAGGCATCTCCTCCTATTCCATCTGGGAGATGGTGCTGGCTTTTTTTGTATGCCACGCCTGTCATGCATTTGGGGGCTGCAGTGTAAACTTGCTGCCAGGCTTGGCCTGAAAAACGCATCTCTGTGCAGGGAGCTGCTGCCTTCAGCAGCATGGTTGTTGTCCGCCCTCATCCTTCCAAGTATCTCCAGCATCTTCAAGTCCCTCCAGCTTTCTGTTACCTAAATGGGAAGCATCTGCAATGTCAGGGGGAGACAACAAGCGATTCATTTTCCCTCAGACTTGCCTCCCTCACACTTTCACACACTTACAGGAACAAGACAGCACACAACACACACACACAGAAAATTATGAGGGGCCAAAAAAAAATTATGGCACAATTTCTCAACTTCAGACTGGAGGCTCTCCAAAGTGCTGAGGAAAATTTAATTTATCATGAATAACTCTGACTTAATTTATTTTTCTCACCCCTCCTGTTTACTGGCTGTGCCCTTGTGCCAGTGGGTCAACTCAAGCCAATAAAGCAGCACTATTTTAAGGATACTGTTTAACATTCACTACATGCACAATTTCCCGTGCGAGACAGCTGCACACTGATTTGATAGGAGTGAGCTGGTGTCACTTTAATTTTTCCATACAGCACCTGGTATGACACTTCCATACACCCTGGTACATCAGCTTGCACCAGGTGCTGTCATGGAAAGAGGAGGCATGTGAGTTGTGTGTGGAAAGTTGGGCACCGTAGGTGTTGGGAGTTGCAGTGGGAATAAAAACGCGTATAATGTGTTACCGGGCTCAGAGGAAGAAGCTATATGAGGTGTATAACGACGATTGGCGCTACAGAACTCTGGGAATATATCTAATTACCTAGCAAATCATAAAGGAGGCTGTGGGGCTGCTTTACAAAGCAATGGGCAAAGCAGCAAAAACAGACAGAGGTCACAGGAAAATCAAGAATGTTCCAAGTCGCATGCAAAGGCTGCCCACATTAACGCTGAATGCTTATGTCACTGCTGTACATTTCCACGCAACTCACACCCAAACATGCAGAGCGCACACTCACACAAAAGGTCCCCCATGGCTAATGCAGCTGTTGGCTTTAATAACTTGCATTAGAGTAAGCACATCCCTGGAGGGTAGTGCTCCAAGATGAAGTCTAACGCTTCCATCTCCCTAGGTCACAGCACCCTATCCTTCACACTGGCAAGCTGACACTTGGACATGGAGTAAATCTAGGGCACTGTGTGCTCATGTTTGATCGTATCACAGTTGTGTAAATTTCCTTCAACACTGTAAAGTTATGCCTTAGCTGGCTCTGGGCGCGAGGTGAGTGTGCAGAAATATTTGCTGCATGCAGTGTGTGTGTGTGTGTGTGTGTGTGTGTGTGTGTGTGTTCTTGATCTTCGCAGGAAATCTGACAGGCCAGAGTGCCTGCGGATTAGAGAGGCCTCTGTTTGGGTGGCTGCATAATTAGGACAACTCTGTTGACAGTGCTGCAAAGTGGCCTGCTTTTTTAACACTGCAATTTTTTCCCTTCTCTGTTTTGTCCCTCCACTTTAAAGGTCTTTCAATATTCAGCTTGGCCTTGATATAAAACCATACCTACTCTAAATGAACACATGCAGGGGGAGGTGGTGGTGGCTGGGATGTGGTAATGTGGTAAATGAGTCTGCACTAACTGCAGCAAAGGGGCTGGACTTTTAAAAATGAACTTAATGAGCACTGTTGTTATATTAGGCCACAGAGAGGCAGTGCAGATGAAGAGTGGTGGATTTACAGGAATTTTTGACTCATGTTGTTCTCCCTGAGTGTGCAGGTTTTCTCCCCACAGTCCAGACGCATAGGGTCAGATGAACTGGAAACTTTAAATTGTTAGATTTGTTAGTTTACGTTTCAGCCCTTCAGACTGACATGCAATCTGGAGTGATTCCCCCGCCTTTTACCTCCAGTAATGCATGCTGGGATGAGCTTTACCTCCCTGTGACCTTCAGTGGCAATAAGCAGGTAGAAAATAGATGTTTGGATGGATCCCTGGATTTATGGCCACAAGGTTAAAAGCATTACCTGCATAGATGGACTGAAGAAGAAGAAATATGGGGAGACTTTTTTCTTTTAATCTACAATTGTTTTCAAGCGAAAAATAAGTGTAAGCGAGGAATAAAAATACTCCCTGTGGGTAGTGCACATTTTCATTGCTCCCATGTGAGTCAGTCATTTCCTTTCATCAAATTCATCAGAGATCTCATTGTTTGCCTTTGCTGTACATTAGTGGTGTGTCTGTTTTTCCTTTGTCCTTCTGAGCTCCCCCCTTTATACTCGCTTCTTGTTTCATCTGTCTGAGCTGTTTGAGGACCTCAGAAGAGAGAGGAGATAGTGACAGATCCAGGGAGAACAGTTGCCATACTTACTGTAAACTACAACAACATGTCTAATTGAGCCACGCAGCTCTGTGGCGTCCTCTTGCCAAAACCAGTCAGGAATTGCTCAGTTGAACTATGATTGGAGACCCATGTGGGAGTGTGTGTGTGTGTGTGTGTGTCTGTCTGTCTGTGTCTGTGCATGGTGAACATGTTATGAATATGTGTGTGTGTGTGTGTGTGTGTGTGTCTGTCTGTCTGTCTGTCTGTCTGTCTGTGTCTGTGCATGTTGAACATGTTATGAATATGTGTGTGTGGGGGGGGCTGGGGGGGGCAGGGTTTGATGAGGGACCCTGGCTGTGCTGAAATGCTCTATGGCAAAGTCTGTGGGTCTGTTGTGCACCAGGTAATAGCTGACATTTCTTCATTTGTGAACCTAATTGCTGATTTACACTGCCTCTAATGGCATGTGAAGTCAGATCCAGACTCTGTAATGGGCAAGGGAATCTAGCCAGAGGTGTCCAAATGGTTCACTCCTCCTCTCTGTCTCTCCTCCCCTCTCTCTCCCTCTCTGTCTCTTCCACTCTTCTGTGGCTGGCTGACATCTTCTCTGCATCCTTTATTTATGCGCTCTTTCATCAGTATGGTGTTCTCCTGGCAAAATACCAAGTCAAATTGTCACTTAAGATCAGAGATGAATTTATCTCTCTCTCACTCACTTTCTTTTTTCTTTTTTCTTCTTCTTCTTTTGCTGTCTTCCCATCTTTCCAATCCCTTCATGGGATGACTTGTGCGGTCCCTGCATGCAGAGGCTAACAAACGGTTTAGAGATCAGTTGACTGGAAAGAATGGAAAGCAGGCTGGCGGAAAGCGAGTCAATGGCTCGGCTTAAACTGACACTAAGCAGAATCACATTGTACACCATTTCTCCCCTTGCATTTAGTGAGGATTATGAATTTTCTGAAATAGGACACAATATGTTTTGTTTATGATTAGGGAATTCAAAATGAATATTTTCTGTAGGAAACACTCCAATCAGTGACATAATAATAACTTGCAACATGATTGCCTGTTACCATTTTCCTATTTTATGCAGTTATGAGGTGGAGACAAAGAGATGGAGGGAGAGATCAACCATTTATTACAGCACAAGGCCCAAGTCATTTCCTGGAAATGAATACACACTGGGGTGTGATATATGGGATCCCCTCTTCCATGTAACGGCAATCTAAGTGTCCTTTATGATTTCATTCAAAATCCCCTGTCCTTGTGTGCTGCAACTAAACACATTAAAGGCAAAAATGACGGATGGCCCCTGTGAGTGTAAAGAAAGCAGGAGGAGGATACAATACGTATTCTCCCCCTGCAGGGGTGGGGGATGGGAAAATTCCCTATTAATTATAGTGAAAGGAATTTGCCTCCTGCATATTGTTCAGGTCCACTGGATGCCATGGTTGCATACAAGTGGGGTGTGTGAATGTGTATGTGAGTGTGTGAAATAACTCAAATGTCCCACTGTGGCATGGCAGTGTTGCACTAAACGGAGCTGACTTTAATGGCTGCCTTAATGAAATGCCTGGGTCCTAATTAAGCCCTCTCCACATTGGTGGGGACAAGCTAGATTCAGTCACTCTCTCACTCCGAGATCCCCGCAGGCCTGTTCTGCTTCTTCCTCCAGGACGTGTTGCCTTGACATCTAAAAGCTTCCTTCTAATGTCTAAATTGTTCCTGGCATGTATGTTTGTCTGTGCCAACATATGCCTGAGCAACAGTGCTTTGATAGCACAAAATCTACTGTCAGCCTCGTTCTTCTTGCGGCACACAAGCGCTGACCCACTGCAAATTTAATATTATTAATTAATTTATTTTTTGCTCATCAGGGGCCTTTCAAAATGGAGAATATCTTTGTCTAGAGTGATGTCAGGTGTGGTATTTCCCTAACTGCCCTCACTGTCCTCGCTCTGACATAACAGAAATACAGCCGTCTGTGAACGTTTCTTGTGAGTTGATCATTCGTAACACGTCTGTTCACTCCTTCACGCATTCAACCTTTTGATAAGGGAGTGACTTTCCTAAACACAGCATCATGAGTATGAGGAGCATGTCGAGTGAGCCGACCTTCTGGATGTTCTTTAGCAATGTGACACGTCACAGTGACATCTAGACAAAGTGACTCTTTGAGATATTAAAGGTTTTGCTCATGCGCGCACCTAGCAGTGATTGATGGTTCCACAGTCACAGCTTAGCTATTTTTTTCACCTTCCTCACAGACATGCACGAAATCAGTCATTCTCCGTATGTCACAAACAAACACTACAGTATAGAGGCATCATTAATTGCCAGAATGCCTTAATGAATGTGTGGTCTTGTCTTAGGTAGAACTTAAGTAAATATGAAATAGCGTGATAAACATCCTCTGATTTTATTTTTTTTCCTGTGTAATTGGCAGCTTTGACCTTCAGCTGCGTTGAAGTGCAAAGCAAACATTTGATAAAATCAGTTCACATATCTCAACAGCACAGTTTCTTCTCTTCTCACATCTATTTCATTTGGCTCACTTTAATCATGTTTCTCTGCTAGCTGTCACATATAAATAATGAGTAGACTCAAGATGTCTTTGATTTGCAGGGCCTTAGCTGGGTCAAAGCTCAATTGGCACAGACAAGAAAAAAAAAAAAGCATCCCACTTGCTGAAGGCTCATTAGGAGCTTTGCAGCGTGAAACCAGGGTCACCGGATGATAATGAGTCTTTTTTTATTGAAAACCTCTGGATCCTGAAGATCACAGTTATATATTCTACCATGATGGCAACAGAGAGAGGAACAGTTTTTCCAGATGACAAATTATATACTTTAGTTTTGGAAAAAGAGAGAGAGGAGGGCAAATAGAGACAGACAGAGAGAGAGAGAGAGAGAGAGAGGAGGGGGAAAAAGAGAGAGAGAGGGAGAGGACATAATATATATCTATGTGCCTCCAAAGCCCGCAGATGAAAAGTCACATCATGTCAGACCCAGTTTTGATGCATGCTGCCCACAGATGAGGCAGCAGGCAGATATACTGTTGGTAAGAAGGCTATTCAATCAACATTTCTGGAGGGATATCAACATCAATGTTTGATAGTGTCCCATGTAGATGAAAAATGCAAATAAATCATTTCTATCTTGCAGAGCTAACTGTGAGAATGAATGCAAAGAGCCATTAACTAAAGCAGAAGTGCAACATATGTCCTTCCTTTGCTGAATAACTTCTGTAAATCTCATATCTACCCTTTCTGTTTGTTTGTACCCATTCTCTGTGCTCTGTTTTAAATTGCAGATAAAATCATATACTGATTGAGTTAGTGCTGGTTACTCTCAAAATCGCTGGCTTCCAGCAACAGCGGTTGCGCTGTGGTTCCCTGGACACCCCGTGCTAATCTGATTCAGATGTGCACTCAACTGATTTCCACTTCTCAAGGTTTGTTTCTGTCTGCCCAGGCTACACAACAACAAACTCTAAATCTGTGCAAACACAGAAGTGTATACGCCTTGTGTGTATTTCTGTGTCCCCATGCATGCGTAAAACATAAGCTTATAGGATTAATACTGATCAATGAATACATATGCAACGGGCTCAGTCCTGGCAACACAAGGACATTTGGTGCATCATTAGGCACATCATTCCAACAGGTGCAGAAGGAGCCATGCTGTGGCAGCTCAAAAGCATTCTCTTGCAATACGCCAATGATATTCCTTTTTCTGGGCAGCATATATTATACTGCAAAAGCATGTGTCTAGGTAGTCAAGTATGGATTCTCATGGGCATAAATGCTTTCTATAGACCCAGGGTTATGTTCAATTGAAGTGGAACTTAGTTGAGGTCAGCCTCTATAAATAATGCTCTTTTTAAGAAAGTGTCTTTTCACAAGTTATCATCCTCTCCACAGAGCTGTTTTACACTGGCCTCAACCCCCATTATTCTGGCACATCCCAGCCCTCTCATCCCTCTCTCTGCTCGTTCTCCACGTGACGACTTCATTACCTCCGAGATGCAGGGATACCGGCGATAATTATTCATAAAAAATACTGCACCTGCAAATTAATGGAGAGTCGTTGTGCACTATCCTGGGTAATGTATTTGGAGGTATTTTTAACATGGGGTAACACCGGTGCACAGGTTAGGACCTGCAACTTATTAATCATATTCAACACTGTTTCAGCCAAGGTTAAATGTGGGTATAAAAGAACAAAGTGGTAATAATGGTGTCACTTCAAGGGATCTATGTTAATGCACGCTGCTCATTTCAGTCAGACTCCTCACTTACATACAGCACTCAAGCATTTTCCTATCAGCGAAACACTTCACTGAGATTTTGGTAGAGGCAATTTTAAATCCAGCAGTAAATTGCTCTGTGCTTAGAAGTAACATAAATGGTTTCGGACAACTGTAGCAAGGGATATGTTGTATTGCATTATGTGGAATATCACACTATGTATGCATGGTTTCACAGTCTGTGGTTGACCACAGGGTTTTTTCTTTAATTGGGAACAGTTACTGTATGACACATATAGTGTCAACCTCTATGGAATTAGGTGTTGCTATTCAGACATCTGTGGTGTGCATATGGCAGCGGTCGGGGGAAGAAAAGCTGTGAAAAAGTTGAGCCGTAGATAGAGAGGCAGAGAAGCCTCAGAGTCAGAGAAGGCTCAGGACAGAAGGTTCAGGTTTTGACATGTTAATTGCACTTCTGCAGCCAGGTGCAGGAGAGAGTTGTCATCCTGTAGGGTCTAAAACTGCCTGAGAGTCATAGCTCCACTCCTCTTCATTCACACCTGAAGGGTAGAACTGACACAAACAACCCCCCCCCCACACACACACACACACACTAGCACTGCCTGGAGTAGCATAACAGAATCTGATGTTTATCATCCCAAAGGGCATCACGTCACATCGCCAGTCCAACTCACTCCAGCTGATTGCAACAAACTCGCTTAGATGTAGCCTCACCTTCACATGCCACTATCCATTTTTAGCTCTTTTCAAGCAGCAGGTGAGGTACTTGTGTACCTTTCCAGGCATGACTGTAGTTTGATTTTTTTTTTTTTTTTTTTTTTTTACTATCTATAATTCCTGCAATCTAAAAAGTCTCCCCTCCCATGGTGGTACTTTCTGATTGGCCAAGAGGTGTCAGGATGGAGATTCTTGTAGTATGCATGTGAATGCGTCTGCCGCGTTGAGATTTAAAGGTGACAGAGAGCTTGCTCCGGCTGTAATGGCCAATATTCACAATGTGCTCTCACCTTAGGTAAAATTTCAAATGATTGCCTACACAAACTGCACAAGTCTCCGGGCTGTGCAAGCCCTGTAAGGCAGTGCCACAGAGATGCTGCAAGGCAACAGGAGAGAAGTCATGCCGTGGGGACTACCTTACTAAAGGTCAGACTGTCATCGTGGGGCAGCCACTCTAATATCCCCTGACCTGACCTTCAGTATCGCAACATTAGCTCCATTAGTGTCTAAAAAAGCAGCATGCCATTTCTATATGCAGGCACGTTCATATATATATGTGGGTGTTTGTGTGTACACCTGAATAGTGTTCATGCGCTTGTGTATCTCTGTGAGAGCAGAATTTTTCCAGCTTGCAACTGGCAACGGGCCCAGCCACGGGACAAAAGCTCTGACAACCTCAGCAGTGGCAGCCAAGGGTAATAGCCAAAGGTAACTCTACAAGTGCTGGAGTCACAGAGGCAGTTCAGAGGACCAGGCAGAAAGCAAGTACAGAAAAGCCTGTAAGTGCTCAGTATAAACTGCATAGGACCATGACTGCTCCATGTTGAGAGAGCCTCTAATTGGTTTAGGACCCATGTCATCACCACTTAGAGTGGTTTAAGATTTGCCTTCACAACCCAGTAGCCACACACAGAGTAAGTAGAGATGTGATGAGGACCGACCCTGGATCATGAACAGGTTTAATTGAAAGATCGTTTTTGATATAATGAGGTATCGCTAATCTCTGGAGAGGAACTCAACAGTAGATGGCACAGTTTTTATGTCTGCTTTTCATGCTTGGCATTCTGGCCATAACTGTCCACATTTCCCATTGAGCTCTCATTAAGGCAAGGCTGCTCAGGAGGTTTCACCCACTCTAAAACCTGTAGTGTTCATTCAGTCTTCTCTCTCTCTCTCTCTCACCTAGTGGAGCTTCATTTGTGGTGCATTGTCAATTACTTGACTTTTTTTTTTTTGTGAATGAGATACAAATTGTGAAGGGTATTCAGTGACAAACCTGGTCATGTCTAGTCCACCCAGTGGAAATCGTTTAGGTTCTGCAACTCTGCAGGTCTTTAAATCATGTGAATTATGTCTGACCTCTACTCTCCAACAGCTCCGCTTCCTTTGTAAACACTTCATGGTGGGAGTGCCCTGTTGTAAAATCGACCTCCAGCTGGGGTAAAAGTGTGGCAGAGGCAACGTTATGAGGCTGCCTTGTTGATTGTTTCTTTTTCTTTTCTTTTTTTTTTTTTTTTTGGTATGACTGCATTTCTTTGTGTGCACTGAAAATGGAAAATGGAAAGATTAAAGCTGGTATCAGATTAGAGAAATAGGAAAGAGCAGAGGTGCAGACTGGAGTTGCTCGGTGAATAGGTGGGTGGGTGGGTGTTTTGGGGAAGGGGGGTGGGTTGGAGGTAGAGGTGGGAGGAGTGCGGGGCTCAGAGCTCTTCCACTATTGGGAGCTGAATTATGGCCCCAGGCAATGCTGTCGGCAAAAGAAAGTTCAAGAGGTGTCGAAAAAAGGAGAGGGGTAGTCTTGGAAAAAAAAAAGAAGAAGACTTCACAGTCTAGTAACCAGGATGCTGAGCTGGATGTGGCGAAGTGCCCCGGGGGAGGCCAGAAGCGCTGAGAGACAGTAACCTGAGATGAGAGGTACCTGAGCCTCGGCATCAAACCACTCCTGTGATCCACTGAAGACGACTCTCTCTGTGTTGACTCGCTGAATCGCCAACAATGACTAACAGGAGGAGCGATCGTTACCGTCTGGTCAGGCCAGTCTAGCTAGTCTTGACAGACACCAGTCAGGCAGAGTGAATGAAGCTTTACAAGCCGAGTTTGTCTGTTGAACTTTTTTTATCAGGACTGCTTTTGGTATCCAAAGGCCCTTGTGGCTTTTGAAAATATATTCTGTTTTGATTTACGGATGTGTGTATACCATCTGTTGAGAGCAGACTGTGTATGTTTACTGACTAAGGTGAATGACCTTCCACTTTTTCCTCCTGAGCATGGTGTATATTTCCATCCCAAGTAATTTCATAAACAGCTCTTTAAATATATGAATCTGCTTAGAATATGACACGACTCCAAAGAGAAAATGCTAAAAGTAAAATGAGCCTTTTCAATTAGTTTTTAGGCTTTTTGCCCGCAGAGTTTCTGGCAAACCTTTTTTCTATCATTACCCTCCCATTTATATCACTGCCTTAAGTCCCCTAAATCCTATGACTGCTGCATCTAGCACAGCTGTGCACTTTTATGGCATTTTGCTAATGTACTGTAAATGACATAAAATATGACAAGCTTAGTTTTCTGCCAGCTCTTACTTTTATATCATTTTTTACACCGTTTTGAATTCCCATTTATTTATTTGAAGGCAGATGTAATTTTATGTCCTTGCCATGGTTGTAAAGTGCTACTTTGAAATGCAAATGAAGCTTTGATTGAGAGAATTTCATGAAAAAAAAAAAAAAGCTTGTTGTTGTGTGTGAGGTGGCAGTGTGAAAGCAAGTCCAATGGGAGATGTTTTGTGGTCCCATTTGGGCCCGGGTGATGTATTGCTGAAGAACCTCAGAGGCTGGCAGAGGACGTTGTAGGACACGCAGTTGAGGTTCTATAACTGCGGTTCCAGCCCCAACGAGCAGACAGTTATCTCGTCTGGTATGCTCACTGTAAACCACACCTTGCATAAAAACTCCTGTTCCAAACACAACACGGCTCTCCGCCCTTTTTCACCACTTTAAAGACATTGCCTACAGCTTTCTGGAAATAATGTTGTTTTTTTTTTTTTTTTGTCCATTTAAGGGCAGATTTCAAAGAAAAGCTTTGGTAATCCAAATGAAATTACAGGATAGAGTGTCTGCTTATTGCCTTATATGCACTTAAAGGTAGAGTGTATACTTGAAGGGTAATGGCTTTTTGCAGTCAAGTATTATGGTGGCTCCCACACTGAAATGGATCTCTTTACTCCTGTCTTGACAGAGTCCTCTTAGAGAAGGTGTGGCATAATGTAGTTCCGACTCAGGCCTCTTATCTCATGTCAGTAGTATCCTGGACACCTTGATAAAGCCTCCTTTCCTCCCTTGTCTTGTAACAACATTCCACTCTGTCTGACAGGTACTGTAGCTTGCAGGAGCCTGACTCTCATCTCTCTCCTCTACAGACACACACACACACACACACTTTTTTTTTTCCATTTTTTAAAAAGCTTTTTCCACTAATGTGGCAGATAGCGTTCACAGCGATGGACATGCATTTGAATAAATCCAAAGTGTATTACACTCATCCTCATCACCTGTGTTTGTGTGTAGAGCTGCTGACACCTTACAACCTGCTAACCAGACAAGGGGTTAAGTTAAGTAGACTCTAATGGAACACAGAGGCCATTATTAAGGCCTTGTTACTGGGCAGGGGGTAGTGACAGTTAATGGATTAGTGTCTATAGAGCTGCTTTGGAATTGCTGCATGTAGTTGTATGCCTCTGTCAACTGGTAACATTTCAGGAAATGTGGTCTTGATGTCCTTTCTGTTTTTGAGGTACAGTGCTGAATAACTCAGGGACCTCTGACCTTTGACATCAAATTCTGATCTGATCATCCTCGAGCCCAAGTGGATGTTTGTGCCAAATTTCAAGGCATTCCCTTGAGACGTTTCACAGATATTGTGTTCAGGAGGTGAAAAACGTGTGCTGTAAGGTTATTTTGACTTTGGCTTTTGACCATTGACCACCAAGATCTAATCACTTCATCCTTGAGTCCAAGCACATATTTGTACCGAACTTGAAGGAATTCCCTCAAGGCATTCCTGAGATATCATGTTCTTGATAATGGGACAGACGGACAACCCAAAAATATGCCTCTGGCTCCTTTCTGTGGTGTATAGGCGTAAAAATATGGATGTTAAGATCCCTGCCTTTGAAATACCCCCCCTTTGAAAATAACACAGAAGATCAGTGGCCATTATTTGAGCTGGATCTCATGAAGTCATTTTAAGTGGCGCTCTGGCATTTGTGACACATTTTATATTTTATTTTATTTTATTTTATTTCAATGTGACTGTGATTTGTTAAGCACCTGAATAAGTGTGGTAGCACAGCTACTGCTCCTCTCACTCTGTGCTGACAAAGACTCACACATTGACCCCGTTTTACCACATTTACAGGATGAAACAAGTTTAAAGATCGCACACTTATAATAGATAATTGACACTTCTATGACACTTTACAGAGGCACACAGATAGGAATGCATAGTATATATAATTTCCAATTCTAGTGCAGCACAGAATTGTAATACAGCTGACTTGACAATAGACAATGCAGGGATCATTATTGCAACATTTATGAGCATTTATAGTAAAGGCACAATGCCGGCGTTGGCAGTAATGGCCGTGGCTGAGCCGCTGACGTGGTGATTTAACCTGGCATTTTGGCTGTGGCAAGCCGCTCTTCCAAATCAAGGCTAAGTGGCGGATTCATCAGTGCCCTGTCGAGATGAAACACTCGCCCAGTGGTGACACAGAGATGAGGCCCTGATTGGGACAAATACGTCTCCCTCTGGTGTCAGCTCTCATTCACCGGTCTGAGCGCAGGCTGAAAGAAAGACAAATGTTTTGATTAGGGGTCTCTTTCAATGTCACAGCAGCCGGCAAAGAAGAATGAGATGAGGCTGTCTCCAAGGGAAGCAAATAGTTGACGACGATGAGAGGAAAATGGATGTCTCCGCTGTCTTGAGGGTGTCGAATGGGGATTTTATGAGTCACAGAAAGCTCAGTGAGGGCATCTCTTTTAATGAGGCCGCATTCCTATTTCCAGAAGACCATTTCAATTTCTGCTCGGAGATTGTTAAAACAACATTTGTGAAAATATCCTGCTCAGTTACCATTGAACGCTGTGCGACTTTCCACCACTGTCACATTCAAGTTTTTATGTTATTATCATGGAATTTGACTGAGATTGAAGCCCCAGGAGGCTATTAACATTTCTCATAGCAGGTAATTATGACATTGTTAATCAGTGGAGGTTTATATATCTATCTGTGGCTATGGAAAATAAAAGGAAGCCCGCTGAGCCTACAGTTTTTCCCCAGACCTAAGATACCACACAGTCTCTTAGCTCACCCTGCCAGCGATGACACAGACTTAACGCACTGTCTTTATGTAGCTGAATATTTCCTCATGAAGAACAGAATGTCGATGGCTGTGCTCTGGAGCTTACAGTGAAGAGAGTCAGTGGAAGAAAAAAAAATATCCAACATCGCTTTGCAAGAGGAAGCTTTGACAGACATGATGTGCATTTCAGTGGGATCTTGAGAACAGTAAACAGCTCAAAGCGCCTTCACTGTTGCACTGTAAGAACCTCTTCTCGGACAAAATAGTTTTTGAGAGTGCGGCTTATTTATGGAGCATCCACCCACCCGCCAACCCACCAGCCCCACCTGTCAGGCATTTGTTCACCATTTTCTTGGGTACTGTGGGAGATATAGGCTAGATATGACCATAAAACAATGCATTATGTTTATTAACAGTAAATTTTTAGACTTGTGGAGGCGTTTACTCCATTCAGATTTGTTGCTGTTCTGGATGAAAATCCAATTTAAGCATTTGGATAATCTTGCATGAATTACTCATTCTTAATGAAGACATTCTCTCTGTGTGACCTCACTGCAACAACATGACAACTTGTAAACAACCTCTCTTTTATTAAAACCCATATAAGAAGTGGACACCCTTCTTAAAGTGTCTTCACAGTCAGATACATCCCTTTTAGCTTTATTGTCCAAAGGCTCTGATATATCTCCTGATTTAATCTCACTTAAAGAGAAAAAAAATGCTCCAAGTCTTGAAAGTCAAGGTACACTTTTATCTTGTCAGCCCTACAAAATATGAGTTATGGCTGGACAAAAGGCAGCTTAATGTGGCTTTCTGTGCCTGTGACATGTCATGTAATAGAAAAATGGGTCTCCCTCAAAATATATGATATGCCCTATTGGTCTAAGGCCCTCTCTACACCGCATCCATCAAATCAGCCACCTGAGTCTGTTTCAAATGCTCATCATTCCTTAATGAACATGATCAATCCCAATGTAGCCTCACTTTGAACACCCTTTAACTCTTCACCCTGCACAAACATCTTCCCTTTGCAAATCTTCTTGTCATCTCATCTTGACGTCTTTACATCTACACTTAGCAAACACTCGAGTGCTCACGTGTCTGCAGTGAGACAACAACAAGGCCGGCTTTATGCTCTCAAAACAAATACTCATATTCACGCAGATACACCTGCGACAGGGAGCGCTGAGGAGCCAGGAGGCGATGAAGTGGTGAAAGGTGACAAAGAAAGGGTGCACTGATGGAGTGGAGAAACAGAAGGACCCCTTCCTATTCAATCAGGCCCCATCTGAACTCCCAAACTCCTTCTCTTCTCCATCTCCCTCACTCATTTGCATCTCTTTTATGTCCCTGCTTCCCATTATGCAAAAGTATACGCTAAAAAAGTAGTCCGGTTTGCAAAGTGAGTCGCTCCATTTCCCCGCACTTTTTTAATCAATACCAGCCAGGGGAGGGGGGTTATGGGCTGTTCGGTCGCATTTATGCTAACTAGAATATTTGAACTGTTCTCTTTGAACTGTAGTTACCTTGGAAACCAGCCCACAGGCGTTGCTGCTTTATAACAGCAATTACAATCAGTGGCCAGCTAGGTCTTGTGCTAAGAGAACAAAGCACACGTACGTCCAGTAAGTAGACTACTTTGTGTGTATTGTTCTATTTCACACCACTTGGACTGCTCAGAGGCTGACAACCTTGAAGACCTTTACACTTCATTAAAGCACTAGCTCCCTTTATCTTTTATTGGAGATGTTCAAACAGATTTGTTTGTTTTCTGTGCTGGATTTTGGAAGGCGGTTAAAATCCATTCCATGGCTCATGATGCTTTGATGACCTGTGGATCCAACTGTATGCACATTGCCAGAAAAGATGCAGCCTAGAGAGATTTAATAAACCGTTTGTGGCCCCTGTTACTCCGGTTTCTGATGTCCATGAAATCTCACTTCTTCTGGCCCGTGTAGCTGATGATAAAGCGAGTGCCTGCAAGGCCTTCCTGCTGTTGCCATTTGTAATTTTTAGAAGTCATCATCGGAGGTGATCCGTCTTGATTGTGCCTTGGCAACTGTCATGCTCCACTAATGCACAGTGTGAGAGAGGGCATAAATACAACGTCTTCCGGCAGCACTGATGTTTATCTTCCCTGCCTCATGAATTTGCATTCCCACAGACAAATTTTACTCATAATGGCAGGCATCACAACACAGATAGGCTCCATGTATTATCAGTCTGGATACAGTGTTTGTTTTACAAGTGGAAAGGCAGGAATAAAGGATTTGAACATCGTGATGAGGACGACAGATTGACAGTAATACATGCCTCCTCAAATGGCCTTGATAGAACTTTATAAAATACTTATTATCTGTAACCATCTTCACCAAACAGCACAGTAACATCTTCAGCTGAATATCAGGGATACTTTTTTTTCTGTTTCTGTTTTTATTGACTTTTCAATGCAGTTTTAATGTCTTCTTAATGTATGATTTTAATGTATTTCCATCCCTCTGTAAAGCACTTTCAATTTCCTGAAAGTCTGAATAGGTCCATATAAGTAAGCTTGCCTTGGCTTGCCTATTTATTAATGAAGAAGGCCATGTAACAAAAGCCCTATCTGCTGTGAGAATTACTGTGGCATTCCATGTTACAATTTGTGTTGAAACCTTGATGGAAGCAGGTTCGAAAAGTTTGAATTCCAGCATCTGAATTACCATTATCGCGGTGAATACCAGGTACCACCCAAAGCAGACCTACAATGAGCGCTATGGCAAGTATTTGAGGTCTTGTCATTCACTTTCAGAAAGTTTGTTCACTGGCCATGTAATGTTTGCTTTTCAGAGCACACTGTGGGCAGTTTAGAAGATAAAAGGTTCTAAGGAGTAGACCCTTTTTATGCATGTTGTAATGCTCATGGGGTTTTGTATTTGTTTAAGCCAAAAGGAGGAGATTGTAAACAACAGTGAAAATGTATCTTTTCAGGAAGCTTTCTCTAGTAGAGTTGTAGAGCAGTGGAGTTGTCCACATGAAAGACAAACTTACATTGACGTGTGTGTGCATCACCTGTAAGAACGGCGCCACAAAAAACTGTCAGAGCAGTGCTCTGCTGTGTCTTGGTGTTTGGCTGCACTTTGCATAAAAAAAGCTTAACCTTGGAAAATCTGAAGATCGGAGCGCCAAGCCACAGCACAATGGATGTGGCACTGCACAGCTGTAGCAACACGTGTGTATGTGTTTTATAAGATCTGCAAGAAAAAACAAACAAATTAAAAAAAAAACAAAAACATTGTTGATCGTCCTCTCAATCACTGATTGCCGATTGGCACAAGCCAGAGTGAGCCCACTCTGAACTACGGGAGCCCAGCAGGGAGCATCAGTGGCAGATGTTAAATAGAAACTCGATTTTCATTCAAACAAATCGACCTCAAAATCAATTTATCACCCAGCCCTTTGATAATGTAATCTCTTGACATTTTAAGGTAGGCAGTCTGCAGTTTGTGTGGAGACAATGCTTTTGTTAAAGGCAGGATGCCATCTCAGTAAGGTACATTTGTTCAGTCATTAAGGGTCATAAACATCACCAGTCTCCTTCACTTCCTGTGGTTGTGAACATCTGAGACCTGACAAATGTACTGCTTCTCATCATAACACGAACTACAACTTTTGAGCTGTAATATCCAGATAACGTCTCCACTGATCACTTCGCTCAGAGCGTTATTCTCGAGGGATGTGACATTAATCTAAGAAACCTTTAGAAGAAATTTGCACGTGTTTTCTCACAGAAGGACCCATATTCACCATGAAATCACGACACTACTGCCTGACACAATCCTGCTCTAGGAAAAAAAAAACTGACACTCTTTGGAGGAAATTGCTAGAAGACAATTGCGGCTCCTTTCTTCTTCTTTGGCAGTTTTGGCAGCCCCGTTCCCGGTGCACCTTGCTGATTATGATAACAGCGCCACCACATCAGCATATTGCCGCAACTGCACTTACAAATGACAGAAATCCACAGAGTGCAGTGCTTCTCAGAAAACAGTGTTTTCCATGATGACAGCCGTCAGAGTTTCGTCGACAACTGGAGGTTGCACGAAAGTTGACAGAGGCGGCCGCCTGGTAATTCCCTAGCAGGAAAAAGCCTGATTTTCAGTCACTTTCATCCGCAGAGTCGGTGCCTGCATTGCCCTCAGACTTAACGCTGAGATTAGTGTGCTATGACATAGTATGTCTTGTGCTGCGTTTATGTGTAGTGCACTGGCTTTGCCATTCATCTCCATTTATTATGTACATAAACATTTGATATTAGAAAAATGCCATATTATGATTTAATGCAGTTCAAAGAACTGAACCTAAAAATCAAAAACAAAATCATGCTCTAATGCTCTAATTACCTTATTAAACCTTTCCATGTAGTAAATCAATCCCAGCCAATCAGTGTTATTGAGTGACTTATGTTGTGACCCTTTACTTCTGAATTTATATTATGAATAAATGAGATTATAAAACATAGCTGTTTGAAGCATGACTCTCGGTGGTTATGACTGGTAATTAGTTTGCTGATCCCTGCCAAGTTTCTGTCACACATTTGCAGTAATGCTGTTTAACACCTCTGAAATTGGGCGTGCTTCCTTATTTCAAATCTGTCTAAGTGTTTTTTATCATCATTTATCACGAATCTGAAACTGGCTTTCACAAACATGGATGGGAGTCATGTAACCACAGGCAAGATGGAAGTCACCCTTTTGTAGTTTCTATCGTCCGAATGGATTGATGAAGCTCGCAGCAGCATGCTTCACTGATGGTGTCAAATTAATGATTATACTGCAGATAATTAAAGTGCACAAATCATGGACATTAGACCTACAGTAGTGAGACTGATAGTATGCATGCTTGAGTTGTGGGGATGATGACTAATCAGTGGCTGTTGATGAAGGACAAGTATGGCACGTCAAAGGAGTGGGAGATCTGGTGAAGAGATGGGGGAGGGTGTGGACTGCAGTAGGCATGCTTCAGTGCTGGAGAGATAAAAGAGCTAGAGAGACCAATCCATATTTCAAGTGATTTCTGTTTAGTTTTGATCTACAGGCTGGAAATAAAGACTCTTTACAAGTGTTAAGTTACAACTTACAGAGCCAGAAAAAGAATAGAGAAAAAAAAAGTCATCATGTACTCAGAAAGTCTACCCATTTGTTTCCTGTTGTGTGCATCTCCTTTTTGTGCTTTGAACAAATAGCCCAATAGAGGCTCCTGCAGGGAGAGTGGATGATATTTTTTCATTTGACTTAGGTCTTGGTCGTCGTTGCAATAGGATCTATAAGAATAACTTGATTTAGTCTCTATATTCTCTAAAAGTATCTAACACCTGTCCCCTACGGCAGCACCACCAATGGACTAGAAGCAGATAAAGATAAAACTCCACCCCTCATTGCCCTCCACCTGTTTCTCTCTCTAGTTGTAGCAGTTTGAATACTGCTGAACTACCACTAGCAATGTGCTAAACAGCACAATGCATTGTCGTTAGCTACCAAACCAGAACAGATATGACAAACTCACCAACTTAACCATATTCTGGAGTCCCCCCTGCGAATTTAAATTGCTGGTATGAAATGGGCAAGACAGAGGGGTAATAGTTTTTGATAATGATCCTGGGCTAAGCTTTGGGTCTGTGTGGACACATGCCGCACAGACAGCATACTGATTATTTCTCTGAAGTGGGCTGGATGTGTGTCAGTGACGGTAATTTCCAGGCGCGATTGGCAAAAAGCGATGAAATTGGGGGCAGTTAGCACTGAGGGGGAAAATAGTGCTGGAGTGTGTGGAAATGCAGAATCCTTCCAATGGTAAACAAATTATCTGAAGTGAAATGACAACATTAGGGAATGCAATTCACCAGTCCACATTATGAATATGGCTCTGTGCGCAGCCTTTAACTACCTGCGTTTTTACCACTATTTCAAACGACTGGGCAACCCTTATCAAAGATCTCTGGCCTCACCTCCCTAAATGCAGGGCATTCAATCAAATCCAACATGGATCATAGTCACAGTGAAAACTCTGCAGTATCGGCCAACGCGTATCATCAGTGTCTGTGTGTATAGTGTTTGTTTTACCAGAGGACACACAGGCATAAAGAGCTTGGACATTCTGATGAGGAAGACAGATTGATGGTGATATGTGCCTCCTCTAATGGGCTTGATGGAGCTTTATGAAATATTCAGTATTGGTAACTGTTGTAACATTACCAGCTGCATCTAAGGGATTGCATTTTTATATTAATGAAGAAGGCCATGTAACAAAAACCCTATCTGCTCTCAGAAATAGTGCCGCATTCCATGTCACAGTGTGTTTAAGTGTTGGTTAAAGCAACATGGATTATGGAACTTGAAATTTCACGATCTAAGTTCCCATTATTGTCATTGATGCTGTTCCTTCACTATCAATGTGTAAACCTTTTCCCGTGGCATCATGTCATTTTCACACACTGAAGGCAATAGTTGTCAGAATGGCTCACGTTAAATAATGTATATCTGTGTATATATAGTACTTCAGACCACAATCAAACATTAAAGTGAGGGATAATACATGCACATTTGCAATAGGATTTACCTTTGTGATCTGAATACATGAAAGTTAAAGAAAGCTTTGGGTGATTGAAAAATGTAGAGAATGTGCCTCTCATGTTTTTCCTGTCTCTTTTTTTCTCTCTATTGTCTGTAATAACTTGAGCGTTGTTGACTTAATGTTGTTGTTGATTTAATTCATGATGATTGTCATGTCATGAAAGTGTGCACAGTCAGGCATACCCGTGAAGAGGATGTATAGTATAACCTTGTGCTGAGGAATGCAGTCACTGTGATAGGCCCATGTTTGAAGAATTCCCTCTAATCCTGTCCTCCACTATGACCATTGCTGAAATGATCTTTCTTTGCACATCATAATTGGATGGGGGGTAGGCAGAGAAAGAGTACGATAGAAAAATGGGCTACACTTTTATTTTCTCCATCTAACACCTTGACCCTCCTCGTTATGTATGGGAGCGCATCACCAGAATCTGCAGTGTGTCTTTAAGAAACAGTGGCTGCTGTTGGATAATAGGTGGATAAGCTCTTATGAAAGATTTGAGCAAAAAACATAATGCTCGATTTAGCAAATCCAAAGAGCTGAAGTGAAACATTTCTCTATCATTGTCACTAATCTTTCCCGACAGTATGTGAAAACAAACTAAGTAGATATGTTTTTTTCTTCTTCTTCTGATTCTTTTTTGAAGTTCTATTCATAGTGCAGGTTGGGCTGTTGCTGAGTGAGAAAACCCAGGGGGCTGTCTGTTGTCTCTAGTGACAGACAAAAGGTGTCTGTTTCTGCTCTGTGTGCCCACACATTTACAGAACCTAACCCCTGAAGTCAAAGCCCATTTATCTCACAGCAAATTGGCATGTCTAGACAGTTTTTTTTTCATTATATTATTTATTATTTTTCCAACCAAGCTCTCTAGTAAACCCCATTAGGAAGTTTAATAAAGCGTTATTAACATGGATCTCCAGCTTGGCGGGCACCTGAGCACAATCACCCTCCTCCCATCCTGACAGAGTCTGCAAAATGAGGTGCTTAATTGTTAATTGGGCATCTTGTGAAAATAATTTTCATGAAGAAGTGTGTGTCATGCTAGCCAGAGAATAAAGACGAGGTACATTAGGGAGGTGTTTTGTTTTTTTGGCCAGCACTGTGATGCGCAGTGAAGGATAAATCTGCCAGATTTGACAAAGATTTATTCCGTGTAGATCCACCTTGATGTAAGTCCCAGCCGTCTCAAACACATCACCTCCAGGTCTGTACCATTACGAAGGCACATTTGTTGCAAGACTCGTCTAAGCTTTAGATTTAACGAAGGGGTCGTGTTTTAACTGCTCAAGTGACAAGTACAAGCTGGTGTCAGCTACGACTTTGATTCTTTCTTTCACCGCTGTATTTTAATAACTATTTTAGGGAATCAATCAATAGAGCTGAGAGAAACTTTAAAGAAAAAAAAAGCCATGCACAATATCATACAGAGGTAGGATGTTACTCCAGTTCAAGAAGGGCAGAAACCCCTTTGTCTGAGGCCACTCTTCAATCTGAGTTCTGATTGGCAGGTAGTGGTTACTCTCCACACTTAGAGGTAGCAACGAAGGTTTTTTTTTTAAAGGGTCAGCAGTTCCCTGTCACATTTCTGTAACATCCAACATAGAAAAATGTTGGACGCAGCTCAGCAGTGTTATTTGCCACATGGTTAATGTTAATGCTTTTCAAACTCTAGTCACTACTTCTAAGTTCTACTACTGCTACATTAGCATTAGCAGCTGTTCACTTGCCACTGTGGAACAAACAATGTGAGTTCAGCACCACTTGTCAAAAGCTGATGTTCACCCTCTGGTGGATTCCTCTACTGAGGTCAGCATGATAACTAGCCCAAACACCAGTCCTGTAGCAAGTCACCATGGCTTCCAACCTGCTATGGGGATGTAACACAGCCCAGAGGGCGTATTATAGCCTCCTGTCTTGTAAATGCCACGACAGCTGAAGTTCTTGTCAGTCAAACGACAGTCACCACCACCCACGCACCCACCCACACCTGGCAGAGGAAACTTACAAATAGCCCCCTTGAAGTCATGCAGAAACTACAGTGGAGGTAATGGCCTCTGTGTGTATTTTTCTGTGAAAGATGTGTTATTCAGTTGAGTACAGTTAATTAATACTTTTGAAGAGGCTGTTTGAGAAGTCAAATATTTGTTTACAACAGTTCCAGGGCAAAGCGTGACACAAAATTAGCATGAACTCCTACTGCAAATTTCAACAACATCAAACGTACAAAACAGCTTAGGATGTTTTTTCCACCTAATTGAATGCTGTAATCAAGCCGATACTGTGCTAATCTTCATGGTAAAAAAAAATGCGTAGCAGCCTGACAGGTAACCTGTCTCTGAAAAATAATCTCCAGTCTGTTTTTTTCTTTTCTTTTTCTTTTCTTGATTACATTTGAAACCAGAGAAGGCGGACAGGAGTAAGGATATAGGTGGGGCATGGGAAGTACGCAGGCCTGTGTGCTGCCAACGGAGAGATCCCTCCAACATTAAATCAATTACAGCACAGGTTGAACTGTTTGATAATATCAGTCATGACTGAGCAGATACAAGATTCCCTGGCGTTCACTGTGTTTCTTCAGAACATGCCAGGAGATCTGTAGAGTAGCTGTCTATATGTTGGCGTGCTTCATCTGTGTGCTGACTGGGTAGCAGAGTACAGGCGAGATAAGCTGCTCACGTGGGAGCACAGTCAGGGCTGAACAAAGCTGTCTAGGCTTGAAGGGCAATACATACAGTGAGATAAAGTCTCACCTTAATGGCATCAGCCACCGTATATACATGCACATTTACAAAGGGTCTGGTCATCCTGGGAGAAGCGAGAGAGTCTCAAGATGATGAAAAGCTCATTACAGTACACAATATGCTTTCAGGTACAGCGCATTATGTTGGTTTAGTAATAGATGTATATTAAAATGAGGCAGCGTACAGACTTGTATATTACTGTGTATGTTTGTGTGTGTGGGGTGCGTAGGCGTGTGTGTGTGACACAGGGGAGAGTGTATGCAGAGCACGAATCAATATGGAAACTTCTGCTTATCGTTAACAAACTATCCATCACCTGGAATTCAGTTCAAGGCTGAAAAATGACTTGCAGGGGCTCTAATGGCATTTTTCAACTAAATTAAAATCAGTTTCCTGTGTGACAACCGCCTTTCCTATGATGTGGTTTGATATCATACGACAAAGCTCATCAATTTCCTTGTCTGCAATAGGATTAGTAATTTCCTTTGAATTTATAAAAAAAAAAAAAAAAAAAAAAAAAACATATAGAGAACAACAGTAGATGGCTGTGAAATGATACAAAGATGTTGTAAGATGAAAATGTGTTCCTCCACTCATTACTATAATTCACTTCATGTTATTATTCTATCATCTTTTATGTGATTATGTCAGAAAATGCATGCGTGAGGCAGATTTATATGCCTGTGTTTTTATCACGTATCCCGTGGAAACGAGGGCGATTAGGTTGTTGGAGAAGGAAGTAAAATGAACTCAGAAGTTTGGAACAAAGAAATAACTATGAACAGAAGTGTCTCAGTGAAATGTGTGAGAGCAAGAGACACTTTTAAACCTTTGCTACAATTCGCACTCTCAAATCAGACAGTGAGTGTCTGTATTAATGCACGTCTGCAGTGCACGTGTATGTGTGTGGGATTTAGTTGATAGGCAACCTGCCAGTGTTTCAAACTACACATCAGTACCACTCTGTACCCTCCAGTCTGATCCATAAAACTACCCCCACCTCCCTCCACCATACCCCTCCCCATTAACACACCCTCAGCCTCTAATGGAGTTCACTGCACACCACTTTCCGCCTGAACACGCTGTAGAGGAGTGCAGCTAATAGCAGTTGCACAGTTGGAATACATGGGTGTGAGCTCGAGTTAATGTATGCCACCAGTGCAGTGTTGGCAGACAAGATCGTGTTATCTGCTGTGGTGTGTACGGGCCCAGCCCATCTGTACGGTGACATCCTTCATAAATGAACCATGCCGAGCTGTGACGGCTGTCTCTAAGCCTGCGCTTCAGTCCTGGTGCTCCGCTGACACCTCTGATGCATGTACAGTATCTTGTCCCCATATCATGAATAGTCAAAGAATATGTCACATTTGTAAATCACCCTTTAAGGTTCTTTCAACCCAACTTTGACAAGAGGTTTGAGTGAAATTGGTGGAAATGGGCATATGGTGCACTTCCTGCCATTTTCTCTTCATTCAACACTTGAGACATTAAAAGCAGGTGTTTGTTAAAGCTCCATTTACTCTCCTCTTTGATCTTGAATTTTCTCTGCTCTCCTTTCTTCATTATATTAAAATATTGTTATGACTTTAATAGATTGGAGCTAACCTGCCCCCTCTTGGTTTGTTCTTTGTCAGGGGTGGAGGCCATGTTTTCCCAGCAGCCACAGGACCTGGTGGTTGTGGCAGGCCAGCCCGTGACGTTACCATGCACAATCCCTGGTTACCATGGTGTTGTCCTGTGGATCAAAGATGGCCTGGCACTGGGAGTTGGCAGAGACCTCTCTGGTAAGGAGCTGCATTTATCCCCCTGTCACCCCGCATTTCTCCATCCCCCTCAGTTTCCTCTATTAATTATACTCTCTAATATAACTGTCATATTCAAATGGTTGCTGTTTGTCATCTATAGCCCCCTCATGTCAGCATCCTACCCTCTGCCAAATATATCACTCCACAGACAGATAAAAGAGGTGCCATTACAGTGTGTTACAAAAGAAGTACAGCATTACAAGTGTTACATGAAACATCAATAATGATATCACACAACATGACCAAAGAGAATCAAAAATTCATTTATGTCACTGTGTTAGATGCAGGCCTAAACCCTTTACACTTTGTGTTCTGCAGAGAAGCACAAAAATCTGAATGAAATGTGAAATCAATAGTGGCACTGGTCTTTCTCTGGTGCTTCAGGCTGCTAAATGGCTTTTTGAAGAGTGGCTGGCATCCTCTAATTACACTGCACCTCATGTGTAATTGCCTTAATTGTTTAATTTGGAGTAAAAGTGACTACTGCACTGCCATTTAGTAGCCTGTTGTTCCGCCAGCGAGGCATTATGTATATTCATGACCTTGATGAATTCAAGGAAACACATCACTCCCCTACATAAACATTTACAACCTTTTGAAGCACTGAGCTATTGAATGAGGAAATCCATCAAAGTGCTGTACACCCACATCATTTATTGAAATGATCATTAAATTCTTCCAAAACACAGATCCATTCGAATTAGTGCATACACAACAACTCTATGAGGGCACAGGCTTTATTCTAAGCTTTCTAATTTACCTCACCCTTCTCTGGTCCGTGACTATTGGGGCATCAACAGAAATTGCAATTCAAGGCACAATGAGACAATGTCCAGCTTAAAACACAAAGGTCTCTCATGATCAGGAATGATTAAATATGTATTCCACTGGAGATTGAGGGTCTCTACTGTCTGACCTTTACCAAACACTCTTAGAGGCCTTCCCTGTCACTTGTGTGCTCTGTAATTAAACCTCAGTGGCTGACAGAGCCCCAGTAAAGCCATCCTATTCCCTCTTCAAGTCCTTATCAGGCCCAGGGGATGCTGAGAGGTTGCAGTAAACAATGGTCATGCAGTCTTCAAGTCTCCTTTGGAGGGAGAGTAGGCAGACAGAGTGCTTATGATTGTGAGAGATAAAATGAGAGCGAGAAAGAGAGACAGACATAATGGAGAACAGAGCACGAGTCTTTCAGGATATTTAGGGTCAGAGTGAAGAGATGTTTATTTTATGCTCGTGTTTTATTAATTTAACAAGATAAGACGGCAAGGATTGAATCTCATTTGCTAAAAACGGGCAAAAAAGTCGTAGGGAAGAAAACTGAGAAAGGAGAGAAGGTTGGATCGCAACACATTCCCAACACAAGGGAACTACAGTAGATCAGCCTTTAATAACATGTCTGTGAATAGTTTAACAGTCAGAGAGAATGCACAATCCTGACCTTGCCCTTATCCACAACAATTCTCTTCTTCTTATCTGGCAGAATAATCAGGCCCTAGATGCAGAGTGGAAGTGATCTTTCTCTCTTAAGCTGTTTTACAAAATCCACAGGGTTTTGTATGAGAAGGAATAGCTTCCTGCCTGCAAAAGATAGGTCGCTAAAATCAACAGCAAGACAGGGACAGGGGCTGAGTGCCTTCCATTGAGACAGATGACACCCCCCCCCCCCCCCCAAAATAAAGCGCTCCACAGCTGTCCTTTTTATCACTCCTGCCGCCATAAACAAGCAATGCATGCAGCAGTCAAAGAGTGATGGTACATCCACTGCAAGATGTACACAATGAAAGGAAAGTGGCAGCTGTATACATAAAAAGTGCAAGGAATCAAATGTTGCATGGAGCATTTCAATAATATAGGTCTGCTCGACTATTCATAGAAAGAAGCTGCGTCGGCAACGGCATGCTCCGCTTGGGACTTGTCTCCATTCACAGGAGCAGTGATTAAACTGAGAGAACTCTTTCACCATTCAGTGCAAGAAATCACAGCACAAAAGCCAATGATTCCTATCTGTCCCTGAATTTCCTATTCATTCCCCTTTGTGTCATGCTTTCCCACTCTAATTAAAGAAAAGTAAAGTAGCCCCACAGCAGCACAGAACATGACAATCAATGCCATGAATATGCATGACAGGAAATGTATGTGCTAAGCATGATGATGCTGACAACAGAGAAAAACACCTATAAGTGAATTCTCCTGGCTGAGTGTGTGTACATTATTCCACGCACTTAGGATATAGGAGAACAAGCTTTTGAGATGAGAAGCTGACAATTAGTAGATCTTCAGCAGCGTGCACGTGACACTCCAGTGTCTCATGAGAGCAAATTGAATGCTGGTCACCTGTTCACAGCTGAAGCTAACCTGTTCCTATCCCCCCTGGTGGATACACTCCATGAAGCAGGCCCTAGGTGAATGCTATAAATCACTAGCTCACGCCTGAAGTGTGTGTATACTTACACGCACATACACACAGAGACACACACATACATAAACATTCGCGTACACCATTGATCGAGCCTCAAGACAAATCCATTCTCCCTTGATGGATTCATTACTCCTTAATGGGCCTATTTTACATTGTTTGCTTTGGGTAACACATTGTGTCTTTGAAATTTGCTGAGATCTAAGATCAATGGCCCTTTATAGGTACACATCACATGTGCAGAGGTGATCAGTCTTCATGTGTGCCAGTGTAATTTCCGTCATATTGACAAAACGCATAATCAAGGTGCTAATAAGGTGGCAGAAACATATTTCAGTATGTTTGTGTTCTTTGAAAATGAGACGATAACATTCTTATCATTTACTATCCACCAAGAGTGACTTTGATCCTTTTGGAACCAAGCTAACACACAGAGATGAAACTGGAGCACAGCCACATCCTCACACAGCAATATTATTCTTAGGTTGCCAGAGGAACAGATGAGGTAATTGGCCAGATCATCTGTTTGTAAGGGAGAAATTTGCATGGTTTGTACCTTGCGAGATTTAAGATGAGCAAAACTAAAGTGCATTTCAAGTGAATTCTGCATCTGAGGTGGGTGTTTGACGGGCTTGGCGGGTGGGTTGGAGTCAAATCAAGGTCACATCACTCAGGATGTTCAGTGATCATTACCCTTGTGATCCGCAATGGCATTATTGCTTTGAATCTCATCAATGAACATAAAATTGAAGAGAAATGGTTCTCTGGGTGACCTTGTGCACATAATGGCACGTCTTCTATTTTAGGCTCTATTCTGAGCAGGAAAACAGGGAAAACTCCTCTCCAGTCGGCCGTTATTAGTATTAATATTTGAAGCTTTTAGTCGTGATCAGCTTTCTATTAACGCTGTTAGATGTACACGTTGTTTTAGAGAAGCGAAGCCGTATTTCTGTGTAGGCCACATTAGCAAGGGAATTCAGAGTAAGATAACATTTTATCACCTGTGTCACTAGTTTGCCCACAAATCATCCACTGTCGCAGCCGCCAGAGTTTTTAGGTAGCTCACCATTTATTTAGCCTTTGTCAGTCTATCTTCTCTCAGCTCTAACATTTATGTTTAGGCCTTCTTCTGTCCTTCACTCTCCCACTGTTCAGACCCTTAAGTTTAAAGGCTACACGTAGGAGGATGGAATGCAGAGAGTGGTTTAATCGGCTGTAACTCACCCCACCAGCATAATATGAGCCCACTTCATGCTCTATTAAAGGCAACCGGATTCAATGAAGCAACAGCCTGTAATTGGGCATTGAGCATTCGATGTGTTTTTGCAGTAGACAAATTCAACAGTGTAGAAGCTGGTATATGGCTGCCCAGTCTGTTAGGTTCTTTTTTGGGGCGCTAACCATCCTTTAAAACCTTTTACAGTGAAATACTGAAGTGTTTGGGGATCTCTGAAGCAAACATGAGTCATTGGCTAGCTGTTACTGAGAAATCAATATTTAACTCGCCAACATTTGTTGGCATCGATCCAACACTTGGATGGTAACTGATAGACTTTTTTTTTTGGGGGGGGGGAAAGGAAATGACAAGTGTGTGAGTCTAAAGCATGAAGTTTTATTTTACAAAGCACAAAGTTGGAGTGAAGCTTCCTTAAAAGTCTGGCCTTGATCTGCTGTAAAATTCACCAAACCCATCCACCAGTATCATCATTGATCAGTTACTTAAGGACCACTGAAGGAAAAAGCCATTCTTCTCAGGAAATTCTGTCCATTTTTTGGAGTGCACTTTTTATGAGCAGACATTCTCATTTCATTCCACATGCTGTATCCACAATAATTAGAAGATGGAGTGAGAGAACAAGAAAAGGGATCATCAGAGACAAGCAATTCCAAAAGCATGAGAAATGCCCCATAAAGCTTCCCAGTCAAGCACATTCTTCTTCCTGCTTATTTGCCCCGGTGGAGGGATGCACTCCACAGCACACTCGCAATGCATATTTCGATAATAGTTAAGGGGATAACTTTAAAAACCATCTCACTTGACTTGTGTAAAAAGCCCAGGTCCCTTGGATATCACTCTGCTTTCTTGCATTATTAAACTATAAATCATTTCACTGAGCAATGCTGAAACAACTCAAACACGAGCTGTTCCTGTTTACGGTTGCAGTAAAACATTGTTCTTCAGAATGCAGCAACCTCCACCACAGCTCATTAATGTTGCCAGGAGTGCTATAAACACATGCAGGAAAATGCATTGTTAGTAAATTAACAAATGAATCGAAAAATGCATTCGCCAATAAAGCCATGTGTTACTTTTTGATTTATCTTGTCATGCAGTGCGATTAAAATTAACATGCTCAGGCAAATATTCTGCACTGCAACATGGACACATTTGCTTTTTATCAACTCAAACCAAGTAATAGACTTGACTTGTACCTTTATTTTCTAGGTCAGTCTTTTCTAATCTTACTGACCATTTCACCCATTTACTCTCATTTATACTGTACATCACAGCCATATGCTCACTCACACTGATGGAGTGTCTATCAGGGGCAACGTACGGTTCAGTATCTTGCCCAAGGACTCTTTGACACAAGGCCAGGAGGAGTCAGGGAACAAACCACCAACCTTCTAATTAGTGTACAACCCCCTCTACCTCCTGTGCATCAGTTGAATACAAAATACTAACTGCACATCACATGACATAGTCTCCTTCATGTTGTACATGATAACACCGTTGTGTCTTTTTGTCATTGCTCTAAGTATGCAAAGCCTTAAAATGACAATGTTCTGTATCTGTTCTTGCTTTTGGCTTAATGAGCACCGTTTTGATTCTGGAAGTGACTAAAAAGAACAAATGTGTTTGCACTGCAGGCTATCCTCGTTACACAGTGATTGGCGACCACGGTTCAGGAGAGCATCATCTGCGGATCCAGCGTGTCGAGCTGATGGATGATGCCGTGTTTGAGTGCCAGGCTGTCCAGGCTGCCATGAGGTCCCGTCCTGCCCGGCTCACTGTGCTGGGTGAGTCCAAATTAAACACGTACAGACTCCAAAGAACACCACTACACTCGCACCAACAGCCTCCAGCCACTGGGGTTCAAAGCAATTCATGAAAAACGCCTCTTGCTCACTCGATCAGACTAACGTCATAGCACCTGTCTTCATAGGTAGCATGCATACAACCGTAGCATAAGCAGTGAGCTGCTTCTATTTGCTACCATTCTGAGTTCAATGACCAGTGGCCACTTTGCATCATCCCAGATATCTACACTCTTGATCCTAGGCACTGGACAGAAGCACCACCAAGCGGCCTCAAAGTTATGTGCTTCACAATAGTAAAAATGCACAGTGCGCATCCGTCTGCACGTGAATCCAACATATGGATAAATTACCCAATTTTTCCTATTTTACATTAAAACTATCAGAAATGGATTAGATCAATGCTAATGTTTCCCATTTGGAGATCCCGTGTCAATATGACAAAACTTTCACAGACTCTTACATTTCCACTTTAATTTCCTTCCTCTGTGTGCAGCCTCCATTTTCATTATTACTGTAAGCTTGAGAGGTTACAGGGTCTTAATTAAACTTTATTGGGTTATCATTCAGCATTGCCAATCTTGCTTTATTGGCTAACACGAGTGCAATCACATCTCTTTCTGGGGCCCTTCAAGTTCCCTGCTGCTTCCCGTCTCCCGCTGCCTCTCACAACCTCCCTCAGTGGAGGATTGCTGAAAAAGATAGCTGGAGTCAATGACAAAGCGAAAGCGAACAAGAGAGAAGGAATGAGGAGGAAAAAAGTTGCAAGAGAGAGAGAGAGGGGTGTCTGCCACGCAGTATCCTCGCCACGAGCGACTGATCCGCCTTATTGATCCAGCCTAATGAAAAGTGAAACTAACGATTTGTTGGGGAGAAGGCAGCAGGAGAAAAAGAGAAAGGGGAAGACAAATTGCGGCATAACATTTCTCTGGCTGCCAAGCCCCCTTGCAAATGGATATGAGTGAATAATTATGGATACTTCTACAGAGGGCTAAAAATGACTGTTGCGACTGCAACTGCAACTTTCCCACCTTCTGCGACTGTCCTTATGTCCATACTTGTTCAGATCCTTCAGTGTTTCGCTGCTCTGACATGGAGCTTTACACAGACACCTTCCTGTATGATCACAGCATCAAGGACAGGAGGCAAACACTTAACCAGAGTCTTTATCAGTGCATTTCATCAGGTGTTTTTGATTTCCGTATGATTATCACTGTTAGGTAATTTGCAGCTTTGTAGCAAGTGGGTGGCCCGATGGGAGTGCCCCCCTGCTCCCACACTATCGACCCAGAGGAGAGAGAGGAAGAAGTGGGGGGAGGGGGTGTCCCGTGTGCCTTTTTATCACAGCGTAACCTATTTTCTGCAGCTTGCCCCAATTTTTAGGGGCATTTACTACATTCTGCAATAATTATTATATTGTCCAATAATCAATTACTTTGTGGCACAAAGATTTGTTTAACTTTTGTCAAGTGCTGCTGCGCACTCACTTTCTCCATCTGTTAATGTGCTCCTTTGCATTAGAGGAAGTAAGAGAGACCAAGAAACTTCCATCTCTATAAGGCTGCTTTATGTTAGGACTGCAGGATTATCATACAGGCCTAGCTCTAGCGTTATTATACTCACGTTACTTGTCACTTGGATCACAAAAGTGACACTACTACTGACTATCCGGGCGGTAGAATAGAATAATAATTGTATGGAATTTAGAAAATATGATAGATCCACGACAACTGCTGCATCAGCACCACGGACAGCGCCCTGGGTTTAATGTTACACAACACAGTTTGGCTGCTGATGTTACACAAGTCTCAGTCAGATAAAGGATCAATGAGTCAGACAAACAAGACTCACACGTTCGGTAGGGGGATGGAGAGGAGGGTGGCAGGTTAACAAGCAGGATGTATTTTAGTCATCTCACTCACGTGGAGGATGGCAGTCCTACTCATCTGCCCTCAAATTGCCCACGGACTGTCACTAAAATATCATATTTACCACTAATTTCCAAATCATCCTCAGTGCATGTGGGAGGTCGGAAACTGCCATTTCATTTTAAAACATTTCCACGTAACTGCCATACACAGCTGATACAATTCTTTTCTTTTTTGTTTTGTTTTAATCCCCATGTCACTGTGCTTCCCTGATTTGCCAAACCTTCCACTGACTACTCAAAGTAATTAAAACAAAGAAACAAACTGTTTGCAAATGTTTGACTTAGGACGGCAAGCTACGCACAACAGGAGGTGCAGTAGTCAGCCTTACTGCCTTTAAATGAGAAATTAACAATGAGGAAAGGGAACCTTTATTACCTATTTGGCTGAGTGAGCGTGAGAGAGTTTATCAATCCTCCCAATAAGCTTGAATAGAAGGTGTTTGTTTAATCCCTGCCGAGCTACGACGCTGAATCCTGAACGCCCTGCCAGGGAGAACTCAAGGCTGACACACGCACAAGGTAATGGAGGAAATATATGCAAGGACTGTGTCACAGCAAACTCCTCGCTGTCAATTACTTGCCAGTGGTGACAGAGTGTGTCTATCGACTTGGAAGACAGCTACAGCCCCACACACCTATGCACACACACACACACAAATGCATAGGAATATACACAATATGCTTACACACTCATCCCCACACCCAGTAGTGCACACACGTCGACTTCCTTCCCTGAGCTGACAGCAGAATAAATCTTAAACTCTCCCTCCATCTTTCATAACTCAATATCAGCCCAAACTCCTCCATGTGCCATATCAGAGGAACTTCTCTTGACTTTGATAGGCTCAGAAATAACATTACACAAATATTTCCCAACACATAGAGAAAAACCTTTATCACTGCCAATGAATGAAAGCTGCATGTTTATCTTTTTTTTCAGCTTTTCAACGAAACGAATTTGTCCTTGAAAGACAAACATTTCATATGATTCAAAAATGAGGCCACAATGTATTTAACCATCCGCCAATTTATTAGAAGATATCTAATAAACAGGAAAAAGCTATCATTTCATTCAACACTCCAAGCTGAAGAGCGCTCTAATTACAAGAGAAAAACAATGACCACGTTGACATTTCTAAACAGTAATGAATTTCCTTCATCAAAAAGCCCCGCGCACAAAACTGACAGTGAACTTAACCCATCTGAGCGTTTTCATGGCTTGCAGGCGTACCCTCAGATGCCAAAGGAGAATCAAGGTCTTGTGAATTAGTCATGAAGAAAGAGAATAGAGGGTTTCAGGTCCAAAAAAGACCCCTGAGGCTAATTATATCCCTTGCAGCAAGTTGGCGCTGCTCCAGACCTTTGCTCTAATCTTTCTACCTAAGGTTGGGGACCACTAGAACAAAAGGAGGGGAGATCACTTTTGTTTGATTAAGGCCTTTAGCTGGAATACTTGTGTAAAGTATTTTTTGTAATCCAGAACGTGTTAAAAGAAATTGCTGCAAGAAATTAATGAAATGGCCATTGCTGTAACTAATGTGTGTCTGAATTGTCCCATGGACATGCAGATCCTTGGGTTTCTTTGTGACAATTACATTTCCATTATTTAAAATACTGTGTTGACAGAATGCACAATTATTAAAGCAATGCGTAAAGCAGTGCAGAGCACTTTAGTGCACATCTCTCTTAACTGAAGTTATATCAGGTATGACTGAAGATAACAAAGTGTATTCATATGATCATATGACAGTTGAGCTGCTGCACCAAGCTGCTGCTTGCCCATGCACCGAGGCAAAGTGCATGGGCAAGTGAGGATGAGGACTTTGGTTTAGTTTATGATACATTTTTGACATACTGTATGTCATCATAATTGCTTATTTTTTTCTGCTCCAGCCCACTGCCCAGTGCAGGGTCATGAGGTTCATCCTGCCGCCCGTGCTGTCAAGATCAGGGAATGCGATAGGGATTATCAAGCAAATAAAGAAGTGTTTCAAAGCCTGATGCTTCATTAGGAGAAAATATTTCCTTTTACTTTCTGCCAGGTTTTAAAAAAAAAAAAAAAAAAAAGAAAATACATTATATTCATTTATAATTTCACAAACACTGAAAATAGTTTTTAAAGTTTTGAGCCACTACAATTGCAACACATCACATACGCCATGTTCAACATGTTATGACCAAACTCACACAATAATGGTCCTTGTTATATCCTTGTTATTATGCATATATCATTGTGTAGGTGCATCATAATGGCTTCTGTTTTTTTCTACACATTGCTGATGAGTGACGACAGTTTCCATAGGCTGTTAGCTTTACAGTTGGACCAGTAGATCATTACATTATTGAACAAGATTTACATACAGCTGTTGTAGGGGGTGAGCCTCAAAGACACCTCCATAAGATCTTTCGAAATGTGATGGTGGTTGTCTGACAAACACTTTTTGATGGCGTGCCATTTGAATGAACCATTGTGAGCACAATATTTGTTTTCCTTTCCTGCATTGTTAATGTTTTGAACCCATGCTTCAGCAACTGTGTTCATGTTCACAAAAGCTCAAGGGTATCTTTTGTTATTGTTGTTTCCAATTGCCAAAGCTGAATCAGCCATTTCTGTGGATAAGTCTGAATTCATTATTTCTCAAGGATCACGCTGCCATCCTTTTAGTGATGAAGGTGAACTCTGAGGGCAGGGTGAGAAGAAAAAAAAAGAAAGAAATAAAGGGAACTACAGAAGAATTAGACGTTGTCATGCCAAAAACAAGACTGAAATGTTTCCCCATTGTGTGAACTTTGTCAGAGCTGCTGTCCATGGTGCTGGCTTTGTTCTCTTTTATTGTGTTTTCTGATTTACTTATGTAATGGTACATGGGATGGCATTTTACTAGCACTCCACTTTCAAGGGCAGTTCGTATTTTAAGATTTTCTTTTGTTGTTTTATGTACTTGTTCATGCGATGATGTAACTTTCCTGTGTTTACTGCAAGTATGTTTATGAGAGTAGCTTCTCTCAAGCTGGAGGGGTAACTTGAGATGAACTTTAGTCAATCTGCCGTTTAACTTCTAAGATTGCTATATAGACTGCTACATAACCAACATCGTAGCTGATTACTTAACTGTGTGGAAGAAGCACTGCGAGTTAAGTATCTGAATCCTTTAGTTGCCAAGAGCTACTTCTAGGGGTCGAAAAACGATAAATAAAGTGGTAAATATTAACTCTTGGTTTGCTTCTATTTCTGCCACTATGTTCCTTCATTTGAAGCTAACATGCTCACCAGCTAGCCCCAGTCTGGCTAGATCACCTCATCATTTTCTGATCTTGAATCTCATAACGTCTTGAAGACGTAGCACTGTTCTGCAGGTGTATCAACAAAGGCTGGAGCTCTTGGCAGGCAACCATCATAACCACCTGCTTCCTGCAAGAAAGCATGTTCAGCTGGAGCAGAAACTTACAATTAATCTTTAAGGAGTGGTATGAGTTGCTTTGTTACTTTACTATTAAGGCGACAGTGAGTAGGATGGTGATTTTTTTGCATGAGTAAATCCATGTGGTTTTGTTTGCTTTATTTCATCTTTTAAGGTAACAGAAAACAGCCATATCCATAACCCTCTGAGTGCTGCTGAAATGGTCTGTATGAATGTGAGTGCAATTCTGAGCTGCTTAAATAAAATTTCGCAGCAGTCCAATTACAGTATGAGTTCACAGAGAAGTTAAGTAAAATATATAAAAAAAAAGGCCTCTAGTGTAAGTAACCAATTTGTCTCTTACAAAAGTTAATTTCAGTCTAGCCAAGCATCTCAGTCGAAGCACGGGGAGAGATAAGGTGTCCTAAACGGCACTCGTTCTGGGAGAAAATATGACTCTAGCATTTATATTATACTGCCTTTTCTGCCATTTTGTCTGAAACACGAGATGGAATGATAACTACATCTATGATATCAGAGAGGCGGGGAACAGGTGCGTGATTATGGAAGACAGACTGTATGTAGGATGCTTTATATTATTATTTTTTTCTCAGCATTTCAGCAGAAGGAGGAGAAATGACATGAATACATCTGTGCTCCGCGAAACAAACGTGTCAGCTGTGTACAGGTGCTGGGCTGATTTTAATTCACACTACATAGTGAAGAGGTTCGCTTCAGCTGACTGTAATTATTGTTGTGAGCTAATAATCGGCATACAGGAAAAAAAAGCTAAAAAACCATATGGGCTAATAATTGGCAGAACCTTGAAATAACTTTTTTTTTTCCTTTAACTGTGTGTTAGGAACCCGCATTTCAAATCCCCTGCCTCCCACCCTTACACACACACAGATATGTAACACAACTCAGCCAGGTGGTGAGCAGCAATGTCAGCACCCTCCCAATCTGTGGAGAGCAGCTTCTGGGGCTGCACATGGCTGCGCTGTGACGGAGCAGGCGCTGCATGTCTCTGACAGTTCTGGCATCTCCCCACTCCTCATCTCATCTTCATCCTTCCTTCCCTCAGTTTTCTTTGGCACCATTCTATTGGTAGATTATGACACCAAGACTACCAAAAAGATTACCACGTCTTTCCATGCTGCTCATACCAATTTTTCTTTTTTTTGTCTTGTGTATGCCCCAGCCATGTTTCATTTTCTTGTTGTCCTCTCTTCCAAGCATTTACCTTTTATTTCCCCTCTTCTTCTGTCTCCTATTTACCCTCTCACTTTATTATTCCTTACCATGTGGCAGCATACTCTCCTGAAAATCAATCCCATGCTTCTGTTTTTTTTTTCTTTTTTATCATTATTCCTTGTATACATCTGCCATACAGTTTGTGATTGCCATCTGCTATTCTGTTTGTTAGAGTTAAATGGTTTTCTGTATTCTTCTCACTTTCATTTTCATTCAATCATTTCACTCCTCCACTTTGTCTCATCTTGTGTGCATTTGTGTACGTGTTCGCACACACACACATGGCTGAGAATCGTCTTGCTTTCAAACAGATGTATGATGACAGCACTTGAAGAGGGCCAGTGATTTGGGCCAGTGAGCCACGCATGTCTCTTGTATCCACCTGTGTTGGGTATTCCTCTCCTCTCTTTTTGTCTTCTTTTTTTCCTGATCTATCTATCACAAACTCTGCAAGCTGTCGCAGCGGGGTGACAGTCGGCCCATGCACATATTCTTCTGAAATAGACAGGCAAGTCAGGAAGCTCATTGTTGTTCAAGACACGTCTGCTGAAGCACAGCGTTACAGCAGCCACACATCGGCAGCCTTCCCCTCCCATATACCATCCACCCTCCTTGTGAGGAGCCCTCTCTCATTCATTCGCCTCCAAATTGCTTTTTCTCCCTTGCTCATGCTCCTGGAAAGCTAGGGGTGTTCACAGGATTTCATTGGCTGCTTTGGAGAAGTTCCCCCAAATATTGGTTTGGCCTGCAGGTTCACCAGCAGCAACGCCAGTTGTTACTAGACAGGAGGGGACTTCTCTTCCAATTCCAGCACATGCCATAAGCTGCCTCTCACATAAATTCAAGTTTTATGTTCTGTGTTTGGGGAATTTTATGTTCGCTGTTTGGAGAATTCATATGTATCACGGGACAAAAGGCAGCTTTATGTCCTCCAGGGTTTATTCAGGCCCCTCTTGGAGGTGACGGACTTACTGCCTTGTTCTATTGAGTTAATTACACATCAATATGCCTTGGTCTCATTTATGGATTTCTTTGATTATACAGTAAAAGTAAATGACCTCACTGAAGTCCACATTCTCTGACATCACTGTGTCCCAGATGGGTTTTATAGTTAAATGCTTCTTGCATTGGTAGGTTTGGAGAAAATTTATAAAAGAATTCTAAGTTTCACCTCTGATTGGCTGAGGTGAGGAATCTCCATAAAAAATATTAGCAGCCCTAAAACAAAATAGTGGAATTGCCTATCTAAGGGTTCAGGATGGGGTAATGATAGGGTAGGTTTTAACAGACCAATTGAAGTTCTCCCTTAAAACAAAAATACAGCTTGGAGCTTATAACCTATGTAACGAACTAGGATATAATGAAGCCATGGGTCGAACTCACTTCAAGAAATTCCTCTCAAATGATGAAAGTAATGAACTGGCTGTATCTTACAGCTATTTAAAAATCTTAAGTTGAAACCACATCGCCACACATCTTTGATTAATACAAATGTGAAAAAAACAGCACAAACTCCAGGCTGATCTGGTATCAGTTATCTTTCATCTGTATAAAAGATGAATTACGTGTGAATGTCAGCGGCTGTGTGTACATACGCCAACAGTGTCTATGTCTACAAAGGCCCGGGAGAATGCAAATTTGTGAAAGTATTGAAAGAGATTACATTACATTATTATCCCAAAGAAAAAAAATATATATATAGTGAGTGGAGCATGGGTGCATGGGTCTGCAGTGAGTCAGCCCTGTAATTAAAGAGGAGTGATCAATCTGTAGCACTGACCACACTACTTATGCCAAGTCCATCGAATGGCTGCAGTAAAGAGCTAATTTAGAACCATTAGGGACTGCTGAGTTTGCAAACAGCCCAGTAATGATGATGGCTGACTCAAGTTCAAGACTTGGCCTCTGTATAACTGTCAGACCTGGCAATCATAAGGCAGGCTCAGTGGAGGATCTTAGATGAAGAGAAGGAGCTAAATATCGATTTAAATTATTATTTTTCCTTGTAGTTCATTTGTGGTCATTCATGTATTCAGTCCACGCTCTTTCTGCGGTGGCAGTCTTAAAAAAGACGCCAAGGAAGCACGAGCTGAGTGCTAGTTACACGGAAAACAATTCCAGTCCAGGCTGTCACCAACTGTCTCCACAATGAAGGACAGAAGGATACAGAGGTATACAGCAGGATGGAGGCAGCCAGGCATGTCCTTCTTCTTGTCTGTTCACGATTCACCCTCAGTGTTCAGCTGGCAGGCAGCCCTACAGGGGGACATGACCTGAAAGTGTAGCAGTGCTCTATTTGGTTTGCCTGTGACCTCCTCTCTCCTGTGTAGCTCCTCTATGCATGGAATCATAAACTCCTCTTGCACTGTATGCTCTAACATCTCTCAATGGAGAATATGAGGTTGGGTAATAGAGACTATTAAAGGTCAAACTGACTTACTGAAACAGCCGACAAGGGTATAACAATGTTCATTAGTTGTGTCACCTTCTGACCCTTTAGCATGTATTTATAGACACTGATGTGTTCAAATATGTGTAAAGGAGGTATATTCGCTTCAGTCGAGAGCAAGATTCATCTGATCTCTCTTTCCCTGAGAGTTTCTGAGCACTTGTAAGCAATAATGGGAAAATCACCTCGCTTGAATCTTCTGTGAGTGAGCCCTATCATTCATATACTGTCAGCCTCTCCTTTCTAATCTTCCTCTCCTCACAAAAAAACTTTTATGGCTGCCTTATATGCCTGACATTTAATTAATGTTTCAGTCATGCATGCACGAGAGCTGTGACAGCAGGCCAATAACACGGGATCTTTGCAATCAGCTGTCACAGAGCCATCAAGGAGCCTCGCATTTGGCTAGTTTTCCTTCATGACAAACGGGGGAGCTGTCTCGCTAGCACTCTCTGTCTCATTTGCACACCATGCAAGTAACTCTATTCTTAGCATAAGAATAAACGCATGTGATCTTCTTGACCTTGTTTCCAATTGCTGATGAAGGACCAGAAGGTGACCACATTCTCACAGAGATTCTTTCTTACTTGCACAGATCAGCACACTCGGGTGTCTGATCTGCAAGTGCTGACCTGAGATTCCTCCACTTCTCCCACCCGTCCGCATATTAATGAATAGCAGATGAAAGGGAGACAGGCAGAGTTAACGCTGCATTTCAACCTCAAACACACAACAGGAACTATAGTGAGTGGGGGTTGTCTTTGAAACAGCAGATTTACTGGTCCAGTTGGTCAGAGTTTGTTAGTCTGGTCTAGTCAGAGTCCAGACTTCACTGTTCCCACAGTGCTCTGATTCACTCCTTACTCACTGTTAATGTGTGCTAATGGCTTGTGTTGTCTGATCATTTTGACAAGCACACATTTCCCATGTTTTAATCAATTATTTTATGTTATGCAAAGGCATTAGTCATAACAGCAAAATACCACCCCCATGCACTATTTCACAACAGCACTTGAAGACTAGGAAGAACAGAGAGAGATGTTTATGACCAGTGTCAGTCTGATGCTCCACTTTTTTTTTTTTTATCATGCTAGAAATAATGCAAGGAGCATTTGTACAATGGACTGAATCTAAATCTTAAAGTTTACAGTATCATCTCTGGGTGACTGTGGTTACCATGACAACAGATGGTTTAATATAAGAGCAAGCACTGCATCAGAAATAACTTGAGGAATTACTAGATATGCAACTTAGGAGCAATTGTATGAACACATGTTTTAATAATAATGAAATCACAAATAGGTGCAACAGCGATCGGATTTCATGTAGTTTCACCATGATACTAGAAATAGGGTTCAGTTACCTTGCCGAGGAGGTGAAGATGTGCAGACTGTCGCCAGGAGCTCTTTATCTAACTCCTCACAAATCTTTCCTCTCACTCCATTTTATCATCTTGAATTTTTAAAAACCATTTGCTGATTAGAAAAAATGCCAAAAATAACTACATCTGTTTTGTTTGACGCAGTTTTGATAAAGATTATAGGCGGCACTAATGGCGGTTTTAAGCATGTTGCGTTTGCCGTGGCTCCTTCCGAAGAAAATCAACCTATGTCTCACTAGTTTTAATGTCATGTATGCATCAGTGTGGAATAATTGGTTTGCATTATCCGTGACTTAATAGAGCTCTGATACAGCATTAGGGTGAAATAAAATTGAAATAAAACAGTGACTCTGTATTATGTGCTGCATCATTTCATGTGAAGCCCTTGGACACAGACCACAATCTTAGTCCAGCACAGGAACAGCAGACTTCACCATTAACAATAAAAAAATATGATTTAAAAAAAAAAAAAGTAATTACAGAAGTAATTGGATAACAACATTTTCTGTCAGTAATTTCACTGAAGAGTGAGTAATGCACAGCATGCACAGCTCTCTGGAACCACACTCTCATTTATGTCTACTATAAAGCAGGCTTTTTATACTTATTGTCATTAAATGTACAAAACAGTGCCCCAAATTAAATATTCTTCCTTTTCATTCATCTCAGTGCAGTCTGACAGCATAAATCTAACCCATAACAACCTTCCTTCCAATCACAATACTTTTGCAGGGGAATATGGCAGCTGCCTGCAGCCTTTGATTTCATCTTGCCCCAGATCTGCATTGTAATGAGCACTCAGGTCAATCAATAATTCACTGCAGTTTCAGTTATGAAAAAAAAATAGATCAGCTCATGGGTAAAACAGGAATAGGTCTTTGATCAGTGCCATTTAGAGGCATATATAGCACTGCTCTGATGCTTTCTTCTGTCTGTTGTATTTGTCAAAGCCTAGAAGGATAGTCTTAATTACATTTAACACAGACATTTATGTGTGTACTGTATGTTTAATAGGGAAATTTGAGTGATGGCAGAGCTGATTGTTGTTTAGATGCTCATGCTGTGAGCTTTTGGAGCCTCAGACCGCATCATCTACTGCTGGTTTTTCATTGCATACAGGATAAATTTATTTCTCACTGATTACTGTAGGTGTCATGCAGTCAGATCCTTGCAGGTGCCATTTATACATACAGGAGTTTTTTTTTTTTTTTTTTTTTTTTTTCTTCTTCTTCTTCTTCCTTTTTTTTGGCTAATGTGATTCAGCGTAGATTTTCAGCATCACAGTGTTATGGGAGAACGATGCATCACACCAACAAAACTAATGAATGTAAAAAGCAATATTAATGAAGACTTAACATAATGAATTAGCGCCAGAGAGCACTTATGTTACATATAGATTGAAAATTAAATTACATGTCTGCATGCTTAACTTCTAGTAACACAGTCTGTATTGATTTGCTCATAGTATGTATCCATTCATTATCATCTGTTTATCATGTGACTGACTGGCTCCCTCTTCTCTGTGTCTGTATCAATAGTTCCCCCTGAGGACCCAGTCATCAGTGGAGGGCCTGTGGTGAGCCTCCGGGCTGGCGACCCACTCAATCTCACGTGCCACGCTGACAACGCCAAGCCAGCAGCCTCAATCATTTGGATCCGAAATGGAGAGGTCCTTAATGGGGCCATGTACTCCAAGGTAAGCATAGAGGTGTGTGTCATTCCAGGTTTGTAGACCGACTGGGGACAGGGTGGGGGGTGGAATGGTGGGCAAGGGTTGCATGAGCTTATGCCACATTTTTTTTTTGTTTGTTTTTTTGCATGTTGCACTTTGCAGTTAATAACTACTGTAACTGCCTGAGTCATTGGCGGGTGTTTGCATCCAGACTGCCTTTATGAAATGAAATCCCTTGAAAATCCAGGTTGTGTTGCGATTACAAAAAGATGGCTAGCCCTTTTTTTTACAAATCAACTCAGACAAGCAGATGGCAAGATCATGGAACTATCAGTGACTTAGCATTTCTCTGTGGTGTTTTGATCTCTTCCTTCAGTGGCATTTTGTTGCCCTTCATCTTTCCAACCTGTTACAAAATCTAAGATGTCTCTGTCTGCGCTGGAATCTGCCTGAACCTTTTCACAGCACGGTTTGATTCTTGGTGACAGATCACGTTTCTGCTTTGAATGCCATATTTCACAAAAGTCACTGTTCACACCAGCCCAATGTCATGATCATCTGACCCCACAGATTCTTGACTGACATTAGCCCACAAGGCTAATCATGCAGTCAACACTGTCATGTTCTATTTTCATTTAAACAAAGGACATAAAGAGCCCAGGCAGTTTAGAGCACTAACACCTCCCCCGATTTCCCCTTGTTCCATGTGCTGCCTCATCCCATTATCGGCTTTTTTCAAAGAGCAGATAAATGCCATTGATTGGGCCAGGCCGATTTGAATAAAGTGATTGCTGGAGATGCCGCTTACCAATGGTGAGAGAGAGTGCGCTTCCTGTCTTCACATCCTCTAAGAGCACAGGCAGATATGAGGACATTCTGTGCTGGTAGGTGATGGATGTGCACATGCCTACACTGAGCTCAAGTATGTCCCTTTTCCCTCTTATCTCTATTGCCTACCATTAAAAAGCAATGGGTCCGATTAAAAGAAGATGACTCTTTTTTGGGGGGTCTGAAGAGCAGTAGGGGGACATTTTGTAAGCATAATCATCTGCTCTGATGGTCTTCTCATATCCCGCAGATGAGGAGGACTAATGTGAGCAGATGTGGTGGTGGATTCACCGAAATGGATTTTCTTGATGGTGTCATATCTAATGATAGCTGTGACCCAAAGATAATTTCCCACTAAGGCCTCCAAAAACCTCATCTGTTTGACCTCTTAGAAAACTATTCACTGGACCAGTGGTTGAAGAGATAAAACTGTGATTAAAGGTGCCAAATGCAAGGTTTTCCCATTGCTACACAGCCAACATAAGCCCACAGAACTGTTTACTTCCCAGTCTTCATGTTCATTATCAAACTTGCCAAGAGCTGTGTTCAGCGCCGAGCAGTGACAATTTCTTTTGCCTCTATATCTATCATTTCTTTGAAGGTAGCATGCTAACCAGCTAGCCCCACCCTGCCCCATCTCCTTATAGCATTTTGTGATAGTGAATCAGTCTAGCATCCAGTCTGCCCTCAGTTCAGCCTGAAAGGATGAAGAAGTAGCTGTGTATAGAAGATGTATACTAAACTCTTACCAAGCATCCATTATCACCACCATGGCTATCCACTCCACAGTAATAAAAAATGCATTCAGTGGCTGAGAAAACGTGTGTATATAGAGCACATATAAAGCATTTGCTTTACTATGATTTGATGCATTGGTAAACATTAGTTTCACAAAACAGGACTGTAGAATATCATGGAGGGGTTAGCCCAAATAATTAAGAGGCTCGTCACAGTAAGGTGAATTGTTCAAAAGTCAAGACTAACTGTGAAGGCAGAGGAAATTAATGAATAATGTTCTCTCTTCCCTCAAACACTCAAATCCCATCTGCTCCAGTGGAGTTGCTCAGTGGCAAACAGCAAAAGACTGTTTGTAATATGCAGCCTCCAGGTCTGAGCTGTGGTTTTGGAGGTGTGTTTACTTGCTCTATGATACTTTTGCACTGGAACGGTACAACAAATCATTTGAAAAACATGATGCATTCCCCAACTACAAAGTCATTCTCCCCCATGCACTACATGCTGTATTTTTCTGAATGCTCCGGTGGCAAGCTGAGAGGTGAGCAGGGGACCGGGGAGTTATCTCAGTGTTAGGAGTTGTAGAAAAAAAGAAATAAAGACCTTTTTTATGAGCTGGTCTTGCTGGCAAGAACAGAATAGCGCTTTTTTTTTTTTTTTTTTTTTTTTTTTATTGTGTACTCTCTTGGCTTTGCCAGCTTTGCACTATCATGCCAGGTAAAATTGCTAAAGTTGACACGAATTTGCTACTGTTGATGGATATCATTTACAGTACAGAAAATAATTGTTCTTAATTATCTCCATCCTTTTTCCTACAAGTGTTTAAAGCAGCTGGTTTCCCTGCCTCTCAGTTTCGTTATTTTTCTGCCCTGCCATATTAATGGGGATTTTTTTTTTTATGTAATTAGAACACTTTATTGCATTTTAATCATCACACCCACTGAGTAATAAGGCCTGAAAATACTACAAATAAAATAACTAATTCAATTTTGAGTGGCCATTAAACATGTTTTTTTTTGTAGTTGTTGTTTGTGTTTGAGACAGGTGTAGTCATTGCCAGCATTAGTGGAGAACATTAAAGCCAAAGGACTCTTTACCTTCAGCACTAATATGTTTCATTGTTCCAGTAAAAGATCTCTAAAGATTTTACAAACTAATTAACCTCATTTATTCTGTCTTAAAACTAAAAGTGTGATTTGAGATATATAACACTTCAATTAACTGTTCTCAACAACTTTTGTTTTTGAGGTGAGTAAAGTTAAACAGAATAAACTATTTTACCTTGGTGACCGAAAGAGCGGGAAAGGATTTATTTTCATTTTTTTAGGTAGAATGTAGACAATGTAGAGTGTAGTTCACTGTTTTAGTAAAGGAAATGCTGTGTGGTCCAGAATTAAACTGATAGAATAAAAGCCAGTAATATATTTGATGTCAAGATGAAGGTGTGTTGAAGGGGTTGCCAGGTTGTTAATGATGTTTAAATCTTGAGCTTTTGCTTACTTGGTAAATTCAGTACCATCCCTGGGAGGCTTCTTTCCTCCACATTCCCCATGACTGACCCAATCAAGGCTTTCTCTGCATGGCAACTAGGTCTCAGTGGGTCATTTTAATGTGACAGTTTAATGAAATACTCATAAAGGATGACTAATAAGTCTGTCTTAATGTTTTCTATCAAGTTAATTATTGATCAAATCGGGTAGTTAAAGGTAAATATGAGACTTATATGGCTTCATAATGGTGTGAAATTTACAGCGTTCATAAACTGGTGAACAAGCTTCAACATTTGCAAATAAAATGTCTCAAACTTAAGCCAGAGCCAGGAAAAAAACATATGCTGAAGTAGGTGACAGAGTAAATGTAATGTTATATAGTTTGCACATTTCATGGGTTTTGCATAGTAGCTACAAAATAAATGTTTGTCAACTACACATAGGAAACTGTCAGTGTTTAAATCTAACTATTTTCTGGCATTTGCTGCCAGCAAATATAATGGGACAGATGGTTACATTCAAGATATCTAATGTTTTTGATCATCACCACTGATTTTAATCACACACATGACTCATAGACTATTGTTTGGATTTTTATAGCCATTGCAGTTATATAATCAGTGAAGCAAATGCAGTTAATGAAAGATAGGTTGAATAAGGTTTTTGTTTGGTGAGCAAAAATATACCCAACTAATAAAGCGTAACTTCTAATGATAAAGTCAAGTCTTCTTGTGAGTATAAAATCTGAATAGTTAAAAGTTGAGTAATTTAAAGTAATGAATAGTTAAACTCAGTATGCTTGTTCGACTTATGGACCAGCAACAATGTGATAAAGACAGATAGAGTAGAGTTGAGGTCCAAAGTAAACACAAGGTCAGGTCAGGACTAACAATTAATTAGCTTAGTTGGCAGCACATCAGGTTTTTTTAAGCAGGTAATCTCTTTGGTTCAGCCGTTTTTTTAATTAGGAGTTAATTTGATCTGATAGGCTTTTTTAAGCCACAGGCTGGTCTTTACTGACAGGTCACCCTCCCAAGTTATTGTTAAGTTAGCTGGCCCCTGGTTCGTTTAGCCATTGTGCAGTTGTTGCGGAAAAGAAGAGATTAATTCAGAGCCGGACTAACCACAGAAGATGCCCCAGCAAAATACACAAAATTATGGTAAACAGCAGAGATTTTGGAAAGACACACAGCTCCTGCTGAATACTGAATGCCAGGAAACATTAGACTTTGTCTCAAGAGAGTTCACAGTTTCTATTAGCGCTTGGTAACACATTACACAACACATTAATCAGCTCGATAAGTTGAGGGTGGTTATTTGCTGTGTTTCTTTACCCCTCTAGAGGTCAGAAATCATATAATTCAACTTTAAACATATCTGAAAAACAGCAACCTTTTCCATCTCAATCTTGTTACTTCTGCCTTTTTTTCTCTCCGAGCATGGTTAAAAGTATTTTTCACATAGGCTGCGGGCAGTCATATGAAAATTTATCAGTTTGTAATGTGACATGGTGTTGAATTCAATGCAGCAGCGAGCTAACCCCTTTTCAAAGATTAATGACTTCAGACAGGTCCAGAGTGACGAGGGAAACAATCCTGATTGTGTCAGAAAGGATATTACATTGACATATCCCGTGTCTGACATCTAATGTGTTCTGCTTTAGAAATGACGCATGAACAAGTATGAATTTCATCCCATGGTTCCTCACATACAAATGGACTTCACAAAAACATGGAAGGCATCTATAATGTCCTTATTCTGCAGTGCTCATTAAAACCCTGAAACACTTGTTTATCCACAGTTACCAATGTTTTAATGTAATATGCCACTTAAGAGGCACCTTGAGGTGCATGAACTATGAAGTGGTTAGATGAAAAGATTTCTTTTGAAACGGCTTATCATTTGATTTTTACCATGTCCATGACATTTTAATTGTATTATTCAGAATGTGGTTTGCTTAAGAAAGAAAGAAAGATATGACCTTTACACTGGAGAAAATGAGTAGATAAGTACCACTGGTTTACATATGACAATGAGCCACAATGTGACTGTAATGATCAATGGGTAATGATTATAGTGGTTGAAATGTATACATAGCTCTCTTGAACTGCATGAGAACATTTCAGTATAGTGTTCCTGGCTAACTCATGAGATCTAAACATACTTTTTGTGTTTTGTTTTAATATTTAACTTATTATACTCATGTAAAGTAGAGAAAGAGAAGGTGGCACGGGAACTGAAATGCTGTATGCACCATTGGAATCTAAATAAAGGAAATATTCTTAAAGCAATCCATACATTTGCAAGGCTCATCCAAAGGTAGCAGTGCAGTAAAGCATGTCCACAGTGAGCTCCCCCTGGTCAGCGCAGTTTTTCTGTTTCTATATTAAGAAATTGTTTGATGTCCTTCTCCATAGCAGGGTGTTCTTTTCTTCAAAAGCACAGAGCAACAGCGAGCTTCCTTTAAAGAGATGGCACGGAAATGCATCTTGACTTTGTGGTTGACCACACTGTGTCCCATTGCCCACACAATTTGTTCTAGTCAGTGACTTTGTCTCTGACTCTGTCCCGCACTGGTTAACATAGACTCTCAGAACCCTCCCCTGAGCGTTTGAGGGAGACTGAGAGCTACTGAGCGCTACCAACCGATTCCAGATGGCTTCCACAATGTAGGGCTCAGAGGATGAGCGCTGAAAAGAAGATTGATTTCCTTTGTGGAGTATGACAAGCCATGCACTAGAGCGCAGCTCTCCAGACACACAAAAGAGGCTCAAAAAACATATTTCTTTTTTCTTTTTTTTTCATAACAATCAGTTTTTCCTTTGGTTCCCTAAAGGACAAAATGTGTGTATTCATGAATTTAAACCTTTTTTGTTGTTGTTGTTTTCCCCCCAATTTTGACCTCTTTTCATCACAGCATATCTGGTGAATTGCTTGTATGACCTCTTGTTTGTATGTAAACAGTTTAGAATCCCACCCCAATGCAAGCCACTGAAGATATGTTCTTTGACTTGAAGTTTGATGTTGAACAGAATTTCAGAATCAAAATAGTTTGAGATTCTGTTTATTGATTATGAAAGTAATTTCATGTCTCCAGCACAGGAAGCCAACCAACCATATGGGGTATAAATCTAGAGACTTAAAGCAGGAAAACTTCTAAAAAAGCTGCCTGCATTTTGGAGTTCAGCTTCACTTAGTCCCTCTTTACTCTTTGCAGACCTTGCTGCGGGATGGGAGGAGAGAGAGCACCGTGAGCACGCTCTATCTATCGCCTTCCAACATTGAGACAGGTCAGCAGATCATCTGTAAGGCCTCCAACAAGGCAGTCCCCAATGGCAAGGAGACGAGTGTCACAATCGACATCCAGCGTAAGTATACCATCTCTCCCTCTCTGTTTCTGGTTTTATTACTTTCAGTGCCTCTCCTGTGTGGAGTTATTGTTTTTTGAAGTCCCTGGTTAATGATAAGTACAGATGGAAGTTGGGGGGGGGGGGGGTATGACATGTAGTTCTCAAACAATGAGGTGTTTCTCACATGCAGAGGCACCGAGTCAGACAGGCATAGGTGACTAACACTCTGTAGATGCAGAGGATTCATTTTAGGCTCTGATGGATATTTAAAATTGGTTTCCATTTTGCTTTCATACCATGTAGGTGGGTGGATGGCTTGGTGATGCATCACTTTTTTGTTCGTTATAATGAAATATCAGAGGAGGTGTCCATCTAAAATGAATGGGATTGTCTTTTTTTTTTTTTTTTTTTGGTCTTTTTTTTGGTCCAACTACCTGCCTGATGTGGCACTATGCACACCATCTCCACCTCTTTTATTTCCTTGCTCACGGCATCAATCTTTCTGATGAGAGCATGCACAATTCCCCTCTAAAATAGACAAAGTAAGCCCAGCGTGTAAAACACATTCAGCCTCAATTGTCAGGGAATCTTTTTTCGATCAAGAAGCGTTCACAGTAAGAGAGGGGCTTTGAACAAAGGGATTTTGCATCACTCACAGCCCCTTCAACACCATTAAGTATGACTAATAAAGCAGAAAATGCTATTTAGAGAGCCATTATGACTGACGGCTCCATTCTTTTCATTATGTACACCACAAGAGGCAAGCATGGTAAGAGCGGGCACGGCACAAGGAGGCCAACTCAGGCGCGGGAGTAAAAATGATTAACAGTTGTTAGTGTTTGCAACCTTAGCAGTTTGTCCTCATCATCTTTTTTTTGTCATGCAGTCAGAGAGGGAAGTCTGCCCACATGTAAACTGATTTGTCACCATGTATGATGATGTGTCTGTGATAAATGCTCACAATCGTAGCATCATCCTCACTTCTGAATGTATGATTTAACCCTGAAAAATGAGTGCAGCCGATATCTCATAAGCATTCCAGAATGTGCTCTTTACACAATTAAAGCTCCTGAAAACATTTTTCACAGTGCGAGATCAAACTGAGCGACAGCAGAGACTAATTGTCGACTTTCAAATTGTCTGCCACGAGGCTAAGCCCCTGTTTCCTGAGCCCTCGTGGCACACCCCACCCCCCAACCCTTCCCCCCTGCAGACTTGACAGGTAAAGTGTTAGGCACAGTTCAGCAGAGCCTCCGGAGTTTGTGCTAAGATCCACTTCCAAATTAAGCTGCTCCTGAAATGAAACGTGCTGTAATTGAACTTTGATTCATTTGTGTTGGGTATCAATTTGCTTAATTTCAGTGTTGCCTAATTTGATTTCAAGGTTCTTGGCTCAACAACAGTATTTGGCGCACTGCGGAAATACAAAAAAATACAACCTGTGGTGACAGCTGTGTCTGTCTACTGTCAAGACATGCGTTTTCTGTTTTTTGCCTTTTCTTTTGTAAAGGTGTATTCAGATTTCTGTGCTTTATTAGCTATATATAGTAGAAGCTAATTTCCCCTAACTGTTCACATGTCTATTTTCACTACTGTAATTTAATGAAGTGATAAGACTTTATTTACCACAATAATATTATGAGAAGTAGAAACTTTTTCACTGTGAATGCAACAAACTTAAAGAGGAACTCTGCAGGATTTTTTACCTTAACTATTCTACATTTTTACCATAATTAAACGACTTCGGAGTAATTATGATGGTTAAATAAATGACTTGTAACTTGTTTCAGGGACAACAAAGGGCTCTCTGCCTTCCACCTAGCATCTCTTGGCCAAAAAACAACCTTGCAAGATCAGTGCCTCCAACCCAGTGTCCCAGCTCTTGTCTCAGAACCACGACACAAGCGTGCCCCATAACCCGTAATCTCTTGTTAATGACAGATAAGACTACACAAATATACATGTTATAACATCATATATTATATATAATGTTATCCACCACTCCATGGATTGCTTTCTGGCCAGCTTTGTTAAAAACAAATGCACATGGCCAGGCGGAGGGTTAGCAAAACAGCGGAAAAGTGACCAGACTTGTATAGTTCCCCTTTAACAAATATGGTGACTAAAAAGCACCGACCAAAATTTCTGTGATTGCAAAAATATGTGCTAATAAATAAAGGATGGAACTCGAGTGAAGCAAAGGCGAATAGCAGCTCAGGAACCTTGAGCTTCATCTCTTAAAAGACCTGACAGCACATAGATCTGGAGAAGTTTGGCCTATGTGATTGCTCCCCTGTAGAGTTCAGTGGAGGTAGAACAGATGAGCGATAAATGTTGATGTGAAGCAGCTGTTGTCGTACACGGGCAGCAGCATTCAAAAGTTGTGTTGTGATTCAGGTGCTGGATTCTCCAAAGAATGCAGACAACAAAGGTGAGTCCTTAAATGACGTGAAGGCCAAACCGAACCGAATCATGCCAGATAATTCAGTTATTTTCACCAAGGAATTGTCGTCAAAAGCATCAACAAAGTTTCACTGCCTTTGAGTGACTTTGGAAAGTTACATGATACACAATGAATCATTGTAGCTTAATTAATGCTAGATACACAGCATTACAAGATGCTGGGGTTCATGCCTGGCTTCCATTCTTTACACCTCACTTTGGCATTTACATTGATGAATGTATTTTATAACCACCTGAAACAAAGCTTTGTGATGTGGTCGTGTTCAGATTCTAGACTTAATGAGTTGTCAACTACCTCTTTAATGCACAATTCAAAAGCTGACTGTTTTAAAATGTCAGCCCGTTCACTGCAATAATGCAGTCTTTGCACAGGATCCAAAGCCTGAACTGGGAGACAGTCAGCTACAGTGAGCAAGGAGTAGTGTGGACACAACACAGACTCACAGACGGGGTTCAAAGGAGCGCACACCTGCGTAGGGCAGCACACAACACATGGTGAGACAGATGAGAGCAGCACATGCACAAATCCCAGACACACAAGATTTGATTTTCTCAAATACTCCACAATGCAATAGCAGTGATGATTCAGTGTTCAAATCATCACAATTTTCATCAAAAACTAGATTTTTATATTTTCTTATTTTCGTCAAAGTCAAAAACAAACAAAAGAAAAAAAATAAAACCTGTACTGTCTTAGACCACAGCTCAAATTAGGAAGTGCTTATTTATTTGTGACCCAGTCATTAATGATAGTAATTCAATAATAAACAACGTTTGAAGCTAACAGAGACCACCGTCAGGCAATAGAGGAAGGCCAGACAGGAGAGCATGGATTATCTCCTCGGAGCACAAGAAACTGAAGCCTCTCTGTCTTCTGCCCACTCTACCACTCTGTTAGTGAGCCTTTCTCAGAGAGGATGAGAGTCATCATCCTACCTATCAATGCAATGGTTCCTTCAGGCGCTCCCTGTCAGCTTGTCAGCTCATAAAATGAATGTAACACTTGACCATCTCTTCTTTACAACTGCACTGGGGTGTTCTCTCTATTCTCTAACATGATCCGGCCACATCTCAGGATCTAACAATACTGCCTCATAATTGTTGGCAGTGTTAAACGCTGACAGAAAAAAGTGTATAGCTGGTAGCTAAGCTGGTTTTGACACACCATATGTTCAGCTTAAGTTCGATATCATCAAATACTGCCAAGTTTTTCTGTGCTTTCTACCACAGTCAGGTAGACTTGGGTGCCACGTGTGGACTTCATGATATTAATGTTTACATATAAGTCAGTGCAGTCATTGATGTTGAATACCTTTATTATTCTGTCCTTCAAATACTGTGTAAACCTATGCCAGACATGAATATTTGCCAATCACATATGAAGAGTGGTCAGATGTTTCATAAACTTTCTAGACAGAATCAGATTGTAATTCAGGTGTAATCTAAATTCAGAAACTGGTTTCAGTTTCACACCAAAAATATGTACTTTTTTAACATCTAATGCCATGAATAAGGTGTTAAAATGTTTATAAAAATAATTGGTTGTCATGTTTAGTGACACTAAGAAATTCTGTATTATGTTCCTGTTTTAGTTTTGTGCCCTTGTGAGTTTTCTAAGTGGTGCTGCTATGCGCCTCAATCCCATAACAAAGATGGAGGGATTAATAGCAGTCCCTGGTGAATGGTTGCTATTAGCCTAAGTGGGACCCTGGTGAGGGCCGGATACAGCAAATTGCTGTAGCTACTCCACACTCTGCAGCCACTACTGTCCCTCCAAGATCTGACTGCCTTACTTTATCATTTACTGGCATAACAGTCCATTTGATCTTTGAGTACAACTTTTACCTTAATTTTGATCAGGATGATGAAATGAAAAGTGGATAGTACAACCTTTACACTCAGCTCAGTGTGCCTTGCTGAAAGTTGAACATGATGAACAATGATTTCACAGAATACAGTCTTGTTAAAGCAAGGACAGTCATGAGCCTCGACTCAACCTATTTAACTTTTCACAATCAGAAGTAGGAAATTATGAGTTGACAGCTATTGAATACAGGGTAAATGCCTCGCAAATAATTCCCTGACACTATGATACCTCAGTATTGAACGCATAGAGATGAAATTGATATTGATACTCTCATCAAATACTCAGTAAGATGGCAAATAAGCAAATTTCCCCAAATAGCTGTATATCTCCTGAAAGTGAGGATTATGTCCACTGAGCATTCAGCTCTCTGAATAAATGCTGCCATTGCCTATTGCATGTCTCTTTGTGTGTATTAAGAATTAAAAGTCTCATTTATTTTCCTGCCCCAAGTTATCTAATTGACCGTATTAGTGAGATAATATTAATGGCAACAAAAGTAATTAAAAGCTTCTCAGTCTGTCTGCCCTTCTCAACATTTTGTATTCCACTCACTTCTTAGCTTAGGTGCCCTTTTTTTCTCTCCTTCATCCTTATAGCAATCCAAATGAGAGTAATCTAAACACAACGCAGTGCAGTGCTCTACAGCTTAAACCGGCCTAAAATCCAATGCATTTCATGACAGTATTTTCTTTTTATCATCACTTTAATGCTCATGATTTACATCCACCTCAGCGTTTTCCTTCCCACAGAAGTTCATATAGCGTTATCTGACCTAAGGTTACACAAATTAGCATCTAAATACAGTATGTACTGGTGATGTTGCCAAAATGAAAGGAGTTTAGAGCCATCAGAGGTGATTCAGAACCCTAGGTAGACTGCTGACTTCAGTTGTTCATACCAGTCCATTAGCTGGCTATAATTATTTGATAGCAGAGGGGTGACTACCCCCTGACGCTGTTTTCTCCAGCAGCATGACTTAACTTGCATTACACCCTTTGGACTTTAATCAGTAAGCTCCCCTACCCCCAGGCATAAAACCACTGCGGTGAAATATGATTCTGATGCTACAGTTTCATGTTCTGCTGAATCCCACTCATCACACAACTTAAAATATTCCTCAAATATTTTCGAGTCCAGCTGCATATCTGCAGAGCGTTGCCCCACATAGAAACACGCTTGCAAACACGCAGTGGGAAATGAATACGCTGGGGACAAGCAAAGCCAAGGTTTCCTGTGTGTTTGCATTGCAAACAAGCTGAGCCATGTGGGGGGAAAATGAATGCCATTTGTTGAGACTAATTAATAAAGAACATGCAGATGTGCAATTGGGGAGGATTTGCTTTTGGTAGCTGGCTCAGCTACATGCTCTCCCTGCTTAATCAAGCAGATAATGGCAAATTCATCAGAGACAGAATTTGAAAGTGAGTCGGAAAGAGCACAAGGATAAGGGGTGGGGGGTGGGGGTGGCGGGTGAGAGATGGGCCAGAACTTCTGTACATTACATTAAGCTTTAATGATGCTGCAATACAGAGTTATCTCATGTGATCTAATATGTTAAGACATGATTTCTTAATATCACACTTTCAGTGCCCCGAAGATCTGAGTGATATTCAACATTTAGCTTTGACTACTATTTTTTCATGGATCTGTCACAGAACTTTGATGCTCATGCACATACTTAGATACTTCAAGATGCACTACAAGGAAAGCAGCGCTACTTATTTAAGTGGCTTGTTGAATACAGAAACATCTGCCTTCATTAGATTGAGTAAATTCTTTGCTGTTCCACGGTTGACTGTCTCATGATCAATACGCTGGACCTCAGGTTGTCACTAAGTCTGTTCTCCCCCACAGTGTTCCACTCAGCCAGCCATATGACAGTCTGCCCATATGGCTAAGGCTATAAGCCACAATCGGATGGCTCCCAAACAGCTTCCCTATCCTTCAGAGGCAGCCGACACTCCTGGAGTTTTAGGCTGGTCCTACTGGAGAACAGCTGTCTACAGTGACCCAGAGAGATTGGAAATTGAGCTTTAAGAAAGGGAAAAAACAATTTGTGTTGGCACTATCTCCAGGAAACAGAGAGAAGTTGGAAGATTGTTCCAAAAACACCATCTGGTCTCTACTTTGAACTAACCGATCAAAAGCTGTCGGCCAACTATAACACAACCCCAGCCCCTCCCAAACCCATTCATCCTGTTGTTTTCACTGGAGCTTCGATCAGTCTTACTAGCCCCCCTTTTTCCCTCTATCCATCCATCCCTCCTCCTCTCTCCCTCCCTTGCTGCAACTCTCTTGACGAATCTGAGGAATTAACAGCCTTGCATATTGATGTGTCATCACATGATGCCTCAAATGCACTTGCTCATGAACTCATGCATTTATACATCAAAGTAGCAAATGGACTTCTTTATTAAGTAGGTGTCTATCATATCTGAAAGGTCAAAGGTCAGGGAAGTGACAGTGCCAGCTTGACACCCAAGGCCTGTGCTGGCAGGCTTTTGACAGTTGTTGCTCCCATGACTGTCTATTCTCATGGTTCTTCTGGGAAAAGGAACTATCGGACAAATTGCTCGTCTGACTGAGAAACAGATGTGAAGTCTTTGTGACACCACCTCTTGCTGAGAGGAACTGAGGTCTTTTTTAAGGGAGGGTCAGTTTTTACACCTCAATCATTTCTAAAGAACTTTAATTAGTAGCCGGATTGACAGTAATGAGCATTTGTGTCCTTAGAAGTCTCTTGGCTCCAAGACCAGAGAAAAGTGTTGGCATGATTGAAAAGTACAGTAGGAATGCTTTTAGTGAAAAAGTCTTGTGAATTAGCTCAGGCATTACTGTGTCTATTAGCAAAGACACCACCTCCAGATCTCCCTCACTCTCTTTTAATGTCTGACTTTCTCTTTACTCTCCAGCTCCTTGCTGGATTTTATTACCACCTCCACCACTGCCACATCTGTCATTTTGCCCCTGAGGTTCCCTCTGCCCACATTTTAGTCCATGCAATTAACCGCTCACGATGCTAAAAACACCTACAGGGCAGCTAAAACTGCTGCTCCAGGCATAAGATAGGTTTCTTGTTTTATTATGACACACACCCACATGTCCTTTCATGTGTACACATACCCCCCTTAAACATGTGCCTACACATGCAAACACAGTTGGCTGCTCAGTACCTGGAGAGACTTGCTGTTTCACGGTGGCCCTCAGTCTTCCAGGATCCACAGTTGTTGTTTTCTTTCCTGGCCTGGGGAGAACTGGCACAGGTGGAGCTCATGGATTTGAAGGTGGTAGAGTGGTTGGTGAAGGTGGGAGAGGGGGGAAGGGAGGGCAACTGTCCTGGAGGGAAATGTGCCTGCTGATGGGGAATATGGTGTGTGTGAGTAGGGGGGATGCAGCACCTGGACCACCCCTCCTCTCTAGGGTTTTGTGGCAGCTGAGCCAGCCCAGAGCATCTGCACAGCCACAGGGTAAAATTGAGTTTTCCTTGCCCACACACACACGCACACAAACACTTCCCATAACTATACACAGTGTTTGTGTACCTCTTTAATTCTGTGTGGATCTCTGTGCCCACTACTGCTCTTCATCCACATCCAAACACAGTCCCTGGTTAGTAGATTAGTATTATTGAACACAAAGCAGATAGACTTTGTACACGTTCGAAACAGATGGCTGCACCAGCATCAAACCCCCAGCCAGCTCTTTCCCCTCGTGACAAGTTTGCAATCCATGATGCCTTATCAGTATCACACCGGTATCACTAATGTCTTTGGAAGTGACAGAAAACAGATACCCTGCTAAAGAAGGGTTAGAAGTAGCAGAAATGGAAATTCAAACTCATCCTTACAGATCAGTGCAGTCATGTCCTAAGTGTGCGCTTAATATAACATAAGGAACTCATATTTAGATGTGCTCCCATGAAGTAATATTTAATTTCCTTGACAGCTCACTCACAATATAATATATTTCTTCACAATTTTCTCTCCACTCACCTGATTCTTAATTAATATAAAGGTCAGCTTTATAGGTATTTTCTTTTCCTTGCTGCATTTGAGTCCCAGTAAAACATAACCAGACTCTTTTTAGAAACCCAGGGAGAATGCCTCACCTACTTGAAATTCATTCTCTGAGTCTGTGGGGTAAAGAGTTTGTTTGTTTCACACGGGACAGGATTGATATGGAAATGAACACGTATCTTCAAAAAGAATCCCACCTTTGTCAATTAGGATAAATTAAGTTGTTTATTAAATTTGCATAATATGAATGCTTATTATTCTAAGAACTGTTTAATTGTACTGTATCACAGAGGTTGTTCATTGTTTTAATTGCAGTGGATTGCACTATGGACTATTCACTGTTTGCAAATTGCCATTTACTGAAACTCATTATCAAGTCAAGTTTTCCTTTGATTCACTCATTGCTAATGAATATGTAGGAATAAAAATAGCATGTTCTTTCCTACCCCACACCTGTGCAATACACCACAGTGTTATTCAACAACGGGGCCTATAGACCCCTAGGTGGGTGGCAGCAAGATTAAAATAGGGCATCAAATTATTCAGGAGTAATTGCCTATTATTTGAGGGAAAATGCTGCCACAAATTGTGATAAGTTGTCACAACTGCTCTAAGCGCTGCCACAGTGTATTATGAGATAATCTGAATAAAAAGACTTTCTCCTAGTGGTTTTACGTGGAGCATATTTACCTACAGTACTGTGTGTGTTGTGCAGTTACATGAAAGATTGCTAAATCTGTTTTGGGTCACAGAAAAAAAAAAAAAAAAAAAAAAACTTTGGCAGATGTAGATCCCCTGAATGAAACTGCGAATTTATTCTACATGTTGGTGTTTGGCTGATTTCTTTTGAGGTTTCATGTTTTCTAAGCTATTTATAAAGTGCCTATTTTGTCTCCTACTGTATGCAAAATTTTGTGATATATTTTCTCTTTTTCTTTGGGAGCTCTATTCAGCCACAGAAAACGTCAACAATATAGTGTTTGTCTCTGGCTTATAGCTCACTACAGGATGTTTGAGGAGGCTGCCAGTTCTGTAAATGGTTGTTTCTGTGTCTCTGTTTTTTTTTTTTTTTAGATCTCCCACTTGTCAATCTCTCAGTGGAGCCTCAGCCTGTTCTGGAGGGCAACCCTGTGAAATTCCACTGCTCTGCAAAGGCCAACCCTCCCGTCACACTCTACAGGTGAGACGCGTTTCTTGTGTACACACACCAGTCATGAGTGCACAATAAACACAAAACGTCCTGAAACTTAGGAAAGAAGAAAGAAAAGTCTGACAGTGAACTTTAGATGAAGGGTCTGTCTGATCAATTGCTGGTGTCTAATATATTTTCACATTAAGTTAACTTTAACACTTCATTACTGATAGCATTAATCATTGCCAGACACCCTCTTATGATGCCATGACACTGCTATATCTGCCCACACTTTGAAATGAAGACAAGGAAAACAATGAAAGACTGTCATGCTGAACAATTTAATGAAACTACACCTCAAGAAAAAAAAAATCATCTGGGGAAACCTTGTCATGTTCCGGTGGGTTGCAAGAAAAGCAATGTGGTGCCTTGTTGCATCGCTATTTGCTTTGTGGTCATATCATCTCCCTTGAACATTCAATGTCCATCAGCGTGTTGGAGAAAAGCTGGAAATATGATGTGTGTGACATCTGATGAAGCTGTCAAGGTTACAGCTTTCTTTCTGAGATTGGGCTGTGTTTCACGGTGTATAGTAGAAAGACAGGTTCCCCCCAGGGGTCTTCTGGAGTTGAAAGACCAAGGAAATCCAAATGGATTCTCTTTCACTCTATGAAGATGTGGTCATTCAGCAACACTCGCAGCAAACTGACACATGATCAGCACTCAGCATAGGGTTCAAGTGTGCTCTGGGTTAATATCAGATTGTGACATGATGGAGTATTTGGTGAAATTATTGCCTTTTCTAAACCTTCAGTGACTAAATATTGGAGAAATTCCAGGTATACCGGTTCCTCAGGATATCCAGGGCTGCCAAACCCACCATCTTGACTTCCACTGACAGTCACTGGAACAACGTATGGATGCTGCGTTCAGTATCATTTTCAGTATGTTTTCAGTTTTGAGAGCATGTTTCCACTTTGGCTGCTAGATGAAGGTTGATGACACAGAAAATTAATTTAAGTTCATTGCCACTTCAGAGCGCAACAGCAAAAAAGAAAGAAAACATCAGGAATCTGTGTTCACAAATATATCTTTACACCTTCTGTAGTGGTACATGTGCACAGCTAGAAAAAACAGTTCAGTCTCTCTTACTCCTTCAGTACTTTCTTCAAAATATCATAAAGTTCCTGTTCCTCACATATTTCTTGTATTTATTAACCCTTATTGGTGGACACATTTTCATTGGCTCTTGTTAGTAATCTTTCTTACGATACCTGTAATTATGACGAAATAAGTAAGTTGACAGTAATTATTCTAATAAAATCTCTCATGGCCTTCCACAAGGGTAATAGTAAAGTGATTTGTCAAAAGATGGTTTTCTGTGTGGGAGGTTTTAAAGACCCAGCAAAAAATAAATTGGATGAAATCGATAACAAAGGGAATTGGCCGACTCTGAATCTTGTAATGGTACTGGGAAATAAAATGGATGTACAACACGCTCACAGGTGGCAAAACAGAGATGTTGCCTTTTTTGATGGATTCTGCCCTTTTGAAAAAGAAAAGGGGTAGGGAGGGCAGTGATATTGTGGAAAACAAGGTTTGTATTTGATTGTGTAGGTTCACAGCACAGACAGGACGTCTACTGTGCCTGCAGAGGGATTTCACCTCCATTGTTATGAGACTGGATCAATGCTGGAATCAGGCTTCTCCCCGGGGTATCAAGAGCTAAGATGCAATGGCAGTTGAGACGACTTTTCCTTTAGTATGAAAACTACAGAATGAAAAAAGGTTGGAGGTTGAAGCTAACGGAGACTAAAACCACCTCTTCCCCATCATTTATTTCCTCCTTTCTTTCTCTTACCTTTCGTCCTCTCTGCTGTCTGGTTTTCTGCCATTCACACAATCCACTGTAGGACTAAATAATATATATAGACAGACTAATAACTTTTGAAACTTCAAGGTTACACTTGCTCAGTTCTCCACGTTCCTAGTTTTCCATTTAGATGTATCTGCAATTTATACAAGTGTGTCTGGACTCGCATGCACTATTGCAGTTCCGGGTATGGTAGGCAGGGGATTTTTGGGGCCCTATAATGCTTGCCTGAGAGGCTTCGACTGGGGAGAGCCCCCCCACACATTCCCCCTCTAGAGAGCAATATCACAGAGGAGAGCAGGAAGCTGGTCAAGCAATGTGGGACCATTATTCAGTGCTAATACACTCTGTCTACCCCAGATCAGATACGGCACAAGGACAGAGTAGCTCTTAGACGGATGGCCTCTTTTCCATCCCCAAGAGAACCATCTATTCCCAATGTGCACTGAGCCTCTTTGCCATCCTCCAATTCAGTGGACACTTGAGACACTGGCCCAGGATATTGGGGGCACTAGTCAAAAGCATGGCGCTTTGTGCTGTCTGCAAACCTTTGTGGTTGCCACACTGGTTCAATAAATCTGACTTTACACATGAAAATGGAAATAAGATATATTTCTGCAGATACCTGAAACTTTGCCAGAACACAGCTCAAGGGGGCAGTAAAGAGGGAGGGAGGAAGGCAGGGGATCAGAGGGGACTTGGTGTGGAGGCGGGGGGCTGAAGCAGAAGATGAAAGTGCTGCCGAAAGTGTGAATGAAGTAAGAGTAATGGGCATGTGTTTCAGTCAGCACTCAGGGAATCAAAGCACTCTGAGAGGGAAAGACGAGTGGGTCGGAACATCTTCATTACTGTTTATAATGGTAGGACGGCTAACTGGCATACATCACAACCACTCAACCACCCTCTGATGAAGACACAGAGGGTTTTCTCTAATCCAAACAAGAACCCACCAGAGAGACGAGAAAGAATAACAAACAAAGCAAATCAGGTCCCTCGTCTGCGCATATAACCATGCACAGAGCGACAACAAAACCCCTTCCTTTGCATGGCACTGCAGAAAACAACATCCCAATCCTCCCCACACTCATACTCTCAGTGTTGCTGTTGCTACTGCTGAATTGTCTGTCTGCGTTTGACTGACAGCACAGTAGCCATACCTTCCTTCTGTGCAAATCTTGAAGGTAGCTAATTGATACATTTTGCTTTGTTACATCTGTTTTTGGGCAGGATTGCTACTCTCAAGCCACAGTCTTTATGCTCAGCCAGATGAACTTGGGATGTGTGAAAGAAAGTATTCTTACTTTTTAAAAGTGTAAATACCAGTACCAGAGTGCATCACCTGAAGTGTGACTTGATTCAGTAATTCTCTGTGTAATTTCAAAATTGAAGATTAATGTGCACGGTTTCTCTAAACATACAAATCAGTGCAAGTTGGAAATTGCCCCAGAAAATCTATGAGTCAGTAATAACACTGAAAAGTTCAGCATAACTCTGAAAAGTTAAGTGAAAATCGCTACGGATAACCAAGAAGTCAAAAAAGTCCCCAGCATACCCTAGAGAAGTTTTGTTTTTTTGTTGTTTTTTTTCACTCTTGACTTTTCAAAGTTATTCCCAACTTTTTAAGACTACCCAATGTTTTCCAATAGATGCCCATGCATGTGCATATCTCTACAGCTTATTTCTACTCAATAATTCCTTGCTAGGTCATAAAAAGCTCTGTAATTTGTCCAAGTCGAAACTGGTGCATGCTATTGCAAAACCAGTATATTTATTTTATATTCCACTGAGAACTCAGTAGTCATCACTTTCACTATGCATGTTAGGGAGAATGGAACAGCACTGTGCAGTGCTTACCCATGCTGATAATAACTGTAGGGCCTGATTTACTGTGGGTGTTGCTGCTGATGGCACAGATACCTGTCTAATTTAATTGTTACTGTTTTATTGCCTTAATCACATTCTGCAAATACAAAACTCTCCCTCTCTTGCACGTCTCCTTCACCCTCTGCTTCCATTAACGGCAGACCTGTTTATCTATATAACAGTGTTAGCTTACACCGCCTCGCACAAGCAAAAACACACACACCGTGTATGCACATTGAGCGTGCAGGATTCACACGCTTTGTCTGGGTCAAATCACTGAAGAGGATACAGCAGTGTAAAGTGAGTCAGCTATTGAGTAAACTCGCGCTGGCCCTTCTAACCTCCCAAAGGGAATGCAGGTGTTTGTGTTGCCCTGGGCCAGCTATGTTTAGACATGAGTCTTGGACAAGACCCAGCTCACCAACAGAGCTCCCATGCTCCCTGTGGATGACGGCATTCTGTCTGTGCTCCCTCTAACACTGTCAAGGGCTCCCAAACCTGGCAACCTCCACTCGGGAGCAGCCGGCTGCCCAAACATCTGTGCTTACCCCGTCTCAACTCCCACAGTATGGGCTAGAAAAGTGTAGGTGAAATAAGTGACATATTGATATTTATGCAGTTGTGGAAGTCTGCATCACTGGTAATTATCCCATCCTCATGATGGTTTTGATAATGAAAATCATCCCTCTACATCAGCAGATGGAATTTGCCCAGTTTTCTTTGAACTGTACTTTTTATTTAGTGATTTGGCTGAAAGCTCTGGAACAGCTACTAAATGAAACTTGAGGAGAGTTTTTCTTTTTCAATTACATCTCCAAACACACACACACACACGACTGAACTTGAAAATCCCAGACTAGTTGAGGTCATCATCAGCTTCATCTTCATTGTTATCACCACCTCATCTTCATCATAGTTATCATTGTTGTCACCATCCTAATCATCGTCATCATCGTCTTCATTGTGATTACCACAGTGTAATTGATATCATCAGCATCATCAGCATCATGTAAACTGCATCATCATCATTACATTACATAACATAATAGTTGTCACATTTTTAATCTAGTAGCATCTACTTGAATTCCTGGTTCCTGCTGCTGATATTTTGAGGTTACTCTGTGAGGCAAGAAAACAGACCAAGTGGATATAAAGTACTGTGTCTACAAATGTAACAAGAGGAGAAAGCATCTATTTGTTCTCACATAGACACTATGCAAGTACTACTACTACTACTGGATCTGTTTTGTGAAAGGGCAGACAGGCCAAGAATAAGTGTCTGCCCTAATTTGAATATTTTCGGAAACACAGGTGTTATGATGCTCTCAGCTGTGTCCTTGTCACACAAGAACACAACTCTGAAAAGATCTACTGCTGTTAAAGGAAAAAAAAATCCCATGAAGCCCAATTAGAATTCTGCTTCACTTCACTTACTGATTGAATGAGGTAATCTGTTCTCATTTAAATGATAGCATTTCAGCCAAGCATGGGGCCAGCTTAGTCATGGAAAACAAATGAGTTCCCTATCCCGTGAAAACTGCTCTCAGTACTGGCAGGAATATAAAATGGAGACAGGCACCAGTTCTGTCATTGTTTTCATTTGCCACATCAGCATGAGCCACATCTCTATTGTGGAGGGTGGCAGCGTTTAGATGCGTGATGCATTGTATATCCCACAGAACCGTCTAAATTTTCCAAAGAGGCCCGAGACATCCACAGATGCCTTCGCTTCACTTTTATAAATGGGACTTGTCTGTTGAAACAGCAGAGAGCCATTCGCACCACGCAGAGCGAGACGTCGCTCCCTGTGACATCATAAAAGTATCACCTAAACACTTGAGGAATGTCTGTATCCCCGTCACAGAAGCTTTCATTCACAAACACAAACAGATGTTCTTTATGTGATCCCGTGTCAATTTATTAACGTCAGCTGTTGTGTGTAATACAGTGCGTGTCAACCAACGTCTTCAAAGGTGGAGGAGCTACCCATTTGTCATTCTGTGATTTGTTTTTCTTAGCTGGCACCCTGTGCTGCACTCTCTGCCTGGCGTAATGAGGAACGTGCTGTCTGCTCCGAGTCGCCGGGGAGCTTGTCACAGCATGGAAGGCTGCCACAAAAATATGCTGAAGCCAGCACAGAGAACCTGCCCCAAAATGATGATTTATTCACACAAAAGAAAGCTATTGACATAAGGAAGTGTGAAAACCTGTCTTAATGCCTTTTCCCCTTTTTCTTCATTTCTCCAATTCTTTCCTCTCTCCCCATTCTCTTCCTTCTAATCCTCACACCAGGTGGGCCAAAGGAGGAAGTATAATCAAGGAGGTCTCCGGGGACACATATGAAGTTATAGTGGACCACTCCTTCTTCACAGAGCCTGTTTCCTGCGAGGTCACCAACCCTTTGGGCAGCACTAACATCAGCCGCAACGTTGATGTTTATTGTGAGTGGCTCCTTAAGCACTACTGCATGTGTTTCAGTGATACCAACACCGCAATTATGCATGATGAATGATTTTTTAAAAATAGTTTGACACCGACTTCTAAAAAGCTGGAGCTACCAAAGCTGACACTTAATGCCGGATGAATCAGAGACAGTTGATGATGTTTATTTCATTTCAACAGTTGGCCCTCGCATGGCTGCGGAGCCTCAGTCCTTGCAAGTGGACCTTGGATCTGATGCTGTGTTCAACTGTGCTTGGACAGGAAATCCCTCTCTCACCATAGTGTGGATGAAAAGGGGATCTGGAGTGGTGAGTGTATTGATTCACAATCATTAACTGTCTCTGATGAAGCCTGTGTTTGAGACTTTCTGTGATTCCAGCAACCTTGGCGTCCTAGAGTACATGAAGTACATGGTTGGTTTTCTCTCATTTCGTAGCCACCTGTTTTGAAATGTCCATTAAACCCAAGATTTTAAAACCATTACAGTCCTAGCCTCTTGGCAACCTACTTTCACATGAGATCTGTTGATTTGATCCTCAAATTCAGACTCATTCCACTTTTCCTTTTGTCAACATCAAAGGCCAAAGCCAACCCATTTACTCCACTGAGCTCAGACCCTAAATTGGATTTTAATAATTGAGGAGAGGTGCCCTTTAAGGTATTAAATGGTCTGTGTGCTGCCTTGGTGAATTCCCATAGGTCTGCTTTGTTGCTATCTCAAATGTAAAAGTGCCTTTGCTGTCATTGCGTTTTGTGATCTTTGACTTTATCTTTATTTCTTATTATGTTGTTTTTTTCTTTTTTGCTACAGGTTCTTAGCAACGAGAACCTCCTGACATTGAAATCTGTGAGACAAGAGGATGCTGGGAAATATGTATGCCGTGCCGTGGTCCCACGTGTAGGAGCGGGGGAAAAGGAGGTTTCTCTCACTGTCAATGGTGAGCTGTAGTACTGACATGACTTTCACACAAACAGGCACAGATCCACATACACACACAAAGTTGTCAAATGCATACACCTCCAAGTGTGAATCTTGAGGTCTGAGGTCAATGGCAGCAAGAAGAAAGCAATTTGTCACAGGAGTCAGTGTTCTGCTTCCTTTGTGGTTTATAAAAGCGCTCTTTCTATAAAATTTCCAGCAGAATACGCAGCTTTATTTCTCTCCTGTCGTCTGTCGCCGTTTCTTGGCTGCATAGTTCATTGTACCTGGCAGGTACAGTAACGCAACACATGCCCCAACACACACACACACAAAGAGTGCATGGATGTGGCACATGGAAATTAATTTTCCCTACAAAGGTAATGTGATAAAAAAGAGAACTGTTTCATCAACCGTTATCACTGCGAAGTCTTCAAACATGAAAAGCGATAAATATGGACTTAGTCTTCTCAAGATATGGTCACACATTTCATAAACAGGTGAGATGTACTTAAATGCTAATTATATTCCGTGTGAGTCACTGGGAAGCTGCCTTTTCTGAGCCACTGACTGACTAATGAATACCAGCCTTGGTGGGAGACCTGGCAACTCTCAAACAAATGACTTCATTATCAGTGCTTGATATTCAGGGAGCATGCTTTGGTGTGGCAGAGGTTCTCAGTTGTGGGATTTGCATGTCTCTTATTTTCCCCGTGTCCATCTGAAAAAAACATGGACCTCAACAACAGGGAGAAAAAAAGAAGAAAAAGGAAAGAAAGCAGAGAGGGCTTTAAGATGCTGGCAACATGATGCCGAGTTAAAATGCTGACAGTGTCTCATTGTACATTTTGAAAGCTAACAAAAGAGTTTGCCTGTAAGCAACACTGGTGCTGATTTGAGGATGAAGATACATCAAGTAGCAAACTGTGTGTGTAAAGATTTTCTTTTCAAATTCCAGACATTAGCTTTGCATATCAGAGAGAATGGGATACCAGTATTCCCTCCAGCACAAGATCTATGAACTGCAATGAGCATCCTCCTTCTCAACGAGGAATTCAGCTGAAATTGAAGCAGAAGAGGCGTAAGACAAAATCATGACTAATTCTATTGTCTCTCCTCTTCGGTTGATAGCAACCTATACTGGCATCCTTTCTGCAGCCATAATATGCAAACAGAATACATAATATCCAGTGTACCAGTTTCTTTCAATGCATCTCTTTTCTGCTCGTGTAACTACGGAGATTGCCTTGTTTTCAGAAATGACGTCATGAGTGAAAGAAGATGGATTGTTTTAATAAAGATTAGAGCACCACACAAGTCTGAGAACACTGGGAAACATTCAACAAAGCTGAAATGGCACGTTTATTTAGTCTCTGCAGGCTTCATCCAAGCAAGTTCTGGATGACTTGTAGTCTTTTTATTTTGTTTATATTCTTCGTCCCTTCTTTTGCGTCGTGCACCTCCCTGCCTGAATTGGTGTTTGACATTCAAAAGCCTCCCTTCTTTTTACCCTTCTGAATAATTGAAATTCATCTCTCTTTTTTTCCCCAAACCACATGAGGAATCCTGAGTCATTTCTTACTTGGTCCTTGAGGCGAATCAGAATGTCAAACTTGTGAAAGTGCAAACACTGCGGTTGAAGTGGTGGCGTGAAGGGGGGTAGTGGGTGGGTGGCAGTGGGGTGGGGTGGAGTGGGGTGAGGGTCTCTCTCCAGAGGTTCGTGGATTGTCCTGTGCCCCTGCCTCAGCTGCAGATGAATGTGAGCTCTTTACCTTTTATCAGCCCATAAGCCCAACATCACTGACAGTCAGCAGGGCTCAATTGATTCTGACAATGAATAACTAGCATAACGGATGAGTGAGCTTTTCGGGGAGGACGACCGTGATACAGTAGCATCCCGGCTATGCTGTGCATATTTAGAGTATTCATGATGCGACGGTGTCTGCTGCACATTTGAATTTTTCTTTGCTGTTTGTTTACCCTGCAGGTGTCCCCCGATTCCTTAATGCCATCATTTAAATTACATGTGTTTATAATTTGTCACTCCTCTGTCTCTCTCCCCTCTGCCGTTGTGTGTCACTGGCTCCCACTGTGGCACAGCACACAGACATGAGGTTTCCTGCTTTCCCTGGGGAAGAATGTAATTTAATTATAATCAAACAGCTAGCAGGGGAGGCAGTTTGTGTTTAAGTCACTAATGGATACATATTGCTTACTCAAGTCAAACATCCTCAGAGTGGAAAGCTCCTCAGCATTTCATATGCGTCATATCCGTCAAGTGGCCGCATGTATTGGTGGGAGGGGGGATTTGCTGTGTACATCCATGCATGTGATTATTTATATAGTACACAAAATATATGCATGGCTTTTTCCACAGTCCTGCAGAAGTTGGAATTGAGAGAAGTTATCAGACATGCTTGAGAGGATTTAGCTTGTATATGCTAAATGACCATATATTCATGCAATACATATTAATATCCATGCATGTGAGTAGATCTGTACAGTCATTTGTGATTGGGAGTATGTGTGTGCGTGTCTTTGGGCCAAGCAATATGTATAATAACTCACATACAGTACTCGGGCAGCCTGGGGAGAGAAAGCCTATTTCCACAATAAGTTAGAGGGAGGGCTGGAGAATCCCCCAACATCCCACAGAGCTCTAGGTTGTTATAGATCTTTTTTCTGCTGTTAGACAGCCTTTATGTACCAAGTTAATTAGCATTCCAGCCTTCTTTAAACTGGCAATGACACCGTATAAGAAAGAAAAGCAAAATTAATGAAGGAGAAAACTGCATTTAAGATGCAGCATATATTATCTGACCAGCTAAATTTAAGCAGAGATATGATCTGCAAGACTCTCTGGGAGACTTTGAGCTCACTTTTCCCATTATGTGTACCTGCCACATGCGGTGTCTTTACTCAGCTCAGACCTTAATTTATTATGTGTGAAAAAATATCTTTAATATATTCCCACACCGTTTTTAAAAAGCTAGATGAGCAATGAGGTTTTCTACCCGGGTGCTTCATTCATTAGTTTGGGTTTACAGGCTTATATGACTGCTGGAGCACAACAGATCTGAGATCAGCAGCTCCAAGGTGCCTTTTATGTGTCCAGGGAGGGCGAGATGGTCCAAAAATCTTACTTGGTACGTGCAATCAAGTAGAAAGGAAAGTCTAGAAATAAATAGCCTGCACATTAGCAGTCAGTTCCCACTGATAATAATCAGAGGGTTTCATAGCTGCTCGGATTGTCATCACGTCAACTAACTAGAAACTCACATCACAGGTATAATTTTCCCACCAGTTAAAATCATGAGTTTAACTGTTAACTGAACAGTGACAGAGGACCTAATGTTTAACACCAGAGGGCAAAATCATTTTCACATGAATATTTTCAAGGATTTTTATTATCATCATTTATTTTCTCTGTACCTTTTTGTCCTTTAAGATAGTGTTGTGTCTTTGCATTGAGATCCTTCATAATATACTGTCAACCACTCTCATCACCATTCTTGGCATGTTAAATAACAAGGGAAATGACACTGGAAAATACAGATAAAGCTTTAATCATGGCTGGAGAAGAACGTGATTATCTGCTGAGATGTTACTGTGAATGCTTTTTGCAGTATGAAATGAAGACAGTATACATCAGGCTCCAGACGGTGAAATAAAAGGGGAGAGAATACAGTCTGGTCCCTGTTGTAAAGATGGATGGAGCCAAAAGCAGGCAAACAAGGTGAAGCTGTCAGAGCATTCAGGGTAGTAAAGAGCGAGTTTCTGCAGAAGTTAAACATAACGGCTACCTCCAACGGCCAATTAGAGATGAGGATGAAATTATTTGTGATTACAGCTTCTTATCCACTCAGACTCGCTGCTGTTAATGTGATATAGTGCAGCTGAGATAAAGTAGCAGGAAGATTAAGCAGTAATGATTCTACCCTGGTCTCGCAGTAACACATAAACTATCAATGGAGATAACAATTTAATAACAACAGTAACAGTCTCATTAACAAATTGTACCTCATTATTCTTTTTTGTAATGAGTGGAGACATTATAACTTCGAAATCACCACAGAAACACAACTCTTATGGAAATCCTGTAAACTCTTATTTATTTGTTTTTCATAACAAATGTCAGAACAATTATGTGGCCATGCTTTTATATTTAAATATACATTAAATACTGGAACTGGTACATTTAATCCAACAAGTCTGTAAATGCATCAAAACAAAAGAATGACTCCAGTTGGTAGGTTTAAACATATTGACAGGACCTCTGCACCATGGATTTCTCCCAGAAGGGAGTGTGGCCACCGGTGACCATACAAGACATTTTTCCTTCTGTTTCAGTTGCCCTCTGGCTGTTTTGTGCACTATTTTATCGCACAAAGAAAACAGAGAAATCAAAAGACCTGCATTGAGGTAGCAAGGAAATGTCAAGCTTTTGTTCAAAGCGGATGCCTCATTTTAGAAAAGGAAATGTAAGCCCTGGCCTTTTGACACCCACACGATATTGTGTAATCAGACTGCATCGTCCACTCCACCGTTAACACCTCCTCACATGAATGGCCCAAACACTGCGCCCAACATTTTTGATTACCTCCCCTGCTGCTAACATTGATGTTGTAGTGCCACCCACCTTCACTCTACCAATGTGCGCTCTGATCGCATAGTGCAAGAGGGGAAACACGTACTTATATGCACGCGCACAAGCACACACGCACACACACTTTCAGTGAAGGCTGAGCCAGCGAGATAAAACTATTTAATTATATTCCTCATTTGCAGCTCTGATCCATAAAATAGATCCTGCCCAGACACTACCACTGGCCTTTTGCAGCCGTCAAGCCATTGATCTTGTTGTATGTTGACATTTGAAGCACATTCAAATCATATACTTACATCTCACCTCTTAACACACGTTAATGTATGCACATCACACATGCAGATGTCCGCATATTAGCTATGGCGCATACATGCTGTACTAATGCGTGTTGGCAAACTAGTGAAAGACGGGAAACAGCTTTCAGCACATTTTTCTTAAATTGTCTGCAGCGCTCGCTCTGCAGCAGTAGCAGCCTTCCAGCATCCTCCAGTAGCATACCAAGACACCATCTGGCAAAGTCTCATTAAAATGCTAATTCATTTTAATAAGAGACAGGTAATAAACTGCAATTATGTATCGTCAGAGAGAGCAGGAGTTTGAGGGAAGTTGGCGGGGAAGCGAGTTGTCTCACTAATCAAGAAGCTGCCTCACTTGCCACCCCCTCAAACCCACATTCTTAACCTTAACCATCACAAGAGACGTGCTTAATGTTTGATTTCAACATCTTAAAGGCCGTTTCACAGAATAAAAAAAAGGGGGGGTGGAAACCTTTCCTCCTGGTGCTATGTTTTCTGGGAGCTTCTCTGGTTAAACCGAGTCTTTAAATTTAAGGAAATATGGGTGGATGAGAGAGAAGCCTGGAGAGATTATGTCAGTGTGTGCTTGTATTTTTTAAATTGAATTATATCCACAATATGTCTAGACAGCTCAAAGGAATATTTGCACAGAGAATAACAAAATTATTCAGAATACAGTGAGCCGGTAATGTGAACAAAGTCAAGGCTGCTGATTGAAGCCCATATGATTTTTTTTTTTTTTTTTTTTTTTTTTTGGACAAAATAAATGTTTGTCAGAAACTGTTCATCAGGAGCAGCAAAAAACTGCATCCAAAAAGTATAAAAGAATACTTTCTTGCCAACACCATAAGATGAATAATCTCAAAATCCTGTGACAAGGTCAGAAAAAAGAAAGAGGACTGTAAGTAAACAGAAAAATCACTGCTTGTGTTTGAATAACCACGACACATGATCACAACCTGATCACAATCTGCCTTCGCTTATTCTAAAAAGAAAAACAAAAAAAGAAAAGAAAATATCAAAATATCAAAGTAATGTAATCCATTCCCAGTACTGTGCTTTTCTGTCATTTTACTTACAGTGAGCTCTTTAGGACCAAAGGGGAAAATACACTTAAAAGACAGAATTGGGTCATGTGTGACATCTTGTCTTCATATTAGCACTGTCACCTGGCGTGAACAGCCTCCAGACCAGATGGCAAGCAGACCAGTCGTTTAGACTGAGCTGCCCTTGTCAGACAAAATCTTGTAGCCTGACCAAGGTTTAACACATGCTGGCTCCCAGTCCATACCTGCAGCTCCTGTTAATTGAACTGGTGCTGATGACATAGTTTGCAATTTTAATGAATTCAATCCATTTAACCAAACTTGAAATCAGAATTAAACAGAGCTTCTTTATATCAAAGATTATACAAGAAGTATCTTTGTAATATGCTTACAACATGAACAAAGAATAAGACTTACAGGTATGTGATTAAAAAAATTAAACATAGTGATGTTCTGTCTTTTAGGTTGTATATTTATACAGAGCTGGAGCTCAGTGTGAAGTTATTTTGTGATTGGTTCAGGGGTCAAATCTGCAGCAAGCAAATTGATTGAGGTGAACACTGTAACACTGCAACAAGTGTGTTATCTCCCCACAATGGCATTTTTCTCTTTCCATCTGTCTGGTCCTGATTACACTCCAAAGAACTGCTGTAGCACTCTCCAGCAGCATTTATCTCAGTGGGAGAAATCAAACCAGCCATAAATCAACAATTCCTTGATCCTGAATGAGGCCCGGGCCTGTCTACTTATGCCCTTTATTCAGACCTGGCATGTCCTTGGCTCGACTGTACTAAGAGATGAGGAATGTTCACACCTCTTTGCGATACAATTTTCCCCGGGAGTCTCAAATTACCGAACACTTCAGGTGTTACTGCTCGGAACAGAGGAGCGATTACAACATAATGTACCACAAGAACTCGATTGAGCAGAATTGTCATATAACCTGAAACTGAAAATGAATTTAATTATTCATGTTTCAATTTCTATGACTCATTTTCAAACTTTTTTATGATCTCTTCTTTTTTTTTTCAGGGCCACCTACTATCTCCAGCACACAGACTCAACAAGCTTTGCATGGAGAAAAAGGACAAATCAAATGTTTCATTCGAAGTACACCTCCTCCAGACCGCATTGTAAGTGCATTTGGATTATTTATTTTATTATTCTTTATTCTCATCTCAACTTTTCCTGTTTTATTTGCCAGAACACACAAGAAACTACAATCATAAATAGGTTTTCGAGGCTTTACGGCACCTGAACAGTAAAAATTATATCACATAATGACAGTTTCTCCTATCTGCCTCTGGAATATAATGCCTGACTGAACCCTATTGATCTGTTAACTTCACATGGACAGTACCTGCAAATAAAACCCTGAAGAATTTGCTACCATTAGCCCCATCATTCATTTTCATATGAAAATGTGAGCATGAAACTACAGCTTGAACCCTCAATTTCTCATTTAATCCACACTTATGCTCTGTTAGCACTGATCCCATTAAGATTTATGGACCTTATATAAACAACCTACTCTCTGAGCTCACTATGCTCTTATTATTAATTTGTGTGTGTGTGTATGTGTGCATGTGTTGGTGTGTACATGTTTGCATATTTATGCAGTTAATTGCCATACTTTGTCATCTAATGTGTGTTTTTATTATAGTGATGTCCTGCATTAACTAGCAACATAATTAATATCAGGTTTATTTGAGCAGTGTGCCGGTCGAGGCCGCTGCACAGACTTCAGTTTTCATTCTAGGTTCCAAACTTTTTATTAAAGAGAGAATTGTGGCTAACCCTGGTTATGTCAAGTCAAGATGAATTTATATCAATTCGCTCCACTACAACACACAACATAGTCTACTATAAAAGGATATTCAGTATGTCCATGTCCAACCAAAGCAGCAGCTAAATGGCACATGCTCATTTATCATAGCACTGCATAAATAAAGCACAGAGTATGCAAATATCTATTCTTTTCCTGTGTTTCTCATGTTACATCGCTGCAACACAACTGTCAACACAGCTTCACAGTAGTCAGTCATATCTCACTCCCATCACTTCCTTTTAAAACATTTTGTTTGTTATTCAACATATTTTGTTTTAGTTGCTGTCTATCAAAGACACACCAAGCATTAATTAATTTGAAATTTGTATGTACACATTTCATAACAACGTGGCTATTACTTAAGAATTATTTTGATTCAGTGATGATGACTAGACTTTGGTTTTGTATCTCTACAGAATAAGACAGGAATTAATTGATTGAATGAAGTGTTATGCAAATGAATCTCACCAATTATTACTTGAAATATTTCTAAAACACGCAAAGCGTAGGCGGCAGGCGGCAAACCCATTCGTTGTGTACAGTACGTGCTACCGAGGCGCAAGAGCACGCCACCCTGCGCTGAGCTGAGCAGCGCGCGAGGTGGGCGCCTGCCGCTGTTGCGCACTGCGCCCGAATTGAAAATTATTTTAATCTGGGCGCAGCGTGCTGTGACGGCATCACGGCGCGGCCAATAGGAAAGTATGTAGTGGAGTCTGAAAAAAATCAGCGGATTGCAGAATGAAACAAATGGCCAGGCCTTCAGTTGGAGTGATGGGCTGCCTGAAGTTAGCTGTCAACTTGGACCAACTCTCCCCAACAGGCTGTCAAACTGCTCCTTGCTCAGCCTGAAGTACACCTGGAAGTGGCCATCATGGTGTTGTAGCTCCTGATGAACATATACTCCCCCGAATCCTGTATTGTTTTTCTGGTTGCTTAGCAACTCGCGCCATATATGTCCATGATGCGCAGGCATGTGCCCTTAAAAAAGTTTCAATTTGGTCGGCTTGCGCCCACCTCGCACGCCAATCAGCTTGGTGCAGGGTGGTGTGCTCTTGCACCGTGGTAGCGCATACAAAATGAAAGGGTTTGCCGTCTGCCGCCTGAGCTTTGCGCGTTTGGTGTGAAACAGGCATATTCTTTTTGCCATCATTGTTATCTAGTCCATTCAAAATGATGCACAATGTCTGTTCCCCAAACCTTTTCTACCCCTTTGGTTTTTTTGCAGGCAAAGCTCTATAGAAGGTTGAGTGCAGCCTCTCAACTGCTAAATCCAAAATAACTGCTTTGAGTACATGTGGTTTGCAATGACCCATCAGACATTAGCTCCATCTACAGATGCCAGTAATACCTCAGTCTTTCATCCATCCACCACAGAACAGGACACACATATAGTGTATTTCTGTTTGTTTACGTGCTTCGAATACTTCTTTGAATCGCTTAGCTATTGACCAGACTGAATGAACTAATGCTCATGTATCCCTGATAACTCATACAACCTTATAACCAACTGAAACATAGCTCTCTCCTTCTTGTTGTAGATGTCTTCATGGTCATCACCATGGATACATGGCCTTTCAGCAGCACAAAATAAACCACATAAGAACATATAGGTGAAATTATATAAGCACTATCACATTAATCAATCCCTCCAATGCACTAAAATACCCGCTGACAGACACGGTCGCTTATTAACACTGGGTGGTTTTGTAAGTTATATAAGGCATGGTTGTGTGACAGCTTGGTTACCTTTTATAATCACACATTATAGATCCATTCATGCATCGCTTCTGTAGCAAGTAGAAGTTGTTTCCAGGGTCAAAGTTGGGTTGTGGCTTGTTGGTCCTCTAGTCACTAAGCATATTTAAAGCTTGGTGGCTATAGCTTTTCAAGACTGCAGGAAGACCTGTACAAAAGAGGTTTTATTGTTAACACACAAAGTTTTGTTCAGTTTTCCACTCCTCCTTCTCCTACGAGACTTCAGCCATGCATACAGCTCTGTGAAGATGTTTGAGGGCCTTTAGCAAAATGCTAAATGCAAAGTAGAAATGTCAACCTCATGCTGCAGAGGAAAGGTCAGGAGGTCACCAAAGTCAATAGGCTTTGTCCTTTTGGGATTATGAATATTTGCACATATTTCAAGTAAATCCATCCAATAATCTTGACCATCATAGCCACAGCAAGACTAAAAAAAACTAGGAAGCCTATTTTTACTTGAGTTGAACACTGAATTTTTACATGGTTGATTCTGCCTCGGGCACTTACTGGTAGAAGATAAGGTACTTGAACAATAGAGACTCTCACTCATTACAATGCTTCTTTCACAGCGCCTCTCGTGGTCAAACAACTTCAAACAATATGTACCAACCTCTTTGCCCTCTGTCTCTTCTCAGGCTTGGTCATGGAAGGAAACTGTGTTGGAGTCTGGAACATCCGGCCGCTACACCGTAGAGACAGTCACCACGGAGGAGGGAGTAATCTCCACACTTACCATGAGTAATATTGTTCCAGCTGATTTCCAGACTATCTACAACTGCACGGCATGGAACAGCTTTGGCTCCGACACCGAGATCATACGCCTTAAGGAACAAGGTGGGAGCCAAGGTCCGACAGGTTCCAGCTTCCTCTTCTTCAAGTCACGTGACCCTGGTTTTCTAGATAGTGATCCATCGTGACAGAGTTTGTATCAGTGTGGTTGTATCTGCCCGTGTCAGTGCATCTATATCATTGTGATTGTGGATGGATGTGCTTTAATATATGAAGCAAGTGAGATAGAATTTGATCTCCAATCAAATTACTTCAAGGCACAATAACAAGTACACACAGCACGTATTCAAAACATGTATTTAATCTCAGAATAGTAAAATGAATGAACACATATTTTTTAGTAAACAATCTTTTTTTTCTTTAGAAATCAAAAATATGTTCAGAAATAACATTTAACCAATTTTGAATTGCAGGATTGTAATACATAGTTACACTGCATGACCTAAATTCTGAAGCTTTTGATGTACAGTAAATGTGATGATGACACCGATAAATTCCTCACAAATTAGTTTTCTGGGTTAACATGAAGTGCAGCTCCCTGGTAATTTGAACTGCTGACCATGAGCAAATGCCGCAGCTCCCCACATATGAAACACACTCTGTCTGCAGCTTTCTTTATGTGAAAGAAAAAAAAAAAGTAAAACATTTCTTTTGCTTTAAAAATGAATACTTTTTATCTGTTGACCTTTCCCCCGCTGCCTTGGGGGAAGCTGTGTTTTCTCTCCACTTATCATAAATGATAAATTATAAGCTGCTTATGTGAAAGTGACATTGATCAATGAAGACATTAAATAGGCTTTGATGGTGTAGGAAGAGCACTTGGTTGTTCAGCGTTTGTTTAAAAAGCGCGAAGGTCATGAATGTGGGCTGGTAACTCAGGTCCTCATTAAATCACACTTTAATGAGGACTTTTAATGTTGGAGCAGTATATAGATGTGTGCCTGCAGGTTTAATCTCTTCCTCATCGCAGATGCACTGTAACATCCTTGCAGAAACACACAAACATGATTATGCTTAAAGGAATGCGTGTAGTCTTGCACTCCTCAGAGTGAAAAATAAAAACCCTCAGTGAAATGCTTCTATTTGCCAAATGAGTGTAAATAAAAAGTTATTAGACAGTAGCATAATGAGATTATATTAGAAGGAAAATGTTTACCCGACACGGATAACAAAAGATTTGGTAATTCGTTTTTGCAGGGTTTCCCAGTTATTGGGACATGCAGTGCAGAAGATGTGGTGTTGAGCCTGTGTTTTTATTGCATAGGCTTGTGCCTGAGGGATAATGACCAACTCACTTAGAGGGATGAAATATAGCATATCCCCCCGTATTTCCTGATTGTTGCTGAGACAGAGAGGAGGGAGTGATGAGGAGACTTGCTGTGTGTATGCGTGTGTGTAAAAAAGGAATGGTGGCCTTCACATCTTGACCGTTCTATTGTGTGCTATCTGTCACCATATTGAATTTAATGCATAACTGAGATTTTATATGGTATGTTATTTTAGAAGGATTTGTCTTTTGTTGTTCTCTGCAGAGTCTCTCCCAGTGGCGGTGATCATCGGCATTGCTGTGGGAGCTTTTGTGGCCCTTATCGTCCTCATGGGCACCATTGGAGCATTTTGTTGCACCCGCTCTCAGAGAAGTACGTGTTATCTTCGCTCGTACATCCACTGAAGCATGCATGCCAAAGTACTGTATGGCCCCCAAGCACACTAAAACATGTCCATCTACTCAGATGTAGATATTGTTTTTATTAAAAACAAATGGGAAAAGAGCTCCCTGTGAAGTAATATTGGCTGTCTGAGAATTCTTAGTTTTAATGAATATGGGGCATCTATAAAGAAAAAAAAATATGGACGAAGATGACAGGCGTTGGCAGCTGCTTCAAGATTTTTGTCACAAGATAAATTGCTGGAACATAGTGTCAAATATAATATAAGATGAAATCACTGAGATGGTGAGGTGCTGAGATGGACATCTTTTTGTGGTGCAGAGATTGTGATAAGGGTTCATTTCATGCAATCTCAGTCTGGCTGCATTCGCTTTTGAGGCTATTTACAGTACATCCTGCGCTATGTTCACTGCCACCCACCCATGTACCATGTGACTCCGGTCAGAGACAGTCAGCCGTTGTCTCTGTCCAAGAACCAAATTGTGCTACTGGTCCCTTCAGCATGTCTATTGTCTGTATACTACAGAGGAAGCGCACCTGGTTATGCCCTCACTGCCCGTCTCCATCTGTGCACACCAGAGAGAACTTGCAAGCAAAATTAAGACAGAAAGTAAGACTTTGTTATATGACAGTATCATCAGCATTGTCCCCCAACAGAATGAGCCACCGTGAAAGGCTGTGTGAGATTGCATATGTATGCAGAAAAAGATAATCTTGTGTTGGCAGGAAACAAATGGTTAATAATGCTTTGTTTTGTTTTCGGGAAATGGGGGATTTTCTCACAAATCAAACCCAGGGATCTTTGCTAAATTCTATAATACTGCAAACTGCACTGGGGGAAATTATAATGTCAACTAATATAGAGTGGTGTTTATCCAGGTTATTGAGATATATGTGTCGTCTGTTTCTGCCAGATCTGAAAGGAGTCGTGTCGGCGAAAAATGACATCCGGGTGGAGATTGTGCACAAAGACCACAATGCAGCCAGAGAAAACGAAGAGCACACCTCTATGAAACAACTGATGGTGAGTGTGAGTGTCGCTGCATACTACTTTTCACTTCTTATTTTCAGAAATAAATAATACAGAATTGTGTGTGTGTGTGTGTGTGTCCCTTCAAACTTATATATATTATATGTATACACATAGTAACAGAAAGAATGCACTTAATTATCTGCATTGTCCTGTAGAATACATTAGTTTCTGAGTAATGAAAGGTATATAGATTGTAGTGACTATATTATCAATGTGATACCAGTATTTCTATGAGCAGAACAGACCTGAATATATTGTAACTATGGAGATGCCGATGCATACTGGGTAATCCTACAGTGGGTGTGTTTCTGTATCTGCATGCCCTCTAGACATACAAAGACCTGTTTCCTCTTTGGAACTGTACCAGTGTTTTGGTTTTCATGCAATTTGCTCCAGGGCTGGGCTATTTGTAGTTTGAGCTTTTGGATTAGATTTTCTTTCAAAAATACTTAATACAGTCGATACTTGATGTTAGTACAGGGAAATGAGCTTAGCTACCTTGCAAATCTACATTTTGTAAAAATAAATAAAAGATATTCACGGGTACATTATTAATGTTCTCATCCAGCGCTAAATGAAGGTGAAACATGTCTGACTGATATTAAAAAAGAGGAGAGAGAAATTCTTTGGTTGCAGAATGTCTTTTTACTCTGAGTGCAAGAGTTTCAGAATCTACACAGACTCTACTTTTCTTGATTTCTGTGTAGGTTGAACGAGGAGAGTTTCAGCAGGAATCTGTTCTCAAGCAGCTGGAGGTATTACAAGAGGAGGAGAAGGAGTATCAGCACATTAAGGTAAGATCAGTGATGCGCTGGTCATCAGACAAATCCCAGTGGGTCGTCAAAATTTTTTTATCAGCCCTGTCTATATCTTCAATTACCCCCCTACATGTGCCAGTCATTCAGGGTACACATGAGAACACTCGGTCTCCAGGACTGGGCTGAGCAACTCAACCTATCCGATAAGTCCAGGGCTGAATTCTTTCCCAGCATGCCCCTGGGTTCAGCTCATGAAACAATAACAGTGTGAAGGTGTGAATGCAGCAGAACGAGAGTAATAGGTGGTGAGAGAGAGAGAGAGAGAGAGAGAGAGAGAGAGAGAGAGAGTAAAGAGAGTGAGAGAAAACGCCTTTGGGGCTGAAGGTAGTCTTCAACTGTGGGACGAAAATAGCTGAGAAGCATTAATCCCTCTCCTGCTCCTTGTGATTTTCTAAGGATAAGACCACAGGCGAATGGCTCCTGTTGGAGGTCTGATTTTATTAATTAGTCTCATCAACTGTGGTTCGCCGGCTGCTCGGCCCTTGAGCTTGTTATTTAAGTTACTCAAGTGGTTGCATATACCATATACATGGAATTGAACTATTTTAAAGCTCATATAGGACTAGGGGAAGTTCTGGATATTTATTAGATGTGCTGACTTTGCTGCCGGCAGCATTTCTAACCTCTTTCAATTTGGAATATACCTAACTTCTGCTCATAGATTCTGTTCATAGAAATGGGTTATGTGACATATCAAAGCCTCTGGGACCTGCAGATAAAGCTCTATATTACCTTTATAAATCATGTCCAGGAAAACTCTCAGTTTGTTCCAGCTTTAATAAGGATATATGTGACTTTTTTTTTCTTTCTGGTCCCAGAGTTGTTATTTGTGAGTGTTTGTGTGAGAGTGTGTGTGTGTTTACAAAGTCTTATAGCTTCATTATGATATTCTGAGATATTCCAAACTTTTAAACTAATTTCTCAGTTCTTTCCTTTTCCCTGTTTTTCTGTTACGGCAGACAGTTTCTACTTGCAACAACCCTCACAACAAATTACATGTAAAACAACCACAGCAGATGTTATCACTTTTTTTCCTGCAGATATGTATGCCTGGATTTCAGAGAAAACTCTCTAACACTTGGGCTAACTGTTAATATCATTGATGTCATCTTTGCAGCCAGTGACACTGTGCAGCTAAAGTGTTTATTTTAATCACATCATCGCTAAACAGGTATTGTCACCATCAGTGTGAGACAGACTAAGTAAACAAAGTGTGATTCATAGCTCAGTTTGGACTCCTCTGGTGACATGTAACAAGAGACAGTAATGATATACTTTGAAACATGATTTTCAAGTTTGACCCTAGGTACAGCACTCCATCAACTGTTTGATCAATGACATTTCCTGTATAATGTCTTTTTACACCCTACCTATGCTCCCGCTGATGCTGAGGCTAGGTGAAAAAGCACATGAAAATGTCTAAAATGTCCCTTTGGCCAGATCCAACTCTTATTCAGTTAAGCCCATATTCACCGAATGTAATAAAACTGACTTCCGGGCAATTTATGGCTGTCCACTCATCTACATGGCAGTGAATGGATCAGGCTGTGAAGATAAGGCTTTGCTTTCAGTTCTCACATGAAAGCACTTCACCACTTGTAACTCTTGCAATAAATGATCTCCATGCAATTTGGGACATTGGAGAGATTGTGCAGGTTCTTGTGTCAAGGCCCTTCTCTCATCCTGATAGACCAAGTTCTATTAAAGGATTGCCACCCTCTCTCTGAGTGTTTTATTCTGCTGTTGTCAGGTCAGTAAAGTCACCTTGAAAATTAAATTACTGCTTTGCAGGTTGTTCATTCAAATTAGTCAATAAAATGCATAAAAAATCCCCTTGCACCAATAATAATTTACTATTTTAAAACAAGTCAGGGTCACGGTTACAGGTAAAATGCTTAATATTACGCATTAACTCAAAGTTAAATGGATTTTATCAGAAATACACTGTGCCGTGTCAACAGTGCAATGAGACAATATGAGCAGGGGGATATTTTTAGCATCTGCTCAGACTCTACTGCACACTAGAGCTCATCAGTGCCACAGAAAAAGATTCTGTCCCATTCATTTGTCCTCCTGTCCAAACAAGTGTTGGCATTGGCTCCCTGGGGTGAGCCTCTGTTGTGTTCGCCTGCTTACCTGCACCCCTGCATCCCTGGGGCTGGATTTTTTGATAGTTAATGACAGCGTGCATGAGGCGGGAACAGCAGGAGGGGAGGGGGGTGAAAAAGAGACAAAGGCCAGACACACACAATCTCCCTGTCCGCTGTCTGATAATGACAAGCATAACGAGGATCCTCTCAGGTTGTCGCTCTCATTTCCCCATTATGAGCATTCTTCTTCTGGGATTTGCCACCATGCTCACTGTGCTTGACATTCACATCCATTCACACAGGGAAGTAGAAAAAAAAAAAAACAACGAAAAACACGGAGAGATACACACACTCATACACACACGCCCCAACTGGACCCTTAGCAACAGCGCGGTGCTTGCAGCCGAGCAAACAAGTGGCACTGTTGTAGCCTCAGAAGCCATTTCAGCGCATACGTGAAATAACAGACACTACAGCCCGTTGAGGTCCAATTAAAACCGTTATGTGAGTAAACTTTCCAATGACGCGATGGATGCCAAACTGTGAATCATCAAGGCTCTGTTAATTAGAGAAACATGATTTTAAGGTTAGCATGGGGGCCGCCTAAATCCTAGCACTGAGCTTTGCCACTGTTTTTCATTTTCCTCATGATACACGTGGCAGCTTGTTCCTTATTTATTCAGCAATTTGAATAGTAATTACTGCCAGTTTGACCTTGTTTCCCGAGGAGCTTTGAGAAGATGCATGTAAATGCATATGGAAAGAAAGGGATGGTTCTTTCCTCCTCTTTTTGTCCTGGTTTGCATAATCTTTCTTTCATGTGATTTCAACAGGACCCTACAAATGGCTACTACAGTGTCAATACCTTCAAGGAGCACCATACGCCAACAATGGCAGGGAACCAGTCCACTGAGGTTAGGAACCCCACCAACACAGGTACCCTGGGCAAGCAGCGGGTACCGACAGGCATGTCCTTCACCAACATCTACTCCACCCTGGGAGCAGGTCCCAACCGTCTGTATGACTACAGTCAACGCTTTGTGCTGGGCATGGGCAGCAGCTCTATTGAGCTATGTGAGCGGGAGTTTCAGCGTGGCTCACTTAGCGACTCCAGCTCCTTTATCGACACGCAGTGTGACAGCAGCGTCAGCAGCTACAGTAAGCCAGACGGCTACGTGCAGTTCGACAAAGACAGCAAGGCATCAGCCTCCTCCTCCTCCCACTATTCGCAGTCCTCCTCGCAGAACTCAGATCTCACACGGCCCCTTCAGAAGCGCATGCAGACCCATGTCTGACCACCAGGGAGGGAGGGTGTTTGAACGGGGTGTAACAAGCAGCCAGGATTGTAAAACTGTGAAAGAATCAGCTCCCAGGAGCAGCTGAAGCAACTGTGTCACTGTGTGTTTCTTCTGGATACCTGGAGACGCCGCGGCTCGCTTTAACGCTCCCTGTGACTTGTTCAGACTTCTCAATGTCCCAGACGGTGGATCAAGAAGCCTTATACTCCTCATGCTTAACTCATCAATCACCTCCTTTTTTCAGCCCATAATCAGAATTGTGCCACAGAGAGGTTATTTGCCAACACAGAGACAACACAAGTTTGTAATCTGAACACTCAATTCTTGGTTTTTACAGTGGGATTGTCAGCATACTGGACGGCAGGAATACGAGGCTTTTGTGTGACAATCAGTTCCCCTGGCAAAGACGTTTTTTGCCTTTTGAAGATTGTCATTCAGAAAAAAATGAGATTGTTGTAACCAGCGTTGAAGCACTCAGCACGAACAGAACGATAATGAGTACGAGCCAATGTCCTGCTGCTCCCCTGTAGTTTGAAGCACAACAACGAATGTGCACGTGTTTGTTTTTTTGTTTTGTTTTTTTCGGTTGTTAAAACAATAATTCTTCCCCTCTCTCTCTCTCTCTCCCCTCTCCCCCACCTTTCCTTCAAACACTGTATGTGAAGCTTGGCTTGTTGAAACTCGTCTCCTGTGTAGGTGGAAGAAAACTTTCTCCGTGTGCCCACAGACGTCTCGAGCATTGAAAAGAACGGCTGTTTTTCTCTCCGCAGCTGTATCTGGGCCACAAGAGCTGAACAGATAAAGAGGGGCTGAGATCTCATTTTAAATCCCTGAGTCATTATTTTACTTTGACACTCTGCGATAAAAGAATATCAGTGTATATATGTGACTGCAATTTCTTTTCTAGCATCTAATTTCTGACTCTGATTTCCCTCATGGAGGACTCTAAATGAGACACGAGCGCCTCTTCTTTTCCATATCTTCTCTGCCTTGAGGGTCTGTTTGAACTGCGTCAATACAAACTTTGACTAAGTGAGATAGACATGCGCTATCAGCTCTTCTGTTGATGGGGAAGCTGCATCTTCCTTGGTGTTAACGCACTGAGTCCAGCTCCGAGGCATGCGGCAGGAAAGCCCACAAACTGCAACACGTGTTGTGAGTTTCTCCTGCTAACGCCACAGATCATCAGCCATATACTTAGGGGGGGTTCCTCCTGAATGAAATGTAAACATTATATTTTATCAGAGCTTCTTCTTGTGTGGTTTATCTCATTGCCGTCGTCAATATCACTGTTGACACTGAAGCTTAGTGCATCCTGACTGTATACTTACCTGTGATCGTGCTGGTCATCAAGGGACATGACAAGCAAATTTAGGAAATGTGTTTTATTTTGCTGTCTGCTGTTCATTTTTGGCTGCTGTGGAGCTGATGGATGATGGCACACTGACACTTTTTCAAGTGCATTGTTTGGTTCTGTTCTGTTCAGCGCTGTATGTGACATATATGAAACTGGATTTATTATTTAATCACTGACACTGTATTTGTTTTAGTTGAGTTACTAGAGACAGGGAGTGGTGGTTTCACTTGCAGCTACACAAACACTCGTACTTTACATAACAAAAAGTTCAAAGTAAGCCTGTTTGTCAAGAGTGTCGTCGCAGTGGTGGAAATCTTTGTGAGCAGGAGAAAGAGACGATCACCAGGAGTTCAGATGTCTCAGGCAGTAGGATTTATTGTGAGCTCTGGCACCAAGGAGAAAATGATGAGAGGTACAAAGCCGGCATGTGAATCAGAGTAGTGCTACACTATTTTCCCAAGGATGTCTTGTCCAGCAAGGCGTTTAAAACCCAGTACCACATGTCCGTAACTATTGTTATGTGTGTCTTTTGTCCTTCTTCACTCATACCTGATTTGGACAGTCATTAAAGTTATGCCTCTTCCTACATTCTTATCTTAAGACCTTGGTTACCGTAGCTACGGTGGATAAAGATGGCTCCATCTAGACTCTTTCAGTCACAATAGAAGCTGAACAGTGAATTGGTGTCTGTCACAATGAAGTCTTTTTATGACCTTTACTTTTAAAATAGCAAAACAACAGCAGCAGCTCTGAACACATGGGAATCCCACTGCAGATGTGTGCATATGGTGCAGACACTGTAATGCAAGGATTTTATCTTTATCTCAGCCTGGATGCTACATGTCAAGTTCAATTTTAAACCTCTAAGTCAGATGTAAACCCAACAGAGTTTGGTGTTAAAGCAGACTTTGATGAATAAGGGCAGCCTCTTTACAGCTAACACATCGTTTCTGTACCAGCCACAGTTGCATCATGTATTACATCACATTTGGTTGAAGCCATCAAAAGCCTCGTACATCTGCGGGTTTTCAAAATCTTTTCCATCCATACTTTATAGAATCAGATTGGTTGTTATGTGATCATTTATTTTGAAGGGCAAAGACAAGTTCCTGGAAAATAACAACAAACAGCCGTAAATCAGTTATGGAAACAGGAGCTCACAATGGCACTGTCACTTCTGTTTTGTCAAACTCAACAAAAACATAACACAGTATAAAAGATTACGATATATAATCTAACTAGGTTTATCTGTTTATTCCATAGTGCAGTCAGATGGGATGAAGTGAGCCTGAAACTACGAAATCTGCCACTCAACCTGAGAAAAACCAAACAAGGCACTTCTGACAAAAGCAAGTTGTTGTTGTAAGCACTTTACATATGATTATATTCAAGGCATTTGAATGGGGTTTTCCACTTGAGTGGCAGTGGTTTGGACTCTAATTTTACAAATGGATTGGCGCCCATTGTACAGCTTAAGACAAAAAGCTCTGTTTCAATGCTGATAATCCAGCTTGGCACTTAACAGACTGTATATAAATCTCTAATGCCGTCTTTCTCTGTATATAATTTTTTCCTGGCTTTTCTTTCCTTCTCAGTCCGATTTCACTATATCGGAGCTCAACAAATCCACATAGCGTCAAAACTGTACAGACAGACAATCATTTTCTCTTTGTTTCCCTTCCAAAAATGTTATCAACCCTGCTTGTTTCTCACAAATTACATGAAAGGCTTGCGCGAGTAGTTTCTCTACCCCCAGATCTCATGGGGGGGAAAACTCACACTCTGCACACCAAGCACACAGGAGGCTATAGGATGAGAAGCTGAGCTTAGCTGGGACAGCTTTGAAGTGAGAGATGCAGTATGAGGTTATTATACCTTCAGCCGTTCGGAGAGATGCCCAGATGCCCAGCAAAATATTGCATTTGGCAGCATGATGACTGTCAAGTATGCCTGTGCATTGTTTTGTTTTGTTTTATTTAATTTCCTTAGCATTTATGAGTGCAAGACAAAATTGTTACCTTGACAGGAGTCAGTTACAGTGTAGATGCTACAGTGTGACCTAGTTTACATGGGACAAGAAACAGATTATTATTTGCATATATTATGCATCATGTTACATCCACAGACGCACCAGAATTCAAAAGTGTTCCCCATGTTAAAGTTACCATAATGCAGACATTCAGCCTCTGCTCTAAAAACAAAACTATTTGCCTTGTTTTCCAAAGGGTCCAGTTTTCCTTATCTGATCCAGCTCCCGCACTGATCCAAACATAATGCATTTTCCCAGTCCAGAGAATCTGCACACTGCGCAGCATACAGATAAATATTTGATAGGCCAGCCTTCTGTCCCATCTCCCCGTGGTGGTGGCTACAGTGGGCATGAGAGCACCAGAGGATGTGAGTGCCGTGTCAGTCTTTGGGAATCAAAGCCCATGTGGGGACAAAGTCTGCCCCGCTCACCTGTGGACGCCTCTCCGGCTGGTGCTGGCAGAGCCTGTTTGCCTGGCTACAAGCTCCGCACAGATGCCAGGGCATAACAGATGAATAAACACAAAGACCCGGAACAATTACAAGGGGTTGCTGCCCTTTCCTGATAAAACAGAGCAACCCTTTCACAGTAGAGGATGCAGGATAGTCTGTTATTCAGAGATGGTAAAGACTGGCCTGTAGTACACTGGACAAGGACATTTCTAAAGTAAGAGACAGGTTATGAGCAGTATGCTTTGAGCAGTATTTCTGCTTTGAAGGTGTTTGTCATGGCCTCTCCCCCCACTGGCGATAGTATATTTGTTTACTATACAAAACTGTTGCTTGGTCAGAATAAACTGGAAAAAAAAACAGAGATATCTCGCCTATGTGTGCAAAGAGTGATTTATATGAGGCTATTTGAAGTCTCTCCTCATTGTATGATAGTTGTTACTGTCCATGATGGAAGACAGTAGAGAAGGTGTCACTGGAAACACTGAATCAGTCATAATAACCCTTCTTTTTTTTACTGTGTAAATGCTTTCTGTCACTCTTTCTCTCTCACTTGCTTTCTTTTCTACCAATCAATACCTTGTTACACACTAATGTAAGACCTGGACTAAGTTGTATTTGCAAATAATCCTCAGAATTTGCTTCAGCCTGCAGGCTTCGGTTTGCAACAAAATACAGTCACAGAAGATTGAAAGAATCACTGAGAAGCATTTGAAAGTCAAAACAAGTGAGCTTCCCCGTGATTGGTTGAATTTTTCTGGACTCCAAATAAGGCCAACTAGTTTGCAAACACTACATGAGCCAGGTCTAAAGAAAAAAACAAAAAAAAAAAAAAACAAAGTACTTAACTTACATGGTCATTTGAAGAGTTTGTATAAATAGTGTATCATAAGCATACAGTAATTGTAATGAAAAGACAACATGTAAATTCTACTGGGTCAACCACTATTTTCATGCAGTGGCCCGCTAAGAAAAAAAAAGTACGAACAAAGGTTGTATTTTAACTGTTCTGGTCTGTGAATCTATGATGCTTTTGCTCTGTATATTTGGAGAATAAAAATCATGTTTGAGTTTGTGTGTATTTTTCCACTGCGTTGTGTCAATGAGGATTTGACAGTCAGATTTGAGTGGGCTTCACATGGGATGCTTTCACCATGATGTGAACATATAATTTGCTCAGAATCACAATTGCATGTTGGCTGATAATTAACAGTTATATTCACCAACTCTAAGCTGCTAAGTTGCTTAAAATAGAAATGTTATGTTTGCTGTGCAAATAGTCTGACAATAGTTTGTTTTTTTCTTTTTGTTTGTGTGCTTTGGCTTTTTTGGCTTTGTCAAAATCCACTGATAAAAACAAAATAAACCGTGAAATAAAATCACAACAAAATATACAACTTTCAAGGGAATATGTATAATTAATAAGATATTTTACAGGGAAGGTGAAGAGGGCAAGTAATATGTAAATTCCAACAAAAATCATATCCAAATACAACAACAAAATACAACCTTCCAAGTGAATCTACTTTGATGAATTTAACATTTGCTCCATCTATGTTTCCCCCCGGCGTGTGGTCGATATCTCTGTCTGAAACAAAAAGCAGCTCCATCCAGCTTTTTGTGATTTGCACTGATTACATCATTTGAAAGACAGAATGAGGAAGAAACTAAGAGGATGCTAAATAAGTGGGAGTACAATTAACAACAACACAATCCTATTTACAGCAACAGCCAGCAGGTGTAGCAGCACAAGAACAGTGACACAATCACACAATCAGTCACATGCTTGATCCACCCCTACACACAGCAGCGCCCCGATGCTGCACAGTCGGCCACTGATCTGTCACTATTTTCCGCAGGGCTCAAGTGCACTTCTACAGTATTTGTTAAGAGCAGCCGGGCAGGCTGCTGTTTATTCACCCTCCCCCTCTGATATTTTCCAAAGCAGTCAGCAGATTCACACCATTACATTTACATGCAGCTCTTTAATCCATTAATAGGACCATTGCAGTCTTACTCTAAATTAAATGAACTCACATAAACACCTTAGCTTGTCTCAAGTACTGGCTCCAATCCTGCAGGACTGAAACTTAAAAGTGATTTGAATTCCCTCATGCATAGAGTCAATACAATGCAAGGGCAATTACTCTTTAGCTGGATTAATCCACTTGCAGCCTGTATGGAAACGTAGCTTTCTTGAAGGAACAATTCTCTGATTCTGTGAACACTGTGCAGCTTAGAAGAGGGGGAAAGTAAGAATTTCACTGCTGCACATCAAACCAGCAAACCCAGACAGACAAAGGAGTCGCTGTGCCTACATAAGGTTACCTCAAAGCAAGTGCTACAACAACCAGTCTGGACTTGATATTGAGATCCATCTGCTAACAACGTGACTTCCCTGGAAAAGCCTTCCTGTGCTGAATACAAAATGCCCATGTTCTGCAACCGTGATACAAACAGCATCATTTGTGAATCTGTGATGGATTTGACTAATCACAAACAGCCAGCTCATTACTAAACAGATCTAGGCCAGACATTTGCGTGCGGTATCTTTTTAAACTCTCTCCTCAGAACTAGTTATTGGAAAGCACTAATCACTCATCCCTACCTCTCCTGACAAAGTATAGAGCTCGTCTCACTCTCTATGGGCCTCACCTCTTCCAAGAGATACAGTATTGTTCCAAAATGACTCATAAACGACTGTGCATCCTTTCAAATGAGCAGTTACGACAGGCTACTCTGTCATGAATTACCTTGGCGGATAATTGCATCTGGAATCCAATTTAACAAAGGCACAAATTTAGAGAGAATGGCAGACTAAGCGTTTGGTGCACCGACGCACTCCATTACAAAATTATCTACAGGCAGGTATTTACGTGGCAAGAGAGAAAGTGGGGGGTGGTGGTGGTTGGGGGGTGGGCAAAGTGAAAAATGCCTTCAACAAAACGAACATGTAATTGTTGAGATCACCTTTCTGCTGTGTGTCTGATTTCACTGTCAGTCAGATGTGTTTATAAAGTGTAAACCACATCTCATAAATAGCAAACTGGAAAGTGAGTTGATTGACATGTTTAAGCAAAACTCCATGCTGTTGCTTCTTTGATGCAATGGCCTCTTTATAGTCAGGTGCTTATTATGGACAGCTGTATCAGCAGCAAACTCACCCAAGCAACATCTGTCTCTTACAGAAATCAATTGAGTTTCACCTGTTAACTGGACAGTCTGGTAGGAGGAGGAGGAGACTGTGCAAACAAAACAATCTGAGAATTTGTTGCGAGCATCTTTATTTCAAGGTGCTGCAGTTTGTGAAGTTTGCTTTTCACCACAGCACACTTGGACGTGGCTTTGATTGGCGACTTTGTAAATCTTTCATACCGGGCAGGTTTGTAGCGTTTGAGCTGACATAGCCTCTGGATGCCTCCACTCAGCAGGACTGCATTATTTAAATCAGAGGAGGCGGTTCTGTCTGTGAATCAGCCACCCTGCCCTGTGAGGACTGCTGCACATGTGAAACACCCAGCCTTCTCAAGGATAGACATTTGTATCCTGATATTTATATTCTTCTTCTGGAGACATTTAATTATGACGAGTACATAAATCCACGGGAAGCGTTTTATTTAATGAAATAGCTGCTTCCACTGACTCTACACAGAAACACATGATTATATGTATTTGAAAATCAAAATCCAGACCTCCCTTTTAAACCAGTCATTTTTCACTCTATGTACATTTCACTCAAAAAAAAATCTACAAATAGAAATGAGTTACATGATTTCACTGAGCAAACATGCATGCACATTGCATAGATAAACAGTAAATTGATTCCCCTCTGCAAATAGACGTCTCTCCTTGGATTTGTCCTCAGTGTTAGATTTTCTTCCTTTTCTGTCCCTCCCGCAAAGTTTTCTCAAACAAGATGCTCAGTCTACAGTTGAATTACTATTAAAGAGCTGCTCCCCGCCAGCTCCTGGGGGGTAAATAAAACAGAAAATCTCATGGCCTTGTGAGGGCACTGAAAATCGACCGAGGTGGCACAATGTTTTTTCTGGCGCAGGAACGTGGATTTAAAGTTGGTTAAGATAAATAAATCTCCCCTCCTGATTACAAGGCGACTGCAGAGTCAATCCCAGGGAGCATCTTAAATGAATTATTGATCCCATGACCTTTCCCTGTGTTAAGGTTTGCTCTTGCTTGTTCCAGCCCTGTTGACTGGACTCACACTATGGGCAGTTTGGATTGTTCAAACATTAGCTTTTCCATATTAGACTGTTAATTGTCCTGGCTGTATTTGCACAGTATTATAACACTGGAAGCACCAGACCATGAGCACGTATCTTTAAACATGCTTCAGCACACACGCAGACCTGTCAGGGTCTGCGTGTGTCTGAACTCTTACTTTTTGATTTACGGGCCAAAGTGATTGAAACGGCATTTTCAGCAACATAATTGCACAACGTCCTTGACATTTCAGCACAAACAAAAGTCAAACAAAGTCAAGATACAATATTTTAGAGATATTTGTATGGGGGTAAAAAAAAAAAAAAAAAAAACAGATGCGTGACAGACATTTGACTTAATTATATTCTCCATCATGCACTGTGTGTTTGACGGGGCTTGTTGACAGAGAATCGTGTGGATCAGGTCCTATTGTGCCAATTTAGTGGAGAGAAATGTCAACCAGTTAATCTTCTGCCAGTAATGATGTGATAGATGTGTCTTCTTTACAGAGACCTGCTTTAATTTCATCTCTGGTGCGTTGACATTTTGCAAATGTAGACAGGCTGAAATATATAAATTGTTGGAGGATGGTATAAAGACAAAAAAAAAAAAAAAACAGGCTTGGACGATTGTAAAGCAAAATAAGCATGTGCACTGAACAATTATCATTTTCCTAATTAAGGTTTGGGTTGCACTTCAGTACTGAGGGCTCTTTCTAATAGTTGGAGCTCTTAAATTGCTTTTCATTTGGAGTGCATTCAAAACAAATGGAACAGCCCGCAGACATGACATTTGGTGTGTGAGCGTCTCTTCTATTGCAAGTCCATTTGTTAGACTCGTCCCTTTGAATTGGAAGCTTTGGAGAAAATGTTAGCATGTATGAATACTAATAGCACGTGGACAGTGGACGCAGACAGAGGGAGTCAGAGGAGCAGTTGTTTAGGTTGCTTGTGGCTCGGCTGTTTGAAACCTCCAGCTTATCGAGTTAATTCCTGTAAATCATGATGAAACACTCTTTATTACAGTTTGATGAAAGGCAGTGATGACCTTTATTTCAGTTAATCCACTGAAATAAAAGATTTCTTTCCCATAGCTATAATACAGAAAAACAAGACCTTGGTCCGTGATGTTATCAAGAGAGTGGAGCTGGAGTTGCCTCAGTGATAAAAAAATAAATAAATAAAGGGATGAGTTTTCATGCGGCTGTTGATCAGCTTGGGAGAGAAATGTTTGCACAAATATTGACTGACTCCCATGGTTTATTACATAGATAATCTATTTTCAGATGGGATACTCCTCTGTTTTTGGTGCTAACTGATTCTAATCGCCTCACAACTTTTACAGTTGATAACACACTTCATAACAAACATGAAACACTCTCTGGATGATGATCAGGCTGATAAGGCCATTGAAATGCTCAGTTAAGGTTTATACAAAGCCTCCTTTTCGTTAAAGGCAGGCAAAATCACTCTCACATATGCCTTTTGTGTTTGAAGAGAAACTGATATTGATGTGACAATGCCAGCACACCAGCAATAACATGATCCAGCAGCGCATCCAAGGTGAAGATAATAAGAGCAAAGATAGAACTATTGGGTAAGCTGTAGCTTTGTGGTGACAGAAAAGATAAAGAAAAAGGCAGTGACGGTCAGCAGCTCATGTCAGCACGGTCTCGTCCTGTGTGTGGGGGGGGAGGAAGACGTGGGTGGGTTGATGGACAAGCTCAAAGTGTCACAGACGCTTGTGCAGCCTGAGCTGACTGGCAGTAGGCAGATGGCTTCCTTCATGCAGAGCCGTGAGAGGGGAAGGGTAAAAGAAAGAGACAGAGGAGAGGTGCCCACACACAACCCTTCAACCCGTAACGATGCTCACCCCTCTCTCACCCACTGTTTGACCGAATGAGCGCCCCACATGGCGCCTGTTGCACAGCTGCTGGCGTCGACGTGACTCATGATGCCATGTTTCTGCCTGCTGGATGGAAACTGTGGAGGGGGCGTAAGTGTGTGTGCTTGTGTGTGGTTTGTGTGTGCGTGTCTCAAATGTGTCAGAGAGACCGTTTGTGCAGAAGCGGGGCACATGGGGAGGGTAAAATGGGTCAGGGATAAGAGTAGCCAATGCTTCACAGTGGGCCGGGATTGAAATGGGGGTCGGGCCAGGCCCCTTCTGCCCCCACAATTCACCCCAGAGCGTGAGGTCCAGCGGAGGGTGTAATAATGCCTTAATTGTGCCATGGATGGGAGTTATTGAGTTATTCACACAAGCGTGGAAGGAGGGGGTTAGGCCCAGGGGTTGTGACCAAGCCCGTAGTCAAGGAAGGAATGGAGAAAGGACAGAAAACAATGAGTCATTTCTCTAATGAGCTGAACATTCCCTCTAAGTGTCTCTTGGTCAGTCAGATGTAAACCATTCACATTACAAAACAGCCTCTTTGATGACATTATGTGAGCAGAAAGTTACTAATTAGGCTCACAAAGCAGAACCCAAGTGTTAATGCTAAATTATTTTTTATTATTACTTTATTTCAACTGCAAAGTTCCTTCTTTCTTACATTTCTTTTTTTCCTCCATTCCTGTTTTGCTTTCTTTGAGGATGACCTTAATGCTTGCCACTAATGCAGACCCAACAGTTCAAACAGACATCAGGTGTCATGTGAAAGTGGCAGATTGTAGACTATGGCAGAGATCAAACATTGAGGATCAGATATCAAACGAATAAGACTTGCAGATATTCTGCTGCCAAGGCCTGAACTCTGCTCATTCATGTGAAGATGTCACTCAGGGATTATGTGTCCATACTGCCCCCCTGTGTTCATAAGCCATGAAGACGCTTTAACGTCCACAGACTATCAATGTGTGGTTTCTCATCTGAACATTACTTGAGCAGCAAGTAACTGCAGCACTATAAATCTCAGAAAAAATCCCTTGGGTAGTGTAAAGTTTTGTGCACCATACTGAATCCTATTGTTACAACACTTGTTACAAATCACTGTACATGTGTTATTACGTAGAATGAGTCATATGCTCTGCATATTTGTCCTAGAGTGTCTGAAATAGCAACCTTATTTGCATGATGAGGAAATTTTGAACTCATTTACACATATGGAGCACATTTTTCTGAAATGTCAGGTGCAATCAGGCTGCAGAATTAGCTGATTGAAGAACACCTCCATCTGTGATAACAATTAGAGGTCTATGGAAGGAAGGGGGCTGATGCAAAAGTCAGTCAAATATCTCTCACAGGGCTCACATAACTTTATCCACAAGGAGCAATTTTCACACCTAAGATTAATTTTCATTTATTTAATTGATCTTTGACGGCATAAGTGTATCAGTCATTCTATCACATACATCAATCTAATTCATCAAGTCAAGAGAAAGCGTGTAGCCGAGTATTGGGTGGAGCGTCACTATGCCTCACAAGTTATTTATATTTTGTGGTGCTTTCTAAAGGGCTCTCTAAGACTAAGTTTAATTTACCTTTTATGTTAGAAATCCTAATCATCTTAAAATCCCATGTGGAGAACAGTTGGGGCTCAATGAAGTGATAAATCCTTTTGATAGCTGAGAGGGAGAGCGAGACAGAGAGAGAAGGAGGGAGAACGCGGTCGAAAAAAAGATAGGAAAACATGGATAGTCCACGTGCATATTCAAATGAGAATTAATTTAAATGTCATCGATGGATGATCAGGAGACTGGAGATAAACAACACAGAGCAGGTCTTCAGTTATTTAAATTTGGTTTCAAATCATCTGTGAACAGAGCTAATGGCAAAATACTTCCAGGTTTCAAAGAGGAACACATTTAGCTTGATTAAAAGTCAAGCTAAATCCACGGTGTTTGTTTTTGGCTTGTGTACTTGATGTTTTTCGACCGTCATAACAGGAGTAGGAATAATAATAGAAGGTTAAAATGAAATCTTTGTGGATAGGCAATTATAAAAAGGTCTCTAATACCATGCAGACTTCCAAAAACTTCTTCTTGCTTCTGGGAGCTTCACTATGTTGAATGTTGAGAAGGGGGAAAATGAGTCAATCAATACACAAGTGGCACAACTGTATGTGATGGCAGAGTGTTTTATCAGTGTGAGGCCATACAGGACAATGACATACTCTAGTCAGTGGTGTACCACAAAGTTGACATTGTGTCTCCTAGCAACGCCAACAACATTGTTAACTGCTGCCTTGGGAGTTGCCCTTTAGTAGCGTGAAGTCTACAAATGATTTCCAGAAGAGGTCTAGAAAGTATCTTTTTTTTTTTTCTTAGTTTTGTAAAAAATATGGTGTGGAACTGACCATAAATTGTGGATATGAGTGAGGAGAATTTAAATATCAATTTGTCATTAAGATTTTAACTGAAAATTAAGAAATTCAGGTTTACAGTCGCAAATTTAGGTGAGAGTGTCCTCGCTCTAATGTATGTTATCTCAACACCGCTGCGTTATGAATTTACCTAATGACACATTTGCATTACTGTATCTGTAGATTGACGACCCCTGGGCCCTCTTGGGGGTGTGGAATCTGTTCAGCTGATTGATCTCCTTGCCTGCAGCTGATTGGGTCATTTGGTACCTATATCCCAAGGTATACTGTAAATCCTTGTTGCTGATTAATCTCTGCCCTGCTCCACAGGCAAATTATGCTACTGGTCCTGTTACGTCTTAGTTTGAGTTTTATGTTTTGCACTTTATTACACTGGCACTCACATAGCACATCTCATTCATTCATGCACTAGATTTCCACAATTTGAAAATCAGATAATTTCCACACTTAGTTTCAAAAAAATATTATTTTTTTAAACACAACTGTGGTATCTCCCTCCTTTTGTGAAGTTGTCATTATTCCATATAACTTTAACAGGTAAGATCCCAGTCTTTAATTTGGACAGCAGCAGCTGGCAGCTAATGTTTGATTTATAGATGTGTTACAGGCGGTTGTTGCAATAGTATACTTACTAGTCACAGTCACTCTAGTGTGGCCCATAGCATTAAAACACCATGTGGAAACACAACAGGTTAAAAAAAAACCCAAATATCATAATGTCAAATATTGTATATGGCACCATATAGATGTGTTCTTTTCTCCACTCTAGTCACAGGGTAAGAAAATATGTCTAATGTCTTTCATAAAACTTTGAAGTCAGTAAAGGTTTCTGAGGTGCATGCTTTGATGGAGTAATACGTCACGGATTGCCTTTGCCATGCTACCTTTCAGAACATTTCTTACCTCTCTGACCTTTCAGAAATGAATATGTTTTCTTGCCTAGTTGACAAGCAGTTCTATAAACCTGCAAGACAGAATGGAAAAGTTATGACACCAGAAGCAAGACTGCATTCCTTATTTAACCCACACATACACAAACAAAAAAGAAAAAAAAAACAAGCAAGGCAAGATCCAGTATACTCAAAAGCTGTTGTATTTACTGTTAGGTAAGTGCAGCAGGCAAATTGGATCACGATCAGATACACTATTATTGATCAGATTTCTGCGTGGGCCTAGATCCTGACTTTATTTGTGCATTGACATGTTGAGCAATATCATGGCGAGCATTCCATTACACAAACAAACAGATGCACACTCACACGCACACACAAACGCTGCCCCAAGGCAATTCACTGTTACATTTTAGATGTAAGATGTGGAATTTGAGGGAGAAAATCCAATACCTACAGTAAGAGGCGACAGTATCAGACTTGAAGAGCACGCACTAATTCAAACCAGAGTGCAGAAGGTTCAAGGCGAAGCCAAGCCGTCTGAGAGCGATACCTGTCGAGCCCATAGGCCTAAAACTCAATACTGCCAGAGGAGTCCTTGCAATCCTATAAAAAAGAATTAATAGCTGTTGGAGGGCTAGTAAAGGAGGCACAAATGGAACCTGACTGTATCTGACCAAAAAGTCTGCAGTACAGTACTTCAGAGTAAATAGAAATTCATTGCAGAAAGAAATCTGTGGATTCAGTGGGTTCGTTTCTCAGTTATTAGCTTCTCAAATTTGACTCTATAAAAGTAACTGTACAGTCAAAATGATTTTACATACTGGAAAAATTATATAACCTTTCTCATTATTACTTTGACTTTGTGGGCAGCGATTTGCAATGACCTTCTATCATCTAAGGCAACCTATTTATTCCTCTTTCTTATGTGGTGCCCACCATGTCACTTGGAGAATGAAGAAATATAAAACTGCTGCCTCCTCACTTCAAGACGTTTCGTGAGTCTTCATGCAAAGTTTGTAGTACATGTATAGCTCTCTGGCTGCATGTTAGAGCATGAGTGAAAGCTCTTTGGCTAATGTGCATCTGATCCGACTGCAGTCTTTCTTGGGAGAGTCCTATATTAGCACTATAAGCAAAATGAATAATGAATTAGTATGGATGTGTTATATTCTCCAGAAATGCAGAAGGTCTGTGGGGAGAGAAGCTCGAGCCTGTATGTGGGTGATGGAAGCTCATCAGCGAAATCTCACGGGTCATTGTGAAGCTCATGGCAGAGGTGTGGGAGGTGGTGTTCTGTTCACAGTCTACAGTACTGTGTTTGAAAGACACAGGCAACAGCATTTCAATTTTGCTTAAAGGCAAGATATGCAATCAAAATGGAGACACCAGGTCAACAAAATTCAGGTACAGTAGGTACAATATGTCCTCAACATACAGACAAAAACAGCCAGGTGGCAAATTCAATTTATTTTTCTTCTTCTTCTTTTCAGCTCTGCTGACAGTTTTTAAAATCTATTATGTTTAACTTTTGCTGCCTCCCGATGATGTAAAAGTAAACTTGGTAAGTTATAAAGTTGATCATATAAACACAGAAACCTTTTATGTTATGTGCTACATAATGTATCCAATTTTTTAGGAGTCTAAGAAACTACAACTATATAAAATGCCAAAAAAAAAAAAAAAGAACAAAAGAACAATTGATTTCCCATAAAACATTCATTAAACCTTCAAATAATAGTATTCTTTTTTTTCACAGTGTCTCTGTTAAGATGTCAGCTTCAATATAAGGCAAAAATGAATCAATGAGGTGTGAACCCTCGGGTAACACTAAGGTGGTGACCTGAATTCAAAACATCATCATAAATGACTTCAACTTCACAAGTGATGAACTTGAAGTAAACACTGGGGATGAGTTTGCTCTGCTGCACCTCCCTTTGTTTGTTAACTACAAAGTAGCATAATTAATTATGGCCTGTTAAAAAAAAATGAAGAAGCATTTCTTCTTTGCTTCTTTAGCAGCGGTTATGTTCTTGTGTGATGCTATATTGGTCATGAGACTGTTTGCTGTGTTCAGGCTTGTTCAATTAGCTGCAGTTGCTGTCTCTGATGAAAAGCTATCTCTTGTGTGTAGAGAGCCAGATAGTGAAGAAGTACAAAGGGTGAAATATACAAAAAAAAAAACCTCTTTTGCAGCTCAAAACATGCAACTGTGCTCTTGTTTAATCTGAACTGTTGTTGAATTAAGTGTTTCTGTGGGGTGTTTGTGTTGTGATTCAAAGGGTCATGTGGAGGAGAACAATCGAATATTTTCCTCTGAAGGTGAAAATTTCCATGTCATCGTCCATACTAATTTCCTCTGTGTTGTGAACATGCCCTCTATTCTTAGCTTCATTTAAAGCTGTGTTAGCAACCTCAGAGGCTGAGAAGCACTGGAAAGAAAAAAATCTTCGAACAAACCCTGCAGATTAAGCATTTTAGATAACCACTGAATTTATGCTGATAAGCATTAGAAAGATGATGCATCATGCATCAGCATGAGATCTAAAATTCACTTCACTGTAATAGCTGAATAAATCTCTGATATAGTGCTCCTGAAGCTTTTGCCTGTGGGTAATACCACAGTAAAAGGTAATCTTCTCGGAGGTCTGTTAATTACAGTTAAAACTGTACCCAAAAAAAAGAACTTACATCGATGATCTGAAGAGCTCTACAGGTTCTGTAGAAGACTCCTCCTGACAGAACATGTTGTGTGTACTCAGTTATCATTATTCATATCATTAACATTCACCGGATAACCTATATAGCACGAGGGGTTTTCTGCAGTATGACATGAAATTAGACTAGATAACACAGAAGCTTAGCTTTGATTCCCCCAGCCTGTTCTATCTGGTCAAAAGAAGCCGGAAGCATATGAGATACTACATCTGTAGTCTGAGAGATAATTATCAGTATAATTGGATAAAAATGTCAATCAAATCCACCCTGTAAAAAGTCAACCACAAAGTCTAAAAGTTAGAGTGAAGAAGACGTAGAAGCGTCCACATACTGAAATATGCATTACCTCTTTAGATTTGGCATCTTTCACGTATGAGGAGAACAGAAAACGAATCTATTTGCCTCCTTCTCTGAGTCAGTAGATGGCTACTGAAATTGAAAGAACCCGTGGTTCATTCTAGGTTGCCAGACATCTATGTAAAGATAGAAAGAAAATACTGTCTGCAGCTGGACTGACCTCATTTCAAGAAAATATGACATAAGAGATGCCACTCTGAGCCATGGCCTGATGGCCTAGTGGTGGTGTTAGCTGAGTGGACTGAGACATGTTAGGCTGATGTTATCACATGCAGACAGACTATGGAGAGAGAAAAATGGGGTGAAGAAAAGACAGCTTACTCCCTCGGTGCTTGTAATTAAAAGCCAGGGAGTCAATAGACAGGCAGATAATGTCCACCTATATTTGCAGGTGTCCAGCATGGCACCGTTGCTGTGATTCTACAGCAGAGCTTTAAGGCTCATTAAAAAGAGCCACCGATACGACAACACATAATCCAAGTGACACCTGTTCATTACCATTTGTGGGCCCTTCACAGGACATCCTGGACCACAGCTCCAAGGTTCATCAGGAGCAGAGGACATCCAGCTGCAGAGCGTGATGGGGATCATTCTTAATGTTCAGTGGCATCTTCAGGCTTCAGCCATGTGGAATGATGGCAGAGGTGCTGTGGGCAGTCGAAAACACAGTTGCTGCATGGTTGAACAGGATGACTCACCTGTGCTTACACAGACACGGTTTGAGCTCTTTTTTTCTGAATTATGTGAATCTGGACCAGTTGTTGCAGGACAGGATTAATTCAGGATAGTGTCAAAAATTATTTTTATTTTTTCTATTGTCTCAAAAAGTTTAGGGGATTGTGAGTGAAATATTCACAATGAAAACATGCATCCTTTGCTCTTGTAATCTTTTCCATTAAACCCCTTTATCCTTGGTAAGTGTGATACTGACATCTGACAACCCAGCTGTCAGCTATAATCTCCATGATGTCATCAAACTGTGTTTTGTCAAATAGAAACAGGGCAAATTTTTGATCAAGTACTATCACAACCTTTTAAAGCTGTCTATCTGTGACAGTATCTCTTGACCTTTTTTGCAAAGCTTTAACCTTTTCTTGACACAACAGATTGTGCTCTGGAAGACATCTTACTATTAAACACATATTGTCAAGTTGCTGCTGAAAATATCGCAGATTTCAGATGCATTTTTCCATCGTGTCATTTCCTACATGATGGCCCTAGCAAACTAAAAGCGATTGTCTGGTGCTGGTGTAGGAAAGCTGGGACTCATGCTGTGCTGTCATGTCTCACCATTCCCCTGTGTGTGATACTCTACTGTACCATGTACAGATTCGGTGACCCAGGCTGACAAAGAGGGGGCCCAGTGGGAGCCCGTGCCCTACTATCTGCACAACAGGTAATTATCACCACCATCGCCCAATAAATGGTGTATTCAAATGAGGAAAATTGATATGCAGATTAGGTGCTGTGACTGTCGCTACCATGTGCATGCACACATTTGCCACATACATAAACAGGAATGGGCACATGAGCGCATTTGTGCAACACACACGTGCACGCACACACACACACACACACAGTAGTCAGTGCTAGAATAATTGTCAAGCAGATGCTGCAGCACAGAGATGTGGAATCTAAGACGCACACATACACACACACACTCACATTCAGAATTCATTTTGACACCAGCAGATTAGGATGCAGAGGACGTCCTGTAGCGCTTTTTATTAACATATGCCATCACACCGGGGGTTCACAGTTGCTAAGCAGAGCATCACCAGCACTGTAAAAATTATTTCTCAAATCAACCCTGCCTTTTTCAGCTCCCTTTACTTCCTGCTACGCCATACTGCCAGTATCTACTCCATACGACAGGGATGCCAATTTAAGGTGGAATGCCTCTCACAAAAAAGGCATCTTTAAGGCTGAAATAGCTGAATACAGTACATTTACTGAAGTGTAAATAGTTTATTCTCTGTTCCAGCTGACCTCACCAGAAAGTGCATTTTTCTACGGTTTAAAGAAAGTCACCAACGTATTGACAGCAACACCGCATCTCCGATGATCAGGCATTGTGGGGTTCGTCTTACTTTCACCAGAAAGTTTTAGTCGAGTCAAGACATCGGACCTTTGGATCTCAAGTTATCACTGGAACATGCTGCACAAACATTAGCAACATCTCGGCTCACAGCCCCTCTGACAACATCTTGTGTCAGAGTGTTTTTTTCTCTACCAAATGATGGTTGATTCAGTTTGCTTTTTGCCAAAACAAACTTGTCATAGCACACCACACCTGGGTGTCTGAGGGGGAGGAACACCTTTTTTTTTTAACTTCCTCCCCTGCCGTGTCTCATATTTGTTTATTTTTCTACTTTTTTCAGTAAGAAATACTTTTGCATGTTTTTGTTTTGGTTTTTTTCTCTCCAGAAATGTTCTTTGTCTCCTTGAAGACCTTGAGCATCCTAGGAGCTGTTGCTGCTGTGGGCCTCTCAGACAATGAATGTCATATTATACAAACAACCCTGATTTGATGACACTAACCTTTCTCTGTCGTGCTATTTACACAGATGACTATTGTGGAGCCTCAGCAAAATACTTTTCTGTATAAAATGACAGAGAAACACTGGACAGTTTCAATCAATGCCGTCTCTCTGCCAATGGGTGAAAAGGCAGCATAATTACACACTATACAACAGAATGTGAAACACACCACAAGTCCATTATTTACTCAGCTGTCTGCAATAACATGCTTTCATAAATGCAAGTGACAGTTTTGTATAAAAGGTAGTAAATGAATGAAATGGATAAATAAAATAAAGTCTTGCTCTGAGCTCAAATATTTAGATTTCTATTAAATTATTATTCAATCATTTCCAAAATATTAAAATTCGAATTAATAATTTATAGCAAAATACCATCAATATAAATGGGCTACACAATAGCACGTGTATTAAGAACTCTGAGCTGTTTGAACTTCTGAGTTTTTGTCACTAACCCTCTTTTTGACAATATGTGGGCTGAGCTGCAGTAAACAGCAGTGTAGTGTTGGCCTACAGTCTAGTTTTTTTCAAACCATACATCTTGTTTCAGCTCTGAGTCTGATGCTTTATTGGGTTGTTCCTCTTGCTGATGCATCAGTAGCCTATAGGCCATAAGTTCTGTAAACACACCAACTGTACTTACGTGATTTATTAATTTAATTTTCCAACCTTTTTGATCTGTGTCTGGCCTATAAAACCAAAGACATTGTGAGTAATATATCTTCTTTGCTGGCACGTGTTTGTGTGTGTGTGTGTGTGTGTGTGTGTGTGTGTGTGTGTGTGTGTGTATGTGTATGTGTGTACACGTGCGTGCGTGTGCATTCTTGTGTGCATATTTCCCAGATTTATCCCAGAGTGGGTCAGGAGCCCAGCCAGAGATACTGAACCTTCTGACAACAGCTTATTCAAGACCCCGAGACAGTAAATATTGATAATATATACAAAATAATAATGTTAATATTGACCTTTGCATGTCTAAGGGTCCAGCCATCGGCCCACAGAATTATTTAGCTTTCTTCATTGTTTGATGTCAAAATCAAACCTTTTCTTTTTGGGAGCTACACATCCCCTCTTTTTGCCTTGTGACATATATGAACAACAGAGTGGATATATAGGTACACTGTATACAGTTACATATATATTACATTATATATATTTACAGATGCACTTTCCTTGGCAATCTGATTCAGATGTACATTACTATTCAAAGTGGTAATCATCATCATCATCATCATGTTGTTTTTTAAAAGCCTTATTTGTAGGAATAAGAAAAGGCATTGCAGTCTTTACGGTAGCACAATGTGTAGTTTTTAAGAATTTGTTTAGCATGTGACTAAAACCCAACTTTAAAGAGCTTTGGAAACTAAAAGTAGGGAGTCACCACAGCTTGACTGGTTTTGCTGATTTATGATGGAATGACATTTGTGATGATCTAACCTATGTTTATATAGAACTAATTTAGTTCTTATATAGAAGAACTAAATAATTCTAGTTTTCAAAACACGTTGCTCATTGCCCCAAAGTGACACATAAAGAAGTAGCTGTTTTTAGAGAGCTGAGGGAGCTGGTCTCAGGTGATTTTGAAGCTGAACATTGATGATAATGAGGTTCCAAGAACATGCACCAGATTGTTTGGCTGCGAAACTCACATGAAATCTAAAAATGATTATCACAGGGAAGCTGGAAATGTTTACGTCTGGTCTAGGTCCAATATGAAAAATACTGGTGTTCCAAACCAAACAGATAGGAGCTGGAACCCGAGGGATATCAGATAGTGCTTGATCATTGCTGACACACCTCCTGTTTCTCTCTTTTCACTGTATGGCAAGTTGGTAAAATATCAAACTGGCAGGAGCAGACTGAAAATACACCATCAAATAACCAAAAGTGTGATCCTGTGGAAGTACCAACCCACTCTCATGATGAGAAATTTCAATCCTGTTGTAGTCTGAGGCAGACTAGTAGCTACAGCCAGCTTCAAGGGAACAGATCTAACGTTAATAATAAAATTAGACCTCAGGATGCCCTTACACTTTTGCAAAATATGCCATATATATATTTTTTGCAGTTAATACGTTTTGGTCTCATTAAAGAGTTCAAGCCTAATTTGTCTTGCCTTGCTCCTCCACACCGACCTCAAGTTTACTTTTACGGGCACTGATTTGATTGATGAGCCAGATTATATTTTTCTGCCTGGAGAATGCAGTGCAATGAACTAAGGATGAACATGCCTGCCCTGCCGCTGTATATTAGAATACTTTGAAGTTTTACCTGCTAACTTTATTTTATTCCTTTTTTCATTTATGTCCTGCATGCCAGCTTCGTTTTTTAATTTAATTAGTTTTTGTGTAAATTTCCACAAACTCCATAAGCACTTTTTCTCCCCCCTCCATCAAAAGGCAGTTTATATTCTGCTTAATAACCATGCCGGTCCTTTTAACCCCCCTGGAAAATTTCCACCTGGTTGTCATGGTTACATGCCACATTCTGTAGTGGCAAAACACTAATCCCAAGACAGTGATGCATCTACAACACATACTACAGAAAACAGTCTATTTGGTCATCTGTTTCCTCTCACCACATACTGAAGTCATACAGTCAGTGTTAAACTCTGTGTGTGATCATAGTTTATATATTTAGAAACTGTTAAAAGTGTTTTGTAACATTTTTTTTCCCCAGCACAGCAGCCACTGAGGATAGAGGGCAGTGCACAGCACAATGTGTCCAGCTAATACTGGCCTAATAAGGGCTACAGAGACCTGTTAGTCAGACACCAGGCCCTAGTGGTGGTTCAGCTGAGGGTCTGATGCTTGTTGTCCCTGCCAAAGCTTCCCACTAAGAAGCACGGTGTAATCTGACTCGTGTTACTGGAATTCATTTATTGTCAGAGCTCATGTCACACTAGAATTCCAAAGGCTGTAACATTATTACATTGTCAATTTGTTGGCACTGAGCATAGGGAAGATATATTACTTACAATAATTTAACTGCAACATTTCTCTTTTTCTCACACAGAAAATCATTAAAATATACTGAAGTTTTCAGACAAGTAAATTCAGGATAACCACCTCCAACTGGATTTGAAGACGTCTCCATGGAGACCAAATTGACCATGTTCCCTCTCCTCCCTTTGTCACTGGCAGGCACAAAATTAATTAAAGCAGGGCTTCTCTCTGGAGCATATTCTCTAATAAGTAGCTCATTGTCCCTCTGACATTTGAGCATGTGTGTCTGTGTGTGTGCCTGTTTGTGTGGGTGTGTGTCAGGCCTCTTTTCATATAGCCACAGAGTGTTTGTGGTTTTCGTTTGGTGAGCAGTCGCTAAGATCAAAGGAGCAAAAACAAGGTTCATTACAAAGTTTAAGGGTAATGGAGTCAAGTTGGCATCCATTAATCATTACAGTGTGAATAGACCACACGAGAAAACAATAAACACCATCTGCAAACGTGTGCAATCACAGAATGAACAGCAATATATCTGGAGTTTCAGCAAATATGGGTAATAGATGTAAATCCAAGAGTGTTGGTCCAACAACAGTAATAAGGTGCATGTATAAGATGCATGTTATACATCCAAATGTGTTTAGATAGATTGTTTTACACACACTTGAGCTTTTAAAGTTCCAGTGCACACAGCTCTTGCTCTGTGTTGAAAATCAACATACTGGGAGAAAATCAGACTGTAACCTGATTAAACCTGATGTATTTACAGCATGATGATTCGCAACCCTGTGTCTCACCTACACATGGATGGATGCAGCAAGGCCTTGGTTCCTATATGGTAGTCACACATATGCATCATTAGCAGCGAGCCAGATAGTGGTGGGTGGTAGCTGTCAGTGGAGTGTAGCCTGTTGTCTTCACTTAGCTTCATCAGCAGAAAGCGAGGAAAACATCCAGACACTGTCTGCAGGGTCCAGTTCTCAGATCACTAAGATAGCTCCCCTAGAGAAAAAGACAGCCGATGTCAAACAGAACTAAATTGTTTTTGCCTTGACAAGTGCTTGCAGTGTTCACCTTTCTCTATCCATAAACAGACGTTCAGACTCAGAACAAAAGGTAAATCTTTTTTTTTTCAATTTACATTTTTATTTATTTCTTTTCCAAGGATGAAAGAACTTTTAATGACTTGAACTGATGCATTATTTAGAGAGTGAGAGTGAAAGTATAGAGAAGTGAGAAAGCCAATAATGAGAACGTTACAATAATGATGAAATGAAAACAACACGCAATCAAAGAAAGGTAAACACAAGGACAAAGGAGAAGTTCCAACTAGTCTGTAATCTTAATACAAATATTAAGCTCAAGAAAAATGAGCTGCTCTGTAAACTCCTTATTTTGTTGTTTGTTGTTTGTCAATATGTGTGTAATATTTCAAAGTTTAATCAGGATTTGTGCACAGATGTGTATCCAGCTATTCATTTTTGGGACGATTACCAGTGACTGGGGCATATTCACCCTGCAATCTATCACATGCAAATGTCGACCACCTCTCCCATGTGTGTCTCAGTTACATAAAGGTGATGCTGATCTCCGTGAGCTGTCAGAATACCAGGTATACTGTAGCCAGCTGATCTGGTTGTTGGCTTGACCCTGTGTTTTTGCTCCTGCCCCCTTCAGCACCATCCCCACAGGAGTTCCCATAAAGTTTACAGTTCAGTGGTCAGGGCTTGTTCATTGACTCGTGTCTTCTGCCATGCTGACACAAAATAGAGGCACAGACGATGTCATCAGATGGTGCTGTGTTTCAGAGACAATAAGTCAAGGGAGTAGAGATTGTCTGTGCTGCAACAGAGAAACAGCGGTTTCAGGAGGTGAAGGGAGCTAAGAAAATTGCACTTAAGATATGTGCATGTATGGAGTGAAGGAGGCTGCACAGAGCTAATTTCCTGACCTACTCTGAGTACGAAATATGAAAAAAAGAATGAATCCCTGAGGTAGTGTTGTAACCCTTGGCAACTGCCATGAAGCAAAACAGACAGACAGATAGAGGTAGGGGGTGCAGGTAATCCAAGAGATTCACCTTGTTGCCAGCAGTAGCTACAAGTCAGGCAATCAAACCAAAACCACCAGATGCATGGATGAATGGTGAAGGAGATCCAGAATCCAGTTCTCTCTCTCTCTCTCTCTCTCTCCCTCTCTCTCTCTCTCTCCATCTCTCTCTCTCTCTCTCTCTCTCTCTCTCTCTCTCTCGGGGAATGCAAGGACTTAACCCAGTGGTGGGTTTGCATCTGTGGCATTTACCAAATCCTTTGTGAACTGATGTGCCCTCAAGTGAAGAGGCTCCACTCAATTACTGTCAGTGTCATGGGACTGTTACAATGTAGCTAGAGGGCAAGTTGTTCACATTGTCATACCTATAATAGTATCATATGTGTATGGTACATACAAAATACAAGATATATATATGCACTTATAGATTGAGTATTATATTTTGAGACATTATAGATTTTAAAAAGATTTGTAAAATACCACAACAAGAGAGTTTTCCTAGTAAGGATTAAAGTGTAAAAATTAAAGAATCATCATTCATTATTTCTTTACAACATTATATGGGATCAATTTAGCCATCCAAATATCATGTGCACATTGAAGCCCTTTGCACAAGCAAGACTTTATACATAAGTATAGGCAGTAACTACACACACAGACCAAGGCCCAGATAGATATATTCAAATAATGGCGTATCAACTGAATGCAAAATGAAATGTGAAATAATAAGACAGGTCTAAATAGAGGATTTGTTTTGTAATTTGTGGATATTTGTGAGGACGTTTATTATTAATAATAATACCGTAATCATTACCATTATGTTGTTTTGTATCTTTATTTTTGAAGGGTTCTTTATATATATAACTGCAAGAAACTGTGAAACACAATCACAGAGCACAAGCGAAGCAATATATGTACATTTAATGTGGTGGAATCTGGGACTGCCCCCCCCACCCACCACCACAACCACCACCCCCAAAACAAAATCCTGCCTGACAGATAAATTAATATATATTGGCTAATGAGCAAATAACTTCACAAGGGAAGTTAGTGTGGAAGATGTAAAAGAAAACTCATAAATAAAGGGGAGAAAAACAGCTCCACATGCTCATCAAGGAAAGACAGCAAATGGAGGATCGCCAGACTGAAATCCCACATGGCCCAAAAGAACTCATTAGGAAACACAGAATCGATAGCTGGATTGTTAAATGGAAGCAAGAATGAGCACTGAACAAGGCCAGTCCACCAGCTTTACTTTGGATAACTGCTTTAAGCCAGTTTTGACTTCCAGCACCTTTCACCACCTTCACACCTCACAGGCCATCTCCTGCCTTCCTCAACCTCTGCCCATCCATCCGCATGACTAACCAGCACTGTGGCTCAGGCTGCGTCTCTTGTTACAGTATCTGAGCACAGGAGGGAGAAAAAAACCTCCACGTGCGGAGGACATTTTTATCCATACTCACCCCCTGCCAATTCCTGCTGCCTTGAGACATATCTAATAAAAAAAAAACACAGTATATCTTCAAAATATAAACACAAGGTGCACGGTTGTGGTGTGGTGTACTGTGTATAAAATAAAATTGTTGTTGTCAGACAAAAATATGTGTGAATGTAATTTTAACATGAGGTTGTCTTTATTCTGAAAGCCTGTATTTTTATGTCTCTGATAAAATGTTTTTCTTGATCATTCAGATTTGATAGAGTGACAGAGTGACAGAGTAGTGTAGTAAGGTATTATAGAAACACCTGCTTATATGTGTATACATAAAATCTAACATATACTGTATTTCTCTACCTCATCAAGATGAGTGGTAAATATAGAGAGAGGGACTTTACCAGCCGCAGAGACCAATGTGCTTAAAAGCCTGAAGGTGAAAATTAAGTTCTGTATTTTTGCTTTTAAGGTATCTTTCAATAATTGTGTGGTTGTAAAGCTGAGTAAGTCACAAAATGCTCTTTCAACCCTCTCACACCAGTGAACAATGGGCTTGTTTTGCACTAAATGACAAACTGTGTGTGTTAACATCGATCAGATGGACGACAGCTTTCACAGTTTCACCTGCTGGGGGTCAGATTGCTTCAAGTTTCATCATGTCTTCATGGTGTTCACCTTGACTGAATCTCTTATGGGACCTGTACCGAAAAAAAAAAAATCGAGCTGTGTTGTGCAGTTAATCATCTGTAGTGAGTGCAGAACCTGTCCATCATTCATGGCCCCTGTTTCATGGGATGAATCTCGCTCTCTCTGTCTGTCTTTCTTTATCTGCTGCATCAATTTTGTTTACTGCTCCACTGCTTGTTCAGAAAGTACCTACCCAAATAGGTTGTTATCTGTTTGGCATGAAGGAGAGTGTCTACGAAAAGGGAGGAGAGATGAAAGGATATAATAAAGGCAAAAGGCGAGAAAAGGGTTGGAGATGAGAGGACAACATGTGGAGAGAGAAGATGAAGACGGTGCATGTACGTCGAGGTGTCTGTTGCTGCTAATTACCTCACATGCCTCATTAAATACAAGCTCTTCGCAGAAGAGAGAGGATGTTGATGTTTGGTGGTGGTACTTGAGCAGGAAACAGGAGTGGAAACCATTCTAGCCCTTGCTGTCAGTTGAGTCATGAGCGAGACGTAGCAGCCTCCTTGACACTGTGTTATTCTTCAGGTCATGGCCAATCAGCCAGGGACCAGCCCGACTCCTCCGTCCGCCCGCTTTGCTTAAGAAGGAACTCCACTCCATTAAGCCCATCCTGCCTGTCAGTTCCAGTGCTAAAAGCTTACCTTGTTGACCCATGCCGACCATTAAGCTGTAGACTATACTAAATCCCCTGGATATTTACTGCCACAGAACACCATTAAACTTATATGGTGTCATACACAAATGCCATATTATCACCTCCTGCCTCAATAACACACATAAAGGCAGCCATCTTGCTGGAGCATGGGGTTGCGATGCTGGTGGCAGTCGACACAATCTGATGTAATTATGATGTAACACACCTTCATGCCACCATATGGTGCACAGACCATACACAACAAAGAAGACTAAGTAACGTGTTAAAAAGTTTCTGTACAAACCCAAAAGTATTTCAAGTATATTCTTTTGAAACTGGAAACACTGTTTCATACACCTACAACTGTGCTATGGCAAAATCAGATTTTCTAAGAGGGTCTTTTGTCTCCACCCACTCTGCCCATTGATTGTATGTTCACAGGAGGTACAGACAAGAACGTGTGGTTTCTGCTAGTCCTTGAGAGGTGTTATGTGTCAGCACAATGCAAAAGCCACAAAACAAATGCAAATAACATCAAAGAAAAGCCACCACCAAATTGCAAATTAAGCCACAACAGAAGTGAGCAGTGTTCCATCTCTATGTTATCATTACTATAACAATACATTTGAAAATAAAAAGCATTTAAAGGCCCAATAGTTGCATAAATGGTGTAATTCCAATTAGTTGGGCTTTAGTTTTAAGAATTTTACAGCCTTTTTTCAAACAATATATTTATTAAATTTTCATATTATTAAAAAGACATACAAAAACAAGTCACAACAAAAAGTACACGAAATGACACAAATGTGTACAAACATACAGCATCAGGGCCGAAATTTTTCAAATGTAGTTCTATGTTTTCAATTTTCATGTAGTTCTTTATTTTCACCAGCAGGGTGCGCGTCCATCCCACGCGCTTAAGTGCTGGCGCTGCCGGGTTGCTTGCTCCTTTTCTTTTTTTCTTTCTCGTTGTACTGACTGTATGGTTTCACTCCGGTGTGCCCAGAGCGCACGCGCCACGGTTGACAGGTGGTCCTACTTTAACTATCAACATAATACCGCGAGTTCTTGTTTGTTCAAGAGGACTCTCACGTTGGTGAGCAGAGTTGGTCGACGAACATCACCTCTTTGGTCCTTTCAGCGAAAACTCCGGTGAGTGCAGTATTATTAGCCTTCTAGCTTAACATGCTAGCTGATGCGGATCACGGGTGATTGTTTACTTTATTTCGTGGATATATAACTTGGTCATGTATCTTTATGCTTGTATAACAATAGAAAAGAAAACACATGGAGACAGTCCGAATGAATGCGTGTTTAAATTGAGCATTAATCCAATTGTTTATTCCTGGGAAATGCATGATTAAATTAGCGATGGCTGTGTTGTAGTGGAAGCTACACACCTGAGAAACATAAAACAACGCACCTGTGCTTTTAAGTTTATGCATACGCAGCTGTGAGCATTGTGTTGTTCGTAGAGAGTAAATTCATCTAGTTTTATCTCATCGAAATAATGTTTTCGATGTAATTTATCGTGTCTGCTACTGTATGTGCATTTTGCTGTGAATAGTTATGTACAATTATTCATACATGCGTGTATTGCCTGCACGTGCATTCGCACAGTTCTATATGATTTGGTCATCGAATTTGGTGGACACGTGACCACAGACACAGACCCCTTCCACGGTCATAGAGCCATTTATGAGTTATCAAGAAACAAGGGTTCATTTACTTGTCATATTTGTGTATCACCAATAAGCAATTATTTTTTTTTTCAAAATAAATTCACATTTTCAGATGTAGGCACTTTAGTGCTGTGGCTTTTGCATTGTATTGACCCATGTAGGCCACTGTCGATAGCAGTTCTGCGATATATTTCCAAGAAGTTTAATAAACGTTTTTTACTATTTCTAGCTGGAATAAACACAAATGCACACAGCAAGTTTTATAATATCTCTGCTGTGATTACCCTAATTATCTCTTTCTTTTGGCTCAGAGGTCTGGGTACTTAGCTAGACACCGAATATTACTACACTTGCTTAGCAAAATTTGCTGAACATAGCCATACACACATCATGTAGTTGTGCCTGACAAACTTGTGCCACACAATTATTTCTGCTTATTTGCAGCCTGGAGAGAAACAGGATAACTCTGGCACATTTAGAGCCACCAGTATGTTGGAGTCTATCAGAGGTCATCATGCCAGCAACATTTACTTTGGCAGCTCAAGAGCAATCCCACTGCAGGTCAAGTACACTCTGAATGTGAATGAACAAAATTGATTTACAATCCAACATCAGCCACTTTTGACTGCTAATATTAGTGTGTTTAACCACATAAACAATGGGCTTTCTATAAATACATATCATCTTGAAACATAAAATAACTCATAAACATTTGATTCACAGCTTAAGTTCACAATATAGACTAATGCACAAGCACACAAATGACCTTTGGCATTTGACGATATGTTACCACCAATATGCTTTGACCAATACCCACTTACTGTGGCAACCCCACTCTCTTCCTGTACTGAATTCTTTCACTTACACATTTACACTTATATACTTCCTTTGCACCAGAACTGAGCGAGGTGATGGGCTACGGAGGCGTTATGTGAGATCAGATGATGGGAAAAGCCATGTGTGGGGCTAGGAGAAAAAGACTGAGATTGATCGTCAACATCACCCAGCCAGTACCCACAGCCAGCAATGGATTTCAGGGCACTTTGCTCACAGAAGGGTCATGTGAGGTGGGACACTTACTTCGAACCTACCCAATTATTAAACGGACGATCACAGAGGGTGTGAATTGGATCAGTTTCTAACTCTTGCAAGGTCAGGGCATCTACAACCTGAGGCTGAGCTGGTGAGTCTATGGAGGACAGGAGGTATAGGGGATAGTACCAAGCAAGCTAATGTTGACTCCCCTTAAGTTGCTGCAAGAGCACTACTGTATGTAGCTTTATCTCATATAAAGCGGTGACATGGGATAATTCAAATCTTTGGTCATTTTTGATTTGTGCTTTTTGGAATGGTATTGGATTGCATCACATTGAAAGTACAGAATACTAGAACACACATCAAGGTCAACAGTTCCCAAGTAAAAGATTATCCTAAGGTTGCATGAATTCATTTCTGACATTATCTCCGCTAACACTGAGGACTAAACGTTTCATGCAGGTAAAGTAAGGAATTTGTTAAAGGCCTGTGGCTTTGGATGGCATTACATTGAACACAGTTTTCTATTTTTCTACTAACTTAGAGTTTTAAAGCCTTGGCATTTTTATGACATAGCCCAGAGCTTTCACGTCTCTCCATACACCTCCTTGATAACATGAAAATTAAATATCACCCAATACGCTGTGCAGTCCGTAGCTTCTCATAAAACTCTTTTGATATTCTGCCACACGTTCTTGTAATAAAGCTTTCATAATCTGCCAATTATTAATATTTAATAATAACGTAAAGTCAAGTCACAGAAAAGTTAGTATTCACTTTGTAAAGACTTTCCTCCCTGACTTGTAGAGGTTTTCTTCTCTTTGCAAGTCCAACACAGATGAGATTTTACCTAAAGGGACGAAAAACAAGTTTACATTCAGCTGAAAAGTTGCAGCTTTGCTCTGATGGTTCTTGTTTTGGACTTTTGACCTTCAGAAACTTTGTTCACTAGTGGGATCGTCCAGACTGATATGTTAAGCTAGTTGATTCATGGTCGAGACGAGGTATTAACAGGAGTTCTGCTGCAGATAGTTTCCATGTAAGTTTGGACTTATAGGTCAGAGTTGGATTTCGCACTTTGCCAGTATCATAGCACTAGACATATCGTATGTGATTTCATGTTGTTACTGTCCACTTTATCCTTATTTATTTACTTTGCAATATGAAGCGATGGTGGATGCAGTGTGTACACAGTGTAAGCTGCATAGTGTGCGAACTTCAATAGTGTTGTCCCAAATCAATCACTGCCATTGTGCACTCACAGGCAATAGTGGCAACATGGGACCATGGTTATCTCCTGCCTTCTAGCTGCTGTGCTAACATGACTTTATGAAATGAACCTGTGTGGCCCCTCTGTGAAAATTACCCCCCCCCCCCTTTTGATCCAGTTAACATGTTCTTCCTTCTTGGTCACTTCAGATTGTTTTTATTTCTGCTACCCTCATGATATGTCCTGCAGTGTACAGTTTTGCTTATTACTGTTAAGTAAACCTGTTTTGTTTTCCCAAGTTCTAGATAGATGTGTAGCGTGTTGCTACACTCAAATGTCCTGATATGACACAAAAAGAGAGAATTGTTTTTAAATATTTATTCAGAATTTTAAAAGTTAAAGAATCAAGTGAAATTCCTAACATCTAACCCAAACCCTAATCCCAACATCTACTTCCCCTTAGGGCAAGAAAAACCCTCAGAAATTAGGACATTTCAGCAGCTAAATATTTCATCTGAATGCTTGTCAGGGCAAGTGTAAGCCTATGATTCTCTCTTATACCTCTCTTGCTCTTGAACACTGAGAGGGTTGTCAGATGATGCAAAGAAAACCCTCCTAAAGGGTAAGCATTTGTGACAGAGGAATAGAGAGCACGAGAGAGAAAGGAGCATGAGAGAAAGAGAAAGAACTCGTCAGTGAGGTTATTAAGAGAAAAGAGCATTCAGTCTGACAGAGGGCAGCATGGCACGGGTGCTGGAAAAAGGAAGCAGAGGCTGAGAAGCACTTCAAAGCATGATTGGTAACTGATTCCCTTGACTTCTCTCTTGCAAATAAAGCGTAATATTGCGATTTCTGCAAGCTACACTGAAAACGAGAATCTGCAAGTCTGCACTGCATGCTCAGAGGAGCTCGTCTGAGAGCATGCAGATTTCACTGCAAACCAAACAAAGCCCCGCATGAGTTTCCACCACGGCATTTCAAGAGAATCAAGTGGCAGAGAGCAGCTTAGTTTGACAAACATGACAGAAGTGTCAGGGTGCAAGAGCAGCAGCTTTTCTCTCTTTTTAAATGTTCATTGATAGTGGACTGTCTTCACTGTTGCTTCTTTAGAGCCCTTTAGGCAGAATATAATTTAAATCAGCTGTCTGATTAGTATGACCTTGGGAACTGTCTTCATCCCACAGGGTAACTGACTGCGGTTGAAGATTGGTGTTAAGTTTCGTCAACACTCCTCGGAGCAAGTTTAGAATATGTTAATTAACTCATTGATTGAGGTGGGCGGTTCATTTTAAAAGCAGAAGTTGAGGTCTCTCGTGTGGGGAGACAAAAAAAAGGGGAAAAAAACACTGCTGTGCATATCAATGGCTAACATCAGTAGCTTCTGCAAACCTTATTCCTTCCCAGCAAGGACACATTTAGTATCTGTTTCTCATTGAGGCCATACATGCAAAATAGCCCGACCAAGAGTGTTTTTGCCTCTGATACCCCTGCATTAATTTCGGAATATATAGTAGTAGCAAGTGGGAGAAATACAACAGGGAGTTTTGCTTTTGAACTCATTTAAGAAACTGGGTCAAACTTTTATCATCAGTGCCATTGCTTGTTTATGTAAACATAAGGACAACAGCCACTCTAGAAAGTCAGTCAGTTTTCATCGAGGACTTTGAACATGCACTTTCAGTGAGCACTTTATTAGGCACACCATACTATTACTGGTAAATGTGTCCCATTGCTCCCAAAACATCCTCAGTTCCTCATAGCATGGATTCCACAAGATGTTGGAAACTGTCTGGTCCATGTTGACATAACTGCATCACATCAATTCTGCACATTCATGTTGCCAGTCTCATGTTCTACCACATCCCAATGGTGCTTTACTGCATTCAGATCTGGTGAATAGGGAGGCCACTGTGTCTTTGTCATGTTCATGAAACCAGTTTGAGAAGAGTTTTCGTGTGGGACACGGTGCGTTACCATGCCAGTAGAAGATGGTAACCTGTGGCCATGAAGGGAAGCACGTGGTCAGCAACAACACTCAGGCTGTGGCAGTCAAACTGTGATTGATAACTATTATCGGGCGCAAAGTGTGCCAAAAAAACATTCCTGTGGATTTGACACTTGGGTCCATTGATTCATGCTGCTGACCCTATCATGTGCGTGACTCAGCTGAAATCTAGATTAATCAGACCAGGCTATGTTTTTCAAGTCTCCAGCTGCCCAGTTTTGGTGAATCTTTTCCCATGTCAGCTTCAGATTTCTGTTCTTGGCCGACAGGAGCCAGACGTGATTTTTTTGTTGTTGTAACACATTCAAACCTAAACTCTGACATGCTGTGCATTCTGAGATGTTTTTCTCTTCTCCACAGTTATAAGCAGTGGTTATCTAAGTTACTGTCGCTTTTCTGTCAGCTCCAGCCAGTCTGGCCATTCTCCTCTGACCTCTCTCATAAACAGAACAGAAGGGTTTACTTCCACAGGACTCCTGCTCACTGTGTGTCTTTTTGTTCTTTGCATCATCCTGAGACCTCAGGGGACTTGTTGTGCCAGAAAATCCCAGGAGATCAAAATTCAAAGCAGCCCGTCTGGCACCAACAGTCATGTCACAGTCAAAATCTCTGAGATCAGATTTGATTTCCTCAATGTGGACATTAACTGAAGCTCCTGGCCTGTATCTGCATGATTGTGTGCATTGTACTGCTACCACATGATTGGCTGATTGGATAATTGCATGAATAAGCAGGTGCACAGGGAAGTTATTTGACTGACATGCTAGTCAAAAGCCTAGCCTTGGTATTCACTTTGATTGTCTCAGGAATGTCATGAACTTAGAAAACATTTCCCTTCTCTTTTTTGTGTCAACAGGATGCATCTCTTTTTTCTTCTCCATCTTCACTGCTGCGCTTTTTCTCGACATCCTTGGATTGTCGCACTGTGTGGGAGATGGGCTTCTACGTCAAGCAAGAGGTAATTGAAAAGTGCAGAAAATAAATCTTTTCAATCAGATTCTGAAGGCTTTGTCCTCTCGCTGTGCAGGCAAATGTGACGATTGCAAAACAAAGCACGTCACATTCTGCATCAGATAACAGCGCTAATGTGTAGGGAGAATCACCGAAGCCAGTCTTTGTGGGATTGTCACAAGGGTTCTTCGGTTTGTTTGCTTCCTTATATAAAAGATATGCATAGCACGAGCAAATCAGCCCCAGACTTCATAAGCTTCCTGTCTCAAATATACTCAACATTCAGTTCTTTTTGTAGAGGATGTCGTTCATTATCTCAAAATGAAGACTAAACAGCGGCGGCTTTGTGCACAGCTATTATGAAGGATTCTCAGATGTGTCAAATTGCTGAAGGTCACTGACACACGTTATGCAAACAGTGCGATTTCATCAGCTTTTCATTGACACTCTTTTAAATATTATGTTGGTTTGAGACTGTTTTGTGAAGTTTCTTTCTCAACTAAAGGGATAAAGAGCATCTCTAATATTCTGTTCAGCATTCAAATAACATTGTGTGGCAGAATGTACTGTATTATTCTGGCCCTGATCAATACCCTGCTGTCAGCATTGCCAGAATATGAAGCACAATCAGAATTACAATCAGATATTACCCAAGTGCACATACTGCCAACATACTGTTCGCGATTTGACCTGCACTTGTAAAACCAAATGAGTTGGAAAACAGGTCTTCTCGCCAGAGGTTTGTGTGCTTTCTTTCTGTGTGTGTGTGCGCATGCACGTGTGTGCACTTTCTCTGTATGACAGTATAAATAACATAAATGTCATCATGAAAACAAATCATTTAACACAGGAAAGAGACAGCTTTGCATTATCACAAGAAAACTCGCTGTACTATATATATACTGTTGCCCCAAGTTAGAATAAAATATTTTTTTAATCTTTTTTCTCATGAAATGATTGTGACAATGTGATTTATTCTTGATAAAAGTGATAAAGTGTATATCTGATCAAAACTGGTAACTGGGACTCAGTATGTAATCACTGCACCTGGTCAGAGGTGATTACTTATGGATTGCTGAGGAACAAAATAAAGAGGAACGAAATTATACCAACTTTATGGACAACAGTGTGTGTATATATACAGTATGTATACATGGATTTACTGATTTACTGCCACAATATCCTTCTTAAGAGGTCGCGTATTTTAAATATAACTTATTTAGAACACATACAAATGTGTGAATATGTTGATTACAGGTTTAAGCCATGAACAAAATATTCTCACATTTGCACAATATACGTCTCGTTTCGCTCTAATGAGTTTAAAGCTGTTGAAATGGCTGTGGCACACAGTCAACAGAAGTGAAGATTAAAGAGAGTGGGATGGCACTATTACATGGATACAAAAGAAATACAAACACGCTTTTGTGTGAAGATGGCATTCAAGGCACAGAAAGAAGCAGTCAGACCAACAAAGCAGCACTAAATGTGGCTGGTGCGGTAGCTGTGGAGCGTTCTTGCTCTGCACAACAGTAGCAAAAAAGTGACCATGGCAAGACCTCTCACGCTTTCATGTACAAATCTCGTCCTCAGTGGTGAGAGAGTGAGCCGTTCTTTAAATGTGCACTTTGGCCATCTGGGATGAAGCTGTCTTAACAGTGCAGTCTCAGCAGTGCTCTGCAGTGCAGCACTAGCTCCATCTGTTGGAGCAGCAGAGAAAAATTACATCTCTCTGACACACACGCACCAACACATGGTTGTCATGATAAATGAGTGAGGAAAGGAAGCACAATCTATCTAGTGAGTGAGCTTGAAGAGGCTGCCAAAAAAAGTCAGCGTAGGTGCACAGATTCTGCCTCTACATTGTTGTCCTCCCTTAAATTTGTGAAGAGCCACCTGTGTTGTTACATTTTTTTGTTTGATTTTAGTTATTATTATCGTTAGTTTTTGTTTTTATTATCTGTTCTTACTTTCGACATACAGCATTTACAGTTTGTCTTATATGAACTTTGCGGTAAAATTTCTTGAACATGGTTGTTGTCCCTATTTCCAACCAACAGTGGCCCTATGGAGGTGAATGAAAAGCTTTAAATGGACCTCATTTGATATTTTCCATGTGTTTTACTGTATCATAATTCAGTAGCTGTCAGCTTTAGTGGAGGGAGGCAAGAAGAGTGAATACTTGCATTTGATCTTCTCTTTATCTGAGCTTAAAGCACTTCTTAGGAGATGATCAAGGTCAGGCTTTTTATTTATCACTTTACTGTTGCACAGAAACCTCCTTGACAGAGCTGAGATGTAATAGGTAGGGCAAGTGATCCCATATGCTTTCTATAGCTGATGATTTCACATTGAGGTTCCACAACCCCAGTGTGTGCTGGAGCTCATCTGAGCGTGCACTGCGTGAAAGGCAAATTAGTGCAACAAGATGCTGAATAATGTGCCGCTCTTTGGGGATCAGAAGTCAAGCTGCTCAGTGTCACTTACTGTGTGTAGGCAGTTTGTAGTCTGCATGCACTACACAGTGACTTCTGTCCCCCTGAAGCTCCCGGTAGCATATGTAAAGCCATTATAATTGGTCTTTTTTGGGGAAGGAGGGATAGAGTCAAACAAATGGAGAAAATATTAAAACCCAGGCTCCTGCATATGTAGCCATAGTTTGTATAATTGTCCTCTAAATTCATATTTGGTATATCATTTTCATCCTCTGTATGTATTTTATTTTTCTATAATTACTTGGGATATATTGTTCCTAGAAAATAGGTTTCAGATCCACCTCAAGCCTACTTCCAGTGGGTTTGGTCTGCATGGGATGCAAGAATGCTAATGCAGTTCAGGTTATGAGTCACAAAGTGCAAATGTGGTCTATAAATTGTACTGTAAATATCCATGGCTTCGTTTTTTTCTACACTACGTAGTTTCCACCACAGATACAGCCCTAAAAAGAAAGACAGAAATCACTAAGTTTCTACAACTTGCTCAAAACCAGTGATGCCTGTCTTGATGTTACTGTACATGGCTTAGCTTCATCCCTCAGTACTGTTTTTGTTAAGCAGAAAACAAACTGATAGCAGATGTACTACATCTGTTGCCAGAGTGATTGTATAATTCCTAGGAGGAGGGCTGCTTTTGGTAGCTCACACAGAATACACTCCTATACATGTAGGGATCTGAAAGGTGCTTTGCTCATTTCCATTCTCTCAACTCAGTGGTTCGTCTGTAAGCTCTGTAGCCCTGTTCTTATTCAGTCTGTTTTGTGGTTTTGAGTTTGTCTTATTCAGTCTGTTTTGTGGTTTGGGGTTTGTGTATTTTTTGCCTCATTCATTGTTTTTTATTGTCCCTGTGTAAGAACAACAAAATGAGCCAGAGTGGCTAAATGGGAACATTCACTACATTCAGTACTAAAGTGCTAAAGATGATTGGAAGAGCTGTCTACAGATATTTCTTAACAGTCTAGTAATAATGTCTGTGCCTATGAATGAAATTCCACGGTGAAAGAATAGAGAAATAAAATGCTTTATAGAGCTGTAATATAATCCGTTACTGGTCTGGGCGATGCCTGATTTCTGAGGATTACAGCCTAGTTTCAGGGGATTACAAACACTCAGTAATTTATTTTACATGCACACAATGTGCAAATGAACATCCCACCTCAAAATAGATAAATAACAGAATTAGTCTGTGGGGAGGTGTGCATTTCTAATTAAACGGTGCAGGTGTAAAAACTAGGCTGCACATCTGTTTACGCAAATTACAAATGTTCACTCAATGGGAACCAGATAATGTTATGTACCCAGCACTGTCTTTTCCACTAATGATTATTCTGGAGTCAACCGCTGAGATTATCGCCATTTTACAGGCAACACTGCGTCAAGTTATTCACAGTGATGATGTAAGTGTAAACAGAGATTTACATTTTCTCCTCTGTTTGTATGTATATATTGAGAGAAAACATCTTGCCGTGCCCTCCATGCAGCCGCTGTCTCAAGATTTGAATATGAAAAAGAAATGGGGGTATGGCAGATGCATTAGTTTGAAGTATTGACAAAGAGGGGGGAGAAACAAAGTGCACTCAACTTGGTTTTCAGTTGCATTGCATATTATGTTAAAAGCTGCAACCGATCAGTTTTGGGACATACTGTAAATTCCTTATGAGCATATTAACTATAGGTGGCTTGGCACAAATCCGCCCCATGCATTAGCTTTTTTGTCATTAATTACACATCGGTTTAGAGAGATAAACATTGCTTTCTTTCAGGTAATGAACATATTTACATGTGAAGTGCCCACGAGGCCTCCCAACAAGTGTTAAGAGTGCTTTAGTTGTGCCTTAAGACTTAACGTAACAGCCGTTTTAATATTTCAGTGAGCATTTGCTGCTTTAGATGGGTTAAAATGAGCTAAGAAGAGGTCTCTGTGTTTTAAATTAGAATAAACTGCTTTTATTAACAGGTCATTAACAGGCTATTTGGTTGCTTATAAAAGTGGACGCTGTCATCCTCAAAACTTTTATTGGACCGTACACAACAACGGGCTCTGGTTTCATGATCTTCTGACTTGAGGCAGACAGATATGCTGCTATACGGCAAGGCTTGTGGTTTTAGAGGATTGTGCACTGAAAACCGCAAGACAGCTGGCGTTTCAAAATGTTTTTCTAATATCTCTGAACAGCTGAGAGCAGCAAGGGACTGTTTGTTCTCCTCAATGGCCACTAGATGACAGAGCCACTTTGTGAGCCATAAGCAGTCTAATTAGTCCTTGTCCTCCTCTCAAGAATGGTCTGAGCTCCATTAAAGTGACGATAAATGAACTGCGAGAGGCGACGCTGAGAGTCTCTACTGTGTAAGATGATGCTTGTTCTGTTGACAGGTGAATCTCAATCAGGCATGGAGGAATAAGAAAAGAAAAAAAACAGATTTCAGCTCATGTGTTTTCTTTAGGTCTTTATGCTTAGATCTTCACAAAGAGTGAAACTATATGCAGCCAGTAGATGGCATTACTGAATCACTCCTAACTGTCAACAGCCGCAGCAACATAGACACATGTTTGTTTCATGTCACATTGATGTCTCTGTTAAAGATGTTTGATCCTGTATTTTTTGGCTCCAGGTGAAAAAAAATAACTGATGTTCGATAATAAAATTGATGCACCTACAACGATAGAGGCTGATAATTACTTTACTATATGTTTAGAGAATGGGGATCCTCAGTGACTCAGATGACAACACTGAAAAGATAAAGTGATAAGCAACAGGGTTTCCAGGGACAGGATAAATGCTGAGAGTGTGGACAGTCAATCAGTCAGGCAGGCCTTTTTCATTCTGGGCCTGCCCCCTTATTCAACCATACTGGCAAGAATTTGCCGGAGAAATACGGACTAGACGTGGATTTTGCTTTTGTTACTCTGTACCTGGGTAAAATCCCAGTTGGACTTATGGTGTAGGACAACTATCCCTGTAAAGTGCTCTTGGCTGCGTGCAAGAAGGCCATTACACGGAAATGGCTGCAGACAAATCTACCATCAAGGAATGACTGGATTACCATTGTTGATGAAATAGAATGTGTGGAAAAACTGACCTTCTCCTTAAGACTACAGGCTGAGCAGTTTACAAAATACTGGCTAAGGTGGTCTCCATTTTCTTTGAGATGTAACTCATCGTCCATGTGAATGACAAATAATTTTACACTAATGTGTGACCTATGTCGACCTTGTCAACCTGTCTGTTCTCTTACATTCTTTGTTTATCTGTCTGTTTTTTTTTATTGTTGAGAAATACTGAAAACTGTAATACCATGAAAGTTTAAAAAAAGAAATAGAAAAGATAAAGTGATCACAGCATCACAAGGCTGTAATTTAAAGTAAGGCTGATGTTAGGAGTCCGGTTGTTGAAGATGTCTACTGAAATATTTTGATCAGTGCAAAATACATGACGCACTGGCATACTAAGTGGTTGCCTGACATGTTTTTAAGCCAACAAAAAGACAACTATAGGAGCATGTGTGTTGTTGACATAATTATTTTTGTTTGGCAGTTTGAGGACAAATGCTCGTCTGCTTCAGCTCACTCCAGACTAGAAAACAGAACGGCCTGACTGAGAGTTGGCACAAGAAGCCCTGTGCCATAGCATTTGGCGACGATATCACGCCCAGCCCTCCCCTTGTTGATCAGAGGCAAACTTGCCGACGCCACTGTGTCGCATTCTGGGGATAGCTGCACATAGGGACGCTGTGATGTGCCACCTGGCCCTTGGCCCTGTTGGTCAGGAACTCTCCCTGACCTCTCCATTAAAACTCGTTTGCCACTGAGAGCCACGGCAGGGGCAGTCTCAGAGGGCCACTTGCGTGCATTCCCCCTGTGATGAGGGAGATTGCGCCCACACCTATTGGGTAAGCTTCGCTTGCCGCTTACTCTCTATAGGCCCATGAAGCCGCCTGGCCCCGAGAACTACATAGTTGCAGATCAAAGTTGGTCCATTGGTCCACAGCCAACAGACCACTCTGTGCCTCCTCGCACCATTACTAATAACCATAAGGTCAGCATGATGTCTCATGCAAAGCCAGAAAGATGTTGAAAGGAGTAATTGTTAAATGTGATAAAGACTTTGTGCATCTTTGCTTATTTGAATTTGTTTGAGTTTCACATGCAATATTTAGCAAATTTTAAAGACAAGTAAATAATAAATGTATTTGATTAAATGGTTACAATAGGATTATTTTAATTTATATCCGTATCAGTATCATATTTACATCATTGTGCTGACCCTGTGTTTCCATAGACTGAAATTATTCACATTATTCCCCTTATTTATATGATGAGATGATGATGAGATAACACACTATTTTTAGCTGAGTGTCCCTAAGAGATTGTCATAAATTCTCCTTTGTCTCTGCACACTCACTTCTCACTGGCTCCTCAGTATTGTCGAAGTTCGAAGTGTAAAACAGGTGTTTGGTTTGTTTTCAACAATCAGTCACCTAGCCTACTAGTGCCAGACACAGCATTTACACCCGCAATAACATGTGTTATTAGACCTCACATGCAGACTACACCATGTTTGTCTGAGCAGTCCTCAGCAAAATGATAATATTTGTCCAGAGAGCTGAGAGTAGATGCTAGAAAGCCCCTGACACTTGGTCCAACTGGCTGGAAAGACACTGTCTCCACCTGTTGCAGGTCAGGGGTTAATGCTTTAAGGCCAAAGGTTGTTTCCACAAGGCTGGTTTGGAACTCTTGCTTTCTCTGACCATAACGGTTCCCACCCTGAGTGCTGAATGTTTGAATCAACGGTTAAAACCTCTCAGCAAGCTGCCCTGGAAGGGAGAATAATCAAGCAGCTGAAAAGGATAACTGAGCATGTAGCACTCGCATTATTGGAAATACTTTTTTATGCCTCTGTTTATAGTGAATTATATAATTGTTCTCGAAGTTGGTGCTTTGGAAAATGGTTAAATGTCGTCACATTTGACACCACCCAGCTCGGTTTATAATCTCTTGAGCTTAGTTGGAGTGACAATTGTGGGCAAGACTATGTAGGTTGGCAGCACAACAGATAAATGGACCACATTAGAGCAAAAACAACTGTTGTGTGGTCACCAGGCTCCCAGAGTATGGGGCTATGTTCAACAGAGCAATGTAATGAGCAGATAAATAGGCCGTCATATAACACATCCCCAAATACCATGGACTTGTAAGGCTCTTTTTAATAGTACCAGGGATGTATGTCACTTTCAGCCACATTTAACTCTGGGGCAGTGGACCTCAGAGGATTCAGAGGTATGGCCATGGGCTAATTAGCTTGAAAAACAATAGCTCCCTGATCACCATTCCATTGTGCTCCCCAGCATTGTGCCCCGGATCTGATTACAAACTTGTGATAAACAAGGAGCTAAATTAGATGTGCAGTTGTTGCCATTGTCCCTGATTTCTGATACCCAAACCTCCCTGCGTCCTTTGTACACGGTATGTACAAGCCAAAGCGGACAAGCCTGAAAGAGTCCCCGGTCCCTGATGGAGTATAAATGTATGGTAACTGACAGAGGGGGAGAGCTGATACAGTTGCTTTGCTCTCTGCGGTCACCTTCTTCTGGCAGAGCCTAAGGTAATTAAGACCATGAATCCAGTCCAAGTAGTGGGCTGCTTAAGACAGAATATTAATGTAGCTTTGATTGATGGAGTCAAAAGTGATTTCTTACAGCAGAGCGTGGGTTGAGAGCCAGCTGGTCTTGGGTCAGAGAGCTGGATGGTGGGCAGATGCTTACAGGCCCTCTTAGCCTCTGCTGATGGAGCACAATTGATTAATGCCCCCCAATTAGGGAAACATTAAAAGCCGCGTTTTCCAAAGCACAATTCAGTGTCACATAATGCATGTGGGGCATTTTGTGTATTCCCAGGCCAGTAAAGGACTGGGCAGCTCAGTTTGCATGGAATCCACACTTGGCAAATTTCCACCACATTTACTGGCTGGTATGTGGAGTGTTGATTATTAATGGTTCAGCTTTTAGAAGCAGCATGTCGTGGGCATTTAGAAATAAAGACATCCATGTCAACAATATAGATTAATGGTATTCCTTTTTAATGGATGTGGAAAATGTTTATTTTAAAGCGTATAGCATTCTCAAACAACTGCAGGCCATGAGCTCAACTGAAGCTAAACAGCTGTTGGTTTATCATGTGTGGCTTGTGTGACTTTTATCCAGTTTTCATTTTGTCAGTTGTAAACTTTTTATTTTTACTACTTTGTTAGATTTCCTAATTTCACCTACAGCATGCCTCACAGTTTTAATAATAACAGCCTTAGATGATTTTGGCAACTCATAAAGCTGAAGCAATAAAAACATTAGTATAGCATGTCTCTTCCTCTGTTCAATTTTAATGTGGAAATATTTATAAGACTGTAGGGCTGTCAGGCCCAGGCTTGAGTCAACTTGATTTTTTTATAGCTCCTAAAACATTTAAAAATAAAAACAGCCATATTAGTCATCACTCATTTACTTTCAATTCCCTCTGAATATATCAGTGCAGTGCAGTGCATAAGGTGGTGGTGAACTCACTCAAAGGACCCTTTGCCATTAGTTTTGTGCAGGTTTGCATTTTGCAGGATTGTGCTGACTATGACCTTTTATAATACAACCTAAGTCTTTTTTTGAGACATGTACTTGATGAGCACCCATTTTCTTCCCTCTGACTCTCTAGGCCTGCAGCCTTACATTACTGATTCCTGTACGTGATCCACAGCCTCCCAGAGGACATGCAAGGAGCCAGGGAATGTGTCCTTGTTATGGTCTTGTAACAGGAAGCCCTGAGCTAAGACATCTACTGGCCTGCCTGTCAGAGATCCTCAGAGCTTCTCAAGGGAAGAGGCAACAAAAGAAAAAGGTCAGAATCAAAACTGTACAGTGTTAAATATGTGTTAACAGTGCAGTACACACATCTCCTCAGGCCAGCTATATATATATATATATATATATATATATATATATATATATATATATATATATATATATATATATATATGTATATATATAGAGAGAGATATGTTTATGTGTATATATGTAAGTGTGTGTGTGTGTGTGTGTGTGTGTGTATATATACTTTTAACTACATAACAACCATATAATAACTTTAATAATTAATTTTCTGATTCTGTCCAAATCAATGTGCAAATGACAACATTCACCATATGTCAAACGCTGTGTAATGGAAAAGCTGCTATAAAATATTAGTATTGGGGAGATTCCTATATTATGACATGAGTGTAAATGATCACGTCCCCGAGGCTTGCTCTCTCTCTGCTGTCTAAGCTCCATATGTGTCTTAAGATGAGACAGGGTCAAGGCCAGGGACAACTGCTAGGCGCTTGTTAAGTGTTGGAGGCTCGTGCCGCTGGGACCTCTGAGCCATTTCTGGCATCCTGCTCGAGCAGGCCCCCTGCAGCACGCCTGGGAGGTCCTGTCCCCTGCTGTCCCTTTCATCCATTGCCGCCATCATATTATGTCTAGGCCTCTCCACACTCCCAAGCTCAAGAGGCTCTTGATTGTATAGAAACCAAAAATAAACAAATCAACAAAACAAAAGGGGAAAGGTGGACAAAGAGAGTAGGCTGCGTGGGACAGACAGGCTTATCCATCTGTTTGGAGCTGTCAGCCTTTGAGCTTTGGAATGATTCCACTCACCATCGCTTTGCCACACACTCGGTGTATATCTATGACACTGTCAGCTAAACTCTGACTGTGTCTTTAATGTGATGATACTAAATAACTGAGATATCTTAGGATGCATTAGATCACCACCACATCCTTGTATCGTATCTGTTTTCTTGTTGGGCTTCAGCAAGCTTATGTAAGCCCTGTTTGTGCAGACATGGTGGAACAGGACATAAATTATCGGACATGGAAATCTCACAGACACAGGTTTCATCTCATTCACACATAAAAATAAACAGTGCATCTCCTAGCAGATAGGATCTAGTCTTTAATGTGATTATTGAAATGACAGGATTCAGTGTAAACACAGCTGGACGTGCATCTGTGTGATTACTTTTCATTCCCGTATCTGTCCATCATCTGCTTACAAATAATTCAGTCCCCCAAAATGATTATGCTGTAAATGTTTTGATGTTATCATGGGAATTGTTACTGAGACACCACAGTGTTGTGCAAATACAGTAAACAGAAATCTTGATTGAATCTCTCGATGAAGTTGTTGGGCATATAGTTAAGACTGTGCAAGAACTATCATAACAAAAAAAATGTTGTCATTCTTTCAAGTTTTTTTATTCTGTGCCACAAGGTCTTAGGTGGTCTGGGTTAAGGCCACATCTGCATTGCAATATTTTTATTTCAAAACAATGTATTTTGCTACAGTTTGGCCTCTCATCCATCCACACTCCTCCAGATTTTAAGAGCCCTGAAAATTGAGCATTTTGGAAACAAACACTGCTGAAACAAACTGACCTTGTTCTCTTTGCAGTCCAGTTACATTCTGCAACAACAACACTGTTTCTCATTTGTAGCATTTTTCTTCTTTTACAATGACTCATGCGTGCCCAGTGTACGTGATTGAGGTATGTATGTTTTTTCAGGTGTGTCATATGGACACAGAATGTTTCTGATATGGACCTAAAATGTGTGTATGGACTTGTCTGGGTTGTTTTTGATTTAAAAAGCCATTTTGGAATTCAAACATACTAGTGTGGATGTAGCCTAAGAGTTATAACAGCTATCCTTTTGTGGTCTAAGCACATTCACAATATACAATTCACCCCCCCAATCTCCTGATGATTTGACGTTCAATATTCCATTAAAAACACACAGACGAGAGAGTACATGCGCCAGTTGTCTGCATTAGTAATGGTGTGGCTCTAAAGTTTGTGAATGAAGTGATGGTGAGAGATGTTTTCATAATCTTTAATCCAACTTTATACAAGTGTGTCATTAACACTGTGTTTTCCACAGCCTGTTTATTTGACACATCTGTGTCATTGAAGATTTAGTGGCTGTATAACTGAGCCATAAACTCAACATTAGCTTTAGCAAATGTCAGTTCTGGAGACATCCAACCATCTGCAGGACAATATAAAGGCCCAATAAAAAGCAATGAGTTATTGTGAGGATTGATAATCATGTAGAGGTTGATCATTTCAGGTCAAATGCCTGCTTCAGCTGGATGCTGTACAGAGAGTGGAATCTTTAATGAGGGGTTATCATGCCCCATGTTTGTTACCAATGTAGCACACCTGGTGTAGACACTTCCCACTCATTTTGCAGGCCTGCCATTATTCGACACCTGCTGTTGTTCTTTGTTTGGATGACTCAACAATACAGTGCATGAGGAATTAATGAGAAAAGGGAAGGAGGGTATCCTGGCTGTTGGCACATTAACATCTGGCTGTAGATTTGTTGAATGATCGAAGCATGAGGACATTGTGCATTGTGTTTCTGATGATTGTTATCAGTGCAGAGAACTTGTGCATTAGCGGATACGGACAAGTGTTTTGTACACACGCACATTCGATCCAGCTGTTGAGCTGTTGAGTAACAATGTATGTATATGGTCGCCCCATAGTCCCTGTGGCTTTCTTCTTTTCTAAAACCTTTTTATTGGTGGCGAACAACTACTAATCAACAAGCATTTGAAATGAGAGAAATGCCAATAAAGCCACCAAGGGTTGACATCAACCAGTGTACGTATGTTGCATCTATAAATTCCTCCTTCATCACACCAGGACTAACAACCTAATAAAACCCCCCTTGAATCGTCAGCGGGGCCAGGAGGGCAAGCACTAGGAGCAAGGGGTCAATTGCTAAGTGTCCTCCACAGATGTACAGTGAAAAAAAAATCTCATCTTCTTATTTTTTACAATGTATAGTTGTAACAGGCATGTTTCATTGCTTGTGACCCGGTGCACAGTCCATGCATTAGCTGAGCATAGATTGTCTGGAGTAATTCTGAACACTTACATGTAGTATTTAAAAAAAAAAAAAAAAAAAAAATCTTTAGGTCATTTAGCTATTCACTTACTTCATAATTCAATAACTGTCATTTTTACATCAGTGCTGTAGAACTTTTGTTTAGTGAAAGGAATTCAGTTCTGATAGATCAATACCTGAACCAAGTTAAACTGCACAGGGAACAACACTGACCAAAATATTTTAGTTTTGTGTTGTAAACATATGACTTTCAGAGGTTTTTTTTCACGGTCGTACAGTGATCCACACTCTCCTTTCACTGGAATAAGCTATGACTTTCGTTTCCATTTAAACCGTATCACACACAGACATGTTAAGACTTCAGCAAGGCGTTGTCACCAGCCCCTGAAGCAGAACTCACAATGATGCTATACAGGTGTCTTGTGAGGGGTTCCAAGAAAAATTGTGCTTAATGCTTCAAGTGGACCATCACAGCAGCATGAAACAATGCCCCCGCCACATCCCTTTCAGTCCACTCAACTGATGGGTAACTGGAGTCGCCTTGAGAGGAGCCCCGTGCAGCGTTATCAGGGGTGGGAAGGGGGTGTGAACAGCGGCAGAGATGCCTCCGAGGTCAAGCCTTTAATAATGATTACAAACTGGAGCTGGCTGCTGGAGCGACAGGCTGCAGCTGTGGGCCGGCCGGCCTTTGAAGTGCCCCCCGCCTGTTGCAGGGTCCCAGGCCCCCTCGCATGAGGAGACGCTGGAACTATGTGGCTGCCTGTGGGAAAGAATGTCATGCGACGCCAGGGTGACGGAGCGCAGGATGGCTGAAGGGTGGACGGCTCGGTTGGTCCTGCTGGTGGGCTTGTGGGTCGATCGCCGGGGACCGTTGGGGATGGCACAGTGGGATGAGAGAGAGAGAGAGAGAACAAGGCTGTGTGCATGTGCTGCTGTGGTCAAAGTCTGTGTTCTTTGGTTACACACACTCAGGGTGGGGGGTTCCATGAAGTTACTGCCAAAAAAGCTCACAGACATCGGCTGTGACAGACACTATGGCTGCACTGTTAATGTAGTTTTATTTTTTTCCACTACATCCATTGCATAAAAAGATATCAGTGCTTGTGATTTGGTACATTAGGTTCATGTTCCAATTCAGCGGCAGTGGATTACATTGCAACAGCGATGTCATGGCAAATGATTCAATCTAACAAACTGATGCACTACTTTGATAAAAACTAGATAAAAATCTATAACATTTCATATGTCTGACACCATAGTCAATTATTTTTAGGCAGCAATACTAAAGGCCCTTTGTCTGGAAGACACTAGTGTACATGCATACTTGTATACACCTCTCAATCTTAATTTATATCGTTCAACAGGGAGAGACAACAGAAACCTTTTAACCTCTATTGTGAGATGCTTTTAAAATGGAGTCCACAGAAAGGCAAGATTTATGGCAGATCCTACTTAATTACTACCTGCCCGATGATGTTACTGGTGAATTATTATGCACACATAGTTTCTAGTCATATCAGGGCAACACATCAAATTATTACTTAGCTTGCAAAATGAACATTTGACAAGAAGACTGCCATGATTTGCTACAGCAATGATAGTGGCGGGGAACTATGCAGTGATTCAGTTGGCTGTCTTTAAATCCAGTTCTGCAGCACGGAACACAGTGTAAAGCCTCTAAAGTCAAACATTACATTGGTTACATGCTAAGATTCAACATCCACGCCGTAGATTTTTCCAGAGCTCTCATGAAAGCACACGTTTCGATGATGTTTTAATGTTTTTGTAAATTTGACTTCATTTTACAGTTTGACAATTTCATTTAAGTGGGCTGATAAGCATTGGTGTAATTTACTTAACCATTTCCAAAAATTATGTAAGAGAATCCACCACAACATTAGTAAGATTAAAACCATCAGCCCATCAAACTAATTTGGAAGTAATGGAGTCTTTTGATTTGATTTTAATAATAGGTTATTAACTCAATTGTGTCTTTTAAATGGATGTTAGAAAACATTATTGCAGACATGTGGTAATAACAAACGTATTTTATTAACATAAAAAAGCAAGTAGCTCATTCTAATCTATGTTCTTTTAATCCGTTTTTATCCTCACCAGTCACATTTGTGTAAGGCTTTGATAAATAAGAGACATGACATCATCAAAGACACATACAGATGCAATAAGGAAGTTTTACTCTGTTAGGTAAATGGAGAAAACGAAGAGGAGCAGCTCTGAGCACAGCGCAGCCATGACATCACCCATTCCATAACAATGATCCATTGTGTTGTATAGGCTTCTGCTCTCCAGCAATGGCTGTCCATAAGTTTTATTTGGCATTTTATAGCCGTTAGATCACAGCAGCTCAGTGCCATGCTCAAAGGTGGCCACTTGCTGATAGTCCACTGAGAGGGCGGCAGGAGAGAGAGCCCCGAGGGGGGTGGAGGCTGGTGAGAGGGAGGGGGTGGGGGGTTGAAGGGATGGAGGAGTGGGGGTAGAGGGGGTCCACTTCTGGCAGACAGAAAGTGAGAGTGTGAGAGGGAGGGATGAGAGAAAACCAGTGTGGAGAAAAGAGACCACCACGGTTAACCCAAGTCCCTGGTTTCAGCTCAATTTCTTCTGATGCAAGAGCCGGCCTTTCATCTCCTTCACAAGGATTTCTGTCCTATTTCCCCCCAACAGACACATAATTGCCAAATGACGGTGAAGCAAAACGGCTTAATACGCTGCAAATCCTCTCTTCTCTGTAAAGGAAAAAAAAGGGACTAGAATATGAAAGCAGAGGCCTATTGCTGCATCTCATGTTCATTTGAAATAGAGCTTAGGCTTTCAGAAGTGGCGTCCAGGATGTTTTGATGTCATTGAGGATTTCAGAATAATGTGTGTAATGTCAGCAAAAAGTGTCATGTCACAGTTTTGCCCGTGAATGTCGGCTCGTGACGGCTGCTATGAAGTGCTGCTGCAGATATAAAGTATTAGGTATTTGATTAGCAGAAGTTCAATAACAATAAGTGTGTTTTATGGAGGAAGGAATCAGAAACCATGAAATAGAATCTAACTCAAACTGAAAATTGCATTTAAATAAGCCTTCCAGTTTCTTCGGCATAATGGCCATGGCTTAGTTTTTGAGATCATAAATACTTTTACTAGTTAAGCTCTGTCCAACTGAAATATAAGTGCAACCAGGGGACATTTTGACTGTCTCTGTTGTTGTTGGAGTGAACAAAAAATCCTTTGCATGTAAAAGTGACCAATTGGGCCCATTGGAGGAAAGTTGTAAAGCCTTAACATCACCAGAGAAAATAGACAGAAATATATTATCTGAACACAGAGGCCAAGCAAACAGTCCAAATGTCAGAGAAGAAACTTTCTTTCTTTTCTTTCTTCCTTTCTTTCTTTCTTTCTTTTTCCACATACAAGCTGTCAAACAGTCTGTTCCAATATACTTTTCTTAAATATTCAGAATCCAACCATGATCTATTGAAGCCTATTACTTTGACGTAATTGAAAAGTAAACATACTTCAATGCAGATTAAAGGGCTAACTTTATGCTACTAGAGCAATGACATGCCCCCCTGCTCAGATATTTTTAAGTGCCCTGTACCCCCCCACCCCCCCCACCAAAAACCCCAACTTTTTACGACCTGCTTCATAAATGAAACCATTCTCCTCAAATGTGCCCATGTCCTCTCCTGTGACCAATAATAATAGCCTGAGTCTGACTGAGTGTGCCATAATGTAATTTGGATATTACACTGGGTTAGCTGCATATGTATTGGCAGACCTCTGGTCTCTGTGCTCAATTCAACCGCAGGACTTAAGGATAATGTTTCCCCCTACCACCATTAATATTAGTGGCTTTAAATACTGCAGAGACACCGGCCGGCGAGTAATATTGTGCTACCTGGCACCTCAGCCTGTTGACATTAAATCCTATTTCTTATTCAATCTTGTATGCCGTCATTTGAAATGTCTCCCTGGTAACACTTGACTGTTTGCTAACACACTGGCTGTGACTGTCTTTGAGACAGAAGGAGAGCGACTTTAGAGAGTTGGTATTTGACAGAGCAGTCACTTGAGGCCTGGTTGAGATACAGTGATTCATAACAATCGGTAACTGTCAAATGCAGCAACACAGCTTATCAGTTAAATTTAAAATCTATGGGCAGCACGGTGGTCGAGTGGTTACTGTATGGACTTTGAGACCTGAGCAGCGGGTCCCTGATTTGGCTTCTGGCCGGCTGGACTCACTGCATGTCTGTCTCTCCCCAGCTCTTTCCCGTATTTGCTGCCTATTGCCACCTTCCCTGTCACATTAAGTACAATAAAATGCAAACTGTTGAAAACTAAATCTGAATTTAATCAGTGATCAAACTGTTTGAAATGTCAAAGTAGAATGAACAGAAGAAAAACAATCTGCAGTATTACTATTTGCATTTATCATGTTTCTTGAGGAAAAAATTTTATCCTCAAACATAAACGTCCTTAATTTAACTAAAAGTCAATTCACATTCAAAGACAGGAACCTTTGTGCAAGAAGTCAGTCTCATGTTCCTTCTTGGTTCTGTTCACAGATTCAGTATTTCTTATTTGATGATTTCTCTGTCAAAATACCTTTCTTCTTCTTCTACCTATCTTTACAATTCCATCATGCAACTTACAAAGACGTAAAAAACAACATGCTTATTGTGAGCTTCCGGGAGCGATGGCACACTGTAATCAGACATTGTGTTCTCGCTGGCTGTATAAACAGTTCCCATTTCAGCAGTGTGACTCATTTGATGCTGTACTGTGTAATTCAGGTTTGGCATAAATATACCCCTTTTAAACCGACACTGACCAGCCTTCATGACAGAGACGGATGCATTATCTAAGCATCGTAACTCCAAAATAAAATTACAAGGAGGAAAACACATGGTGGATGTTTTCCCACTTGTAATTCCCACATTTAATATGTCACTTTTTAAGACACCACCTTTTTTTGTTGTCTCAGTGGATTACCTGTGAATGCACCTGCGGGAAAAGTTGTTATTTAAAGGTTGACAATAATAAAAGCTTACCTATGATGCACGCATGCTGATACTGCAGAGTGATTTATCAATTCAATGAGGGATTGTTTGATGGGATGAATCAGAGATTACCCATTCAACTGATTTATTGATTAAATGAGTAACAGTGTTTACACAGTGTTTTTGTTGTGTTGTTGCATAGCAGTGATTCATGCAGTGCAATGCAAATACATGATTTCAGTGCACAGATGAGAAGAAAACAGGCATTTGCTACTTTACACTGGTCAGTACTTGATATACAGCCTTTCATCATTTTGGACACAGTTCAGAGCTTGCTGTTGAACTGTGGGTGAGTGACAAGGACAATAGGTCTCGACTACACCAACTGACAGCAGGAGTGTGTCTCTGGCTGTGAAGACAGTGAGTAACAGTCAAAAATGGAGACACCAGGGAGACAAAGACAGACAAACAGGGAGAGAGAGCATTCATGGCCTCCTCCTCCTCCTCCTCCCCCTCCTCATTTTTGAGGGATACATGGGAAATGAATCCAGCGATTGTTATGTTTCACCTGCTGTAAAGTCACCCCAAAAAATACAAAGCTTCTCTCCAACTCCTTCAGCTTGCTGAACTACTTAACCCACTATTACATCATTTCAACTGGATGTGCGCCAGACAGCACTTGGCTGCCTGCCAGCTAACTTTCTGTCTTTCTGTCTGTCTTTCTTTTTTTTTTTAATGCTGCACACACATGCAAAAGTTTGTTACAGTCTTCCTTACAACCTTTATACACTTCATTGCCTGCTGGCCACCACGTTCTCGGCCTGTTGTCAGAGCTCCTTGCGTGGTTGACAGGTTATGTTTTATTTATGCCAGTGCTCACCTCATGCATGCCACTTGAGAGACGGTGACACCAAATTCTCTGCTGAATAGAGAATTGTATGTCTCTCCAAGTAAGCCCTACAAGAAAATGCATGCTGAAAGATGCCCTCCTCCTTATCAGTCAATGGGTGTAAGTCTATCAGCGGCTTAGGCCTGGAGGAAGGCCTCTGTTTTTTAACTGTTATGAATAGGTGCTTTTCTTGCTTCCTTTTTCTCGAACCCTTTGCCCCCAGGCAGATACTGTCTCTGCTTGAGCTTAACACAGGTCTTAAGGGTGCAGGGCTGAGGGAAATAAAGCTGCTGTGTGTAGTGAAAGGTTTTAGGGTCCCCAAAGCTTTTAAAACAAGCATTATTATTTGTCAAGCTTAATTCGCACTAAACAGAGACCAGCTTGCAAACAAATCAGTCTGTTGCCGAGTTTGACACCCACATTTTTTAAGCCATTAATATTTACTCCTCTTTTTGTTGCTTGTTATTTTTACCCAACCATGATATAAAATTTACATTTTTATGAAAGTGTATTTGCATAATTCTCCTTCAAAACTTTAATGACTAGAATAAATAATCCAATGATTGAATTGATTAATAGATTAACAAATTAATTCAGACAAATTCAACACCACAGTGAAGGAACAAAACAAGAATGAAAAATTATATAACATCAAATGAATGTGTTTCACAAGGCCACAGGCAGGGCACCTGCATGTGCATGTGCATGTGCATGTGCATGTGTACTTTAACTGACTAACCAACAAACTAACTCACTAATACAACATTATAGCAACATGCACAAGTTCATTATGCAGTGTAGTTACCCTGATATAGTGATAGTGCATTTACATATCAAAGTAAAACTAAATTTGCTGATACACAAATTCATAAGCAGCATTTTTATGTTTAACGTTTTTCACTGAGTAACTGATAACTGTAGCTGTTACTCCAAAATCTGTTGCACGTTTTGTCCAAGAACATAATAAAACTTTATTTTTCCCTGTTTCTAATATTATTTCAATAGTAATAGAAATAACATTGGGATAACCTGCAAGTCTGAAAGTGTATTTCTTTTCATTTGCAAGTTATCTTATAATTTAATTAAGCAAGAAAATCACATATCAATGTATAAGTGCATAACAGATAGACACTCCTTAATGATACTTAGGTGTGTGATTGATGTCATGACTAGGCTGAACTCTTAACATTATGAATTCCTCAGTCTCTGACAATGTTTTTTCCTACAGTAATGCTACGATCAAGCCCCACGCTGATTAATGTCCCCGTTGACTGAGGCTAAGTCTTTTCTGAACTCTGTTTGTACACGGAGATGTCCAAGTATCAATCTGTCCACAACAGCTTTATCAAACCTACTGTACTAAGCATTATCCTTTTAATACCGTACACACTGCTGTGGAAAGTTTGAAGTTAATCTCAACTATGCACATTTGCACAAGGAAAATATTATTCATTGTTTGCACAGGACCCTGATTTTTTTTCCCCCAGCACAGTGTATTGTGTTGATATTTTTGAGTTCTTTAGTTCTCAGGTGAGAGTGGGGCTCACGCATCCAGGTCCAAATGAACTCCAAGGTCTTTTTAATGGAATTGTACTTTTTTTCCTGCCTATTTTTTATCCTTCATAGACTATAAAAATGATTGATGTGTATTGATAAGGTAAGGATCTGATCCTGTGAATGCAGAGGGAAAATTGGCATCACAGAGACAGGAGAAAACAACTTTGAACAGTGGAAAGAAAGAAAAAAAAATCAGCATTCCCGCCTTGTAAAATAAAGACAACCTCTAATTCACCTGGCAAGAGAGGAGCTGAGCATGTCCAGTCCTGATGATCAATGCCAACGCGGTGATCTCACCTGTTTGATTGAGCTCTTGGAAAACACTTTATGATAAATTGCCTAAAGGCACCGTATCCAAAATCAAGAGAGGATAGTTTCCACGTAACTCTTTTGTAATCACAGCATGCATCTGATGAATTAACAGCAACGAGTGACTGCTGTTCAGTTTAGACGTGCAAAAAAAAGACTCCTGAAGTTAGTATTTTGTGTTTGTTGTGAAGCAAAGCTCTGTCATAATCATCTCATCTACCTCTCATTCTTTTGAGAATGATTTACAAACTGTTCACTGTTCACACCCAACTTCATGTGTTGACAGCCATGCCAAAATGTCAAGCCCCTACGCAGATACACACAAACTCTACGCTTTGTCAACCAGTTGTGTAATTGCTATTTAATTTATAGACACCGAATACCTCACAGGCAAAAAATGAAGCTGCAGAGGCCTGCTGCAAGGGGTTTGCAGGGTGTAGTGATGACGGATTTTATGCATGTCATATGACATTTCACACACAGCTCGATCCCCCCCCCCCCCCCGATGGAGGATGATCGATGCTCCTGTTCTCGCAGAGAAAATAAATATCATGTTACACACAGACAGGTGTTTCCATCTCCATGAATCCTTACATTAATTTTGCACTTTCTCCCTGGTTTATGGTGCTTAAAGAATTTGTCCCAGGTTCTCAGACACATGTCTCCTTGTGTAGAACAGCGGGGGGTCACACCTGAAGGCAGTGCTGAGCTGTCAGCATTTAGACTGGCATTATACCATGAGTGGCTGTAATTCTTCAACAAGTATCACTCTTATTATTTTTTTTTCTTATTTTTTATTTTATTAAATTCAAAACAATTCTGATCTGATTCAGATTCTTTTGGAGATTGGAAAACTTAAACCAAAAAAAGCTATCGCACATGCGTGAATGGGTTTAAGGGCTAAGTATGTAAATTAGCGGCATGGAGTGAAAGTTCCATTTGAAGGATACACCTGGGCCTTTAGGAGAGGCTTGTCAACGATTCACAAGTTCAGCCATGAAATCCCCAGAGACGCTCTCTCTTCTCAATGGCTTTATTAGTGCCTCTGCAGTCAATCTGGCTTCTCTTGAATGAAGCAACACTTAGAAGTGCGATGAAGTAACGTGGGGCCCATTAGCTCACTCTGCTGCACCACGCCACTGGTGCCGAGTGATATTGCCAGCAGCTGGGTTGACAACATCCAGCCCGTATGAGGTTAGGGGCTGTAAAGTGACCAAGAAATGCCCCACAGACTCTTTTCTGTGAATACACTTTAATGAAATGAGTACAGTTAAACATCTGGAATCCAAGAAATTAAGAATGAGCGCATAAATAAACATTCTTAGATATCTGAGCTGACATTTTTCTTTCAAGTTTCCTGCATGCCGGCCTCAATAGATTCTATTTCAATTCTGCCTATAAATAGCAGGCTACGTGCTATTTCTGAGGGTATTTTTGTGATGAATGGAATCATGCTTTCCTTTGTAATCTGAGAATCAATTTCCTTGAACTTCTATCTGGTGCTTGACTTTATGAATGCGTGTCATACACTGAAAAGACACAAGGTCAGAAGGTCATTGTTATCTCTTTCAATCAAATTCACCTTCTGAAACTGATCCATTTCAGTTTGGAAATTTAGTTTAGTAAATTGAACATATCCTTTCTCGAGTTGTACTTTTTTTCCTGCTGCTTAGGAGGAGAATTAATGAAGAATAAAATTTTCTGCACTGTGAATGTTGCAAGAGGTGTGTGTGTGTGTCTGTGTGCGTGCGTGTGTGTGTGTGTGTGTGTGTGTGGTCATTAATGTATGCCTGTCACAGTGAGGTGATCTAGAGGTGCTGAAAAACAGGCCACTAAGCTTCACCGAGGCCTTCGCTGTCTCTTTCGCCCACATTCCTCAGCTTAACATGTCAAGTACAGAAACACATTACAATACTGCTGTCCCTGTGGGTATGAATTAAGCATGTGACAGCGGTGTGTGCAAGTGTGTTTTAGTTTGCCCTGTTCATGTAAGGAATGTCCCCAGTCTACCCGGTCGAGTGGAACTGCATCGAAACCAGAGAGAGAGCGCGCGAGTATCACATCAGCCCGAGCAGCGATACTGAGAGACCACATTTGAGAGCAGATACCTGCATCTCACATTCACTTCACTTCACCCTTTTAACTTGTCTGTCATCTGCTGCAGCAACTTAAGCAGAAAGAAAATTACATGCTGCGAGCAGAGAGTTGACACATCACATAAAAGTTCACATGTTCTGCTGCGTGGCTGCGCTCTGATTCCAAAAAAAAAAAAAAAAAAGCAAATCTTTAGCTCGGAGAGGTCAAATGAAACTGTTAACCTTCCACGCACTGAAGGGAAATGGTTTTGTTTAAAACAACTTGGAACAAGGTAACAGAGCAGTAATTAAAATTTATGGTTGAATACGACAGGCTAATTTGAAGCTGCCACATTATAGAAGGAGATCTGCAAAAGAAATTGATCTATATTTAAAACTCACGAAGCTGCTTTGCAGACTTTGCAGTGCAAATCTTTGCTACTACTTGCTACTGATAAATATGATTTTGTATAAATGAGCTAAATACTAATTAAAGTGCAATGTGGCTGTAAGTGCAAGTGTTGCAAGTAAAAAAAGTAATGCATTTGTTTGGAGAGCACATTTTAAAATAGTGAACCAAATGGCTTCAACAGAAAAATAAAGCATGAGCTAACATCAGAGAGATAGATCTGATCTATTTCTTATGAAGAAGGAGACAGAGATGGATGATAAGAAGAAAAAGAAAAAAGGGGCAGAGAGAGAGAGAGAAGGGTGAAAGGTAAACGATTAGTTGCTGGTATTTCACGCTGGATGATACTTGGCTGGGCCTCCCTTGTGAAACTGGCTCTCTGTGCTTCAGTGACTGGGCCCTTGTCCCTTCAGGCTGATTTACACCCAACCATTTCTTTTTTTCTACACTCTGTTTGTTTGCTGGTTACTTAGCAACTGTAGGTTGTTTTCCTAATGTACTGTTACCTGTCCTGTTTGTCTTCTGACAAGCAGAGTAAATTGACTCGTCTTATTTATTGCCCAATAACATTGTTGTATTTGGGGACAGTACGACTGGTTCCATCTCAGGGAAGAAGGAGCTTTTTGTCTGTCTGCAGTCGAGGCAGTTTAAAACACCCATCCTTAGTACTGTACACATATTACATATGCACTTGAATAAGAGACGTGGTTTGGCTTTGGGTAATTGCGGCATTTCAGTTACCATATGCCTTGTAATTTGGTATTTTTATAAGAGCTGTAACACCCAAGTAAATGTCTCATTTCCTTTTATTTCTCCTTATCAAAACAGCGTATAAGGCAGAGCACAGCTCTGACTGACAAGCTGTGGGGCTTGCTGATTCACCCAAACTACATTAATGCTAAACCATTACATGCTTGCTCAATCCATCTTGGCATGACTAAAGCGTTGTCATTGTCCGTGTAAATGCATATTTGGAGGTATAGTTTTTACAAGCGTTAGGTGCGGCCATTCGAAGATTGAGTAATATGCATAGTGGCCTTGTGAAGGCAGATGGGTGTGATCCGCGATTGTCCCTTTTTCATCCCTGAGTGCTGTTATTGTCTCGTGAATTAATCGTCAACATCAATTTATCATTCCCTGGCTTTTCTTGTTTGACACTCAGAGGGACAATAATGTGAGTCCACTGGGTGGTATTTTGATTTTACACAGCATTATGTCAACTGTATTCAAAAAAAAAACACGTGTTATAACATGTTCACACGATCAAGTAATTCAAGGGAACAGCAACTTCTCGTATTTTATTTCCATGAGACGCACTTATTCACAGGGCCTTGTGTGTTGCACCTGCACCTGAGCAGTACTTTTAAGAGAGGCAGTTAATTGTGAGCGCTCATTCCCACCTCCCTTCCATTACCACAGCATTAGCAGTCATTTGCACAGTTATCCATGTAAATAACTCCCATTTTTATTAACTTCTCTTGACACCGTTTTCTTGAAATCGGCTTTTTTTATGGACCACTTTTTCAAGATAATTGCATTGAAGTGAATTACTGCACATACAGCTGGTTGTAAAGTGCTTGCAGGGACAATAAAGAACCTCTTGGGCCATGCACACATTCATATATAGCTGGAGACATCTTTTGCCAGGGTATGAAGTAATAGTATAAAATTCAAAACATGTTTCACATGTGGTGCTTAAAAGTGAAATTGCTCCTCTGGTGAGGAAAAATAAGAAAGGTTAAACCAACATCAAATTTCATTTTGAAAATTCTTCCAAACGTTTTCTTTTCTTCTTTTAAAATATCCACATTATGCTGGAAATTAGGCCTGAGCTGTCCCCTTTCTCTGCATCTGTGTGGCAACAGGTGCAGCCCACTGTCTCCTCTGATGGATATAATAGCTGCTCTCTGGCTGGGATTCTCAGAGGCAGCGTAATCCAGCCCTAATCTCCCTGTAATTCAGGGAGGATTGGGTTCTTCAGATGAGCAAGTGGAAACCTTTGCTGGTGTGTGAGAGTGGAATACGTCTAAATTGGCCCCACATGAAAACCAAGCACTGGTTTGTTTTTTTCTGCCTTGTCTGTCTTTCGCAAATCTGTTTTAGTCCACATCCAAAATCCAGACTCAGACCTTTGGTGGTAAAAACAGATGGTTTTCTTGTGTTGCTACTGTTTAAGGACATTTTCTTTTCAGGCTTTTATGTCTGGGGAAATGTGCTGTTTATCTAATGTGGATGTACTTTATCACACATGGGTTCACATAAAACATGTTGTAAAAACAAAAGTATCTAGTAGTAACACATAAACATATACTGATTATTTTCACTGTCTAAGACATTATGGGCTCTAATTTCATAGACCAGGCAGAAGCGAAGTGTAGCACAGTTGCACGCACCCTGGCACAAGTACTGCTCTTTCCCACCTCCATCCCTCCTAGCGGCGCAAGTGGGAAAGAGGAAGGAGAGAAGGCGTGAGTGGGTTTAACACAGCCAATTCAGATCTTCATCAAGTGAGCTCCTCTCCTCTCCTCACCTTTAAATCGGTTGCGGGCAGGACACACTGCAATTTTGTCATTTTATATTTCAACATGGACAAAGGAGACAGCGACGCCAGATGCTTCTCCCGGGAGGAAACTGATGTTTTGTTCCGGGAGATCCAAGCTCACAGTGGCCGAATGGTAAAACAAACAGACCTCCATGGACTGATGAAGCAAAAGTAGTCTGGGAAGAAGTTACTAATATTGTTAATCACGTTTGCCCTGATACACTGACAACCATTGGCCAGTGTCAAAAAAAACAGCCTTCTTACACTAATAAAGACACTCACATTTAGAAACCTATATTTAAACATGTAACATAACGTATAACATAACATAAACAAATACCACACATAACAGGGATGAAATCGGAAGAACCTGTGCGTAAAGGAGGCATCGCCAAGCTCTGTGGCCTGGTCCTTTTCGGTGAGCGTCTCTCTTTTTTTCTCTTTCCTTTTGAATTCTCTGAGATGAGACATGCTGAATATATACTCACTATCTGATGCCGAGAGAGATGTGAACTCGTTAGTTTGCATTCATTCGGTCAGGTTGAGTTTCCATTAGGCGTGGCAATCGCCTTTGATCTGTCATCAGATGTGACAAGACAATCAATATAGATATAAATTTATGTGCTGATGCAGATAGGTACATTGAATAGTGGTCGTTGTGATTATTTATTGCATTGAAATATGCCTGACATTCTGGAAACCTGCCTGTGAGGTTTTGGTGCACACTGTGTGCCGGTCAACCAAATTACCACTTGACCTGCTGCACTCTCTGCCTTGCGCTGAGAGTAGACCAGGTTGGAGTTTGCGAGCTTTCGGCACACTGCTGGCACGGCCTTTTGGCACGAAATTGTCACTGCGCCAAGCTGAATCTGTCGACACCTCCCCCTACTGCACTGCCACACCCATCTCAGCACACCTCAGTCTACCAAATTGCCAAATTGACTGCGCACCGTGTTGCGCCGGAACGAAATTACCACTGCGCCGGGTTCGCCACTATGTGCCTCACTCGCGCCTGGTACGACATCAGAGCCCTATATATCAGGGTAACATAGTATTGTCAGTGATCAATAACACTAAAGGTATTCTTAACATTTTTTTTTTTCAGAAAGATGACACTTATAACCTGCAAGTTGTTTTTATTCTTCATGATTTTCACTTCTGAAAATTACTTTTGTGTTTTCTACTGCAAAAGGGTTACGAATATCATATTTTCCTTACACACATCCTTCTCTCTTTGGATTTCAGCCTATATTATTTATTATCTTTGTCAAGGACCGCCGTGAAATCCAGCTGTGAATCACAGCTGGATTTCCTGCATTGGAAGACATGCTTCATTGAATGGATGCATTCTCATGTCACACAGACAGTTCATTTCATTGATCTCTAGCGTGACTACCTAACAATACACAATGCTTCATAGAAAAACAACATTGTCACAATTACACTGTCATTTTTGTGTTGCATTTAAAACTCTGACTGTTAGGTGGCAGCAGTTAACAATAAGATCTCACAAGAGTACAGGTCTGTGGCTCATCTCGTGCGCAAGCGTTAGCTAACTTGGCACATTCAGAAAAACAAAAAGGCAATATATCGCCTTGCTTATAAAATCGCAATATGTCTCAATATCTTGTATCATTACCCTTGTATCGTGTTACGTATTGTACTGCCAGATCCTTGCCAATACACACCCCTAGTGTTTAGACCTGAAATATCTGATGCTGCTTTTCACCAAACACTTCAGCTGTTGTTTTTCAGATTTTTATTTCAACGTCCATTTTGTATGTAAGTTCTTCCATTCCAGTTTTTTATTACAGTGGCTTAAGTGAATTTGAAAAACAAAGCGGTACTCAAAATAAGCAAAAATTCAGCTCACGCATTCAGTATCATGTTAGCATTAGTGCATTAGTGTACAAGTTCCATAGGCGCTGCCACATTTTCCACCATAACTCAAAGGTCATCTATTTTTTGAACTAATCTGCTCTGACGAGACTGCTGCCTGAAACATGCTCTTCCTTCTTGTCAAACAAGAAATAAATATATACTCAACAGTGTGTTTGGCTTCCTGAGAGTGTGTCAGATAAATAGTTACAAATGACTGCTGACTGAACAGGATGCTTTCTGCTGGCATGTGTCACTGTGTCGTCAGTCCTACTCACTCTGAGCACTAAGCTCACCCAGCAGGTTGCTGTCAACACACGAGTGGCCAAACCAAACTCACACAAACAAACACACACGTACAGAAAATGCACACACCTATGTGCCGACATACATGCACACACACACTTATCAACCAGGATTACTGTCAGAGAGGTTTGTACCTCATGACTGACTGAGCGATCCACGTACATGTGCCAACAATTTCCTTTCACCTGGGGACAAAGTAAAGGGGGGAGGGAGAGGAAGAAACTACTCAGAAGATGATGGGGGAAGATACCGATAGTTTATTTATATGGAACATCTTTTTTCCACGGGGGAGACAGAGAAAGAAGAAAAAAGCTTGTATTGTAGAGATGATAGATTTATTGTCTCAATAAAAAAAAAAAAAAAATTGTGACAAGGATCCTTGTCTGATGGCTGTTGGTGGAAACTAAAGACCTTCTGAGATGTGAATCTATAGTACTCCAGTTTGGTATTTTTTCCATTGTCTGGATGTGGGAGGTCTCCAAACTCACTTTGAGGTTTTAATGCAATAAGAAAGAAAACAATAATTTATGTGTGCACTGTGCCAGAAGAAGTCTGCAAGACCTTTGTTCTCAATAACTCAGGACTAATGCTACTTTTATAAATGAGTAATGTAACAACCCTGTTAAGACTGCAAGAAAAAATAGCACTTAAAAAACCCAACATACTTTCATTTAATCTTTGAAACATTAGACTTTGACTAGATAAAGACATAACTAAGAATAAAATACTGTGCAGGACAGAAAAAGCAAAGACAAAAACAAACGTCATGTCTTTCATCTGTGTTCAGATCTGGACTGAAACTTAGTGTGAAGAAATTTCTCTTAATGTGAGGAAAGAGTTAAGTGTCAAGGATGACAGTTAATGGAAAACATGTAAGTCTCAGGTGTTATTTACTGTATCTCTTGGCTGCCTCTCTGTTTGGGTAACCCTGCACATGCACAGCAATCTGCAATAAGGTGTGCATATGCTCCACCAAGCCACCATACCCTTGGTACTGTATTATGGAAAATGGCACAGCATATGTGGCTGCAGTGTGCATGCATGCCATTGATGGTGTGTGCATTGTAGCCTGAACATGCACATTTGACGCATAACTGTACATTGGAGGTAAATGTCAACAGGTTTATGACTATACAGGTGTATGCTTTCCTGCTCTGTCATGCAGCCTAATGTTGGACAAGCACAATGCCCTACCCTGGTATTAACGGCTGAGTAAACCATTTATGTCTCACAGATTGTGTCAGTCAACACCAAACACTGGCTTTCTTTGTGCATGGCCACTCAAGCTAACAGAAATTTACCAGATGTGTTTTGAGCCAGTGTTGATAAAGATAGCAACCATTAGTTTGTATCTAAGGCCATCTGTGAACAATAGTCCCCATTGTGTTTCACTGACTCAACCTGAATACCTGAAACGATGCACTGGTATTGACAGCAGAGTTGTGTTAAATTTGTCAGAACACACCACAAGATTTCAACAGACATCAGCTTACCATATTTAGTTCCAAAGTATAATTTTGATCAAGACACCTGTAGAACAGAAACCGTGTTTGATATCGTACAGCATTATGACATGATCACACAATGATAAGATCTACAGCAATCACAGTCCTTAACTGTAAACATTTCATGAAACATTTCATTAACTGTAAACATTTCATGAGTCAGAGTATTTCTGATCCACTGTTAGACATTTATTTGTGGTATAAAACAAGTTTACATTTGAAAGTGCTAAGGACACACATATTATGAGCAATCACTGGGCAGGTAGTGACATATAAGTTTGAATAGCACAAAAGCAGGTTGCAAAATATTTATTTTTGTGTAAATAATCTAACAGGGATATTCAAATTAGTAATAATAATAACACTAAAACACAAAAAATGTTATTCCTGGATACTATGAATAAGTTTTTAAAGTCTTTTTGTTGGGTTTGTTGGGTTGTATATTGACCCAATTTGGTTTGATCTGATTACAATTCAAGTATGATAATAAAAAAAAGAAAAGAAAAAGTCATAATCACAGCAACACGTACATTAGATAATGGCTGAATGAATGTTGCGATGCACTGGACAATCCTGAGGTATGAATATCTGTGTCTTTGTAACAGCCATTTGCAACAGTGCCTTATCACATAACGTCACCACAGAGTGTGGTGACAGCACATGAGTGTTTTAACAGCAGGAGATGGAAAGAGAAAGGGTTCAATTAACAGCCGGGGTAGTCGCTGAGGAGAGGGTTGGTGAGAAGGGAAGTAGGAGTTGCGAGATTGAAAAAGGCCATTTGAAAAAAAAAAAAAAAAAATCCAATTGTGCGACTATGTCTAATAAAAATAAAAATAAAACTGGGTGGGACTGTAGGCATGATGCTCAGATATGATTGTTTGAAAAATAAATCCCTTACAAGAAGTTTATTCAAGTATTTTTCAGTCAGGTGTTTGACTCTCTATCTGACACTATCCTATTCTGAATTAAACACTACAACCATGCATCTTATCCAAACACTCAAAAAAGCATTTTCTCTGAGACTCAGTGAAATGTGAGCCCGTCAGAGGTGAAGATGGGTCAAAGCCATGTTTAGATAACTAGGTCTGACAAGTTGACCTTTGACACCAGCACCCTGCCACTCCAAGCGCTGGATGAGGAGTAAAACTAAGACAACACTCTCCTCTACACCTTTGTGTTGTTTTTGATCTCATTCTTCTGTCCACCATGAAATCAGTTTGCCCCTGAGTCGCAGATGCCTCGTGTGTGTGTGTGTGTGTGTGTGTGTGTGTGTGTGTGTGTGTGTGTGTGTGTGAGTGTGAGTTTGAGTGTGAGACTGTGTGAGTGTGTGTGTGTGAACGTCGGAGGGCCTCGAGGGTCATCAGTCTCTGCCATCCTCTTTCTTCCCTCTCCGACATCTCAGAATGCCACAGCACATGAGAGGACTGAGGATTAGAGAAAGTGTCCTCTCAGATGACTCGTCCATCTGTCCCCAGGATCGAGTTATAAGGAGTTGTGATATTGGGCCGATTCATTTCAATCAACAGCAGATCCAATTCAAATAAGCCCCTCAACTGCAAGGAAAATCCCCCCTGAGGCTCTGTTACCGTGTTCCTTTGGTGGAAGAAAAATAACGCAGTGACATTTTTTTTTTCGCTCTTGCTCTCTCTTGCTCTCCCTCGCTCTTGTTCTTTCATTTGGTGATCAGCCAGCCTGGCTGTTCCTTTTGCTTCATCATTCTCAAACCTAATAGTAAGGTCATTCTCATCATTTCTTCATTTCTTCCAGTTTGGTCACTAATCAGGAAGCACCTCGTCTCTATTTATCATGGAAATTGAATCATTACCACCCACACCACAGGAAAGAAAAACATCATCATTGCCTAATGCATTTTGTGGCTGCATTTATAGTGATTGCCATTATGCATTTTAACAGATGTGAGGGGTTAATGATAATGCTTTGATCTTCTCTCAACAAGTTGCCTTGAGATTTGACCTTTAAACCTTTCCATGTTATACCTCCATTACAACTGCACCAGTATTCCAAAATATGTCTGTAGAGCTAATTACTTTCTGCCAAACACGATATGGAGAATAGATCATATATATGTAAGAGCTTCATTATTAAATACACAATTGAACTTCGTCCACTTTTTCAGTCGCAATGGGATTTGGTGGCTTTCCACAAAATAGGATTTTAAATGATCTGGACTTGAGATTTCTCAAACCTTAGAAATGCTAATTCCTGTGTATGTGCATACAAGTCTGAGCTAATGTCAGTCAAGGATGTTAATCTTTTTACTGAGGAAGAAAACAATTGCTTTCATTTGGATTAGTGTTATGACAGCTGTCAGGAACCACACCACGGAAACAACTGATTGCTGAGGCCTGTTTTGCCTTTTCTCATTTTCATCTTTAAAACAAACACCATAAAAAGGAGTTTTAAATTGCTCCAAAAAATCATTGAGCACACATGATATTATTCTAAAAAAAGACGGAGGAGACGGCTGCCTTCACGTGATGAACTGCATAGAAATAGAAGGAAACTGTTCCTGGTATTTTTACATTACATACCATCTAAAAGGCTTTAGTGACAGATTCATGACGCTGTGTATCATGCAACAAAAAAAATCCATATAGTTGCAAAAGAGAGTGGATATAATGATGATACTGAACGTTACAACGATGTCTGTGACATTAGCAAGTCATTATCTCTTCCAGTTAAAACACGTCATTAAAGTTTCTTATATAATTTATCATAACAGGAAGAATAACCTGAAACATGTTGACGGAGAAGTAATAAATAGCATCTGCTCCTCCGACTCGAAACTGCCACATTATAGCCAGTCTTTGGACATGTGAGATACTGTTTACCCGGCCAGGGTGTTTCCAGTGCATGCTTGGATAGGCCCCACTCTTCAACGATAGATTAAGCAGAGTTGCAGTGGGAAAAAAAAAAATGAATGAGAAAAAAGAATTAAGCAAGCTGGGAAAAAAACCTGAATGAAGAGTGATCAGATTGTTACACAAGTCAGTACAACACAGCTGAGTCAATCTGTAAACAAATGTGCGACACGCAGACGTGCTGTTTCACACACTGGAGCAATTCAGTGTGCTTAGTAATGGGGTAAAAAAAATACAGCAAAGGTAAAAAACCAATGAAAGTAAGCAAGTGCAATTTATTGCAAATCAAATAAAAAATATAATTGTAAAGCAAACAGGGTTAAAAAGGGTAAAGAGACATTAGCAAATAATAATGATGATGATGATAATAGCAGCATTGTCTTGGGATATTATGCACTGTCAATGAGTGTATTTCTTTCACTGTCCTTTCCTCTTGGCACATGCTGACATTGTGATAAAGTGTATGTCATTTTGTCAGTTAACACACACACATACACATTCTAGGACCAACGTATCTCTCCTCTGCTGCCATGCCCTCATGTTTCATCACCTTTAAGTGCTTATGAAATTATCTATATTAAGTGATGGCTCAGAGCCTTTTCCTTTTGCTTCATCAGCCAACAATGTTGTTTGTGCAGTCAGTCCTCGGGGCAAAGAGAGCTCACCTTGTCAGGGACAAGGACGAAAGACACCACCTCCTCATCCTCACTCCACACCCACTCTTCGTTTGTCCTTTCCTCCACCTTCCTTTATATTTTTCTAACTCGAGAATCTGGTGTGCGAGTGACTAATTGTGTATGTGTTTCAGCCTGCGCTTACACCCTCAGTGCATGGCGCGGTGCCAGACGCAGGCAGATAACATCTTGAAGGAAACATTACAGTGTTGCATACTCAATTCAAATTACTCAAATGTTTATAGCAACCAGTGCCACAACAGGTGGAGAGGGATGGACCCTTGGCAGGCTGGCAGTTCTCGCTCTTCATGGAGCTGTGGTTTCTGATGCCTCGTGACAGCAAGTCAAGAGGAACTGACTCACATGAGTGTCACATATAAAGATGTTTTTGTCTGCAGCAGGGAAAGGACTGACAGTGAAGCATAAACGTTCACGCTCTCATGTTACTGAAGTATAATTTGCAAACAACAGCCACGACAATTTGGTCTATAATAAGCTTTGACGCAACAGGTTTTTATTTATTTTTGAAAGTGCACTTTGTAAAACAAATCGTATGCAACCATTATTATTATAACTTTATTATTGTTATTTCAGCACTTCCCTTCTCACTTGCCTCTCCTCCCACATAGCAGCTGCACTGTACAGAATTTCGATTACTCTTATTATTTAGAGATTTATTCAAACACCTAAGTGTGAGTAATTTTTACTAAAGTTGCCCACAATAACTAATCATGTCAACCTCTCTATATGATCTGTAATTCTCACTTGTTATTTATGACAATGATGAGTAATACTGAGTATATTTTCCTTTCAATAAGCCACAGATGAGTCACACATGCATCTGCTTCACATGTAGCAGCCTGTATGTGCTTTGGCCATGAGCACAGCTGTTTCAGCACTTCTGATTCCAGTGACAGCAGCACAATTATCCTGATTGAAATAACGAGTAATCAAAATATAAGTAGTTAAGGTAGAACATTTTGCTCATTTCATTCATAAAAACACGTCGGGGGCATTCAGTAACTGATAGCAAAAGCATGCCAGTTTTCCAGCTCCACCCCACGTTCTGTTAACTCCACCTCTGAGGGCTGACGGCTGACCTCTGGCTGCTCCCTGACATCAGCCAAGGCAGAGGAGCACAGAGCCCCCTTTCACGGGATCATTGACATGCTCTGCTGTCAGAGCAGTTGACAGAGAAGAAGCTAAACATGTTGAGAAAATAGAAGCTCCTTGCAGCTTGCCAATCACCAGTACCCCCCCCCCCAAGTGGAAATATTTGAAGAAAGGTTAGATCGCTCACCTGAGCTCATTACCTGCCTGCTGGCCCAACACCACACAATTTAAGTGACATTAAGTTCTTACACACACATACATGTTTCTCTTCGGAAAGACGGTGTCCACCCACAGAGAAAAGGAAAGTCGATTCTGTCAGCACAGGAAAGCATCCTGGCGCGGATTTGTGTCAAAAAAGAAATCTTATTCAAAGAAATTTTGACAAGGAGGAAGTTTGCTTTGCTCTCTGAGGGGAAGAGAAAACATCAGTTGACAAAAAGAATACAGAACCAAGATAGTGCCTGGGAGAAAGCAAGAAACCCACCATGAGCACACACGCACACAACACTCACACACGCACATACACACGTTTCCTTGGTTCAGTTCATTTTATTTCAGTCGGGCACAGACCTATGAAATGGGCTTTCAACAAATACGTAATTGCTCAGTCATTCTGCCACTCACTTGATCCCACATTACACAGCCGCCACTATTGCGCTTTTTTCCCCAGCTCCTTTTGACATTTCCTTGGCTTTTAGAGCGGCTTCCTTTATAAACTCAAGTCTCAGTGTAAAATGTGAATTACAAGCCTATTGAGCTCAGTTTTTCATGTAGCCTAAATTAAGTGCATTAGAGGCTGCTCTTTACCATTAGGGAAAACCCTGAGTGAAAGCCTTGGAGGAAAGAAACGGGGGTAGGGGCATGAAAAGGAGACATGGAACGGAGCAGACAAGTAAAAGTTAAAGAGATAATATTTGTGATTAGGCATCCTCTGAGAAATATTCACTTTAAGTTTTTTAGATTACGTTCAAATGGAAAATGCTGCACATAAAATATTAAACGCTAAAAGTTGAAATGGACTTCCAGGGTAGGGCTGTTACAACATGCAACTTTCTGCTTCACCAGAAAAGTTTGTGAGACAAAACTCTTCGAGATATATGGTGTCTTGTCAGCGTTCGATTTGCTGCCAGCTGTAAACATTCTCCTCTCTAAGCCATTACTCTGAAAGGTTTGATTTGTTACTGTAAAGCAAAGCAAGAAACAGCACCATAAAATTCCCTGTCTGAAATGGCAAATGCGAGTACATCTTTCAAAGGCCAGACCAGGTCACAGCCAAAAAAGAAAAAAAAAGAAGAAAGAAACAGAACAGCAGGCTTTGCTGGATTTTGTATGGATGACTCCCATGTAGTCAGCTGTGCCTGAGAGTGAGTTATGATCACAGTGAGAAACTCTGACAGTACCCACCACCCACATGGCCACTTGTCTCGTTTTGGATTTTTCTATCCAGTTGGAGCAGTTTGTTTGCAACTTTTCATGAATAAAATATTTTCTGGAAGCGCAGGTACACTGTAGTTTTCAAACTGGAGAACAACTCAGCTAATACAAAGAGTGCAAATTCCAAGTTTCCAGTTTTCAAAACCACTTATTTAGCCTTTTTTAATAAAAATGCATTTTAATTTTAATTACATATTTTTAATTTTTATCATTTCTAGGCATTTTGAGTCCACAGTTGTCGTCATCTTTAAATTTATATACCATAATTGCATGTTTCACTTGCAAGGTTTCCATTGGTAATAAAGGAAAGTAATAGAAAATGCTTCCATTAACTGGTTTGGGGGGAAATAAATAAGACTGGCAGAGGGTGGTGCTATAGGCTACAATATGCATGGCAGTGATGAGTAGAAGAAGAAAGGGTTGTGAACAGGAAGTTGTTTGATAGCTGGCAAAAAACCTGAAGCAGAAACAAACCCAGTTGTAAGTTGTTATTATTTATTCATGTCAGCTGGTATTGATCATGAGTCATGCCGCAGGCTAAGACAGAGGTGTGATATTATTCTTTTGTGTGCAGCAAGGACACAGAGAGCTGTTTTGCTTCTCTAGGACAGCTGGTTAGCCATGTGAGTTAAATGTTCTCTACATCAGAACCTTTTCGGAAATGGTGGCTCCATAATTGCTCCCATTCATTTCCACAGGTTGTGAGAAACTAAAATACTTACTGAGTTTTGTAATTAACCATAAACTTTTATCAGTTTTGTCATTTTTACACTGTTAATCTGAGTTTCAATTGTATTCTCAGACAGAGATCAGAGATCCAAAACATTAAAATAGATTCAAGTGTACTATTGAGTTTAAAACAAAGTTTCCAAAATCTGTTATGGGAGTTTATGTTGAATGAAAATACAAAGAACTCAGTGGCTGCATAAAATAGTAGAAAATGCACCCAGAACTGAAACTTTTAATGAATCCAGATGTAAACTCTTGACCTTTGGGAACAACATAAGTTATCATGTTATATGATAAAACATGAACAAGCAGCGCTTGCTGAATGAAGACCATGAGAGTTAGTAAGTGGTACTTTAAGCAGAGATTCTTTTGATAATATAACTGCGAGGCATGTAACTGGCATTAATCAGCAAGATGTGAAGTACTGTATACATGATCTGCATTTAAGGAGCTAGAGTATACAAACAAACCGGCATGGTGCTCAAAATCCACATATTAATGGGCTGCTACCAGTGTAGGGGGTAAGTCATTAGCGACAGAGATCTTCATGGAGGACTCTGGGGGGGGGGGGGGGGGGGGGGGCTGCAGTGATTTGGACATAGCAGCACACAGTAGCTCCTGGGTAAAACACAACTGACAGGTCTATTACCGCCCATCTCCTCAGCAGGCGGATATACACCCCTGAGCCAGTGATCATGACTTCCATAACAAGCCCTTCAATATGCCTGCAGCAAAAACATGCATGCAAACACACACACACACATGCTCACTGGTTGATTTATGAGCTTGAGAGCCTTGAGGTGGGAGTCAGCGTCGTCGTCTCCCAGACATGCTGACCAGGGTATGAGCTATCGAGAGAAGACAGGGAGGCGGGCAGCACTGTAATTAACACACTAAATAAATTAGACTGAAACATCCCACAGTACATCAGCAGGGGATGCACTGAGAAATGATTTGGGCACTTAGTGCTAAAGCATCTGTGTTAAGGGATGATTGTGTAAATGACGGAAGTGATTCCACAGAAAACCTGATTCATAAGATCCTGGCAATGCATGAATGCTTCTTTTCTTTCTTACACAGTTGCAGATTTATACTCCAGATGCTCTTTGTAACAAAAACAAAAAACATTGATCAAAACTTCCCGTGCACTGACATGTAAAATAAATCATTTTTTGAAAGCAATACTTAGGAGTCAGTCTTATTTTTGGGGATAGGATGTTAACACTACACTCTGAGATACTGAATGTTAAAAGTAAATAAACAAAACTGATAAGGTTCATTGACGTCCATCCATCTGAGGTACATGTGAGATCTGTGGAAATCAATGGCATGACCCTCTTTGTATCTAATGGTAGCGACCTCTAGTGGGCAGTAGATGCTGCTTTGTGTTTAAAGTTGTGGTTTAAAATTGATTTTAGTATTAGGTAAACTTCAATGGCTCAAAAAAAGCAATGAAATGCTAAAGGAAACCCTCATCAAATACAAAGAACACAGTCCGAGTGTAGTATCACAGTAGTTTGCTCTTCATTGAATGAATGAGTCACAGCATGGTGCAGCAGACTTGTCAGGGATAAGAGCAGAACTGGCTCAATACATGAAAATGGAGATAGAAGGGATTCCCCTCTTCAGGTTTAAGGCCATGGTCAGACAGACAACAGCACTCCATGAACAAGTGCTGCCTGCTCAGTCGTTTGAATGGGACAACCTCCCCAGAGTTGTTAAATCCTCTCTTGCTGTTGAGCAGTATTATCACTCAGTAGGCTTCAGAGACAAAGCACGCTGCAAGCTTGAGCTAACATGGTCTTGACACTTTTAGTATCTGTATTCTACTCTAACATAGAGTTAGGTCATTGGACCTAACTCAAGTTATGATGCAGATGCAGATTAAAGCATTGCTATGTTATTTGCTGAGGTTCAACATCCAAACAATAAATAATATTGCATGTGTGATGGTTTGTCTTGTTTCCATATTTGTGATGCATATGTATTAATCTGAGTCATGTTTGATTTCCTCAACAGATGAATAACAGCAACAGTGACAGTCAGTCACATCAATTGCGACGATGACCGCCTCTCCTCCACTGCAGTGAAGGACAATGGGGAGCATTGTGCATTTCACAGAAAGCATCCACCTTTATTGACTTTAGGTAAGCCCTGCTGTTGCTCCTGCACTCAACATTTAGAGATAACTTCCTCTGTCATAACACAAATGACTGTGAGACAGTCACTGTGAGTGAGCTACGCCCACTCCCCCTCTCACATCAACCTCTGCTAATTACCTGAGCATACGCTAAGCTGACAGGTGAAGGTGCGCGATGTATGTCTTAGTGGGTGGGGTGTGGGGTCGGGGGGTGTGTGGGGTGAAAGAAGCTGGCTAGGCCTGACACCACTCCAGTCCTCTGACCTACAGCTGAACTTGGACCTGTGAGAAAATAACAGGTTCTCCAATTAGGCCGCCAGTGTCTCACCGCAGGGCTGTTTCTGGAAGTCTTCCTTACCTTGCCACACAACAATTAGCCTGGAGAAGTTCACCAGCCTGTGGAGACTTGCAAAGTGCAGTTCCTTGCAGACCCCCCCCCCCCCCCCCCCCCCCCGCCTGCCAGCCAGAGCCTCTCTTTTAGATGGATGTTTAATCGGAAGATGTTTGTGCTCGATCCCTGGAATTCACACAGATACACTGCTATACCTGCTTTAAAGGTGTTCTGTTTTCTAGTGTTCAACCAGGTGGCAAAACTGAGGTGAGGCTAAACAAGCCAGACTGGGCTCAGTCAATCAAAGTTTGGCATGATCCAAACAAATAACTACAGTACATCTGATTGAAAAAAAATCCAAATCCAAATCCAAAAGTTGTTTTCCTTGTGCCTTTGATCAGCCATTTGGAAGTAATGTTCAGTATCGTTTAAACAATGACTAATCTGACAAAACTGTAGTATCATTTGACTGTCAAAACTCATTAACATGCCTGAAAAACAACAAATGTTCCTACAGCATTCACTGTAGACTTTTAATTGGTTTCATTTGAAAACAAAAAAAACTGTCTCTAAAATATTTCCTATTGCTTTTGAGAGTTGGTTTTATCCTCATTTACATTCTGTTATGATCGGGTTGTGTTCCTGACTGCTCAGGTCCACATTAATCACATTCACTAATTATCATTTTTAAACATAATTATGAAAATTATTTTTAAAAAATAATGCAATGATATGAAATTATAACTATGCCTAATAATGCTGGGATAAAAATGATAAGAAAATAATTTGGGGATTTTCAGAAACATTTTTTAAAAATATAGAAATAATCCATTTTAAGTATCTGACCAGCATATAGCATAAAATATTGTATTAAATATCTGATTTTGACTTAAAATGAAACATGTTACACTGAGGTGAAATGTTTGATCACATGTCCAACAAGTGCTGGGGTTTCTGCTCTTGAATGCACACACGTGTAGCATACTGGGAGTGTTTACACAAGGCGTTAAAGTGCAGTACACATCACTCAATGCTAACCTCTGCTGTTTGCTTTAGAAATCATCCATGTCCGGTATCAGGCACTAAAAATACACTTTAGACTGCTCCTCTCTCGCTCGGGGTCACCGAGGAGCCCTGAGGTGCACTGCAGGCCCTCTTGTTTGCTGTACAGATAAAGATGATAAATGTCACAACATGGAGTGCTTAAATGCTTTGTTCTCCTGAATGTGATTTATGGTGAACTTTGACTATGACTAATACATCTTCAAAAGCTTCCTCAGTAATGGATCTGCCTGAACTTCAACCTGCCAGAGCTACTGTAACTGTTTGATTTACACACATTTAGTATGACGTGACAGTGCATCCCAGAGTTATCCACACGGTCATGTAATGAAGATCCTGTAGGCAGCTTTAATTTGTTATTGAACTGTTTCGTCAGATATGCACACCAAAATAAACACCTAAAAATAGTTTGTGGAGTTTCTGGTTACATATGCAAAGCATGCACAACCAGCCGCAGCGTCAATTCATTACAGATACGAACTTTAAGGTTTAATCCAAGGGTAAGGAAACTCAGTAAAACAGCTCCACCTCAATAACACGGCCAGTAAGACTTAAATGATAGCTATTTTATTAAGTGTATTTAAATACATAAACACGCACTTGTATATGGTAAAAATCATTTTACACAAACCTAAAAAAAACCAAAAAAAAAAAACAAGCTTACCAATCACGCATTATTTACATCAGAAAAATACTGCACTTTTCATATGGAACAATAACAAATAAAAATAAATCTGTATAATTCAAAAAAGGGAAACTCTTTAAAATTACAAATCTTTGCAAGGAAAGAAAGAGGAGTTTGAAGTTTATAGAGGAGTCAGTGACAGGCAGTTGAAGACAGTGTTATGTTAATGCAGGTCTAACATACTGATTGGGGTACTCATGCAAAGCCTGCAAGCTGAAAATGTCTGAGATTTTAAATGTTCAGCATCTCTGGCACAGGCAGTGATTTATTCCTTCTGAGAATCTGTGACAGCTTAAGAGTCTTAGTGGAACTCGTGGCAGGAAGCAGAGTCGTCCAGACTCATGGAAGAAAAAAAAAAAAAAGATAAGGGACGGCTGTAACATTATACTGTACATACAAACTATTATGATCCAATTTAAAACAGCAGTTAAAAATACTGTTTTACATATATATCTGAAAGATCATATGTTTTATACTTTATACATATTTCTACAGTATGATACAGTGTATGGCTTGGCAGAAATATTGATTTTCAGGTTGGAAAAAAAAACCACACGCATTACTGAGCAAATTAAAAAACACTTTGTGCCTTACAGCTGTACAGAACACCTCCAATCTAAACTTTACAACTCTTTCTCCAAAAACAGCACTTGTAATCAAAAATCACTGTAAAAAATATACTTGCATTTTTATAGTTATTTTTTATCAACACTTTAAAAGCTTTCCTCTGAGACCAACAAGGCACTGTAGCCATTTAATATGATAGTTTTTGGCAGTGAGGAGTGACTTATGATACATAAATACATAGAGACACTACAGTAAGGCAAGGCTTGATATTTTGGCACATGCATGTGAGGCAGCTTTGAGGATCAGAGGTGTGTGTGATCTTTCCTGGTTCACACAACAAGTAGATGTTGTGACACATGTCACTGTGTTGTGATTAAGGCTTGACTGACCTGTTTGGATCTGACAGATTTACACTCCTTATACTGTGGACCAAAGGCCAAAGCTTTACCGGTGCAATCAGTGTCTATGCTCCTTGTTTGCTCTTTGTATGGTACATTTTCCAGTACATACAATATAAAAGGCTACATTAGGTAACGATTGGATACCACTGATATGTTTCCAGTCAAATCCCTAAAGCAAATGGCTCTAAACACCACACAGTTTTTTTTTTACAGTGATCCTGAGGCACTATTTGTTTTCAGCTTGTCATTAGTCTTTGGTTGCTTTGTTCTCACTTAGCTGGCTGCTTGAGTCTCTGATTGCATCAGGAGCGGCAGCTCTCGCTCGGATTCCTCCATCGCTCTGGCGGGATTCTGAGTTTCTGTACTGAGATCTTGAGGCTCCAGCTGAGACGCGTCTCCTCCGTGAGCCAGTGCCGCTTCCTCGGCCGCCCTCCTCATCCTCTCCTCCTCCTCCATCTTCATTCTTCGCTCCTCAGCCTCTATTTCCTCTGTGGTGGGAATGGAGTTCTTCTTGGGTCTACCCTTGGGCTTTGTCGGGGCCTCGTGACCTCCTTTGAGCACCTAGGACAACATGTAGACAACCTCAGTGGACCTGGTAATAAATGGCAGCAGCAGTTGAAGGCAACACTCGCTATTATGGTAATTAACAGAAGACATATTGCTGCTGGCCGCCCCTTGTGCACTCATTTATCTTTAACGATTTCAGCTCTTTTTTGTTCTCTGAGCTGTTGACCCCCCGACAAAAGTGTTTGCTCTCGCTGCCGTCATCATCGGTCACACCTCACACCACACTTTGTCTTTCCTCACCCTGTTGCCACCTTCCATTTGCTTCTGTCACTTTTACAGTGCAAACCAACATTGTGTGCAACAGTTGGTTCACAGTAAAATTAAAACCATACGTTTGGAAGTGCTCTATACCTAACAGTTACAAGAGCAAATAATGAAGAAATGACAGTTAAATAAAGAAGTGATTTAAAAGGCATTCATTCATTTTCTCATATGCCTTTGACGTACGGACCAAATTCATGAGTGACCTGTCAGAGGAGTCATGAACAGAGAGACTGTCTGTCTAGATCTTTTTCACTGATGCTGTTCAAGCTTCTATTTCATTTTATACTCTCGTTTAATATTTCCATGGCCATCATGGCCCTTAAACACCTCTCACATTCGCCTGCTTTTCTTCAGGAAGATCATATTGAGCATCTACACTGATGACATGTGGATGCCAGCTGTACTAGTAATATTTTCCAATTATTTTGGGTCCTCTAACACCTGCCTGCTGTTTTTGCCTGCTAATTTCAATGGGGTGAAGTCTTCTTTTTCTTCTTCTGGTTAACATATTGGGGAATTAAATCTGCAACACAGCAGAGCAGGCAGCCTTATGTGGCAGTTTCAGGGACACTTACTATGCTAATAATCAGATTTCACAAACCCGCACCTTCTCATGAACAGGTGGTGTTCATCAAGGTGAACCAAGCTGTTCATAAGAAGTTTGTGCAGTGAGGAGGATTCTGTGAATCTGGTGAGACAGTCTCACAGCAAAAAAAGTCACAGGTCAAGAGTAAGAAAAGGACAAGGCTCTACTTACCATTTTCTTCCACTTCATACGCCTGTTTTGGTACCATGTCTTCACCTGGAGCTGTGTGAGACCTAGTGACTGGGCTAGGTCTAGCCTGCAGAATCACACAAACAAAACAAGCTGCACTTTAGATGGATATCTCATACACTTTTCATGATTCACAATATTATTCACATGCTTTAATATTGGCACTATTTATTACTTTCCACCATGGAGTAACACATTTTTGCCTGTTTGTTACCAGCATTGCAATCTTAATCACAGACCTCACCAAACCTTTGCTAGACCCTTAACTTTGTCTAAGAAACTGACTTCAAAGTTGGTTTGCTGTTAGGTTGAGTCTGACACTGTACACCTGCAGCTTAGGAAGCAGTGTTTGAAACATCTGTACCAAGGTCAGTAACCCAATCACCGCACTTTTAGCTGGATGATTGGGGCTTTCGGAGAAAATTCTGAATGCATCCACCACATGTGTTGATCCATGACTAATAGGGCTATTGGTTGGTGTGAAATTTGAAACCTCAGGAAGGGACAGATAAAGTGAGCAAGGCATCCATTTGTAAAGGAAAGGAGTAGCTATCAGGTTTTTTTTTTTTTTATGAGATTTCCTCTGCCCTGCTCTTCTCAAAGTCTTTACTAGTCAGATGAAGGGTTTCTCATCCCCACCAGCACCCCAGTGAGAGGAACTGCGTTTCATTTGATGGTGAAAGTGGAAGCCGAGACAGAAAAGGAGAGAACAGAATCGAAAAAGCAGGGCAACAACAAATCCCTGAGATTCATGGGATCTTTGACATAATCTTATACTTTACAAAAAGTCCTGAGTAAGTGTGTGTGTTTTTGTGGATGTGAGTGTTAAAAAAACACACACACATACAGGCAATCAACTGTCTATCAATCTTCACTGTCATACTGTATATGTCCCAGTCTAGAGTAGGACAATGACTGCAGGCAAAAAAAAAAATAATTGTAGAAGGAACATAACATCCCCCGTATTTATGGTGATTACACAAATGAATAGGAACAGCATTCGAGTTACTCCCTCAAGGCTACTGCATGGCCGCCATTTTGTTCCATTCTCACACCTTTCATAAGGTGAGAATCTTGGGTGTAACTAAATACCTTTTGTCAGTGATTAGGATGATGATGTTGATTAAGATGATAATGACAGTTAGGATTATTGAATCTCTTTTATTGTTATTGGCAGATGCGTAAAATCATTATTGGTCTATGGTATAAATAATTTAAAGTCTTTATCCAGGATCATTTTGGTTTTGATTCTTCCTGCCCTCAAAACACACACACACACACACACGGTCTCATTTTAAAACCGCAGGGTTTTCATGCCAAGAAAAGGGAGAGAAAAGTGAAGTTATCTTTGGATCATAACAAACCAAAGTGGGGAGCACGCCACACCTTTGATGTGGGGGTTTAAAAGGGGATTTTCTCTGTTGATGTTTTTCCACAAGCAGGGTATTTAATTAATTTTCAACACTGTGTCAGAATCAGATATTTTGACAGGATGCAGTATTTTGGCACAGCCATCCACACGGGTGGTTAGTTTTGATCACTGAGTTGTGCTCTGCCTCAGGGCTTCTGCTTTGAGATGAGGCATGGCACCTCTCCAACAGCTCCAGGCAAGCCAAGCCATATTTAATAATGCATCGTGGGAGTTTTCCCTACGGACGGGATGTAAATGGAATGACAAATAAATCTGGTTTATTCCAAATATGCTAATGTCTTCTCAGATTAGATGTGGTAAGCAGATACACTGCAAAATGGATACAATGTTTGAGACGTCTGTGTGGAAAGCGGAGCTGTTTGCATGTCTAAATGCATGAACACACTGCGCATGAAGCCAGTTATTTATGTTTTTAATCACCACTGATTTACTCTCTGTGTCTGCATAGATGAGGAACGTGGGTGGGGTGTACAAACATGGCCAGTCTCTACCTGATGCAAAGGTTCACAAGCAGTTTGAAATTCCTACTGCGCATGTGAAGTGAAGCTTTTTACAACATTTATGGTTCAATACTGTTCGTGAGTTATAATGGAAAAGTAGCCTGCAGGCCAAATATAAAAGTGAGGCGCACAATAAAACTGGAAAATATGGTCTAACCTCATGTCAGGTCCCAAAAATGACCCACAAAATGGAACTAAAGACAGCGATATTAATATGTAGATTACTTCATCTCATTGTACAAAGCTAAATGTACTTTATATACACCTGCACATGTGTGAAATGATTGGCAGTAAATCAATGTAATACATTCCTGTTTGCTTGTGTTGGCCACCATCCCCGTTTTCTTGAATAAGGCAGTGTTTCTTTGTTGGGGCTTTTTCGCTGGTCGAGAGCTTGGGGTTAAAATGTTACTCCTGTCTCAACTAGAATGCCCTGAGGTAATGCCTTGGCTTAGACAAATTCACATTACAGAGACATTCCCCACAGGATAAATCAAAAATTATGATGTTAGGTTAGCCACCTCTTGATAATTGCACTTGTGGCTTTGTGAATATGTGGGAGTACGTGCACTGTACTTTCGAAACTCACTTTATGCCAGGTATGCAGATTATCAAAGTGTCACAGTTGAGTGACACTCATATGACTCTGGTAGCTTTCGGCCTGAAATTTAATAACTGTGATGTAAGTAAGCTTTAACACATCAGGGGTTTACTTTCTTGAGTGTAACTCGGTCACAAAGTCGTTTTATGCGGCTTTGAGGGTAGTGCCATCATGATTAATGAATTGCCATTTTTATTTCTGTGTTTTTTCAGAATCTGTCCAATCAGATGGAGAGTCTGAACTGGACTGACCTGTCTGGTGTGGACAGGTACTTCTGCTTCTGGAACTTCTTCTCCAAGCCCATCAGCTGCAGCTCGGTGAAGATTGTGCGACTGCGGCGTGGCTTCTTCAGGCGGGGTGTGCTGTGCTCTGTTTCTGACTCGCTGCTGATGCTGAGGGGTGTCTGGCTAGGCGAGGGCTCCGAGCCTCGTGGATGCTGCGGGGAGAGCAAGGACAGGTGCGAGGGTACCCCACCCGGAGATGACGGCTGAGGGAGGTGGGGGGGCAGGTTGGGAGGCTGCCGTGTGATCACTGAGAGGAGCGGGTAGGCACGTAGTGATGAGGAGCCTGGAAGAGCAGAGACAGTGCGTCAGATGACAGAATCACAAAGAAATGCATTAAGGGACAGTGCTGGAAAAAAGGAGGAAGATTAGAGATCCTTCTGAATCATTGTCTCCTCAGTCACCTTGGTTGTACCACTCTCAACCACCTGTAATCACTTAGACAGGTTTATTTTTAATTACACAGTTTTTGCTGTGAAAAGTGTTATGCTTTTGACCTCCTCCATGTAGAGGGCTGTGATCTTGATGACGCAGGCTGTGTTTTACTCTGCTCTTCTGAACTCTTCAAATGAATGATTATTTTTCAGAGGTTGTTAAATGCTAACCGGCTTCCCAACACGAAACCACAAGCACACACTGAGCCTGACAGCATGATGTACAAGCACGCACACACAGAGACGCATTCAGACACAGACTGAGCTGTAATAAAATCCAAAAAACTAAATCAAAGTAATAAACTTTTTTTTCCATTCTTACAAGCTTTCTTGCTGTTGCACGTGTGCATAGTCGGAATACAACACACACACGAACACACACACATTTTTGCTCTTTATCAGTGCAGACAGAAGCAGCAAGACGCCAGAATCAATAAAAACTAACACTTGTCTGGAGCCGAGGCGGGAGGGAAGGAGACCAGAAGGTTGGCCGACAGGATGCAGTGGGTCAACCAAAGTGAATAAAATACCTGCCAGAAAAATCCTTAAAGCTTCAAATATAAAACCAATCTCTAAACCAGAATTTACAAGCAAACTGAGCACAGCACAGTCTGTAATGCACGGGCTGATAAGGCCCAGCAGAGAGGACGCAGGAGGGGGATTATAGGAGTAGAGGAGGAAGATACAGAGGGAGATAAAAGGCTGCAATGGAGCAGAGAAAATAGCAGGTTTTCACACACCACCACACAAAGCGTGTGTGTTCCAGGCTGTCTGTGGTGGAGCTGTCTCCTTAATCTCCTCATCGGCCATAACAGACAACGCGTATGCATGGACAAACACATATACACACTAATGCCAATAGGAGACAAAGTCAGGTCCCAACTTCGATTTTTTTTTTGTTGGTATTTCTGTTTCCTGTCAATTACAGCAGTTGTAAGTTTTCTCCTTAAGGTCATTGAGACAATCTGAGAGGACAACACCCAAAAATGAAGTGAAACGTGCCAACTCGTCTAACTTGATGGTACAGTAATACATACACATAAACTGTGTACAAATACACCATAAACCCCATTATTTGTTTTAAGTTAAGCATGAGGAGTTTAAGTGCTGCACAAGTAGGCTAGGCACAGTTGCTCTATACACACACACACACACACACACACACACACACACACACCAGACACTGCCTTGGGCTCATCATGACATCATAGTAAGGCACTGAAGTCATCAGTAATCCTCCAGCATTAGATTGCTGCTGTTACGACAGGTCTACACAAGAATCTTTCTTTTTCTCTTCTTGTGCGCTCTCTCATACCTTTCCATTAATATTGCTCTGAGTTTTTGTCTCTGTAAAATCTAATCTGTATCATTGTGAGCTTTACTGATGTCAACGAATCACCACCTTTAATGTTTGTGTTCCTTTATAGGAGGAATTTTGCATGAACCTTTATGGAATTATGATTCATGTAATGGTACAAAGGGGAAGTGAAAGTATCACTCATCTCATTTTGAATGAGAGAAAAAAATCTCAGTTTGTCTTCAGGACCGTCAGGAAAACTCTTGTCAACAAAGCGCTTCAAGTTGTCTCTGGACAGTCCCGAGAGTGAGTCCAAGAGAGAGAGAGAAAGAAAGAGAGAGAGCTAAGAGGTAAATGTCAGCCCTCGCGGTGACTTTCCACTGACAGCAAAGCCGTGGCTCTGACATGTTGTTGACAAGTGCCAGTGTCCTGTCAGTAGTCTACAAATAAACTTTTTGAGTAACTGCAAGAGCGCAACTCAGGCCCATGCAAAAGCACACTGATACTCTTGATAATCACAGTAGGAATGCCGGGACTGGCACAAGTGCTTCTGGTAACCATTACAGAAGACATACCTGCTAAGAATAGATCAAGACAAGCTCTTTGTTAAGCATTCCTTTTAATTCCAACAATCTATTCTATTGATAATGCCGTACTCCTTATCAAATGATCCACATTTTTTAATATTGCATATGTATTTTATATTTGGAGAAAGATATTTTCTGCATGACCCAGACTATCAATGCAGCAACTTTTAGACAGTGTCCTGCACCCGATCATCAACATCTGTACCTCTTCTATCATGCTTTCTTCTTCGGTGACAAGCCGATGATTCACTGTTATGAAAACTGTACTGTGCGTGAACTTTTGTCACATTTTTGGTATAAAGTGTCTGACAACACCTAGAAACGCTCAGTTAAACAAGTTAATTTTTTTGGCCTCACCATTTGAGCTCTAATAAAACAATGTGATAGTTTGAGAGGCAACATGCCATACAGCGTCTTTATCTGTACTAGCTCATTGCTTTAATTAGAAGCAATCTCCTTCAGGACATGGCAGATAAGAGCGATGTAATGTTTACTGCTAACAAATCAAGAACATCTTGTTGATTATAATTGTCAATAGTTTCCTGAAGCTCTGCTTCTAGTGAGAGGCATTACATTAAGCATAAGCGTTAACTATTTAATATGAAACCTGATCCATGCAGGTCATGCTGTGGCAGCTGAAATCAGACTGCAGCATGAACTGCTTTTAGATCTGATTTATTACTGATCCTTTGTCACAACAGAACCATCTGACGGCAGTGGTTGTGTGGAAATGATGGGGAGATGACAAGATGTCAGGCATTATCCTTAGCTGAAGATGGAAGATATACACAGATTTTGTCTTTGAGTGTGTGTGTACTTGCCTGTGTGTGTTGACACGGGTGTAATCAACTTTTCAGGGTGGCTTTATTCTTAATGGGAGACTTTATTGTGTTCAGCAGATTAGGTTTAAGATGCCGATGAAAACCCTTTTTGCTCACTTGGATTTCTTCTATAAGCCTTCAGCCAGTACCACACCAGTAAGCAGCAGCCCTCTGGCTCCACACACTCCTACTTTTTCTGTTTTGTTTTTATTTTTCATCATGCTGTCAAGTGAGATTATACCTCAGTTGATCTTAATCTCTCTACTCCTTCCAGTGAGCACCACTAAAAGCCCTGCCCTGGGTCCTGCTGAGAGACATGACTCCAAATGAAATATTGTAACCTGCCATTACGTCGTTCACCGTTCAGCACCAGTTTGAGCTCATTGTCTCTGATCCTGCTGTAACTGACAAGGAATCAACTCCACAAGTATTAACCACTTTTAATGGACAAAATTAAAGGTATGTATTTCAACTCACATTCATAGGAATGGGGTGAGGGGAAGGGTGGGAGAGCTTTTAAAAACCTGACAGGCAAAATGCAAGAAGAACATTAAGCTGGTATGTTTGAGTGGCATATAAACAATACAAAACCAACAATTAAGTTGTTATCGACTCCTTCAGACAACATTGTTGGCATTGCTGTCTTTTAGCGGCCTCCGCTGGTAGCACATGGTTACAACATCCCTCCTTTTGCAAAATGAAGAATTAAGTCACCTTTCATTGTTAAGGACCCACAGAGGAGGCCAAATGCCTCTCTTTGGCCTAGGACCTGTAAGCCCTGCCAGCTTCTATATCAAGCACTAAAAGCCATTGATGTTGGAGAATATACTGTGTCTCACACCCCCGCTGCTACAAATAAGTGGTGGGCACAGTGTTCTGATATGCAGGGCGGGTTACTCTATCCATCCGAACGGAGGGGTGCCAAAGCCCAGTCATAGTGCCCTCTCGCATACACCAATCCATATCAGAGGGATGAGGGAATCGCTTTGCCTATTTTTAGCCACCCACCACTGTCATCATCAAATTGCAGTGGCTATTATTTCAGACTTTAGAGCAATTATCCTAATGGTTACTAGAGTGTGCAGTAGCCCTTAAGTTGTTTGGATTTATCTGGAATTACAATTAAGAGTCAGTCAAGAGGTCCTGTTTTGACAAGATAACATATGCTGTGCCGGCTGAGCTTACTTATACTATTTTGGCGATAAAAGTCCAAGGTACATTATCTGTCTATATAGATCATTATAAACGCCAGACTGAACAGGAAATGAGAGAACGTGCTGCATGAAATAGTAAAAGTTTTGATTCACATAAAAACATTTCTTTTCTCAAAATAGAATATTGATTAAAGTAGCTTTTTTAGTTTATGCCCTTAAAGATAGGCATTAAAGTTACGCCAGTGTGCAGCGATATCTATCATTAATCAGTGTTTTTATAGAGTTGTACAACTGACTCTACTGGTTAAGTTGACATTTCTTGTTGCCAGTTTTGAGTGACATACTTCTTAGTGACATTAGAACACCATCAAAACACAATCCTTCCATTTTCAAATGTCCAGCAGCCGCAAAACACATTAGAAGAGGTCTCTGATTTATCAGAACGCATATGTTAATCAAAGTAAATGATACCAAATAGAATAAAGGTTATAGTTCAACCAGGGGCATGTGAACAGAGGCTTGACTTTATCTTACGATCTGTGCTACTGCCTCTTCATTGACTTTTATGTGGTACCACACCTTATCAGCTCAATCACTTATCATCAAGCCCTTAAGCATCACTGACATTCACTGACTGATTTTCAACACTAAACACTTAAGCAAATGTGATTTCTAAAGTCGAGATTGGGGAAGGGTGAAGTTCTTAAATCATCATAAAGACAGTGTGATTCAATTTAAATGATAAACATTAAATAATGATGCCACCCCCGTGATAAATTAAGCAGAGGCTGCACCGTAATCGGTACAAATATCAACATTTTTATTTTAGCAGTGGTAAGCACTGATATTCTTGTTCTTCTCATAAATCACAATCTAATGACCCCACGCAAACCTTCTAACCAGCATAACCTAACACGCACTCCAGTGCGAACGTACATTGACTAATGAGAGATCTTCTTCATGCAAACCGCGTTGCAAGTTAAAACAAGAAATATAAATCAAAGTAAAACTGGCCTTGTGCGCAAATGTGCCAAACAACTCTCATGCGTAAAAATGGCATTTCACCTCCCCAGAAATCTACAAGTATTAATAGTCAGCCCTCATTATCTCTCTCTCTCTAATTTTAATCTGTAGCTTATTTACTAATTAGTTAAATGTAGCATATGCATAGTAATGATATGCATAGTAATGATGACAGTCCTCTTACCCGAACACGAATGAAGAGGCTTCGGCCGAACAACGAGTGAGGGGCACACAGAGTAGAGGGAAAGTTTCTCAAAATAATCACAAGTCTCCTTGGAGAGAATCTCGTCAATCATGAAAGTCTTGTAGCGCCGCCTGGCAGCCTTCAGCTGACCCGGGGAGGAGAGCCTCAACTCGGCTTGACAGTGCATGGTGTGCCCCCGTGCGCCGTGCGCTACCGTCGCTTGCACAAGGTCTCTCTGTTCGGTGAAATCGAAGCGTATGCAGGTCGAACCGTGTGGAAGAGGCGACTACGTGGAGTTTACGCGTTTAAAAAACTCATTGTTTATCTTTCAAAACGCAGCTGGGCTCTCCCTCTCCCTCAGGTGTCGCGGTGAAGTGCAGCAGTATAGCCTTCAACTTGAGCTGCGCAGCGCGCCACAGGAGGAATGAACTGACGACATGTGCTCACACCCACTGCTATATAAACCATCCCTGGACACATCTCTGCTGCTCCATCTGTGCCTCTCTCTCTCTCTCTCTCTCTCTCTCTCTCTCTCTCTCTCTCTCTTTGACAAATACATTTATGTACTGTACATGAACACGGCCACCTCCCAAAGAGCCTACCCCCCACCACCACCACCAAAAAAAAAAGAAAAACAACTTCTCTATGATGTCATCTTAGTTCATACAACTTGTGAAAACTTTGTTTTTGATGAGAATTCGGCGATATTTTCAGAATAAAAGTTACTATTGTAAACGGGACAACAATGTCTATCTAAAATGTAATACTATTATAATCAAATAACCTATCGAGTCAAATATATTTTAAAAACAACTAACAATATGCATTATCTTTGTTTCAAACGTTCCATCTGAATTGTTTTTTTATACACATTATCCAATAATAAAGTCGAATGTAGTCCAACTTTATGTTCCTACTTACCTCTTTATTTCAGTCCAGGCTTTAGACAGTGTGCAATCTAATGCATTTCATACTCTACCTTTAGACACAGCAGGAGGAAAAGAAAAAAAACTTTTCTTTCTTTCTTTCTTTCTTTCTTTCCTTCTCATTCTTTCTTTCTTTCTCCTGCGAAGGTAGAAAGAATTTTAGTGTTAAAGCTAGATCACATTATATAATTATAGGCGACAGAAGAAAGAATAATAGACTAAACTTTATAAACGGTATTGTCATTAATAGTATTATCATTGTTTTCGACATAATAATAAATGAATGATAATAATACAATCGTATTAATAATACGTACGTTAGATCTAATATTTATGGAGGGAAACGCCAGCATTATAAAGTGCTCACTCCTACAGGAGCCAGAAGTCAGAAGTCAGGGCTGCGGTTAAAGGCCAAGTCATGTTCCTCACCGACCTGCCAGGCAACCTGACACAGGTGTTATTTATTATTAATCACTAATTGTTGACGTGTGCGCACGGCACGAATTATAAGTCACGTTGAGAGAAAAATAAAAGAGACAAGTGGACTTCTGACGTATTTCAAATAAACCGCCGCCAAAACCGGCGCGAGCGCCTCTTAATTCTTCTGGTGCGAGCGCAACACGGGTTTTGACCATGATTCGACTCCTGAAATGTGTTTGTCAGTCAGATCAAATAGAGTGGAAGAAAAACGGAGTACCAGTGTCTGGGCCAGTGTCTGATGAGTCTGACATTAATGTGAGGAAATAACTCACATACCGGCACGTTCAATTCACTCTGACAGGCTGAATCTCTCCATATGTTTCATCCCTCCTCACCAGCACTTTCGTTTCCTTTTCTCATCGGTTTATTTTTCTATAAATCCGCCTGTTAGTGGCGTTTACAGGACAATGAAATTATGTTTTAGTTATTTCACTTCTCTCTGTCAGATAGTGCAGTTTTGACAGTTTATATGCTATCCATTTAAAAGACTAAGAAGAGTAGGGGGGCTAATAAAACTAGTTTGGTGTGAGCCTACATTTTTTATTTGGTTGAATTTATGTTGTCCTTTAACTAGAAGCGTGTTAGCCAACATGAAGAGAGCCGGTGCAGGTAGAATTTCAAGTGTAAAACTTTGAAACGTCGGTGTGCTAAAGGGGGAAACGACTATCATCACAAGATTTGGAAATAAATTTAACTCGCTGGCGGCTTGTGGCTGTCGAAGGCGCCGTGTTCAAAGTGTGGAGGAGGATTATGCAGGAGGAAATATGGGAGCTCTGCATGGGAAAGCTCGGCTTCTTTTCAGAGGTTTGCTGGCCTGATCAAAGAGGTGGGAGATGAGAACAACTGCTGTGGAGCACATTTGACTTTTCGAGGGGCGGGTGGGGCGTAGAGAGAGAGACAGAGAGAGAGAGAGAGAGAGAGCAGTGCAAATCTAACAAAAATATCAGGTTGTTATTCGTCTCGGATTTAACTTTACAATATAATCAGTGAAACTCATTGTTTTTCTTTTAAGACAATTTCACTGTAAATCTGCCACTTTCCATTATTCTGTATCTATACACTAACAGTTTAACTGGAATTATTGCTTTAAGCAACGTCTGTAAAATGTGGGATCATTTCATGCAATTGCAATGAATTTTCACCTTTCTCAGGGAAAAGAGGCCTGCATGAGGAGACAGACCGTGGCCGGGTAAATCTGGGGCTAATGAGGGACCAGTGAACTCAACAACCTGGAGGTGCATGGAGCCAAGATCCGGGAAACGCGGCCGCAGGCATCCTGTCACTTGAGGTTTGGTTTTGCGGGGCTGCCACAGGAGAGGGAGGGTCTCCGGGTGCTTGGAAGTGGATCACTTTAGGAGACACGCTTCTATATAAGTCCACACAGCAGCGGCTACTGAGCGGCCTCTCTAATCCGTCCGCTCCAGGGCTGGAGACGCCAGGCAGATCAACCAATTAAAAGAGTTATGCCACAGCCAGAGGCGTAATAAGGGCCTTCCTAGTACTGACACCGAGCAGAGGATACTCTCTATTAGAGCCATTTGGTAGCATCATAATGCAATCTGACACGAGGCAGATTACAGGCAAGACACAGAGCTTAGGGCAGAGGGTGCAAATGCACCTCCACTTTTGGACAGCGGGAGATTTACAGGGGGATATAGTTATCGATACAGCGCGGGAGCCGCTGTTAGTGGCATAAGCACTTTCGGAAGGGTAGATTATGACCTCAACACGGACATTAAGGGATTTGATCACCACTTTGTAGTAAGGAAGCCTGAACAAAGACACTGTGGCATCGATGCTGAAAGGCTGACGGCAACATGAGATGTTCAGGATCAAAGCGCTGCTAATTCTGAGATGGAGCATTAGACATCTTTAAAACCTGTAAACTGACCCATACCTGTGCCATTTCACAAAGTGGTGTGAAGACTCTTCTGATGAAAGAGGACAGGGTGTCACTGTGTTCAACTCAGTGGGACATCAAGTAAACCGAAATATAATTGCATACTGTAAAGTGAACAGAGATGGTGACAAATCCATGTAAAGACTTGAAAGCATCCTAAATAGAAAGGTCAAATGTAGGAGCTGATCATGTGGCTCAGATATATTTAACATCTTAATTGATTCAATGAAAGGATGTGTGTGGCGCCACCTGTAGATTACTTCGTAACCCACTGCACAAGTGTATTAGTTACACTTGGGCCATTTATAGGTGCAGATAAGGCCATGTGTGCATCCATTACAGAATGTCGCATCAACATATACTACAATAGCTTACTTATTACCTCGGTCACATATACAAAGGAGCTGTATATAGCATCTATGATGTACGACCAAGGCTCAGGCATTGGTGTTGAGGCCAGATGAAAGACAACGCAACATCCAATGAAAGGAGCTTTATAAGAATGAAAACGTTCATTGTAAAACATTGTCATACAGACTCAGAATAAAAAAATAAAATAAAGTAATTTGTACAAAGAGCAAGGTCAACTGATCGAACAATAAGAAAGAACGGTGCCCTATTGCAGTAATAGTGGTGCTGGTGAAATCGTTAGCTGACAATCTGTTTTGAAAAATACCTGAAGATTTAAAAATTCAGAGAGCACCATTTAAAAATGAGTTGCATAACATAAAAACTGGCCAATATGTTTTTCTTCGTTTTTTTAACATTTCTTCCAAATAGGAATACCAGTTGTACCCGATTTTTTTTTTTGTCCTTGCTCTAAAACAGTTCTTTACCTCTTATAGAGAGATGTCTGTGAGGAAATGCTCACATGAAATTACAAATTTAAAAATACCTTAAAAGTAAACAAAAATGGTTCTAAGGCTTGGATTAATAAATCTTCAGACTGGTAGGTTCGTGTACAAACAACCTGAGTATATATATGTGTGAATTTACCGACATAATTCATGTTTTTCTCTGGGAAGCTGCACACAAATTTGTGAAGAACTGAAGTCTTTTCAGAAATCCTTAGGATATATCAGTACCGTCGCCATCTGTTATCTTGGTAGCCACGGTTGCCGCCCCTGTCATCATGATGTCTGTGTCCACCTCTGCTTTCGTGGTGGCGGCTGCCGCTCCTGTCGCTCTGATGATAGGTGTTCCGGTTTTGTTGCTGATGTCGGCCAGAACCTGAGTCATCTGCATAGCGCTGGTTTCTGCCACCACTATTCATGTGAGTTGAATGATGCCGGTAGGGTGTGTTGTCGTGTTGCCTCGAGGCACCTCCACCAGAATGTCCACTTGCAGGTGGCGGCCTCTGTTGAGGCTTTGAGAAGCCGCCATTCAACTGATCAAGCTGCTGCATGTGGAGCTGCCACATTAGGTTGTTCATCTACAATTAAAGGAAAAGGCTGTTACAGAGGACTTGTGCTCCACACGGTCCACTCACAGTTTCTATTCCCATCATTTGTTATCAAAACATAGAGGTACATTTTCAACTCAAAGCATAGAGCAGGTCATTGTGCAGTGCATCTGAATAAGGAATTTAAAAGTAGAAAACTCAAGAGTTTACCATTGCATGCTTCTGCAGATTATCAGGGGATGAAAAGGACCTCTGCATTTGGGGTGGAGTATATGGTGGAGAACTGAATTGGATGGGGGTCCTGCAAGAGTAAAGCAAATCACTGTCAAATACTTTATGATAAACAACCATAAATAGTAAACATAAATAGTGTACAATAGTGCATATTCCATTCTGACGTCTCAATAGTGTGGATTATTTAAATGATTTTTAAGTCATTTATTCATTTTTTGATCACGTCTAACCTTTTGTTTATATTTATGAATTATGAAGACATTTTCATAAATATTGTGGCATAAATATTAATTCACTATGAGAAAAATAATTTGAGTCACATTCACTTTTATATTCAGATAAATGTCCAAGGAGCAAAACTTACTCTACCACCAATACACATACACGTACACACGCATGCACGCACACACAGTATATCAAAAATTCCTAGGAATTGAATTTACAACTAATGTTTCAATGGGCTGGCTCTGGTTCGTTACAGTTACTTTGTGTTAACAAAGCCTTCAGTGGAACTTAGTTACAGTTAAAAAGACATGTCTGAATTGGCCCAACAAACTACTGAGGAAGTGGAGAAATGGTTAAAACAACAGCGCAGGACAGCATGGTCTTGTTCTTTCAAAACCATTGCATATCATTTTACCAAGGAATTACTGTCAACACTTTTTCTATTATAGTATAAACACACCAACACACATATTAACCAACATCCTAAAAGGAAAACCTGAAATACATGAGCAACATTATGCGGATGCTTCCACACAGGTACACAGCATGGCACAATTGAGCAATTAACCACCCATCATGTTCTGTAGCAGGTATAAATCACTAAGAAGGCCAAGTTGGTTCTGATTTTCTATCAAGATGGCAGGAAGAAAACAGACTAGAGCGTTCATTGTCAGGGCATAAATGACAGGAGCTTCAGTCAGACTACTTCACTGACTACTGTTTCAAAGGGGACAGAGATTAAAGTGCCATCTTCATATAAATCTATATGAAAGGTGAGAGTAACCAGGTATGGAAATTGTGGCCAACACAGGACACATTTGATTACCACAGTGCTTTGTCTATTAGTGTTATATGTAAAGAAAACATAGGATCAACTCTTCCTCAGATCATTAAGAATGTCAATACAGGATATGATCAGACTGTGTCAGCAAGAATAGTCCGTTGACAAAGAGGGGGATATTATTGTAGGGCTACAGTACCTAAACCCCTCATTATGAGAACTAAGGCATGTTTATGTGAGGTATACATCGAGACATCGGTAAAGGACTGTATCCATGGCCCCTACAATGAGTGGATCTGGTGGCTCTGTTATGCTGCGAGGGGCATTTTTCTAGCATGGTTTGCGTCCGCTTGTCCCCTTAGGTCTCAATTACTCTCCTTTCTTAAGACATGCAGATGACAGCTGCACACACCAGAGACCGTATTGCTGTTTTTGTACTTCATTCTCGCCTACACAGCTTTGAGAAAACCCTACTATAACAAAAACTTTAAATTCTTTCAGCCAAGGAAAGTAACACCATCTTTAGAGACACTCAGATCTCAACCCAGTGGAACATAGCCAGAGGAACAGCAGTAGAGACCATGTACTTGTAGAATCATTGCAGTTCTGGTGGTACATGGTAGCCAAACACCTTACCAAGTCAGTTTGTTAGTTTTTCCTATAATTTGTCACCTGTCTGTACATATAAATGTAAATATTACACTAGTCTGATACTTCCTAATTCAACTCTATTGCCATTACTCTAAGATTTTCCAGCAAATGCTTAAAATGGGCAATGCTGCCTGAAATTTGGCATGAAACATGGAAAGGATTGCATATCGAGTCTTGTATGTGTGTTAATACAGAACAGTCCAATCCCATTTCATGCCACATCTTATGTCAGAGCTCCAACTTTAGCATACAGAGCACTGCCAAGATCATGAAAAAAACTGCATTTCTAAGTAATACTCAATAAGGAGGCAGCATCTTTGGAAGCACATTTGGCATCCACAGAAAGTGGTCAGAATTACAGTAAAAAGTTACAGTAGTGCCATGCGTTCATAAATTTAACTACTGACATACTAAATTGCAAAAGGTTGCCTTCAAGGCAATAAAAATCTGTGTGCAAGTACTATTACTGCCATTACAGTACAGCCTGCTATTGTATGCAAGCAAAATATTACAAAAGCATAATTCATTATATTGCTAATTGCTGAAAGCAAACCTATGCAACAGCGCAACACTTCATGCTGAAATGGTTCAGTCCACACATACAGCTAATTCCATGTGCTTAACATCCAAGTCAGTGGCAAAGCCACACTTCGCAACTGACAACCATTAAAAGGAGACCCTCAAATTAAAAAACAGAGCAGATACAAAGGTCTTTCCAAGTAGAGGCTGTGAGTCAGAAAATACCAGAAAATACCTAGATTTTGTCTCTGGCATTGCCACATAATCTGTTCATGAATCATTCCTACCTCTGGCCATGGGGATTTGGAGTATTTGCAGGACTTGATTTCTGCGAGTTCCCTGGACTGCTGCCATGACTGCTACCTATAATGGAAGAAAACCCCCTTGATTAGTAAAAGAGAAAGCTATTCAAGTTTGAAAAATAGCTGACATGAGGCTGAGATGAGGAAAACTTAAGAAAATGTAAAACAAATTACTCTTAAAAATTAGAAAATTAGAACTGCAAGGCTTATGTTTCAATGTGAACTGTGAGCAATCTACAACTGATCTCGGACGGCTAACCTGTTGTGGGTTTAGTTATCTAAACGAGAGCGGCAATGCAACAGATCACGATTAAATGTCTGAGGCATTTTATTGAAAAAAGACCCTTTAATCCATATCCTTGAATAAATACAGGAGCCATGCCCGCATTTTCAAAATGTATGAACTTCAAATGTTCATATATGAAGTAAAGGGGCATCTGAGAGTTACTGCTTTCCAGCGATTCTTCTCAGATATGACATCGTAAAGACATTTCTAGACGAAAGTGGCCGTATAATTCTATTACGGCGATTTGCCCTAAGATCCATATCATTATCGTGTTAATGTTAGATTGAAAAACCGGTCAAGGTTAAAGAACTAAACAAACTTACCCGATCTGAACTGAACATGAATAGTCCTCCCAAACAGCGACGTCCCGTTGAGTAGCTCCATAGCGTATGGTACGGACACTTCGTGTTTGTAAACAGCAAAACCAAACGTTTTTTGTTTCCCATCTGAGTCTTTAGGGATTTTTGTTTTGATGAGAGGTCCTGCCTGTAAGAACAATCAATCAATGTCGTACCAAAACAGCTACATGTTAGAGCTACCCATAGCCTGTTAGCTAGCCAACGGCCACAGCGGAATTATTAACATCTCTTGAGCTTGTCCACAAAGGCTGCACATCAAACAATGGTGTTACAACATAGGTTAAGAAGGCACACGACATCCTAGCACCTAATATCTAAACAATTGGGGGTATTTAAACTCTAACTTGCTTTTAATGTGTTAGCATTTCGTCTGTTATGCTAGCCGTACACTTGACATTTGCTAACTGTTAGCGATAACAGCACCTGTAAAAACAGCTCGAACAAAAGCTCCTCCGTCACTCTTTGATCCAAATTTCTTATGAAGAGCGTCCGGTCCGTTTCTTCCTCTATTCCCATTATGGTTGAACAACTACAAGCACTGTCCTGGTGGTATGAGTGCTAACGTTTAGTGTATAAAAAGCGCTATGCTGAGTGTAAACGGAAGGCCCAGGTTGCCGAAAAGTGAAATGCCGTTGTACTGGCGATTCCGTCGTAGTGAACAGCGGCGACTTCACGACACTTAAATACAGTTTATCAACCACAGTTTGTTCGGTTGAACTTCGACAATAGGGATGAATGAATGAACATATCAACATTTCATTTTTTTATTTAGAGATTGCATATTTCTTAAATAAGTAATGATGAGTGTTTTTTCTTTCTAAACTATTACAACAACGAGATTTTTAATGGTTACTTGTAGGTCTTTATGACCTCAAGGCATGCAACTGAATGTCATTAAATTAAACATAAAAATCCAATAACCCTCAGAAAATCCTCACATTTAAGAAACTGGAGCCAGGAAACAGACAAGACACACAGACAAACATAAAGGGCTGGCAGCAATCAAAGCAAAAATGACTACTTTGAAAAATATAAAACATAGTCTGCTTTTTTGTTTACTACATAATTTCATATGTGTTTCTTCGAAGTTTTAATGTCTCCAATATAAATCCACGACTAAAATTTTGACTATTATTGAATAAATTGTTTGAACTTTTCATACTCCAAATTTGCATAGGCCTGGCCAACAGACATATAATTTTCATTAAAGGATAGTAATTAGCTGAAAAAGACAGCTGTCAAGGACACAAAAGGGCTCTTTCACTCCAACATTTTGACTTGTCATCATAGGAAACGTATCAATGCCATTAACAATGGCTCTCTTCTATTCTACTGCCTGAAGCAGTTGAAGGAATTCAGCCATCATGTGTCATTCATTTCTTCCTGATTTTCTTGTTATGGTATGTTATGTTAAGTAAATAATGTTAATGGCAACATTACTTGACTCTGTTCTCAAGTCAAACAGTGCCTATAAGGTGATTGTTGAATGTTGCCTTTCATTTACACATTAATTTTCACTAATTCTGGGGACAGTATTATTCCTTTGTAAATTCCACCTCTGCAAACATAATCTCTTTTCTTCTCTTCTCTTCTCTTCTCTTCTCTTCTCTTCTCTTCTCTTCTCTTCTCTTCTCTTCTCTTCTGTGTTTTTTTTGTCATGTGTCTCACACTGATTGCATCAGCGGCTCAAGAATGAACCAAGTGTTTCTGATTCTGGAGACATCATTGAGTGTGGAGGTCAAGTGATTGGCATGAGAGGCTTGACTTCCACCCTAATCAGATGGGCCTCGGTGTCTGGCCTCCATATTAATTACATCAATTTAAAGTGTAATGATTTTCTCCTTCACGCTTGGGAAACATCGTAACAGATTCTGGCCTGATGATGCCCAAGTAAGAGAAACATTGTACAGGACATCAGCCTTAATTTGAAGACTGCTCTTTACTTTTCTCGCTGTTTAATTTGTATGATGATATACATCTTGCAGTCTTTGTGACACATTTTTATTTAATGTGCTTCCATCACAAATTCATCCCAATCTTGTTCCAAAAATCTTTGCTTTCACCATATCTACTGGGCACTGTACTGCTGTGCAGAATTGTTAACATTTGACATATTGGATGTATTGCCACTTTTTCACAAAATGCTTATGATTTAGAATGCTGCAAGGTTGCAATGGAAGTAGTAAAAAAGCCTAAACCATAAAACCACACCTGTGCTGTATATTATTTGATGACCAAAGCTCTTGAATCTATTTTGAGCTCCAACATTACCATTACCCCATACATCTCCCTGATGTATTTCCTCCTTCTATTTTACAGCCATTGGAAGAAATTCAGGAGTGCTACAGTATGAGAGTGCTGTTATACACGACAAGCTATACAGTGTTGAAAGGAGTACAAGGAGTAAATGAAATGGAAGAACCAGTAACTCTGTACAATCCTTACCAGTGAATAAACCTTTTGATTTCAAATCACACCTGGTCCAAAATTCAACTGAGATCTCTTGGCAATAATCATTACCTTGATTCTTTTAAATACTACTGACTGTGCAATGCTGAAATGTCCAGTAAGCAACAGTAGATGGCAGCATTGATCCAGTGATACTAAATGCCACAGTTGACACTGGCAGAGGCTTCAGCTGTGTGGGGATATGAGACAGTTGCAATGCACTGCGGAAAAAAACATGCTGAATTTAAACTTTTTTTTTTATGTGGAGAAGGGAACTGGATTCGACTGTCATAGGAATATCCTCTTTTCATGTTTCTCCTTCTGCCTGTAGCCCACTTTCAAGTTTCTCATAACATTAAAGGGTTCTGAATTGCTTGCTCAGGAGGTGGTATTGTAGAAATATTTATCTACAGTGGAATTTCTATTATTTAGTTAAGAGGGAAGCTCCTGAGAGAAACTCAGTGATCCACAGACTTATATTGTAATATGAGAACACATGGACACAGTTAGGCCTTTGCTGCCTGTACACATAACATTTAGTATGGGTGACTAAGGTTATTGCTTTTGTTCTCGTAAATTATTTTATACAGCACATGTGCATTCAGCTGTTCAATTTAATGCACTGCAGAAACTCACAGATTTTCAAGATTTTTTTTTTATGATCCGAGACACTGACGAGCAGAACTCTGATATGCCTTTTAATCTTCCTCCAAGTTCTCAAGCATAAAGTAGTCCATAAATAGCCCCAATTTAAACAAATTACAGAAGCACTTTTAGAGCTAAATATTATATAGCCGTATGCACTTAAGCTTAAAAAAGGGCACATCCTACCCACCATCATGAGTGCTTGTGTTTTTTTTATTGGATTTTTGGAGGCCTGCTTGTGAGACTTGGCTGCATTGTTTTAATTAGCAGGGGAAGAAAGAAAAAAACTTGACAAAATGAGAGCAATGCTCAAGGGCAAGATGGTGACCAGTGAACATTCTGCGAGGTGAGATGTGACAGGGCAGGACACCAGAAATAGGCCATCACCAGACACCTCTGCTCTGGTCAGATCTGGGTGAAATCCTATGGTGCTTTAATGCTTCTACACAAGGCTAATGTAATGAGGGTATGCCTCTACACACACATATACACACACTGTATACCCACTTCCAATTATTATGACCTTTGGCCTAGAGGGCTTGGTGGGACTGTGAAGTGATTTACTGGTGGCTAGACACATCCTTCTCCTTCACCATCACCCACCCTTGCTTTAGGCTTCAACCTATACACAACACACCCTTCCGCCATCCTTCCCTCCTGTTCATTAATATTTATAATTCATGTGAAATAAAGTGATTCGGGATCATTAAACGCACATGAATATTTGTCAGATGAAAGTTTAATTAAGCCATCCCTCTTTGGCAGCGTGGTGTCATAGAGCGGCTTCCCATTCAGTGCATCCAGTGCACAGCTTAATGGCCAGTAACTTTATAAGTGCTACTCAGTGCTTATACAGCAATAACCTCCCCCAACTATACAGAGTCCTATTTCACACCTCCTGTGCTGCTATTGGGTAGAATCAATTGATAGGAATGGTGTCTGAGTGGTTCCTATAGTTCCAGTGGCAACGTGTGAATCAATCATAGTTAATTCAGGATAGCATGAGAGCCACTTTTGCGGTGGATGTCATTTATTATTCAGGACTGTGGTCTATACATGTAGGCTTGCTTTTATATAGTTGGGTAAGTGACATAGCTATACATACAGTACTGTATACAGTAAATGTCTCTAACAGTAGCAATGTACTATACATAATGAATTCTGATCCATATACAATATGCATATGATCTGTTATATCTGCATGATCCCAAACGTGATTAGGTGAGTGAGAGAGATTCTTAGATTACAGCAAAGGCTTGAGTGATAAGCTACAGTCTCCATAGTGAGCTACACAAATTAAACATTACTCATCCTTTCCCCAGCAGAGTAATAATCATTTTCAATCAATCAGTTTCTACAGATTTGCTTCAGATATTAAGTGCAGGACTTCAGGGAAATGTTCTGTCCTCACTTTGTAAGACACATCTGATAAAGTGACTCCCTCCCTCACACACACACACACAGACAAGAGCTCATCACTGGCAACATGCCACCCCGCTTCAGCACCCCTCTAAAACAAATGGAAGCAAAAATCTTCTGAAGGGTGTCCGAGCCACTCCATTTCCTCACAGCTTTCTCTCCCATGCTTGTTAGCTCAATATCTGTACCGCATGTTGCCGCTGCCCCTGACATGCTCTGACTTCATTTTCATCTCTGCTCCCCACTCATGTTTTGTCTCCTTTTCTCTCTCAACACACATACACACATTAAAGCAGAGATCCATCCTGTTGCTACAGTGCTGCAGTGCTGAGTAGCAGTATCAGAAAGAAAGAGAGAGAGGGGGGTTGGGGGTGGGGGGTGGGGGGTGTCTGGCAACGGCCCCACACCACAAAACGGACTGCGGCAGGACATCCAAAACCTTTTTTCCTTTCCATCAGCGAACTCAAACAGCATCTCCTTACTCCCCAGATCTCCCCAGAGAGGCTCTGATGAGTAACATTAACTTACAGTAAGTGATGAAGAGCATGGTCAGGAGCATCTGTTGCCATAAAAAGAAAAAAGGGCATTTCTTTTACATACATTAATTCTTCTCCCCCCACTCCCACCACTGCTACCCCTTTTACTGTTCCAAGAAGTGTGGTGTCAGCACATTTCCAATGGCCAGGCTCACCCCTGACGCCGGCCTGTTGAGGAGCAGAATAATGCCCTTTGCCAAAGGTGCCATATGGAGGCTGCTTCATTGCCGAGGAATGGAGGGGAAATGACCGTCCTAGAGGAATAATTAAGAAATGGACCCCATACAGTAGAAAGCTCATCACATCATGAATCTCCAGCCTCTCTGGATGTACAATCACTAACTTCTCTCCACTCCTCATGCTGCTGCCTCTGCTGCTTTTTAAAGCCTCAAACACCTTCGGAGAAGATAATGAGCTCTGTCAAAAGGAAACTGCTTCTCTTGTTTTTCTCCTCTTCCAAAAGTAAGCTTTTGCCCCCCCCCCATCATTATAACCAACAGTGGAGTATCCCCTATTCCTGCTGCTGAGCAGAACATCCCCTTAGAGACAGTCAATATTTTCAGCTCATAACCTATAATTCTGAGCTCAAACCCAGAAGAGGAAAGTTTTCTCTTTGAGGATTCTCATCGCTATGGTAATCAGCTGATAAGAGGATGTTATGCCAAGTCCTTGTGATGCAAATATTTGCTTTACATGCAAAACCTCAAGATTAAAATTCTCTCCCTCTGACTCTCTCTGATTTCCACTTAAGTTCAGGCTAGCAATCTGACCGCCGTCAGTGATGTAATTGCACTGAGGAAATTACACTCATTGGATAAAGAACCCTGCAGTCAGTCAGACCACCATCTGTAATGTTAGTATATTGGAGAAATTACGCAGGATGTGGAATGGATTTTAATTTATAGTGTTATAATAGATAAGGAAAATCGTCCATTTAGACAAGATAGCACAGCTGTTCTCAAACTGGAGTTCCTTTCCATTGAATGTCTCGTGAGATGTGTAAATTTCATAATTCACCTGAAGTGATGGTGTCATCATCCTTGTATGTTTATTGTGCTTTGAAAAATAGACCCTCATATAAACCATGCATGGCTGGCTCACAGTTAAGAGACTGTTAAACTACCTCAGGCCCTGGCTAAAATTGCCAACCTCCAAGAAGTCAATGATGCAAATGAAATAAAATTTCATTTAGCCTTGTCATTTAATGGAGAAGCTGTCTGGGTGTTTATGGAGAGCACAAGAAGGTCAACATTTTTTTCTGTGTAATATTCCAGGTGTACATTAATTGCTTGCACTAGCGCTTGTGGACTACTTGAGTCGAACACCAGCCTTATATTGGCATAAAACTACAGAGCTAACCTTCAAATTCACAGTAAGCTCTCTGGAGACCTCAGAGATGTTGTTTTTTCTTCCTCACCCCCCAGCCCCAGCCCTTTATCTTCACTGTCAGGGTAAAGCACATTACTTCAAACCCATGCAGGAGCTGCTCTAGGCTGTGTTGTGCTCCTTACCACAAAATAATAGAAAGAAAAGTTCAAGAGGAGTTTGACAGATCCGGCAAGATGAGACCATGTCAAATCCATTGAAGGCTGTTCCAGGGGTTTGGATCTGTCATTGTCACAACTAATAATGTGTGGTCCCTCTATACATGGCATGTGGGTTTCTCAGTACAAAATCATTCGGCATTTACCTTGACATTCATCTAATTTATTCATGATGTCAGAGAGTTGTAGGCGAGCAATGAAACGACTACATTAGGAGTTGAGGGACAGATGTTGTGTGTGGCTCAGTGAGAATGTACCTAAATCACTGTCCAATTGTTGTCATTTGTGTGTCAGATTGCACAGTTACACAATGTACATACTTGTATCAATTACCCCTCAGAAATTATTTACATGTACCATTATGGACACATATTCCATCTTTAACACTGATTTGCATGTTCCTTTTTCTGTGGACTCTTTAAACTTTTCATTAAACTAATGAAGCTCTGAGTCTGATCATTAATCATCAACCATTAATATAAATTAGAGCTTATTAGACATTATGCCCTGAGTTACTGTGTTGAGTCTAGAATTATAGACAAATAGGATTTTAGATCTTTGCTTTGTCTTTAATGGCTATTTGGAGTATCCTTTCAGATTTCATGGATGACCATGAGCCTCCAGGCAGCCCCTCTAGGCACACGCCCTGAGACCTGTAGGTGGAAGACAAATGTCACAGAGGCAGAGGGAACAGTTGATTACTTCTGTTCATTTATCTTGTAAGACATCGTCTGTGTGGGCTTTACAGAACTGGCCTACACCAGCTACTCATGAATAAATCACAAACTTTGTATGCAAAGTCCTTCATGCTCCAAATGAATGTTAAAGACTTACTAAATTTGATTGTACTGATAAAGCTTCTGGAAAAAAAAAAATGGACAGCTTACTTCCTCATTTGAAGACCTTATGCCCCGCCCACCAGGGCACCTTCTGCCAGATGGAAAGGTGAAAGGAGTTACTACCATGACTGAAGGAGGAAATGTCAGAGACAATCAGCCCCATGTTCGAGACTCAGTCAGGACCAGGCTCAGCAGTTAGTTGAGATTAATGTGCACCAATACTGCCTACTAGAAGACATATCATAAGGGTAAGTGTAGTGCTTTGTTTATGTTGTTTGTTAGCTTGAACCTGGCAATGGCTGACAGTAACCAACAAGTGGCTATGCTAATGCAACACTTGACTGACAAGGTTTTGGTGTCTGGTGAGGCAGCAGTGTGTTGCAAGATGGTTAGCTGAGGCTCGCCAGACCCAGACTTAGGTGAGGAGATTTGTGGCAGAGATATCAGAGAGGTACGATTGTTAGCATCTTTTATTAAATGGTGTCTCTCAAGGTTTCAGGTTTATTTTGCGCACCAATGCTGCACATTCATGGAAGTGGTTCTGTAGGTAGACTACATGACAAATGAAACCATGTTTCAAACCAACTGATTTTATGGGATTGTCATTGATACACTGCAGTTCCAAGATGGAAATACACACTGTTATCAAAAATCTAATATAGACATGTTAATGAAGGTTAAAAACTTGATGTTATCCAAGAGTGTCTTGAGTCTAAAATGACCCCCAGCCATTTTCCAATCACAGGATAATTTTATGTTTTTACAACCCTACCAGTTTTAAAAGTGGGATTTCACATTCATATTGTGCCCCTTTTTTATCGGACAGATGCAATCATCTGATATTTTACTGGCTGCTGAATTGGAAATGTCCTGGTTTTCCTTTGAGAAATTTGGTCACCTTAAAAGCAGCCTATCTCCACTCAAGGACTAGTTTGTGTAGTGGAACCCACTTTTCTTTTAGTAGAGTATAAATCTGCACTTTTTGAATACTTAGGCCTACTTTATAACTAGGCTAGGTTTGAACTTAGCTTGAGGAGTGCAGAATCTACATTGTCATAGTGGCAGTGACAAGTGTTAGTGAATTTAAATGAAATTACTCTCTTTAGCAATATTAATTGCATTTATAAACTGAATTCAAACTAATTGACCAAATTCAGTTTGAATACATATTTATTGACAGAGCAGTGTCAGATACATATGAGGTGTGATTTTTTTTTTTTTTTTTTTTTTTTTTTGCCACAGACTGTGGCAGAGATGGGACATTCCCATGACACTATGCCCTTCTGCTTTCCATTTTCCCAGACCACACTGATGCATGCAACAATGCATCAGTTGCCTGCCTGACTACATTAAAGGACAGAACTGGGGATCTTCCAAAAATAGCACTTGTATCAACACTCCCACCAGCTGCTTCATGCTCCACCCGGGGACATCATATTCTATCAATCTTTCAACCATTTATTGACGGGATGTCCACATAAATTTGTCTGACGGGTGTTGGAGCTCTATGAAATGTTAATTTCATATTCTCTGTCTGGTGTTCCAGGATGTGGGGGCAGGTTCTGACCCTCTGGCAACAAAAAGCAAAGGTTCATACATTAACCAGTGGAAAATGTTGATGGAATGCAGAAGAGTGGGAAATGTATTGATGAGACTGGCTTGTATGTGAGCGGAGTGGGTTTGGGTTAGACAAACTGCAAGAAAGTCAGTAACATGGACAGCAGGGTGACCTAGTTATTAGAGAGAAACAGGACCTGTACAGCCATACATTGAATCCCCGAGACAACACATACACTGTTCATAGTGTTGAAAGTTTCTTGAGTGGGACACTGTATTCACACTCTGTGTTGCCTCAGCTAAAAGCCGTCAAAGGGCAGGACATCTTGGCCATCCATTTCCCTTCATGTGCAGAAAGCAATGCTGTGACAGCTTATCACACCTCAGTGAAGTTGAGCTCTTTTTTTTTTTTTGCCCGGTCTGTTTTCAAAGTCGTGTATCTGACTGGACAATACAGTTTGTAATCAGTGCAGTGTCAGCAAACTTAAATGCTATTTGTTGCATTTTGATATTGATTTTAATAGAAACAACAGAGGGAGTCATTGCCTTCTAACTGCAGCCCTTGTAAGATTACATAAAAGGGAAATACATTTGCATATTTACACTTTGTTTTCTTCAAAGTGACAGCGATGTAACTGAACTTGGATGAAGCACCAAGGTTACACTGTGGTTTGATGCTTCCTATTTAAAATCTGTCGGAAGGTAAATAAATTATGCACATCAATCCACGCAGCGAGTACAAGAAAAATGCCGTTGAGTGTAATTATAGCAGCAGACATAGATGGGAATCAGAGGGGTTACGGTGGTGCTCCATAAATCATATCTGTATATTGTACAGCATTGCATGTGGCTCTAATAGCAACACATGCCTCCGCCTTATGGTGGTACATATTTCGATCTAACAACCAGGATCCTGCAAACATGTCATATTGATATGTAAATAGTAGATTTATTGTTTTCTTTATTGTCCCTCACAAAGAGTCCGGACAAAGTCATAAACTGCAGCATGAACGTATGTCAACACACTGTCAGGTGATGAATCAGAGGAAGAATCAATGACAGCAACAGATAGGAATTCAAATCCAACAGATTCAGAGAGATAACAAGCAGAGTGAGGGGTTTTTAATGATGAGGGACTAATCCTTAACCAATTCTCTATTCATCAGTGGGGTCAGGAGAGTACCACCGCTGCTGAGTGGTTGAGGCAACCAAATTGTAGTGTGTGACAGCAGCAGAATAAGCCGTGCTTACAATGATGTATGACTTTATTAATGGGTGACATGTGAGAGGGGAAAAGGCTGGGACCATTACCACTCTGGTAGCAACCCCCACCCCACCCCCCCACGATTCCAACCTCTGCTCCCAATGTTTTAATTCGATTATGATGCAGGGAGGAGATAAGTGAGCTGTTAGATAGGGCAAAGACCACAAACACTGAGATCAATATTGTTATCTCTTATACAGCAGCACAGTGACTAAAATAAAGGTAAATGGACATGAGCATCTTTTAGCAGAATGGAAGAAATCGGTTATTTAACAAAAATAAGAAATCAGTCAGTTGAATATAACTCATTTCTAGTTTGTGTACCTGCTGAAATTGCTTTGGATTTACATGGGAAATGAAAAAAATTCGTCCTTATGAATATTCTTCATCTTCGGTAAATAAAAACAACATCTTTAACTTTTTCACCCACCACAGCCTTGCACTGGGGGAGGTCTTCTTATTATCTTATTTTAATAATTTCCATCTGGCTAATGAGGGTTTATTTTCACTGCGCCCAGAGGCACACTTGTTTGTATTGTTGTATTTCATCACTTGGTTAAATGTTAATTGAGTTTTTCATATCATTTGTGCTGAGTTAATGTCTCACTCAAAGGATTTCTACCAAATTAGCTTTAAGGGTCTCTGCAGGTGTTTCAATTCTACTCACAGTGCTAGGATCTGTGCATAATTGTTTGTTGTTAAACCATGTTTCTTCGCTTAATGAGCCGTCTGTTGGGTTTAGAACAATAAACGGGATTGACCCACTGACTATCTTGAAGTGCTATGACTTACATCGTCCAAGCAAATCATATACTTTTTCATGTCATAGTGCAATCATTGCAGAAAGAGGATCTCTGAAACATCTGTAGTTTTACAACTTTCCTCTACCTACGTACATTCAACCCCCTCTGCCCCCACCCCATGAGATCTTTGCTGTTTAGCATAATCAATAGACTGCAATTTCAAAATCCTTCTGTCTCATGGCACTGTAATTACTCCGTTTCACCTACAGACATATTAGCATATGCTAATCACGGTGAGTGAGATGTGTATGTGCTGTGCAGCTAATGAGATGGACATGTTTAGAATAGTAACAGCCTTTGACAAGGCACTGCAGTTTGTTGAGCACCCAGTCAATAGTATAATAGCACTGTGCCTTAAAGCCCCTACAGGATAGCAGGAAAAACACTACAGGCATATAAGTGTTTTCTGACCTTAATTGATGAGCTTAAAGGGTGTGAGATCTGGAAATATATCCTAAAGCCCTACCTGCTGAAGTATGTAGTTGTGTAAGTTTTTCATGTGTTGATATTTGACACTGTTTAAGACACAATCCATCTGTGAGGGATACACATATGCTATGGTTTGGGATAAAGTCTTAGTCAAATTAATGTGAACACAAGACTTGGACCACATTTCAGTATAATAAGAAATTCTTGCTCAAGGGGAAACGATCAATTAGCCAAAAGAGTCATGAACAGTCGGACTAAAGTAAACATGTGTTTCACCAAGTTTTTATTCATGCATAGCCTCAGTGGATTTATGCAGGCTTTTGTTGACTTGGGTCATGTTCATGGCACTGAAGTTAGTGCTTCAGAGTTTGCAGTGAATGGCTTATATTATAAAGCCACTCCCATAGCTGTCAGACTTAGATAGATGTATGGAGGACAATCACTGAGCAACAGTTTTTATGAAAATGTGGAATCTGCATGTGAATAGCATGATGATGACAATTTTTTTTTCATGTTGCCCTTTTTTGTTTTATGAAAATATGTTTTTGTTTTTGTTTTTTAATCAGTTTTGAACAATGGATGCCGCAATTAGAATTTTGTTAAATAATGACCCATTTGAAATACTGTAGCTTTGCACATGCAATATTTATAGATAAACCCCATTAACCACAGTTGTATTTTGCACAGTTAAAATGTGAATGGTGATGCGTTGGAAGCTTGTGCAAAGACACATAACAGAGAAGTAAAGACCAAAGCCACAGAGAGGCAAAGATCGGCAGGAGCAGTGACAGGCAGGGAAAAGAGAGTTGAGGGAATAGTTGCTCTGAGCATCGCCTAAGTCATGCTCAAGGCTATGAGCATGTGACTGAAACAGTGTGAGTACTGCAGTGGCAGCAGTTGGTAATTACCACTGTATCAGCAACATGTCCTGTGTGTCATCCATTTCATTAGCTACGCATCCGCTCCCAATATATGATGGGGAAAACATTATTACCATCTCTCCATCTTTTTTCTTTTCCCTTATTATACAATTTTCTGATGAAAATTAACAAGCTGTGGATGAATAAATACTACATAGTTCAGAAACTTTTTAAAAACTAGGTTTTTTATATTTGTAACACATTAAATTAGAGTACTTTACAGTGCATGTATCTGTGCCACACATACTGTAAGTCCTACAGTGTGTGCATTTACGATGTATTCCATGAGTGGCATGATTAATGATGTTTTCTAGTTGACCACATCACTCAATCCCGTTAATGTTTAGAGGATCATGCCTCCTGGTTGTGTTGCAGTGCTATAGAGTTCAAAAACCTTTTGTGGGTATATTATTAAAGCTGCTCTGCTCGCTCTCTCTCCCTCTCTCACTCACTCTTGCACTCCCGTATGCATAGTCCACAACAACGAGGCAAGCAGCAGCCTTTACTTTTTACAGTAAGACATAGTGGAAAGTTTTGTTCAAACAACAAGACCTCCCCAAGGACCTTTCCCTGGGGTAAGGAGTGCAGCTACCTGAAATTTAAGTAGGGTGGATAGCCACAAGCAAAACCCCACTGCAAGGCACGGCAGAGGAAATAGTGTAAACTAGTAAGGCATGAATAAAAACATAAATGCAAATGCAGATGTGCATGCATATGCACATGCTTACCCTTGCACATTCACAACCACAAGCACGCACAAAATTTCAGTTTGCTTTCAATTTCAGAGGTGCAAGAGGGTGTTGTTCTGCTTCATAGCCACATTGCAAAAACGATGAGACTGAGTCACATTTTGTGTTTCACTGTCACTGACGTCACACTTGATCCAGACTCACTGATGACGGCTTATAAGCTATAAGATTCAACCACATGGTAGATTGCCAAGGCACTCATTTCATTTACATAGAGGCCAAAATAAACCAGTTCAATGATTATTTGCTATGAAGTTAAGACCCACCCCCCCAAAGTGGAATCTTCAGTTTTAATTAGAGGACTAAAATCCTCTGCATTTATCCTGCACGAGGACGTATTAGTGGCCTTCAGCACTGCATGCTGTGAATGTAGTGTCAGCAGTGTACAACAGCACACGCAGGAAGTTCCATTTCTCACAGCGTGGATCCATACCATAGGTGGCAGCCTTTGAATTCAATAACTTTAAAGAGCTTTGGCTTCACATGCAAAGAGTAGACATACAAAGTTGTAGCAGTTGGTACTAGATCTGTATACTCTTCAGAATGCCACAGAGTTCGGTTCCAAACTTGACAAATCGAGTGCAAATTAAGCCCTCTGAAATGACACAAACATGCCAAAACAGTGTCAACAAATCTCCCAGTGTGATGAAAGTGTCAGTCAAGATAATGTACAACTCCCTCAGTATGTTAGCACCAAGAAAACTCTGAGCATATACAGCGGTATGTGACATCCTCTTAAGCAGAAAGATTGTGCCAAACAGTTTGAGTGTATGTGTGAGAGTGGGGTGGGGGTGGTAGGTCCCCCCTCTCATCATTTCTCTCCACCTGGCATAAATCATCCTCATCCAATTATGATAAAGTCTGTAGCCTAGATTACGTGGTTTTACCATGGGGCAGGGAGAAGATCATTCTTACAGACGTCTTCTGCTGTGAGTAAGAGTGAGATTTCATTTGGGCTTCAACGGGGCATGTCCTTTTAATTAATGGGGCTCAGCTGAGTTGGAGACGGTGCAGCTTTTTAAAATGCTAAATGTTTTTTTTTGGATTTTCTCTTTCTTGCTTAACAGAACACACACACGCACACACACATATACCTCTCTCTCAGTGCTGTCAGACTCACTCTGACTGGCATCTGTGATTAATTTTGCCAGCGCTGAGAGGTTGTTCTGGTGGGGTATCAAGTGTGTGTGTTTATGAGTGTGTTTGTGTTTGCATGGCTGAGGTGAAAGAAGGTACAGATCAGTGATGAGTTGAGAGACTGATGCTTTATGTCATCTGCAATCTGGCATTCGGCTGGTGTTTTAAATGGGTTCAGCGATGTAGCGAGTTGTTTTGTTCGGGGAGGATTGGGAAGCACAGCACCTCACTCACCTGACATTTGTGGCGAATGTGCGAATGTGGTGGACCTGGTGTATTTGTCCCAGAGGAACGACAGGTCAGTGCCTCATGTAGGCCAACATCAGATGGAGGATAGAGAAATGGGAGGGTGACAATGTGGTAACCAGTCGAGAAACAGCTGCAATTCACAGCTGAAAAGGAGTGGGTAGGAGCTTTGTATTATTGATAGGCCTGTATATTTCTGAATGGACAATGTCCTGTTGTTAGAGTAGCACACAGAGGAAGCTGTCTGACACATGTTCTGAAGGATTCCCTCAGAATAAACAGCAAGCTTTTCTGAATGATCAGAATGACAAATCGGAAGAAGTTACAATTCTCCATTAGTGCATTGTGCCAGCCTGATTTACTTAATACCCATCTTACAGCATGACAAATGGATTTAGCAGTGTTGCAGTAATGGCAGGTGGAGTCAGTATGTTGGCTACTGTTGGCGTAAAACAGGCCTTATAGAAATACTTTAGTATATTGGGAACATGCATATATTCACTTCAGCCAGTTAGCTCAGCCTAAATAATGCAGGGGGAAACAGTTGGCCTGCCTTTGCCCAAAAATCAGCCCTTAACAGCTCCTCCAAAGTTCACTAATGAACCTGATGTATTTCTATCACGTCCAGTTGTGGTTTCCAGGCAGTTACTGTATGGATGTGTTTGTTTATTGCCTGGCAACCAGAGGAGACTCTGTGAAAAACACTGCAGATCTAACGAAATATGACATCATGTATTAATGATGGAGTTTTAGTGCCAGTAGGTTCTGTTGCCTTTGGACAAAGCCAAGCGAGCCAATTCCCCTTTTCCAGTCTTAAGGCCAAGCCAAGCCAAGCCAAGCTAAGCCAGCAGCTGTAGCTTCACATTTACTGTACAGATGTGAGGGCAACATCAATGTTCTCATCAAAGTCTTGCCAAGTGCGTGTATAGTGTATTTTCCCCTATGTGCAACCACTTCTTTAATTCAGAGTAGCTAGGCCAGACCACACACACTAATCTTGCTGTTGACCTTCCGCTACAAAGTGCTTCACATTATCACCAGATCTACAGCTGAAAGTCATTATAAAAAATTAGCTTAGAAAGGTAAATTGCTGATGTTCCATCAGATGGTCCTGTTTGGACATGGCAACAAGGGGCAAAGGGAGAATTCTGGCTGCACTGCAGATAGTTTACCCTCTGAAGCCCTCGATAACCTCCCAACCCTCCCTCCATCCCCTCCCCTGCATGCACCGTCACCCCCTCGCCCCTTCCCACCTCCTTCCCCCAACCCACTGGTCCCTGGGGCTACCATTTGTGAATTCATCTCTGCCCTCACAGCCCTGCTCAGCTGTCACATCGCATCTCGCACGCGCAGACAGTCAACGATAACAGTGTTAGGGCTTTTTATATTCCATACACCCAGTTTCCACCTCCTCCTACACCAACATGCAGTGTTACCCACAGTTTCTCTCTTCTGTTACCCCAGCACAGCACTGCCTGTTCACCCACCACCAATGCTGTGGTTAGGTGGCAAGAATTAAGATCCCCCCTGCTGTTTCTTTCTGTTTTGGTTTTCCTTCAGTTCTCTTCTTAAAATGTCTTGAATATTTTTTCTCTCTGAGATGCTAAGAACGCTGCCCTTTAAAATCTATGTGAGAGCTGTTTTTTTCATTTAGACTATTTTAAGAGCTGTTGCTTTAAAAAATCATTAGAAGGAATATTGAATGAATCATCTCAAAATAGCAAATCAAGGATGTTTAAACTAAAAAGCTAAAACACCATGGCAACCACAGAGCCAACATGCTTATAAAACACACACACACACACACACACACACACACTTTGTAATGAAACACTGTTAGAGGTTGAAATCTTAAGTCCAGAGTTTAATCTTTAAGTAATATATATGTTCAAATGGTTCCCGCCTCCTTTTAAAGCTGAGGAAGGCACTTCAGTGTTAGTGGTTAATAATTCCCTAATCACCTTTCTGTGTTTTGTATTTCAAGTGATCTGACATCATTTGTACCTTGTTTTAGCTATCTTTTCTGAATTTAGATGGAAACATGATGCCTGCATGACTGTAGACATTTATCTGGTACTGTTGTTTAGTCAGCTGGTAACACCAGAAGTATAGTGGGTACCTAGATTAGAAAAATGTAATATCTTTTAAAGAAGATGTCTACTTGTTGTATCTGCAAACTGCAAACTGAACCATGTGCTCAGTATTGTCAATTTACCTTCCAGGGTACTCACTGTTCAAACTACAAAAACAAGAAAATATATAATGGAGAGATAGTATTCATCTAATTTATACCCTTGCTTCAATATGAGTATTTTTTCTGTCTAGACACAGACACATTTATATATAAAAGCAAGAGAACATCAAAAACATCTAATCATAAACCTTGGGGATCTGTGTTTTAATGGAATAGAATTTAGGGCAGGATAAAAGAAGAATGGGATTAGCCAGGGGAAGGAAATGTTTTGTGAGGTTGGTCAAGTGCACTGCAGTGTAGGGACAGGAGGCCACTGGGATATGCTGAAGTGGAAGGAGAGAGATGGTGAGAGTTCAACAGAAAACAGAATTAAGTACAATAAAGGAACAAGGTGCAAAAGAGGGGCACAGGTGGGGAAAGGTGAGGAAAAATGTCTTCCGTTTGCATTAACAATTTGGATCTTATCTTCATAAATTTGATAATGCATCAATCAGAATTGTGTCAATAATTCAGCTTTCAAGAGGTTATCATGATCATAATCACTATCATAGCTTATCAAGAACCTGTGTTCAGTATTTCTGAAAGTAGGGCCTGGCAGAAAATGTGTGAGAACCACTGGTTCAGTGGGAGAGCTGGACAGTAAATATTGTACTGGTGATGTCAGTCATTTTCAAGAAAATATTTAGAACTACAAAAAACAGAAAATCAAACAGTCCAGGCAGACGAGACAGGTGTTCCTGTACTCCAAATGAAGAATTTCTTTTGGCAGTAAATCCCCCATTACAGTACCATGGAGACAGCACTGCAGGTCAGTGGGATGGAGACACTTCAAACACATACTGCAGGCTGCAGTCTGTCAAACAGATAGCACCTCCATGTGCATCCCTGCCAAAACAACTCCAATGACTACATGAAAGGCCTGTTGCAGGCATTGCACTTCAAACTTTTCTACAAGATATGTGAGTAAAGCAGTCAAACTTTACCAATAAACTCAATGAACTTGATACACATTTGCAATAGTGGGGCAATACAGTACATTCAACTTATTCTGAAACAGAAAAGCCTTTGGCTGTAGCATGCCAAAAACCACAAGTGACAGCCAAGACCAACTTACAACTTAAACTTAGAACCATTGCTACAAGGTATAAAATGGTTCAGAGTAAGCAACAAACAAAGTTAAAAAGCAGCAACATAACTGCCTTGTTTTACATCTTGAGTCTCTATGTCTATGGTTAAGAGAATTGAAAATTAAATTGTATGGATTGAGAAATTTGACATCTTGGATGGCAATTAGATTTGCATGACAAGCAGAATACTGCTTGGAATACAGTCCTCAAAGCCCAGGTAAATTCTGCTGCTTTGGATGCATACATTATTACAGAGATGAAGTCATGCAAAGCAGTGTTTGAAAAGTTGTCGTGGTGAATAACTGCCAGAACATGGCAAACCACTGAACTGTTGCCTGTGTTATGTCCTCGTGTGATGATATTAATTTTTGCTGACAGTCCCTTCCCAAAACCCCTTTATCACCCCCGCTCTCCTGGACATATTTGTGTAGCATGTCAAAGGAAGGTCTCTCTCCCTCAATCACAGGGACGCAAACCTTCCAGATGCGGACACACAAGTTTTCAGGTGTCACGAAAAGCACGTTGCTTCAGTCAGCTGCCCCATTCAGTACGAGGATAAGGGAAAAGTTGAACATGAGAGAAAAGGGGAAATAATAACATGGCGTCACTCGACTTGAGTGAGTGACTGACTCAAGTTGTTATTGAACTATGCAAAGCTGACAAATAAAAAAAGAAGAGATGAAAATGCAGTATGTCAGTTCTTCAATTTCACGCAAGAATGCCTTGCATCATTGCAGTGTATCCCTATAATAAGGAGCCTTTGCGTTCTGAATAGTGATTACCTCTCTTCCCTCAATGTGCCACACAGCTGCTCATCTAGCTACTCCAAGGATTCTTCACACACAGCGGCACCTCACACCTGACCTTAATCCAGTCATATGAGGACACCTAGCTGTTTGTTTGCCTATGCGTCTGTATGTATGCTTATGTGCTAAAGCATCTGTTAAGCTGAAATGTGACTTTGCGCACAGGTCGCTTGCGACATATTAAAGAGGGAGCCATGGAAGCAGGTGCCTCTCCCTTTCACCTTTGTCTTTGTCTGTGCCTTCCCTATCAACTGCGACACCTGTCACATGAACAGGCCTCTTGGGTGCTGCTGCTCTAGGGTGAGGAAAAGAGAAGAAAAAGGAGAAACAAAGTGGTGCAAAAGGAATTAGGCCGACAAGGACACCTGTCAAGCTAGCAGGCAGGTTGCCCAACATGGTCTTGCAACTGTGAATGTGATCGATATTGGGCTGACGTTGTAGACAGATATACACACGAGCACAAGCACACACATAACCTGAGCCGCAACTATCTCTGCTCCCTGATTACCCTAACTCACTTATTTATGTGTCCACTTATGCCAGCAAGAAAAATGTCCTGCATCAGCACTGTGCTGCTGGGCCGTGTTTGCCATTAAGCTTTTGATTGCATTATGGGACATAAGCATGATTGATGCAAGAGGGGAAAATGGTGATGCTGCAAAGAAAGGACAGTGCTCCTCCACAGATAAGTCAATCCATTTGCAGATTGATCATTTAGATCATTGCATACATGGTTGTTCGAGGAAAGTCTGTTGATAGTTGTTAACAGACACTTTCTACAGTAAAAATTATATTAATACACAGAAAGAAAAGTATATACAGCCCAGTACTGAGGGGTGAACTGTAGAGAACTGTAGTTTCAAACAGTCATTTGTGCCCTAACATGTTTGTGAGACTGATTTGTGATGGCCTACAGAAAGCATGTCCAAATGAAACTAATAAGTTATAGAGCAGTGGATTATTTTGAGCATTTGTAAGATGAGAGTAAAAAAACATTTATTTAGCAACAACAGCAACACTGGCTGAAAAGATGAACTTAACATGATGCAATGGTGCCTCAGGATAGTATTGCACTATAAGAAATAATCTGCTGTAATAATGCGTCCTAATAATAACCTTGTAGAATCATTATTTCATAGCCTGATCAACTGCATAAGGAGTAATTTACTTTCATAATATGGCGTTTGCCCTTTACATTAGGCCTGGATGCTGAGTCAGAGCAATATTCTGCTTTGTTACTGCCTCTCCCTGCTCCTCAGGGCAGGGTCTGGAGATGATGACCATGACTGATGACTTGGTTGTGCTGTTCTTGCCATGTGCATTTCTGTTTCTTAGACCTAACATGGGGATTACTCCCATATCACTTCTCATTAAATCAGATATATGCCTGATGCTCCGTTGTTCTTTCTTTCTCATGATAGCTCTGTCACATTCATTTATCGTTGCCATTTAATTCACTCCAGAGCCCCAGCTCTCAAACGTAGATCCTAGCTTTGCTCTTGCAGCTACAGGTAAACATTAGCCACATTGTCATTGTATTCGGAGACATTCAGTTCCATCTGCAGTCGAGTACACACCGGCATACTTCATCTTACTTTTCTGCCTTCCACCCCCCCCCTTTCCTTGTCTTTTCTTTTTCATTCTCCAGTTGGAGAGAGATGACAAGCTGATGTTCTGAAGCCAGCCTGACACGCTCTAGCAGACGGACTTCGGTGTAATGAGTGACAACTGCATGCCAGTCAGTCCCAGCAAATCAACAGTGAAAACAGAGAGAGCTGATCCGCAGGCCTAATGGAAACCACTGGTCCTGTAAGTGCCCGTCTAATGGGCCGGACACACAAACATACATGCACACACACTCACAGAATGCTGCAAGTCAGAAGGAATCAAATCCAAGAATATATTGTCCTTTCTTGCTAGAATAACTCTCATGTTGTGTAATTCTACTGCCTTCTGTCACTGCTACCACTTAACATAAGACTCAGAGAGAAAATGATGAACCTTTTTGAAATAACAGATTATGCCTGTGTCAAGGGAACTTGTGTGCCCATTAATAATTCATTGTCAGACAATAAGAGAAAGACAGCATGTCAGTTACCATATTTTTTTTCTCCATAGTGCGAAAATGCAGAAATCTCTTTGCTGCAGGGTAGGGCAACTCATCACTTCTTTTCACTTCCGTTCTATTCTCAACCTCCTCTGTTTTTCCTGATGGACCATCTGACGAAACTGGTTCCCCTAGGCAAAGCTAGTGGCAGACAAAGGTCATTAGTAACCGTCTGGACATTGTCCCCAAATAGCACCCAGTATAGGAAAACCACCTGATAATAAGCCATGCGCCTATCATATTGTATTTCCTGCCAACTGATGATGGCTGGCACTTCTGTTGACAAGTATAGACTCCGTGTCCCCCAAGCCCCAGTCCTGACAAGATCCTGAAAATCCTGGACACCTTGTCTCCGACGCCCCTTCAGTTACCCCTCAGAGGCTGACTGGGGGATAGATGGAGAGCGGTAGAGATCCAGTGAAGAGAAGGGCCTGCCAGCAAAATGCTCTTAGCAGCTCCTTGTCTGTGCACTTTGATACACATGAGACTGGCAAAAAGTGAATAACAGGGAAATCTGTGAGAAGTTATCGGTCAGAAAAAAAGAAAAAAAAACCTAGAAGGTCACAGCGCTGAGATAAGGGAAGTCCCTTCCTCCTGGCTGTCACTTTTTATATGGGATCAGGTCATCTTTCTGGAAATCACATAGTTATATTTAACCTCTGTCAGATATTCAGCTTGGGCTAAGTCATTTGAGACACATGCATCATTCAGCCCACTTTTTCTGCTCTGTTCTCTGTTGTACACCAAAACAGCCTTTGTTTATTTCTGGGATCATTTGGTGCCATGTGGCAAGGCCTATAAAGAGCCATTTAATAATAATGATCTATGATGGTGGTGGTTCACAAGTACATTTAACCTGTTGAGTAATTCTGCCATTTTCTCACTTGTCTGGGAGCTAAAAGGCAAGAGTTCCCATTTGCCCTAAATGAGTAGTGCAGATGAGTAGCTCAGTAGTTGAATTGTGGTCTGTGACTGTTTTTCGCCTGAGCTAAATTGAAACTATCTGTGGGGGGAAACCACTGATCTTCTACTTATCTCCACTGATGCCTCTCACTAAATGTAAAGGGGCAGGAATTCCATCAGAGAGAGGCATGTGGCGTAACAATGTGCGATCTCTGTGCCCACCAGCCCTACTTGAGTGTCTACTCCAATTATGATGCTCACTTTAACTCGCTAGCTGCAGTGAGCTTTCCTGCATGGGTTTTCGCTTGTTTGACGCCATAAGGTAACAAGGCTCAATTACAGGCCTCATTCAGAAAGACACGTCTGGACGTAAACACAATTGCCTCAGAGAAAGAAAGGTGAAAAGGACAAATAAGGGCGAGAGAAATGTTTTTGTGTCGGAACTAAGTAAATGTACCCTTTTCCAAATCCACGAGTCAGCATGTGTCACGTGGAAGCGTTCCTGGCGCATGATTCAGAAAAAGAAACTAATGCTCTTTGCACCTGTGCAGGTAGTCAGGGCTGCTCCAGCTGTGTGATTCTAGCTCCATTTATGGGCACATAGCCAACATTTGCATTTATTTATGCCGTAGTTCACTCACCCTAGCGGCCCCATGATACCTTGCCAGTATCATCTCATCTTCTGCCTCCCGACTTAGTGCAAACTTACATTCTCACCTTCAACTCATGTCTAAGAATGAGGGCCTCCTTAGACACGACTTGAATTATGCATGATCACCTCACACGTACCCTGACACACATACAGACTAGATTTGAAATGGATTATGTTGTAACTTCTAACCAGCACAGTCTCACGTCAGTTTGTGTCTGCATGCACTAAACTTAATCTATTGATTCCGTGTACCTGAACACAAATGATCCTAGTCTTTCTTTTTTTTTTTTTTTTTAAATCACACACAGTATGAAATGGAAATGCTTTTTTTTGATGAATGTAGTTGTACATTCATTAACAGATGGGTAGGTTGGAGTGGATAGCAGGTGTACAAAGGTCACATCACAGTCCCTGATTAGATCCAGAGTTTGGTTACAGTTAGAGAGAAAGTGTGGTTTCAGTTATACATCCATTTACATGAAATCTATGGCTTACATTTTGTCTGCCTGGACATGAATTGATGTGAAAGCAGATCATTTGTAACACACAATTGGATTGAATCAAGTGTAGCTGCTTTGGTAGGAACTGAAAGTGCTTCACAATATCATCATCTGCATTGCGATGGTTGTAGCTCTCATTCAGTACACCAGAGGAATATAATGGAATACTCCAAACCACCTCATGGCTTGAGGAATACAGGTCACTTACAGTCTGTCTGGTAAATGCATCAATTTAATGTTTGTAGTAGCTAAATGTAGTTTTCTGTTGTCAAATAGAAAGAAAAAAAAATGAATGAGATCATTTATCTAGAATGAAAATCATGATACATTTTGGAAGCAAGAATAGCCTTGGTAAAGTACAGCTACTACTGTAGTTCTGAAAAAATATAGAAAATATTAAAATTTCTTCATTTAATTCTCGATTACATTCAGTTGTCCTAGATATTTATGTATGATGGTGTAATTTATACCTGTTGTGGATTGTTTTTGTAATCTGTTGAGCAGCGTCTGTTCAGTTTATGCTGTTCAATTTGCCAGTAATATCTGATCTATATATCATTTAGATCTAGATATTATTTGGCATCCCGAATACTGCAATACACAAATTGGTTTTCTTCAGCACTGAAAAAACAAAAACAGGTAATATTCATTACAAGATAGAGGAAAAAATGAGCATGTTACCTTTCACCTCAGTTTTTCTTCCATCTTCTCTTCATTAATGTAAGATGAGTGTTGCGTATAAAACAACATAGCCTCAAACTGTTGGCCCGGCTCCATGGTAAATGTGCAACTTGGCTGGCAACATCAAGTAAACAGCGAAATGACTGGAGGTATAAAGGAATGGTAAATCCCTGTTAATAGGCCGTAGAAGAATGTAAACAGGGTTAATGTCAAGGTTGCAAAGACTGATAGAAAAATGTGCTTTGCCACAGATTATACTGATTATCTGATGAAAAACACAATTACTAGTGCAATGAAAAGGTCCATATGTCCATACGATACAGTGAAACATACAATATAATCAGAGCTAAACATAGTTTACACTAAGCAGAACCATGACTGAAGTGTAAACAGGACATTTCCTGCCTGGTGCAGACTTTAACTTTAGTTTCTGTCACATAACCTGCCGTGTAAACAGAACCCACCGTCACAATGTGTGAAGGAACACTAGCGTGTGCAGGAAGCTCAGGTCTCTCGCCTCTGTCTTTTCTCAGCCTCATCTTCTGTGTGTGTGTATGCATGTGCATGCTTGTGTGCGAACCAGAGAGACACTTTGTTTCCCTCATATGCCTCTAAAACCATCCCATCCTTTAATCCACATGACTACCAGGCAAGACTTCACTTTTATGAAACTGCATCACGAGACTTACCATGCCTACAGGGTCTCCTTGTTCTCTTTAATTGCTTTCACTGCCATTAGCCCAACGAGCTCTTACTGCTCTTGCACAGGACGTATCCTGTCATCGTCACAAGCAAGGCACTGACTGGAAAAAAAAAAAAAAGGGCCATGCTTTCTTCTCTGCAGGCTCATCTCTCAGGACGTCTCACCAACAGATGTCCAGGGATTACCCCATCCCGGCGGAAAGACACAGGCTCTGTTTTTGTTTGTGAATTTGCTTTACTCATTCGAAAATGTCAAGTATTTTTAGACAAGACTGTGCCGAGATGCTGAATGAGTGGGCTGCACAGAACATGCATCAACACACTGGAAATCTTCCGTTCTGACAGCAGGTGATGCCTCTGCAGTGTGCTGCGCTCCTCACTCCTGTGTGTATTCTGTGAATGGAAGTGCACCATTTCAAGTTAATAAGACTTGTACAGACTGGACTTCATGTTACACAGGCTGCCTCATATAAAGACATGCTGCAGTAGTCATTCATAATTCAACCCATATTCAATTCAGAAATATCTAAGGATACAGCATACATGTTTGCATTTTGCAAGGCTATTACAACCAACAAACAATTTCTTTTGTTGCTGTAATTTGGCTGGTCCACTATTGCTTACTGGACCGTTGCTTAATAACATGAGAAGTCTTAGCAAATGCTGATGTTGCACAGGCACAGATGTCGTAAATCACCACTTAAATCTCAGTAGCACATAACTAGTGCTGTAAAAACATTTGTAGGCGACAGGGTCGTGATGGGCTCCAGCTGGTAGCACACCACAGACACTGACAGTGCATGTTCTAACATCACTGTTGGCCGTTCAAACAAACCTCACTCAAACACTGCCATGGGAAATGTACCACCCCAAAGGACCCCATTTTATGATGGAAATCTTTTATAGGCTCGCTGTCCTATTAGCAGCAGTATGCATGGCAGACATGTGTTTGCTACCAGTAGAGAAATTACACATAACCGTAACAATAGGTTGCTTTGTTCTTCTTTCATGTTGAATATGTGCATTTTTAAATTTAGATTAATCATGATGTATCTACAGTGATCCTGTATATAAGAGTATATAAGAGTATTGCATTCTATAAGAAATATGATATAGGCTACCATTGTACATACTACCAAATACTGTATATGGGGGGGGGCGTTGTGCCAGAGATGTTTTGTGTAGGTCATGGTGTGCTTAATTATTTACACAGAGGAATTTCAATGAGAGCTGCTTCTGCCTCTGCCCTTCTCTCCCTATCTATCTTAAAAGCTCTTCTGCCTGTCAGTTATTCTATTCCCACAATGACTCCATGCCATCTGGCTATCTGATGTATTGATACAGATTAGTGCTGGAGAGACACATATTAAATCGTAAGAGAAAATTTAGTTAACCCTCTCTCGCATGACAATCCATTTCCATCAAGTTCCTTTGCAAACTATTTATGTTCTCTGCCTCCCTCACACCTATTAACCTTTTGTTTCACTCAATTGAATTTGCAAATGATTCTCTTGTGAAGGCAAACCTGGAGATAAATTCTCCACTGGACTGAGGTAATTGTCTATCGATGGAGATGTAGCTGTTTGAAGTGCTAGCTCATGTGAGGCTTTGAAAGAGGTTCTATGAGTGTGTGTGATAATAAATGCTGCGTGCATGCACACACATACTCACACAATCACTCATACTCTAAGGACTGCTGCTTCAGTAGAAAGGGAGAGAGAGAGAGGGGCAGGCCGGCAGAGAGGTGACAGCATCCAAGCCAAGGTGACCCTTTTAAATCTATCAGCTGCTCTTAAGTGTGTACATGGCTGGGGAAATACGATGGGCTCCAGAGGCGACAGCATGCCCAATAAGTGTGGTTTCATCCTAGCATGAGAACATGATCACCTAGCCTTTAGATGAAATCTTCTGTGATCAGTGCCTAGTATACATAACTAAGGACTGAGACTATGCTATCAGATTTTGAGTATTATATTTATATTATATTATTATATTGTTGTACTGAGTTACAGTGGCTTAAAGGAGGAGTTTGGCATTCACATTCCTGCAGAGAGTTAGGTTTGAAGATCAATATCACTACAATAATGCAACCTCCTGTGGCCAGTCATTTTAATTTAGCTTAGCTGAACCTAAGTAATTACAATGAGATATAACAGTTGATCTGTTAGGCCTTTTTGAACTAATTAAACAAATGAACACATGATATTGATCTGATTATCTTCCTACAGTGAATGAACATAGTTTGACAGTAAGAATTGTCAAACTTTCAGAAGTTTGTCAAACGATCAAGATTTTTTTTTTTTTTTAGTAATTTTCAATAGTTAGCATATTTGGGTATCATGATAAGTTGATATTTCACTTGAGAAAATCCCATGAAATTAAGTTGTAGAAACAAAAAATACACTTACAAATGAGCTTTCTTCTTGAGAACTACCAAAAGCAAGTCATCCACTGTGTCTGAATCTTTGTCTAAGTGAATATGAGGATTAAAAGTGCTCTGATATTAATGTGTAGCCAGGGCCTCCAAGCTCCTCTCTTAACACAGTCATAAAGACATATATTTACCTTCCTTAGATGTAATTAAAGTGCTCATCCACTGGGACTGTGAGACGAGCCTGCTCGCTCTGATATGCAGCTAATTGAGACCACCTTCTCATACTTTAAAAGGTCACAGGGCGCTCCTCCCCCCTTTGCTCCTACAGTGCAGCCACAGCCACATAGGATTCTTCCGGTATCGGTAGTACCGTGTTGACAGATGGATGAGAATATATTCAATGAACCATAACACCTCTGGGTCATTTTCACTGACATGGTTGTCCTTGGGTTGTTGGTTAGGGAGGACTTCTATAAATGGTGGCACTTTTTCTTTTGTCTGAGCTTATCCCCCTTTTTCTTCACTTTGAAGCCAGCTCCTTTCTCTTTGCCTCTCTCTCATTCGTACCCCCCACCGGCAAAAGTGCTGGCTCTTTCCTCCATTTGCTTTGAGCAGACTAATTACAATAACTGCACCTGCGGGATCCATTTTTTGGTTTGACACATTGGGTAATAGAGAGCAGCGATTAACTGCTGTGATTCATTGTTCACTTCACTGCAGTCATGTGACATGGTAAGAGTTTGCTCTCAGTTCCCACCGTGTGCAGGTAGACAAACAGACAGATCTGTTGTGAGCATTTCATTTTTATTTTTTACCGCAGGCATCATTAATATACAATAGTGAGCTTTGTAGTTAATTTTAAAGTTATTTTTCCTCAAAGCTGTTTTGACAAAATCAAAAAATGCAGATTAACCTTCTGTTTCTGATTAATATGTAAATTTAATATCATGAATTGACAGTTTATAAACCTTAAATTTTATATAAAGTGTGTCCCTAATGACATTGGCCAATGGGCACAGTAATGTGTTCTGTAATTGTATTTACTAAGTAAACAACACTCGAGCTGAGAAATTAGCCTGAGGAGTGCATAAACAAAATGTGTCCCTAAGCTTGTTAGCCCACCTCCTATCGCAAACTAATTACAACAAAGTTGGATTTTTTTTTTCTTTCTTCACAAAACAGTGGCAGTATGTCCCTGGAAATACAAACACAATAGGTCCTGGTGAGTGACACCTGCCAGCAGACAAGGCATTTTTCTGCATTCCCATTAAAGTAGATTCTTCAGGGCAGTGGACTCTCCTTCCTTTGTCCTTTAAAATCAAGGGGGTGAACAAGAGGAAAAAAATCAATGCGGCTTCATTGTGTGTTCTGTGTTGGACACACGCACAACCGTAGAAGGGTATAGTATCGCTAAGGGAGAGGCTTGTGAGGAAATCTGGACAAAATCAATACATTTTAAGTAATAATACTAACAACAATGTCTGTAATTAAATGTAGAAAAGACCACTGTAGTCCCTGATTTTCTCTGTCATGTTTCATTTTACTGCTCCAGTAATGGCAAAGGGATTTCATTTGGTTGTCCTGAGATCATCTGGAGTTCCCATTATACTGCATCTGCTGAACTAGAGGTGAAGAAAAGTCTTGGTAAGAGGAACCCCCCCCCCCCCCCCCCCCCCCACCCCCACCACCACCACCACCAAACAATGATTTGAATCACATCTTGAGTGAAGAGAGATATGCCGTGAAGATGCTCCTAGAGTTCAACCTTGTGGCCCTGAGAGATCAAACAGTCACAGTCAAAACCTGATGTTGAAGTCAAATCAGCCTTATTCTTATAGACTCAAGAGGGGAGTACTGAATGTGTATGTGGGTAGGAACCCAATGTACGTTATACAGAAAACATTTACAGCAATGCTTTTTCAATAGCTGATTTATTTTTCTGCAGTAGAGCGGTCTGATCGATGTTGTGTTCAGTCCCTGGAACCTATGTGAATCTTTTTTTTTTTTTTTTTTCCTGTAAGGTTTCAAATTTAGCGCTGACATGACATTTGTCTCATACCACATACTAATGGTTTGAAACCGGAGTTTGAATTAATGGGGTTAGTCACTCACCCAAAGTGCAGTGTTGGGCCGTTGAGCTACCTGCTTTCCATCCACAAGACTTAAATTCTCCAGTGCCCAAGGACATCAGCTGCCCTGTTAAAAATCTCCATCTGTCCAGTCCCATCTGTGTAGAAACATGGATTTGCTGTCTGCTTGTTCACAGGTGAACTTGACCAGTGATCAAGGTGAACTACCACCTGCTACTAGTATGTGTTACAATTGGGTTGAATAGATTTTCAACCTAAAAAAAATCAAAATGTTTCTCCTGAATGAAAATGAATTTATAGACTTCCTGGTACTGTATTGTTTCAAGGGTGAACAGACAGGATCGATACACAGTAACTGTATTTTTGGAGAAGCTAGGACATTTTTGTTTTTATCTGTTTATTGTAACCAGCAGGATACTTTCGATTGTTGCAGAATCACATTAAATTGTGGTTCTATTGCATTTTTCATTTGAAATAGAATACATTTGACCATTACAGGGGTCATTACTAATCTGCACTCGGCATGTCCTGACAAAACAAAGTGCTACAGGGCTTCCCCCCCCCCAATGTCAGCAAGATGCCAACGTGGAGACAGTTCATCAAATATTCCTCCTAAAGTCATCCTTCCACCGAAGCGTTATGACCTTTTTTAATTCAGCTGACTAATCCTGCCATGCTGCCATACCGTTCAATTTTTTTTTTCCCCATTCAGTGGGTACAGCTGAAACTCGACAAGGCTGTGCAGGAATAAAACCACCTGGTCTTAAACTTAGTGCATCCATACATTATTGAAAGGATCCCAAAAACAGCATGGTCTTACTCTTAAGTTTCCTGCTTCATGTGCCATTAAACCATCATGCTAAGCTGTAAAGTAGTCAGACCCATTCAAACTTGTCTTGTTCATCCATGTTCGATGGCGATCAGCTGAAGGGCTTGAATTATAGAGGCAATCTTGGCATCTCTGCGCTTGTCTAAATGTATTTTATTGCCCAAAGTGCTTTGGATCCTGAGATCAAAGACAAAGATGCATTTATGTCCATGTGAATTACCTTGGAAATTCCAAGCAAAAAAAAAAAAAAAAACATCCCTGTTTGCTCTCTACTCTGTTTTTTTTTTAGCTTTTAAGCTTTCAAGTGTGGATAGATCTCTGTTCCTTTGTTGTCAGTTCTATTCTACTCAGCACACTCTGAGCTGTAATTGTGCCTGTTAGACAGAGAAAGTCTTAAGAAGTTCAACAAAGTTGCTGTCATGATGTAAAAAATGAGTGACTCATTTACAGTACATACTGTGGATTAAAGAGGAGGCTGGAACATGGCCGGCAGAGTTTTCACCCACAGAAATAATCTTAGCAATCTTATGAACTACTTCCTACATGAGCTAACAAAAACTGTCCCTGAGGGAGAATGGCTTTAAACCTGTTATCCCAGATTTTTTTTACATTGTACTGCAGTAGTAGGTAGAGTTGCATGAGAGCGAAGATGTAAACTTTAGTCATAGGTGACTGGACATTGTTTCTGTATCAGACTTGGCTCTTTTGTTAGTATTATCAGTAAAAGCAGGCCAATCTTAATTCCATTCTCAGATACGTAAAGAAACCTCTGATAATGAAAACTAACAAGCCAGAAAATGGGACAGAAAGTGAGCCCATCTATAATTTATGATGAACCCACCTGGTGGTAAGAAACATACAGGCCTTTTTGACATGGTCCTGTAGATGTTCAGATGGCTTCACCTGCCACAGATGAGAAAAACCATATGACTGATTCGACACCCTGTGGGCATGCAGTCTTGATTCCCAGTGGGATCGACAGTGCTAACAAAAATTCAAGCATTTACTATACCTAATGTCCTTGGACATCCCTTGTTTAAATAAAAATGTGTCTTAGTGGTTGAATTATATCATTTTTAGTTCATCATTGGGATCAACAGAGAGCTTCAAAGATGTTTGTAGGTCCGCACTCGAACAATCACACAACCAGGTTTACCTCTTACTCCTGAAAGTAGAGTCTGTTTGTCAGGAAGTGAAGTTTTAAGCCCCGCAGAGGACCAGACTGGAGCCTCGTGGCAGCTCCGCAAAAGGGAGCTTTATTTTTAGCTGTTCAACAACAGGAAGGAGAAAAGGAGGCCAATTCTACCTGGCAAGATAGGTAGGAATGATGACATCGGCTCAGTGGAGTGTAAACTGAGCATGGGGCGGTTGGTACAGTTTGATAGGTTGAACACTGTTGGGGAAGAGAGGGGGTGAGAAGTGAGGTAAAGAAAGAAAATAGACAGTGGAGCTGTGACAGAGGTTTCACAGCGTAGGACTCGGGTCAGAAAGTTTCTGCTGATCAGCCACGGCAGTGATATATAGGATTCCCATAATCCTCTGGTTAAAGAAAGAATGGAGAATTCAATAAGCACAGTTATCTTTCATGCATACTGTATACTGCCTCATAACCCCAGTCAAAGTCACATTTGTGAGAAACTATTTATATCTTTAAATATCAAGCACAATTGTATTATTACCAAGTGGGAAAAAGCTACAGTAAACAGGATGAGCTCTTAGCATCCAAGATAATATCAGCATATTTTAAGTTTGCTATCATCCTTGAATTTATAATCAGAGTATGACCTTTTACTGGCTGGCATTCACATTATATTACTTGAATGCTTGCATATCAAAGTAACATCAGAATATTAATGTACAAGGAAAAAAAACAACAACAATACAGTTTTGGTATAATCATGCAGCTTATTCCCAGAGGTGCCCTACACCATCAGTGTGTAGGACAAAATAGTGCTGTGTGACCATATTTTTGGTACCACCAATGGATGGTTTCAGCGCATTGAGAAGCCAGCTCACTTTGCATTGTAATGATATTTAACAGTGACATTAGGACTGTAACAATTTGAGATTCTACTTTTGCCTGGATGTCATACCAGCAATTTTGCCTTATTATGTTTGAATTAAAAATGAAATATTTCTCCCATATCAATCAAATAAATACCCATATAATACTAATTCTCTTCCCATTGGTATCCAGCAGTTGCTAACCTTTGACCCCTCTGCCTCACAAGGCTTTTGTACATATACCCCTGTACTGTGGACAGCTCTCAGTATAGGCATGTGACCTGCATACTGAATCTCGAACTTGGCTCAGCATGTGATTGGTGGTACTGCATGTTGGAGATACTGCTGTTCTCAGTGAGTGCCGCTTTTCAGATATTCGTTCAGGTACCAGAAACCAGTGAATTCAATGCTTGTCTCATGACAGGCTGCAGATGCTGCGCCTGCAGTGTTTGGCGAGGCACGCTTTTGTAGCTTTGTTGTTAGTTTTGTTTTTGTTTTGCGAATGGGTGTATTAGTGTACGAGAAGACACATACTGCAAGCTACTTTGCCAATATTCACCTGCTTGGAAAATACAGTATATGCCCTCAGCAAACTGTTTACATAACGTATTTATTTGTCATTCGAGATATCACATGGTGCATTACAACAAAAAGTATGAATTGCATCCTGGCTTTGAATTGTTGGACTGTCATAGTGAGAATAGAAAAAATTCAGTTTGATATTCAGCTGCCCACAATGAGTTGTTTAAAACGCGGTGCACTCTGCATGCTCCCAATCCTAAATGATCAGAGAAGACAAGCATCATCTTAGCCTACATTTCAGCTCGTTGTGTTCCCTTTGTATCACCTGTAGGCTGTACAAACCCCTGCCAGACCCACCTCCACCCACCCACCAGCTTGAAGTACTGCCAACACTTTAAATGCAAATAACATATCAGGACAAACTATACAGCAGCCTTTTTAGGAGGCATTTTTGTAGATAGAGATTAGTGAATAATTTAATGGCAAATCCAATCTGCAAGTCACAAGGGTGGCATGCCTGTGTGTTAACTTGGCTTACAAGGTAGTGCTGCAGGGAAAGGCCTTCTCTTCTTTTCATTACAGAGTGCAGATTGGGAAATGGATCAGGCTCTGCATTCATTAGTGTGCACACAGCGGTGTGATTACGGCACACAGACCTCCAATTCCTCACCTGTCGGGATTTTCTCACAGGGAAGTATTTTTCAAGGGGGGGGGGGTGAACATTTCCCCTCATAAACACCTTTGATTTCAGCTTTCTCCAAGTATGACAATCATTAGCAGTTAAATGGCATTAGGTGCAATTAAAAGAAATGACGGGGAGGTAATCACTAGGTGCCCAGAGCTATTCCTCCACTGATGTGTCTGAAATATGCATAAGGAGGAGAAGGCAGTGCACAGGACCGGGTTCAGCCTCTAATTAAGAGAGAATGCCCCCAGTAACTCAGATGTCACGGAAACAGCTTGATGGTAAAAACTCAGGGGATGAAAGGTCAAACTGGAAACCCAACAAATCAAGATACTGTATGTGCACGTGGTCTCAGACTATTACAACACTCCCTGGAGCAGACTTTTCAGACCTCACAATTACAGCATTAAATGATCTTTGATTGTGCTCTTTCAAAAATTTAAGGCAGCTTTTCATCTCTTTTGGAGATCACTTTAATAATAGCCTTATAAATGAGAGCACACAATGAGCTAATTAACAAACATCTGATATCCCACAATCCATCCCTGCTTGTGTATTTTTCTTGTTTCAGAAATGTTATCAATAAATAATGCTGGCAGCATCCGAGAGTGTGACTGAAATGTAAATGAGATTTGGTTTTTAACTCCCATGTTCCGCCGTTGGTTGCAGGTCTTCCAGGGAGTTATTTTTGAGCTAAATTTAGGTCACGACTCGCAAGGTGTTATTTTTAAACATCAGCCCCTTTAGCCAGTGTCTGAGCCACAATAACTTCAAGCAGGCTTGATTTGCATTTTTTAAAAGGGACAACGTGGAGATTTGGTTATATCGAGAACATGGAGAGTGGAAGTGATGAGTGTTGTTATGTCTGGCTCTGGTCAGATCCATTGTGATGAGGGAATGAGACAGGTCACGCATGAAAACACAGCCCTCACTCTCAGCATATTGAAGTGAAAGTGGCTGACTTGGATGCTTGCATGACACTGTGAGTCACACAGACGGGCTTTAATTAGTTTCTAGGTTCCGTGTTACAGTCCTCAGTGTCTATATTTGGATGTTGAAAGGCTTACTTCTCATATTTGTTCCAGAGTTTAACTTCGCCATTAATGTTTGGCTCTGGTGACTGGCCACATTTTTTTTTTTTTTTTGCAAAGAGGTAAATGATTTGTGAAAAATGACTTCTATGGCCACAGAAGGCGTACATGTCATTGATGGCTTTTCCACTTGACCCCTTTTCCATTACAGAATTTGACAGAGCTTCTATTTAATATTCTGCTACTATTCTGGGTCTTTCAAAGATCCAATTAGACTCCTGAATTTACTGGATTATGACACGACCAGTTGGGATTTAAAAAGCTGCGGTTCAGTCTTTGTAGAGGATTTATCACAGATAGTGTAGGGAAGAAAAAATTTAATTGGTGCTCTATTTGTGTGTGTAAAAAAACATACACTAAGAAACCATCAATTTGCATTTCATGAAATTACACTTGCGCTGAGATCCAGGTACACAGTTGTAATGATGGGTGGCAGTACAGTTTATTAAAGATCCCCTCCAATGAAAATCAAGTTTTTAATCATGTTAACATGTAGCCCAACATGTAAGTACGAGACGTATCATGACTATGTATTTCCACCTGGGAGCTGCAGTAAACCAATCTAGGTGATCTCATAAAATGAATTTGCTTGTCAATACAGAGAGTGAGAGTTTGCATGTAGCACAATCACTATGTCTCAACCACTGCCAGCTAAAGACTAATACACAACATAAATTAATTAAAGATGCTAACTGTGCTGATAGTTCTGTTATGTCTGTCAGTCTCCAGTGTGACAGCCTCCTTATCTGAGCCTGCGGGTCTGACTGAGGCTCAAGCACGTAGCTGAATCTCTCTAGTTCTTACCATGGTAACCAGTAACCACTGATACACACTGCTCTCTCACCAGCCAGCAGCAATGGGTGGGGCACAATTTAGGCCTCATCCAGAATTTTTAAGCAAGGTATTCTGTGACAGATTGAACTCACACTTAACATACTGAGAAAATTCATTATTTACTCCACTTCATTATGCTGTGTGGTTCACACCTGCTCATGGAAACGTACACACATTAATGTCACTCTGTTTGGTAGAAATATGCCATCTTGCTTCAAGGAATCCCATCAGACATCTTTGTGGAGGCACTAGTAGTGAAAAGTGTGACCTACATGATGTTAACAACAGCCGCCCTGTTACACTGCGCATCCAATTTACACCTTCAGATGTTTTATTGTGAAACAGTACCGCTTTTACATTGCCAAGGCAAGTAGCAAATTAGAAATCATATTGCAGATGACTGGCTGTATTTGTTTTCCATTGCCTTTTGAATTTCATCTGCCGTGCTTGACTGATGCCCCTCTTGAAGTGGTGCAGGAGCCCACACCACCATTTGTCTGAGCTCCTCCATTTTTTATGCGCTCAGGAGTTCTTGCAGGTTTTTTTTTTTTTTTTCTGTCACATTTTGAGTAATTTGTTTGCTGAATCACACAAAAGCCACTCTCAGTTCAACGAGCATCCCTCAGGTTCCATGAGGGGGAAAAAAAAGTGTGCTTCTTCAAGCACAACTCTCATGTCCATGCAATGTTCTGATATTTTTCCCGGTTGTTTGGCGTGCCAGGGGAAAACACACATTGTGTATTCACCAATCACAAACAGCAAGTGACAGAGGATATTCCGCCACAGTGGCCAGATATGTGAAATCTCTGGGAATGAGTTTCAGCTTGCGTCGTGCCAGAGTGATCTGCAAGTATAATGCTTCTGGCCTGCATAGGCTTATCCAAAGTGAGGGAAGTATTTAATGAATTTAAAAGACCTATTTAGTATTACACCGTTGTGGAGCGACACATCCATCATTTGTTGGACTATTCCCTCACAGCCTTGTCTACTTGACCATGACATTGCCACTATAGTGGTACCGTGAAATGGATGTAATTAGAGTCATTGTATTGGACGTTCACACAATTAAGTGACCCAAGCATCTGATGCTTTCCCCTTAAGGTTTTCATCTAAGTGTGCTCCTAACCCAGCCTGGGCTGTGATATTCAACCAGGCTCTAGGTGAATTCTCACTGTACATGTGTTTTATGGCATGTCTGGAAATTATTCTTGTTTGCTGTGGACAGGCGAGCGATATATCACCATACAATCTTTGCCTTCCACTTCCTCTCCATGTACTTCATTTTTGTCTGTTGGAGCTCATTAAACAGGGCTAAGGGACTGGGTGAAGTGAGCTGTATGTCCCGAGGAGGAAGCTTGTCTTCCAAAAGCATTACCATAACCTAGCGCATCTATCCTCCAGGCGTGCCAGTCTGCCTCTCCCTACTGTTTGCAGTGGCCCTAAGCTATGTATGTATATTTGCTATTATTAGGTGGAGAACTGCTGGAAGGTATAGAAATATGCCAGGGAGGGCAGCTATTTTTAACAGCTGGTGCTTGGCCTTGATCCTTCTTTTCCTCCCTCTTTTTTTTCTTTCATATTAAAGCATGCTGTGTGCTCTCTTGCACTGCTGCGAATTGTTCCATGTGCTGGCTGGGCATCAGTACATCGCCCCATCTTTCAGCTCCCTGTCCACCTTCCAGGCCCAAGTGCTGATAAATCACAATGCTCTTCCACCTCTTTTAGCTCCCACATGGCAACAGACAAGAAGACATAGAAGTTGGTGGCCACAAAATAAAACAGAGTGTGACGTTTATTAAGGATATCACAGGTTTGCGCGGGGTCTATTTTTATAAAACTTATCTTACATCCTTTAAATGGACTCAACCTGCAGCCAATTAATGAACCGCGTACTGTATCCTGGCTTTTAAATAGATTCTTGCAGACGCTGTGCAAAAATCCATTCATATAGACCGTGATATACACCGTAGTCCTCACTGACATTGCAGTGCTAATGCAGGCAAGAGTTCCCCCTCCTCTTCCACTATGCAAGCACCACAAGCTGAGAACGGCTCCAGAAGCAGCTCTCCCTCCCTCTGTCTCTCTCGCTCTCTTTTCCTCTCTCGCACATGTGCTCTCTCCGTCTCTCCTCAAACATTTGTCTTCACAGTTTTGTTTGACTATCATTTCCTCCTCTCACTCCAACACTACAGAACATTTTCCACTCGCTTTCCATTCAGATTTTTTTTTTGTCTTTGACCCCTAACTATCCCTTTCCATCCTGCCAAAAGAGAAGAAACAGGTGGGAAAAAAACAGAAAAATCTCTCTCTTGCCTTTCCTCTGTTTCAGCTGCTTGCCTCAGACGCACGCAGCAGTGTTATCAACCACTTTAACAATCACCAGATAAGATAATCTCTTGATTTCCTTGATCATATTGTTTCTGGGACACATTTGAAAGGAGACAAAGACATGAGAATGATAGTCTCTATGATTATATCATGGTCTAAAAATATCCAATTTGCGAGCTGTCATTCTGTACCTGGAGTGTAGCAGCACAGTGGAACATTTCCTCTCCTTTACCCATTCATCTGTATAAATAAAACAAAAAAACAGCATGACTTAACTGCTTTGCATCCACAGAGTTATTTTTGGTATAGAACATGACAGGTATAATTATGACGGCCATATGGCATTTTATTTTCTTATCTGTATTTTGACGGCAGCGCAGAGGTCACTCCAATGCCCGTGTTCCATGCTGAAGTTAACGGTGTTGTCAAGGCTACCGCATGCAGGATGTGAGCCCAGTGCAGAACACATCATTTTCTTGTTCCATTTTTAAAGCCATGACCACAGTCTATGCTCCATGCATAGTCTGTTGTGTTCCACTTATATGACTAATAATGAACACCATGCCAGCTTAAAAGAGGCATATGAATCATAAGTGGGGGGAAAAATGCATATCTGAATTTTCTGTGACACTAAAAAGGGATTTTATCTAGACTGAAGGCCTGTAACGTCAGCCTCTACTATTACATGCTCCACAGCAGTGAATGTCATCACCCACGGAGAAAGAGCAGGGAAAGAGAGAATGAAGGTTATGAAAGACTGTAGATGGAAAACGAGAGAGGAAGTGACAGAATGAGAAGCCAGAGAGGCTGCACAGCTGGCATCAGCCCAGCAAATTCATTTTGTGGGGCCACAAATCAGTCAGTGTTATGTGAGTCAGAATCCACAATTTGTGTTTGCGACGAAACAACAGCAAGTGCTCAAGGTGTTGGAGCACGATCAAAGTGGATTGCCATGCAGTGAACACACCCACTGGAGCGGACCTGGAAAACATTTTGCTTTTAATTCACTTAAGTTCCATGTTTAGCTTATTTAACGAACACTTGCGTTAGGAGCATTAAATACCGTCCTGTTATCCACCTACAGCGCAGCAGCTGACCCTACGTGGTGCAGACCAGTTCAGTCATGCATAAATGGCAACTATCCCCACGAGGCATGTTGTGTACAAAAAATACCTTGTTTAACCTTATCTTGTGAGTGTACATTCAGTAAAACTGACTTTCACCATTTTATAGAGGAGAGTAGAATTAGGCTTGACACCTTCTATACCAGTGTAATATATTAGCAGTGGATATTATTAACTGTGTACAACACACAGGTTAAGCTTCCAAATCGAAACACACACATCCAGAAATGCAAGGGGAATACAGTCCAGTATGTCTGTGGTACAGTGCATCCCTAATAGAAATACCTCCTCTTTTTTCCATGTGCAGCAGCCATAGCGCTTGGTACATTAATGAGCTAGGTGATATTTAGTGGGTGGCCCTCCTGACTAAAGCAAAGTGACAGCTGCATGCTAGGTTGTAATTTGTTTCTTATAAAACCCCAGTTCGGTGTCCAAGCTCATTATATGTGAGAATGTGTCACAAGCTGTATTTCACTGGTAAGTAAACAGCAGTTTCGAGCTCACAAAACCTACAATCTCTAGGACTGATGCAAGATGGAATCATATCTCTGCTAAGATATGCTGTGCCAAACTGCAACGCTGAGCATCTGACACAGCTGCCATTTTTCTGTGTACTGTGTATGAAAAATGCATTGGTTTACAACTTGTTGGCTCACCAAGAATTAAAAAGGAAACAATGATTTTTGTCATCCACATTTATATTCTGTCTGAATGTACTAGTCCAAACTGCTTCTTAAGATAAATACTAACAGTAAAGAAAATATTCAGACAAATAAAAATATGGGTGTGTTCAAGCTCTGCCCTGCACCTAATGTAGTGAGTATAAACGTACACCAGTCTCTCATGAAGCTTAAAATCTGGGTTGTGAAATCCCTGGAATGTAAAGACAACAATTTTTTTTTAAGATTCAAAAAAAACATGCTTATTTTTCATTGCTGATGATTTTGTAAATAGGTTTAGGAGGCTCTGTTTATTACTGAAGATAATATTATCCCCTGCGGCCATGTTTGTGATTAGTTCTGCCATTTGAATTGACTAACTCACCTGCCAATCAATTAATTATACCCCAAAATAAAAGGTGGCTACTGCTAGGTTATTAGTTGTAAAGATGCACTGGCAATAAAATGAATGAGCACAAGTATATTGTCACGCTCATGGATGAATAGCAGATTTAAAAAAAAAAAATGCAGTATGGCACGTACTGTGACATACAGTAAACCTCCTTAAATTATTAAGAGAAAGTCCTCTTCGCCCAGTTCCGTTCCAGGCCTTTTTATGCAGTGTTTGCATTTGAACAAATGGAAGTGGCGCACTGTTGGACTATTTTTGTAGCAAGAGGTTGAAGCAATCTCTATTTAGAGTTAGCTGCAAGCCATCCCACAGGAGCGGAGACTTGTAGCTGCATTTGATTGTGTTTCTTCTGCCCACGTCTCAGGAGCATTTGCATCTACTGAAGCATGAGAGTTTCCATAGAATGTACCACTTTACGTGATTCAAACATGATTGACATGTGGGATCGACTGAACCTCCATTATCATATTCATTACCTGTGTTATTGGAAACCACACATGCAGGGCTGAACTTGCCACCTCCACCTCCTATGCAGGCAAGCTTCCCCAGGAGACACGAGGTTAACTGTGCCTGCTTTTTCTCTGGCTAATGTTAGTCATGTAGGGAACTACCTCCATCACAACTTGTTCTATCCAAGCTGTGACTGAGTGTGCACGTGGTGAGATCCCATCAGGATAAATTAGGAAGACCATGAATAAACTTGCCTGTGAGGAAGGAGGCAGGGAATCAAGACATTAGAGTTGCACCTTTAAGACATAAAGCTGAACTTATTTGATTTACACCACATGATTGACCTGGATAAGAGCAGAATGTTGGAGCCGTTGTGCTTTCATCAGAAATAGGACGACATATCTTTTTTTTTCTTTCTAACTTTGGTGATAAATGAAACCTGTACCCAGTCTGAAAGGTCACGACAGAGATGGAGGCTTGCATTCGCAGCCAGAAAGGTGATGAATCGAAACAGTGATAAGCAGAAATGAACTTTTTATCCGTGTAGTCAGCTGCTTTGTTTTTGATAATCCGCCGCTTTAACATCCCATCCATCAATGGAAACAGATTTGATGTGTTGGTAGACAATGATAATCATTCAAAATGTTTGCTGGCAGCATCATGAAAATGAGAAGTGAAAGGAGACTGTTTTACTCTGTATACATTTTCATTCGCTTCTTTTTTGTCTGTGTTCATGTGTGAAATCAGCTTCTTTTGTATGTGTGTATACGGCACTTGTAAGAGCTAAAGTCAAGAAATCATGCGTAAAAAACACCAGCTCCAGCACACTATGGACAAATCAATTGATTGATTTTTGAAAGTGTGTAAATCCTGGTCGACTGCAGATGGTCCTAAAATCTCCTCAGTGTGATTAGCAGCTTCCAACTGAGAATGCTAAGTAGCCCAAACAGCACACAGCAGTGGCGAACTGTGAGTATTAGAGCTAGGCCTTCAACCAACCCAACCGCCCCTCCTCCCTCCCTCCCTCACACACTGTCCCTTCACTTTCCTGTCACTACTGGATTTTGTCCAGTAATTCTGTTGTTTTTGTTATTTTTCTACACAGAGCTTAAACAGAGAGGACAAGAACAATGACTTAAAACTATACACCCCCTCCCTCTACACTGGTTAAAAAAAACTGCTTTTCCAATCAGCAGTGATGTAAAGTTGACACCCAGGTGAACACTCTAATTTCCATCCCTTTTCCATGCAGTGAGCAGACCTGTCACCTGCCCAGCACTGTGCTGTTAAGCCAGCAACACTGTGACTATACACCTTTTGCTGAGAACAAACTGAGCGGACAACACATCTCACACAGAGGCTTCAATCCAGGGATAAGACGCAACCGATCCATTTTACCAGTCTGCACAGCAGCTACAAGCTCACTGTTTTCATTTTGGTTGCTAATGACCAAGTTTGTACAAAACAGTGTAGTAACAGACATAAAGATGTAAATGTTTAAAGTTTTGTTAGGGTTTACAAGTTTCACATCGTTAGATACATTTCTTACAATCCTACTGCTCAGCTCACTCCACAGAGACCATGTATTATACCATGCTTTCAGTCTTCAGTCAGGCCAACAGCAGGCAAAATGTGAGTGCTTAATTCACCTGCCTCTATCTCAACAAACACATACTTCTGTCCTGGCTATGAAGTCCTAACCGATGAGTGAGCCAGCTAACCTTTTCTCTAACCTTTTCTGTGTCTATGTAACAAGAGGAAAAACATCTGATTGGACAAATTTTATAAAAACTGAGTCTAAAATTAGAATGAAAGGGGAATAATTATTAAATGAAAGAGATAAAGTATAACATTTAAAATGCTGATATGTTTGGCCTTCTCTGAAGGCCTATTAGACCCTGAGGGTTCCTCACTGGAGCTCAGATAGAGGGGGTTGAGAGCGTGTGTGTGTGTCTGTGTGTTGGCTGTATGGTTGTAGTCTGCTGGCAACATTTGGTATTTATCTGAGAGGCAGTTCCTCTAATTGCTTGATCACTGTGATGATACAATGCCAGAGCAGAGAGGAGCATGTTTCTCCTTTAACCCCTGACTAGGAAAGATATTTATGGAGCATCAGTGATGTTTCATCAGACTAACTCAGGCACTGTGAGGCACAGTGATGCCTCATGATCCTCTGTATCACAGAAAAAAAAAATCCCTGCACACTCAGAAGTTTGTGTGTGTGTGTGTGTGTGTGTGTGTGCGTGTGTGCGTCACAAGGTTCACATTGCCCAATAAGGATATCATTGCATTGTGCTGAACTTTTCATTTCTTGGCATTCTTTCTTGGTAGGGCTTGTCAAAGAAATGATCTTGCTCCACTGGTCCCTGCATCAGTCACGCCTCAGCCCATAGTTGCTCTAGAAAATTGCCTTGGCTTTAGAATAGTCTGCGGCTCGGGCCACGGAATTGTCTGTGACCAATATCGTTTTTTCCTTTAGAAAAAGATTTGTGTGTTGTTGTTTTTTCCCCCTCCCATTTCTGGGGTTATTCAGGCAGCCCCAAAGCACGCACAACATAATCCTACATCATATTTTGTCTGGTTCAAAAGAAAAAAAAAAGAATTGCATAGCTCATTTTATCCTTTGGCTCCACGTGTCCCTATATTTATTTATTTCTCTTTCTGCTGGAGACTGGCCTTGGGCACATCTTTATCTGACAGGAATTCCGCAGTCTTCATACTATAGAAATAAGTAGCACAAAATCATGCATATTTGATGCAGCTGCTATACATGCAGTCATGCTGAGGTCAGTCACTTCTCAACTGCTGATGTAAATCAGTCAAAGAGTAAACACTGCATGTAACAATAATGCACCGGACTGATAGGTATTTGACTAGAGAGACATTTTCAAAGACAATGTTTTTTGTGGAACCAGAAACTTACCGACAAACGCTCTCATTTGCTCTAATTAAATTAATTTATACCTCAGTTTCTGATCACATGAACTGATGAAAAATCCATATTTATCATCTACGCCTCCTCGTAAACCTGATGTCATTTATTTTGGCCAATTTGGCAACTTGGAAACAGGTTGGAAACAGATGTGTTTAACTTGTTAATTAAACATACGAAGCAACATTAGCATTAATTTGCTGCCATGCTTGTGTCCACCAGCATTCACTCCCCTCTACTTTCCGTTCACTCTAACAACAACTCCTGAGGGAAATATCAGGCTCTTTAGCAGCAAAATGCTCCACCATCTTCTCCAGCTTCTTGCTAATTGTGTCTGCTGCAGCAGAGGGCAGGTAGTATATAGTCGAGGTGCAAATGAACCGAAACAGTAAAGCTGCCTGAAAGCCAAATTAGTGAGTAACAAAAAAATACTGAACTAAGGGGAACTGCAGTCTGTGATAATTCTCTCACTCACTTATTACTGTTGATATAAAATATTGTTATAGCAGCTTTAACTACATTTTCTAACACAGGGATAGTCTTTACATGACGTAGATCTCTACTTTCACTTCCGTAGATGATTTGAATACCTCCATTTGAGCATGATTGTTCCTGTCTCTGCATTTTTTTTCTCCAGATGATAAAGCCTCTCTCTAAATCAGATCATTTTACATCTATAAATTGAAATAAGGTCCTTTTGGCCTTAGTTACGTGACATATCTTTTTAGTACAAATAGCCCTTTCATAAATGCAGTCACACATTTGACCTTGCAGGCTCCACTGGCCAAGAGAGCAGCTATAAGGGGATATAGAAGTGTCCCTCAGTCACTTAACAGACAAATAGAACTGGTTTGTTCAAAAGCCCCTTGAAATCATTTACACAGATGCACTTCACTACTGGAATAAGAAGCACTGGTCTCTTTTTTTGTGCTTTTATCACTGATGCAGATACTACTTAAGTAAATGGTCCCCCAGTGGTATAGATATAGCATGTGAGACTGGGGGTAATTCTTGAATATGCCCTGTGGTGTTACTCCCTACGTGTTTACCAACAGCGTGGTCATTTCCCAGTGTGATGAATAGAGGCATGTTGAAGATGGATGCCCCCCAGCTACACCCACACCTGACATACAGTATGATGCAAAGCGTCCGCTGATTTACGCTGGCTCTTCGCCACCATATGGCTCACATCAGTCACTCCCCAATGGCCAGAATGAAGACCACTTCATCAAGGAGAGGGCAGCACTGGTAATGGTCATAGTAAGGATTGGACAAGGGTGTGAGGATGTAGGGAGAGAGGGGATGGGGAATTTTAAAATCAGCCAAATCAAACAATGGGCCCTCAGTACTTCACTTGCCCCCCCACACACACACATACACACACACACACGCACACACTTTTCCCTAATCAAGCCAGTCTTGTTTGTTTGCGGAACAAAAAACGCGTCCTCGAGCTCTCCGTCTTGTGTCAATAAACCTGAAGAGGCAAAGCGATCAATGACAAAGAAGCCATTCAATTTACGTTTAAAACCGAGGCTAATCAGCTAATTTGTTTGGATCACTATGGCGCTCTAAGCTTCCCACAAAAGTCTGCTCAAACATAATGAACAAAAAGATTGTTTTATCATTTTACACAAGTCACTTAACTGTGGAAGGATTCTGGTTTTGCAAATGTCACAGTTTCTCTTTTGTATAAGCTTTTTTTTCCCTTAAAATGTTTACTCTCATTGAATAATAGCACTATAAAAGAATCGAGAAGCTTTTGGGACACAGAAGATTGGAGTTCAGATTGTATCCTTGTTAGCAAACCATGGTAATAAGGCACAAATTAGTTTACAAGGACTTTGTTAAAACAGCTTAATTTGTCAGGACAAGCTTCAGAGGTGATGAAGGTGCATTTAAAATGAAATGACCGGACTTCACTTCTCAGGTTACATATGACATCTTCATGGTGGAAGTGTGGTGTTCTTTTCTACTCTCTTGCTAATGGGAAAGCATGTTTAAATAGACCAAACAACCTTCTCCAATTAAATATTTATTAGATGTTTCTTTTTGGGAGGTTTCTAGAGACAGGCAGGATGCGACATTTTTCCTGTATCCGCTGGTGTGGAAAATGCCAGTGTTGAGGAAAACAAATTCTAATGCAGCATGCAATGTGGTGGAAATTATATTCAGACGTGATTGATCTGTTTATCCAGGATTGGAGCGGGCCACAATTTAACATTATTACCTTTCCCAAAGTCAAAGACGTGCAATTTAAAATAAACAACCATCAGTCTTATTGCACTCAAATGACACCATCATGTGTGTTTGGCTTATTCAGCCGTGTGCTCTTGCTTTGGTTGATGAATTCATTCATTCACTTGTTCACTCAATCATTCCCATTCAGCACATTCACTTACCCACTGAGTCAACGAGATGTCAAATAAAAGCTGGGCTTGCTGTTGGGTTTCTGGATGCGATTCCGTCGTCTCAACCCCTCCTTTAATTAGAGCATGATAACATGTTTTTAAGCTCTATCCTTTCCTGCATCATGTTCCCCGTGAAAGGCTCATAAATAAATAGAACAGGAACATCCACTCTTGAACTCACTGGGCTTTACAGTCCAAGGAGACGAGAGAGCTCACAGTAATGTGGAACAGGAAGTATTTTAAAATGGGTATTAGCTCCTTGTTCTTTATCACAGTTTATATGTACAGTAATGACAAGCACTGAATGCAGATACTTCAGGTGTTAGATTTTGATAAAGTATCCTCATCTAAACATCGTACGAGGCAGTCGAATATTAATATATAAAACAAATGGTCTGAGAACTTAATTGACTCTCAATAAAAGTCATATGATGCCTATATAACATAGCAAAAGGGAACATGAACACTAGTCTCAAGAGACTCTTAATATCAGCAGTTATGCTCTGTATACTCAGCACAACTGACTGTCAGGATCAGCTGTATGTTTAAAGAGAGGCTAAAATAATGAGCATTGACCTGGAGTACATTTATACTACTGGCTAAACAAGTAGCTGACAATCTGAATGCTCCAGAGGTAGGGTTGGTAGTACAGGAGGGAAAGAGCTTCACTGACGTATAAGCAAATATCCGATTTGGATCAATAAGCCGCGTGGCCAATGCTGCATTGAGATCCTTGCCATAAATCTCAGAGGGCCACCTTCTCCCTCATTAAATTATAAAGGATCTGTGAGCCGTGAAACACTAACAGCGGAGCATCACACTGGTTGCTAAAAATAGAGAACGACTAAACAAAAGACACTTTTTCCCCCCCTCCACATCCATATTGTTACTCAAGAATCCTTTTAACTATCCCCTTTTCTCATTCCCTAAGGTCAGGAGATGGAGGTGGCCAAAGCCTGGCATCCCGGCGTGCTCGCGTGTGTTTGCATGGTGTCGTCCGTGCGTCAACAAAACACTAACACATCCCTGTGATGTCATGATGAGGGAGATACAGCTGTTCTGGCGGATGCGAACACTCTCGCAGAAGCGCTCTGTCTCTGCCAGGAAGTCTGAGGTGCATCTTGTTGCTTCAAATTTAAATTGCAAATCCACTTAAAGTACATAAGTCAAGAGTGCTCACAGCTAAAATGCAAGCCGTGTTGGGTCGGGAAGATTTTTAAAAAATCATGTACCTTGCACTTAGGAGGATTACATTTTCATGCGCTAAAAAGAAAGAGAAGGGGGGCATGGAGAGTCCCAGCACAGCATCATCACCTCAAAAAGAGGTAGCCCAAACTCCACTGGTATTTATCATCAACAATATTACAAATTTCTTCTTATGTCATACAATAAATTTCACAAGTGGTCATATGTTCGGAGTGCAGTGAGAAATGGGTGTGTGGGAATTGCTGAGCTCTCGGTGATGTGAAACTAATCAGGGAGAAAGAGCAGTTTCCACACTAGTGACTTTTCAAGGCCCTGTGGTATAAATATCAACCATCTGTGAGGCCATCTGCATTGGGGTGCTATATCATGCACCAAGGCCAAGCCACCAAACGCAGACAGGTTGCCTTCCATGACACCATCACACAGTACATGTGAGACAAGTAACCCATCGCAGAATCACTACTATTAACAATGGATGTGCCCTCATTTCCCATGGAGTGTTGTCATCCGTTTATACGTAAGTGAGGTCATCTTCTGAAGGAGCGATCATGATAAGCTCAGTGCTGTATATTGCAGTCTGAAGCTGCATAGTCTGCCTCTGCTTCCAGATCTCATCTTCCTGGAGAAAAACCTGCTTTCGGAGGGAGAGAATTGAACACAGATGTAATATACGTTGGCTCACAGGTGCTTTTTTCAATCAAGTGTTTTTGTATCAGGACTTTTGTGATTGCTGGGGTAAAGATGTCTGTTACAACCCTTCATCCATCATAGTTTGACAGCTGATATTGCAACAGTTGAGAGTAGTTTTCCACCTTTACTGTGTTGCTGTGTATAGGTGGCATCTGTGAATACCCTCTTCCACAGAGATGAGTTGCAATGAGACTGTGACCTTTTACATTCAGGTGCAAATACAAAGAAAAGCAGAGCAACACAAAGACGATGCCAAGTGTTGTTACAAACAAAATGCCCGACCACACGAGACCGAGGACACCACTTCACCATGTCTTCGCTGCCTCTGTTGTGTTGTGTATTTGCTGCAGCCTCTGCGTCTCATCAACTGTTCAGTGTGTACATGTGTTTTCTTTGTGTCTGGGCAAGACACGAGAGCGGATGTGTGTGCATGTCTATTTGTGCATGAGAGACATTGTTTCAAGCTATCTAGTTATTGGAACGGAAAGGAAAGGAGGGAGGCTGGTGCTGAAGAGCTGGCCACTTCAGGGGGAAAGAGAGAGCAAAAAAGAGCGGGGGGGGGCGAGGGGGGCAAGGGCGAGTGAAATCCTTTTGTTATTTCTGTAGATTGTTGAGACACAGAAGAGGGGGGAGGATTAATTTATCTCAAGGCCAGAGAGCAACCATCAACACACACTCACACACACCCTCCCCTCCTCTTGGCTGTTTGTTTACCTAACTTAGACCATGCTGCTCTTGTAAAATATCTGACCCAGAGCCAGTGCACGGGATAAATCTGGTGTGGCAGTTTTGAAAAGATTGATAGAATAATCCTGAGATTGAGAATCCGCTGGACGAATAGAAAATGTTGAGCAAACAAAAATATGCCCTGTGGTTCAAAACAGACGTTTAAAACTGCCTTTGATCAGAAGCCTGCGTCCTCACAGCCTGCAAAATAGAAGTAGCCCAGAAAGTGTTTCATGCTTTTGAAATTCAAACATGTGCTGCTTGTTTCTTCCTCTGAAATCACACCAACAATGCAAATCCTACAACGTAAAGTAGTTATGGCACCTCAAGTTACAATTATATTCTTTAGTCCCATAATAACATCTATCTACTGTATAATCTGTCCAAAGGAAACACTGAAACATGACGATCATCAGGCGATATCATCGAATAGCTGGTTTTATATCACTTGAAAACTGATTAATCAGTTTAGAATTTGATCAATTAATCGATTTATCAACCAAATTCCAACCCTTAAAAAATAAAGAGTATTGTGAATATTGTATGTTACATGTAGCAATTTGATCTTGATAACATCCACTTGGGGTTAATATTAAATTTAGAGTAAAAAAAAAAACTCATTATGAATCCTATATGCAGTTCTATGGTGTCAAACTATTATTAGCTCAGGGCATAATATCCTTAAAGGCAACTTTAAGTCCATTTCATGTGACAGCAATCAGCTCAGGCGTGCTAACAGCAGCTAACAAGAGGACCCACACCCTCCCCACCAGCCTGTTAGTGTTTGTAGCAGGATGCTCGGGCTGTGTAAGAGAACTTCAGACTCTAGAGGTCTCCATCCTTCAGCATCCCCTCATCATCCACCTATCCGCCCTCCTCCTCCACCACCACCTCCTCCTCCTCCTCTCTGGCATTTTGTGCAGCGGAGGAGGAAAGGAGGAGAGACTGCTGAGTAGGAGACAGAGGGGACCCTGAGACAACACGTCCCACGCCAGAGCCAGACAGCCAGGGAACTTTGATTTGACGCCAAGTAGCCTGCGACGAAAATGACGATGACGAGAAAGAGCCACGTTTCTTCTGCCGCTTCTTCTTCTTCTTCTTCTTGGGAGGTTTAGATGTGTCGGGCGTGTGCAACACATGATGTCCTTGGACTCATATGCTCAATGAAGATTTATTCATCACTGATTTTGCTCCTGAATTCGCTGATGGTGCCGCGTCGTTGTGCCCGCACTTAGGTCAGCCGAATGAATGTGAAGGCAGTCTGAGCGCATTGTTTCCAAGCTCCGTTGCATATGGGATTTCCAGCCGTGATGTCTGCAATATTTCGCTCTTTGTTTCTGGGTAAGTCACTTCCCATTCCCTCAAAACATCACGAATTCAATTAAAAAGCAGTGGAGCCTGTCATTTATATGAGGATGTGGACGCTTAAATGTGTCCTTATTATATTTAGCCACATTTCTTTCTTTCTTTTTAAATGTGTGTGTTCATTTTTATTGTTTAACGTCCTCAACAACACGTGAGAGATGTACAGTACCGATTTAGGATGATGTCAGAATATATTGAGTTTCATTTATTCCCCATTGTCACTCTTGCACTTTATGTTGCAGGATATTGCAATTGAAATTTGAATTGAAAGTCAACCACGATTTTCCAAAAACACAGGCTGCACTAGTTGAAGCTCTCAGAAAACAGGGGGGGGGGGGATGAAAGGGGATAAAAGTTCACCTGACCCCTCCCTTTTTAAATCTGCCACCCAGATTTATCCAGCATGTACCTATATCATGTGGCTGTGTGGACAGCAGCTCTTCCGAGGCAGGCTTCCAGCAGATAAACAAAATGATTTTTTTTGGCCATTTTAGCACAGGCGAAGGATCAAAACTGCAGCACCACCCAGAAACCACTGAGGATTTTCCATATGCTGTTCATTATTGTTTGGCCCAATTTGTGAAGTGAAGTGCTGTGAAATGATTTTCGAAGGGGACGTGATTTGTTCCTCAGTTTGAAATGAAACTTCAAAAGGTTAATTGAAAGTGTTCATAAATGACATCAGTCGATATTCTCACCACCGCTGCTGATACTAATGTTCACACTGCTGTTATTCCCACTGTTGCTGCTGCTATTTCTGCTATTACAGTAATGTAACAAGAGCTTGGAGGAGATTCCAGGTACAGAGCTAAATGGGGGATTGTTTAATTCCACTGTGACTCCACTGACTGGAAGTTAGTGTGTGACTTCCAGTAAGACGTTTCACATTCATCATCATCATCATCATCATCATCTGCAGTAAAACAGAGGGGGAAAAAAAACTCAAATTCCTCTCGATGGTTAGAACTGGGGAAAAACAAGAGACCCCTCAGTTAAAGTATGAGTGGTCGCATGAGGAATAACCCGTAGCTTGTCTGCTCTGGTTTGAGTCCAGAAGTCGTGCTCTCGTCTGCTTGCTATTCATATTGCAGTGCAGGGAGAAAATCAAGACACCAGTGTTTGTGTTTAACTTCATTTGATTCGTTTAGACATACAACTGACGTTATTTGCGTATGCTTGATGTGGCTTGTGCTGTGGGCTTGCGAATGCCTGAAGAGGTTGTTATCTTCAGCTTCCCTATTATTCAGTTACTTTCATACTGCGGTGACCTCTCAGGGGAGCACGGTGCCCTTTGCCCAAAGCATTCTGGGAAAAGCTCCAGTTCCCCTGTGACCCTGTATAAGATAAGCAGCATAGAAAATGGAAAAATTGACATATTCCGCCGACCTGCGAACATGCTGACGTGTTGGGGGTTACACTGGTCTGCCAGTGAATCCAGGGTATGTGCTCAGTGGTGATGGTCACTGATCCTGGGTTTAACTAAAGGAGCTGACTCGGCATTAGACACTGCATACTGAGACATTTTTTCTGGTTTAGTTCATCAGTCCTCTTCGAGTGGAGTGTGGAGATCATCCAGATACCGATGCCTTTCTGATAATGATAATCACCATCATAATGATGATGGTGATTAAAAAAAACACAACTGACTCCTAGCTGTCACAGTGGAGTCAGCAATGTTGAGATAAAAACTTCACACATGAAATTATACAATAGCAATTGATTCCCCAATAGAAAGTAATTGTGATACTTTTCTTAAAATAACCACCAGGCTATGCCAAGACTATTAAATGACTTGTTGCCATGGTGAGGCATTTTCTCCATCCTCTGTCATGTCACAAGATATGACTGTATAAAACAATTCATGCGGCTGAAAAAGTGATATTAGGCTGGATGTCCAGTACAGCTGCAACCTGGGTCGTGGATCTCTCATGCGGGAACAAAATATCTGCCAGTCAGCTAAAAGAGCAAAGAAATATATGTAGCTTTCCAGGCTAGGCTGCTCTGCTGCCAGACTGAAGGACATTTCCCCAAAGTTATAGGCTGCATTAATTCAAAATCAACACCGAGGCCAAGTAAAGAGAGGAAGTGGCTGTTTTTTTTTGTTTTTTTTTTGTAAAGAATCAATAGTCATTAATAGGGGCTCATTTCCTTTATATTTGCTTTTGGCCTTGCAAGTCATGAGACATCCTTAATTTAATATATGTTGGAGATGTAATATCCACTGGTTCACATTACAGATAAGTAGCACAATTAATTGCCACCGAGAGTTCTGTAGCTCCCTTCGGTAACTCTGCCGATTCAAAGTAAGAAACTGAACAAGGTCAAATAAAATAACTGCTGGTGGAGTGGTAGATCCGGCCAGGTAAAGGAGACTAGTGATGGATTGCTTATCTGTCCTCGTGCCAGGATTAAATGATTCTCAATGAGAGAATTTGAAAATGACTGTCCAAGAAGTAATAACACACTGTAAGTCACTTGACAGAAATGTAATTGGAAAGAATGAGCAGCTTCTCTATGCGAGAGCTCAAACCCTGCACCCACACTTAGGGGAGTCGCCTCAGCTTCAGTCTGTAAGGACAATGCAATGGGAGTGATCATGGGAATAGGCTCTATTCCCGTAGAGTGTGTGTGTGTTTGTGTGTGTGTCTATGTGTGAGTGGATGTGTGTATGTCTACATGCATACTTATGCTATGTGTAACAGTGAGAAGATGGCAGTGCCTATGCACGCTATGCTAGTGTTAGATGTAGATAAAGAGAGCAGTGACTCCAAACAGAAATTCTGTCCCCATTCTATATTTAGCATGTCTGCCGGGGTAGGCAGAGAATCTCTGAAATGTGAAGATGACAGGAGCCTCCTGAGCCAGAGGTTATGAAGTGACATCTTGATGTGTTTGCGCCTGAATCACACTCCCACACACACCCAGGCACAGACTTCTGACATTCCTTCAAACCCAGAGACATTTCGATATTTGACGTCTAGTTACCATACATTAAGGTTTCGTTTTGATCTCCTTTTGACTCACATTATTCTTCAGCGTTATCATGTGGCATCCCCTGTGTATATTCTCAGCTTTGAAAATATTTGTTTTTTGAGAGCATGTGATGAATTTGGCAGATCTAGCTTGGCTGGAACCTGAATTTTGCAGGATATGTAAAGCATTTGTCAGTTAGGTGTGGAGCCCCGTGCAGTGCATTGAAGTCAACCTTCAGCTCACATTGTAGAAGCTTAAACTGACTTTCAGTCTCACCTCCGTTGGTGAGAATGATTGATTTACACAACGTTTATTTGATGAATGCAATGCAGACATACTGTATCAACACTTGACTTGCTCACACACATTCCCACACACACAGACGGGGCAAAGGGACAATGCAAAACACCGCAATACACATACAGTATGTAGTCAGGAATCAATATCCAGTAGATATTGCTTTCAAGCTGTAGGACACAGTATAGTATAGCTGCATCTGATGACGGTAAAATAACACATTGCTATATGTGCATTGCTCCACATAGTGAAATGACTTCCCTTCCACCTCCAATGTCAACTATTTGACATGCAGAACAAAGTGTAAACAGATTTCCATCAAGAGAGGATTGTATTACTCAAAGCAAAAGTGGCAAATCTGAATGGATCAGCAAGGGCAGAGCTGTGTGGAATACAAAACCTCGACCAAGGTTGAGTGAAGAGGCCTGCAGATGAGTACAGAGGTCCAGCCGTCCTCAAAACAATTGACCCATATCATTAACAAACACTGATTTGCCTCCCAAGCACTTTCCCCCTGATGTGTGCGGCCTCTGAATGACAGCGTGCTTCCCTGAATAACAATCCGTCCTCCTTCTGTACCTGAGGGATTCTTCATGTTTCATTGATCGCGGTGCTTTTAGTCAGAAGGTCTTTCTATTCTGTCGCAGCAAGCTGGATGCCATGTTTGAGAGGAGAGTGTTTGTACGTAAAAGTGTACCTGCTTTGTAGAGTAAGTGCTTTTGTTCCTCCGAGTGGAGGGTCGAGGTCGTCTCTGTTTTTTTACCAGCCCAAGACATCCAGAGTGAAAAAAAAAAAAGGCCACAGGGGTGGAATGGACGAGGCCTGTGCTGAATTCATCTGTTGTTTCTTCAGTATTTCTTCATCTGACAGTTTCCTCCTCCTCCTCCCTGTGGTGTGTTTCTGCCACACCCATGATTTCCAAGCTATCCACATGCTATGCTGTATGGGCCTTTTGTCACTTACAACTTGTAAAACAGATAAGAAAACAGTAAGACACATGCCTAGACAGAGCCTGGCTTGTGCAGTGTTTCTGACCTATAAACCCTCCCCCTTTTCATCCTTCACCGGGAAAATTACTGCCAGATTATTTTGGAACGTATGAACAGGAACTGCCTATTTCACTTTACTGCTAATCTTTGACAGATGTTCTGCAGAGGCTCACATTCACATTAACTGGAGCCACATGCGCAGTCCACACATGACAGTACACCACACCCGTGTGCTGTACTGCTGTACAGTGCACAAACAATTGAAGACACATTTTGAGCAGATACACTAACACACACATGCACATGACAGCTGTCCACTCTTTTGTGCAAAAAGGTAAAGCATTAGATCATTTTTACTAAACCCATGTGAAATCAGTTTGAGACCAGAAACAAGGGAATTCAAAGGAATATTTATTTTTTTGCAGCAATCAAGACACTTCCTTTGTTCAAAAGGTGACGATATTAAAAATATATATTAATCAGTTACAGATACATTTTCTAAGCAGCTGCCATATTTCCAAGAAATCATGTTTAATGATACTAAAACTGTAGTAGCTAACACAGTTTAATAGAGAAATCTGGTAACATGAAAGATGGTGAATCAGAACATATTGACTGAGTGTTTACTAACAACATATTTTTCATTTTGTTCTGCACAAACATCTGCTCTTGGAAGACGTAATCCACTCGTATACGATAAAGTGCAACAAGCACCATATGTTGAGGCAGCAGTTAGTTAATGTTTGCAAAAGATAAGTCACTAAAAGCACATGACACCACAAATTAACTACATTGACATTTTGACCACAGACATATGAATATGTAGGTATACCCAGGCAGTAATTAAGTTTTCTCACAGATTGTTGTTGACATTACGCATTTTTAGTGCATGATTGTAATCAGATTACTGGAGAAGGAAAATTGCAAAGTTGCAGCGTTTTATATTTACAATTTGGATAGTTTTGCTTCAGTGAAGGTTAACTGTGGATGGAAGTGTCTTATTGTGTGACCACAAAACATCAGCGACATTTGCAATCACCTCCTAAAATAACTTTGCCTTTGCCTCTTGAATCACTTGATCCCACAGCCTCTGGATCTCTTACTGACTGGCTGGAGCCACTTCATCTACAACAGGATTCTTTGGCTTTGTGTTATTGCATCAGGATCATATGTTTCGTGTGATCATGTCCCAGGAGGCTCAATCCATTATGGATATCTAACAGTAAATGACATAACGAGAATCTGTTTGCTTTCACCTCCTGTCATTAGTATGATTATCATTTTTTCGTCTTGTTTCTGGCTCAATGAGTTCAGCTCATAGGGTCACTGTCCCTGCATTGATGTCATAACTACTCTTTTGCCACAATAATCAGTAAGTTCTGTTCCATTTATCTTCATATCCTCAGTCTTTGTGTTGTCTTTTAATATGTTCTATTGCATCAAAGAGATAGGACAATGGGAGGAGATAAATAAGACAGCAGATAGAATCAGCTACTCCAAAATCTAAAACAGGCACTCCTCCAACACCTTGTGTAGTTCTGACACTAACAGGTTGCACTGGCCTCCAGTTTCCTGTAATCTCCACAACCATGGCCATTTCCTCTAAAGGGAGGATTTCTGCCTTATTTGCAGTGGCGAATAACCATGAAAGTCAATGAAGCAAGCCCAATTACAGCTATTTTCTAAGAAATTGTGAAGTGATTTGTTCTGTGTGAGCATAAATATTTTAATCAAGGTCTATGATTGTTTTATGTAAGCCATGAGGAGATCAAAGAGTGAACAAAATGGTGAGATAAACTCTGATGCTGTCGGCGAGGTGGCGCATGGAAATGTCTCCCGTTGATTCACCTCACTGAAGGTCTGTTCTGATATCAATTCTTTGCAGCTATTGACATTTGCTGGATATAGGACTCCATCTATCACCAGCCGAGGTGATCAAAATTCATGCATCCTGCAAAAACACCATTTAAAATGATTTGTTTATCAGTGGTGGGGGTTGAGATACTATCATCTCACAATCCTGTTGTGGTGCTTTCAAGTGCTTTCTGCCTTACTGGAAACTGGCAGCGCGGAATAAAGCTGGCATGCTTGTCTTCTCTAAGCAGAACATGCTTTTGATCTATGTTCTCTGTCTCTGAAACCAGGTATGTCTCTGTTTTGCGTGCAGCTGCTCGACGCAACTGTGCTGGAAAATAAACAGCTCAAAAAGCCACATCCCCATTGCTCAGGTGTCTTTCACTTTCAAGGAGCTTAGAATAGTGCTTACATGAGTGACACAAAGGAGGAAGAGGCAAACTATTGATCAAGCATTTACACAGGGTGGGCAGCACAGGAGTGACATTGGTTATGTTACAGTAGAGGTCAAGCCTATGTGTCTTTATAAAGGTTTCACCTGTCACCTGGAAGCCTGTTAACATGGCCGTGGTCTGAGCAATGCCTGATCGCGCTGATTGCAATGTCAAGTCAAGATGATGTGAAATCATTCTCTTTGCTCAGCAGAGTGGACCTTGATTGGACACCATGGCGTTCTCACTGCAGGGCAAGTTGTGTGCTTAGCTTAACATTTTCGCTGAGTGACAGAGTGTCAAAACCCCAGTAAACCATCTGCCAATAATTGATCATCTCTTACTAGTCGCTTAGCACTTTAATTGGTCATGGGGAGCACCTGTCAGACTCCAACCTGTGCGGTGCCTCATCTCACACTGTGATTATTGATTATCATGTCCAGATATCAACTTGGACATTCAAACAGCATCACGCTGCTGAAATGAAAATCAGCAAGAGAATGCAGTTCACAGCAAGACTGTGTCCACAGGGAGTCGTTCCTGTGAACCTTAAAAAGCAAAGGATTTTTCATGCAGACAGAAAGAATTATGAAATGTAGCCTACATGTTTTGTATGTATTTATATGATGCAGATGTAGAAAGTGTTGACTTCTCCTTCAGTCGGCTGTAATTCTGTCCACAGAATTAATGGCATGAATAAAAGCAACGTGCCCTGCACCACATAATGGCAACCCTGGCAAGTTTTTTTTTTCTTCCTCCTCAGCTTTTCCAATTGAGGGCTGAGTGAATGAACAGGAGGAAATGTTCCACGTCGCTCTATTTAGACGCCTGCTGTTCCTTTCAATTTGAAACAGTCTATTAGCCCAGCAAGCAGGACACTCCATTAGGTGTTTTGAACCCGCATGCCATGTTGTCTCACTCCATTTCCTCTTTTGCTTGCCAGTCTTCCCTAAAGCGTTAGTGGCTTTAATCAGCAGAGGCCCCTCTGCCCTTCAGACATTTATCTTCAGCCGCTTTTGGTCGTCTCCAAGCAGCCTGGAAAGACCTAAAGATGGATGGTGTTTGGAAGAGAGGGACTTTGGTGGCCATTGATTAGAGTGCTGGAAGACAAAGTGGTTACCTGCACAAGACCTGAACACCATCTGGAACACCCCCCCCCCCCCCCTCCACTTTTAGTGCATGATAGCTAAAGTCAGGACTCAGCCATCTGTCATATTTAGATCTTTACATAGCTACTCAGTGTGAGGAAAAAAACTTCTTATCATGCTCTTTAAATTGTAGCCTTAATCTGTTTATTGACTGTAATAAAACTTTGGCCCCTTAAAGTCCTGCAAGATATGCAATCCTGCTAATTAATTCTTTATAGGGATGAAATCCTTGGTCATCAGAACCTTACCTCATGTCAGTAGGAACTGTCAAAAGCAATAAGTTAGGTTCAGCCTTGGGTTGCCAGTGCTGCTCGCTCGCAGTGGATGTTGTGTGATGGATGGTTTAATTATCCAACCACAATGCCAGCCATTTGGTCTGTCATAGCACAGCAAAAAAACACTGCAAACCTAATATCACTGATCAATTGCTAACTGTCCACAAATTAAGTATGTAATGCCACTGATTGCACTGCAGCTCTCCCCCACAGTATTTCGCATTAAATAGCACATGAGCCCTTTGTCAGACCAGAGGTTTGGGAAGTTTGTTTCCGCAGAGATAAGTCTCTTATTCTGGAGCTCAGACTGTGAGTCAAAGAACAATATATATCACCAACGCTGGGGGGGGGGGGAAGTGTTCCCCCTCCTGTCCTCCCACTTCTTTCCATCTTTTCCAGCAAAGAGGTTCAGAACAGATGGCACCACCACCTTGGTTTTTTCCAACTCGTTAGACTTGACTTGTTGATGAAATGGAGCCTTTACGCTATGTTGCCCATGCAGATGTGTAGCTGTACGTTACTTTATTGCAGCCACCGTCAGAAACTGCCCTGCAGTGAGTGTGGTATCAGCCACAACCTGAGGAATGTACAGTGTGGATGCTACATTTTTATATCGTCTCATTTCCTTCATGATCACGAAGTCAGTGGTAGTTTTGCTCGGACATAAAGTGAAGGTGGAGTTTGCTTTTGCTTGTTACTGCTGCTTAAACACTTCAATGCACGTGCTCTCTCCAGCTGTAGGCAAGTGGTGCTCATGTGATTGTGTAAACTGACTGCAGTAATGGAGTGTACCTCGGAGACTTGCAAATTGATGCCAACAACTTTGCAATCACAAAGGCATGTTTCCTGCATTCGTTTTTGACATCCTCTCCGTTTCTGTTTAGTGCACGCTTGTTTAGCCTGGCCCATCACACAGCCTGTCAGACCCAACTTAAACAGCACCGCATCTCTTGTGGAGAGACCGACATGGCCTTAGGACTGCATTCAAGATGCCTGTCATGGTTTGGCATTGTTGTCCACACTGTCACACACAGAAAAGAACTGTCTTAATGTGGTTGCTGGTTCTGTGCTGTTCTTCAGCGTGTGAACGGTGCAGCAGTGGGTGAGAACTGTGCCGCACTGTGGAGCTTTACGTCTTTTTCAGAATTATTAAACATGAGGCATTTTTGGACCTCACATTTTCTCACAGCAGCAGACATAACTTTTACTTTGTGTGTCTTTCTTCAAGAGGGAAATCAAGAGTGTTAGTGTTTGGCTTGATTTGCCTGTCTGAGGTCCAACGACGCTGTGGAGGAGGAAATAGCAGAGTTTGCAAATTCAAGCTCTTAAAATAATTAAAGTTGGCATGATGACTCTGCTTTCTAGACGGGTCCAAGCTTAAAAAAAGACAAGCTTTGGGAGTTACCCCACAGAAACAGCAAGTGGAGTTGTACTCTAAAATTAATAATAATGAAGGTTAGAATATAAAATGAACAAATAAGATAAATCAAATGCATGATGCAGTCACTGTGGAGTGAAATTAAGCTTTTGGCCGCTGACCCATCATACTAGAAAACAAACATTTTTCCATTTAGGAGAAGGAGATGCTATTTACTCTATTAACCTTTCCTCTCGGTTGCACTCTTGACATTGAACAATGTGGAAGAGGCCAACTCTTCACTGGCCCTTTTGCTAATGAGGCAATTAAGTCTATCCTGCCTTGGTTGAGCAAGGGGCAGCGAGAGCAAGGCAAGTCATCTGCTGTCTCAGCAAACACCAAACATCTTAGCTGTGTTGCAGTTCGAATACATAACAAGCCCTGCTTTGTTGTGGTGGTCGCCCAGTCGTTGTGCTTCCCCCTTGTCAGTGCGACCCTTAGCACCGCTGGAGATCACAGGCAGCATCAGGCTTTATTTATCCATGTGCACTGAATCGCAACAAATGGAAATAGAAGAAAAACACAGAAACAAAATTACATTTGTGCTCTGTTTGTGAATCCATGGTGGATGGCAACTGTGTAACACAGCTATTTGCACATTATTTTGGGATAATACCAACAGTACATAGAGGCACTATTTAGGGATCAACTATTGGACTGTTAGTTTTACTCCCTGCATTACAGTCCATTCCAGAATAAACACTGCATGATATGTTGTTTTTTTAAAATGCTTCAGAAAATACACAGAATATCTCACAAATTGGACTTAGAAATTGTAAGTCAGAGCTGCCTGACCCCTGAGCCAGTGTGTGTCCTGTTGACTTGAGCATCTACCTTGCCACCAGCCTTGACAGCAGGGTTGGTGTTGTTTTATCTTGCGAGTTTATGTGTCACAATAACAAAATGTGGTCCTGGAGAGACATGCTGTAGTAGATGTCTGTGAAGAAATTTTGTCCAAAATACAGTGATGAAATTTTACGAATATATAGTTGAGAACAAAATGAAGGGTGTGGTTCTGTCCATGAGTAAGGAGTATTCATGTAATAATGTAAACAGGTGTGATCCCACCACAAATCTCTAGATGCTTTATGTCATGAGTTATTCATGCAGCTTAAAGTGCTTTTGCTGGTAGCTAGACTGAGGACACAGGGTGTGTGAAGGCCAGTGCAGGGGTAGGGCACACTGTGGCTGGAGATTTACTGTAGCGTAGCCTACAAAGGGGCGATTCGAGGTTGTAGTTCCAACCCTAGGTGCACAAGACCTTTTCCTTTTCACTTGTATACTGATCCAATCCAGTCTGATTGGCAGACAGAAAGAGAAAGCGGTGAATATATAACCATGTGAATGCATGCTTGATTGAGTGGCAGTCAATGTGTGTGTTCATGTCTGGTTATATCATCAGATCCCCTCTCTGACACATGTTTGAGGGAAAGCGTGGAATTGCATTTCCCTCAAGAGCTTGCCAGGAGAGTGGTGATTGCCGTAAAATGTGCTGATACTCAGCATCCATTAAAAAAAAACACTCCAACACTAACAATTGTTACCCAATTAAATGAGTTTGACAGCAATTAGCATGTTTCTCCCCTCTTAGCCCAGTGACTGGCTGCTATGAGCAGCTGCTGTGTCATACAAAAGGGGCCTGCATTAGGGCCTAAGTTAATGTGTTTAAGGGATGCACAATTCTAACGAGTGATAACGGAAGGCTTACGGCTGCTCAGAAGGGATTAGGGGACATAGTTGTCTGTCTTAAAGCTCAGGCTTAACCATAGCGCCCCCACCCCCCCACCCCACCCCTCTTCCATCTCTCCTCCCTGGTAATGAATCGCCAGTGTTTCTTGACATGAGCCACGAAAAAGAACGTCTCACTTGGCAGCAATGGAAGACGGCTGCTCATTAGCAGTGGAAAGGTATACAGAAGCAGAAAGGCAAGATGTCTGCACAGATTTGTTTGAGAACAATGGCAGTGATCTGAGGCTTTCTCAATGGAACATGGATGCCACAATTTACCAGACAAGATTCATGGGGGCTTACATACAGGCAAAGGTGTGTTTAAACCACAAAGAAATACAGTATGTACTGTAGAAGAAAGAGAACAAAATGAGCACCGTGGCTCCTGTTTAGCATCACATTTCAGCCCCCTTGTGCAGGATTCACTGTGAACTTTAACATATTTGCCTTTACCACATGATTGGATCAATATTGAGAGATTACCGCAGCTTGGTGTGTGAGACCCAGACGCCCCTGAAGTGGGAGAGTGGGAGAGTGACAGAGCTACGGTTTTCAGTTACAGGACACTGAAGATGCATCGTGGCAAGGGCGGCAGAAAAAGTGCCCAGTTAAGCAACGGGCTTCACCACGTGTATTTGCTGCTGGCTAAAATTACTGTCATCGGATGAGACAGGTTACATGCCAGGCAAAATATATTGAATAATACAGAAAGCACCGTCATCACACATATGCAGCCTTTATTTTTTATCACTCCAGACCTCATCCTTTTCTTCACTGTGAAATGACTAAGCTCACATAGCACAGAAGCGCCAGACAATGGAACATCTGTTTTATTCTTTTGTTGCATTTAACATGTGCACCACTGTGTTATGGTCACAGTTTAATAAAAAAAAAAAAAACCCAGGACAGATGATACCACTAACCTTTGGCTCCGTGTATAAAGCAATGCTGTTGTTTATCTCTAGCTAAGAGTCCTCTTGTGAACATAAATAGACCTGGGTGCAGTTTTTCTGAAGCAATGTCAGTATGGTTTTCGCTCAACCCTACGCTGCCCCTGTGAAGTGTATCAGGAGACCTTTTCATTGGCATGCAAGTTAGTAGCATTGTCACCTGGTGACTGCACCACCCAGGGTCCTCTGGGGAAATCATAATGCAACAATACTGGTACATTTTTGATTATGAATGAAAGTTATTGTGTTGAGGCACGTATGACCCGGTTAGATCACCGCAAAGCCTGGTGGCTCCTTCATTTCCTTCCTGCACTTCTCTGTGGTCCTCTTAAACCAGACCAGCTGAATATATAATCACTATATCAGCTGATCTCCTAGAAGATAGAGCAGTGGTTATAGATGGAAAGAGAACAGACATTTTGCCAGCTCTGCATTATGGCACATATTATCATCTGAATGCATTAGCATGGCCAGCAGGACATAGGATTTGAAAGCCCCTCATTATTTTACATATTGATTTTTGCTTCACTTCACTTACAGCAGAGCTCAAGTAATCCCACTTATTGTTTATTTATCCTCTCTATCACAGCATACAGCATTGTATTTGATCAGAGGCTAGAAAAACAAACAGTTTATATTTTTCAGACCCCAGATGTTGTCTTTATTGCTATTGTTTGCCTGCATGGCATTGGAATGCAATAGAAGTATGAATGATGTTTCACTAGACTGACCAGTGTGGTCATTAATCCTAATATTTAGACTGCAGCCGCCATCCACTCCCAGCCGTGCGGCTTGACTACAAGTAATCATAGCCATACACCCGTGTGTATTGTGCGTGTGGAAAAAAACACTACAAGCACAGAAACTTAGTCCATTAATCTAAGAGGCCAGACGTTTTTTTTGTTTGTTTTTTTTTTTCTCTCTAAACCTGTGTTGGAAGATTTTACATGTCATCCCCTCTCCCATCCTGAGGGAGTATGTTTATGAGCCCTCTCTCTTACTGTCCTGTCTCTTCCCGATCCCCTCGCCTTCCGATCAGACAAGAGGTCTGAGGGGAAGGAACGCGTATGGCTCTTCGCCGCAGGGTTGTGATGGATGGCCACTCAGCTATACGCGCCTTGCTCACCAGAGGCCGACCATATTTCTCCTTCACTGCCCACATAGACCTGCATCTACATGAGGACTGTCACGGATGCTGCTTTCTGTGAACTCAGCAGGGCCGAGGAGGAGTATTTGATTAGATGTAATGGAATTACAATAATCTGATTCCAAAAAAGATGACATCTGTAATCTTTTGCAGTTACTGTAAATATGCAGTAATAAGATCACAGATGCTTATGATGCTTCAGAGTTATTGCATTGCTCAGCGCAATTGTGGCATCTAAACTGTGGGATTTTTCATATCAAGGAGAATATGTAGATTCAAATGAGCCCTGTTTAACTGAACGCTTTTATGACTGTGACGGAAATTAACAATTCCAGCAGCATTACTGGTTACAGTTTTCTGCAGGTAATCAGCACTTTAAGTAATTGCCTTTGAGGGCAATCCTCCTATCCTTCATAACCGGTGATGCAGTGAATGGTAGGCTGGTTTAGGTTTGGTGTGATACGGCAGGGGTGTGGGGGTGGAGGGGGTCGGCTTGGGGACGGATATGTTGAGGTGGAGTATTAGCCACGGGATGACCCAAGGGCCTGATTGGAAGCTACGGCTCGGTTATGGAAGGAATAAACGCTGCGGGGTGCTCTGCATGGCAGAGCACTGCTGCTTTTGGGTCAGGGAAATGAGAGGGGAGAGAGAGAGAGAGAGAGAGGGTCTGTCATTGATCCTGTGGCATTAGCCTGGGCTCCAGTCATAATGACGCCAGTGCTGCGTGCTCTATGTGCAAGTGTTTATGTGCGTGTGTGTTTTTGTGTATTACTGACAACTCCTGTAAATATCTGCATCTGGAGTGTTTATATCCCAGTGATTAATTATAACTCGTGTGGACACAAATAAATCACTGCAAGCGTGTGTGCACATGCATGTGTTTGCCCATGTTTGTATCCCCAGATGGCCTGTGTGTGTATACCTATTCTATTTGTTCAGGTGTTTGTGAGTGCATATATGTATATTTTCACATTCCTTTGTGTGAACATATTGCATAGTATGCACTGTCATAGTGTGTGTATACTATATTTATGTATATCCTACACTTTGAGTACATGTTTGTGTTTATGTGTGTGTGAGATTGTGTGTGTACACGGTGATGAAGCAGGAGAGGCTGCTTGGCGACTCATCCATCATTTTCCCCCCTGGCTCACGGTGCCCTCAGAGGAGCGTTGTGCTGTCACAGTGACATTGGGCTCATTTTGGACTAGAAAAATGGTGCATCCGCCCCCAGTGTCCCTGCCGCACGTTGCCTCCCCACCTCCAGCCAACCAGGCAGCTTAGACGCCGCAGTAACACTCCCTCTGACAGTCTCATACTAGTTCCCCTGGCCGTTGGCTTTACACGCCATATCCACAGGGACTGATTGCTAAACAGAGCCGGGGCTCCACTGAAGGGCCCCTCTTTTGTCCATGGACATTTAGTGTGGCTGCTTCAGGTGAGCTGTCAACTTCTCTGACCCTTCACACCACACCCCACCCCACCCCTCCCCCACCATGCTGGATAACCTTGGACAGGGTGGAGGAGGGGAAGCAGATGTGGGAGAGAACCAGAGAGAGATGAGACCACTTTATGAGCGTCCCGTGGTCTCTCTGCCCTATCCTGCGTCTCTCCCTCACTGGTAATGTACAGGGTGAGTCAGCATGAGCAACTGCAGTATAGCGGACCAATCACTCTATTTACGCCTGCTTCTAAAGAGACAATGCCAGTGCTGTGCCGCCAAGCCGCTGCTGCTGCTGCTCCTTGCTGCTCTTTCATGATTCAGTGTGGTGTATGTGTGTGTACGTGTGTCCTCCAACTCTTCATTAGCCCAGGCAGGACAGCGCAAACACGCACAGGACACTGCTGAGAGTGATGGGTTTCATGGTCAAGGAGACATGCTGGGTTGTGAATTTATTATCTGGGGAGAGATGAGGGTATTAGAAAGAGGGAGTGCAGCAGAAAGTGAGAAAATTGTATGCTGGTGTGATTTTTTTTTTCCCAGTTACAGACCAGTGTGTGCTGTTGCACTACAGTTGGCCTGATGCAACACATAGTGCCACTTTTCTTTCATCAGGAGTTAGATAGACAGAGTTTGGGAGTGGTGAGTGGTATGTGGATGTATAAATGAGCCTGCACTTCATGTGTGGCAAGTAGTGCATGCAGGTAGGTCCTCTGAGGGTAATCCTGCACATATAACGCATACAGACATGAAGCAAAAACAGCCATCTAGAACAATCACGTTAGTTCATACTCTTGTACACACAAAAAGTGTGTGCTGTTGAACACATACAGGCAAAAAGACACAGAATGTTAGAGCAGACACTGACGAGCACGTAAACACATGCAGACATAGCTCAACAACCAGCTCCCCTTATGTAACAGCAGTCACCACATTTTAATGTCATTCCTCTCAAAACGGCACCTTGTTGGAGGAGGAGGAAGAGGAAGAGTAGAGTGAGAGAGAAGCAGAAGCAGAGATGGAAAAGAATGGAGATAGACATAAATTGATGCAGTGTGTTTGCCTTCTGTGTCTGCAGCTAAAACAGTTGCTTATCAGTCCTGCCACAGTGAAAAAACATGCATACAGTGTGTATGCACAGATCTCCTGCTACATCAGCAGAGGTACACAGAGACACAGCTTCCCCCTCAATAAGCCTCCTTTCATAGATAACCCCTCTCCAGCTGACAATAGCAACAATAGCATAAACCCTGACAACATCCAGCAGCAACAACCACAACAACAGCCATGGACAGCTGCGTCCTCCGCTGAACCCACGTCATCAGCACATTCTCCTCTCTTCCCACTTTTCTCCAAACCTGTCTTCTTTTATTTTTAAAAAAGGGCCCAATTTCCAGAGAAGCGAGCATCCTGTTAGGGACACGTCAGGTTTGGTGGCTGATTGATCTGCCTGCTGTGTCACTGGAAATCAATTGCCATCCATTCCCTTCCATTGGAGATCTTGTTTCTTCCATTTGCCTGTAGCAGTGCGACTGGTGACCTCATACTCCCACCTGACCTCACCTTTCCCATAAGGCAGGCCGAAGGTCAATGTCTGTTATTAATTTGCATGACCTTGTTGACTGCAATGTCCTATTGAGTACTAGCACGCCTGTATTGTCTTTCATACAGTCCTGAGAATAACTTCCTTCTTCCTGCGCGGGGATCGATAAAGTAGTGCAGTAGACGCAAGAAATAGTACGCCATTTCCTTCGCCATAATGACAGGAATCATGGAGAATATATGCTAGCCAGGATGGAATCAATAGCTCTAATGTAAATGTAAACTCTTCTCTTCCTGTTCCAGGGGCAGTGTTGTGGTTTGTTTATGTACATTTCTATATGTTTAATGCAGATATCTATCTGCACTGAAGGCATTTTACAGTGCAGGCTTTAAAATATCACTTAGTTTTCTTTTGAATATCATAGCCAAGTATTATGATGCAGTGCTTCATGGCCTCTTATCACAGCCTCTCACCATGAAGGAATGGTGAATAGCGCATTTCAATCATTCTGTCACGAGAGAACTATAATCTTTTTCTTCTGCGTGGCATATGTCCTTTCACTTCTAACTAATCCTTATTATGCCTCAGAAGCGAAGGTCATTGTCAAAGCTGAGGGGTGATTAAGTTAATCCACTTGTTTTCTGAATCCGATTTACCTCATTTTCCAAACTAGGGAACAATGTTCCGGCACGAAGACATCAAGATGATAGCATGGCACGCATTAAGGAGGAGGGCCCCTACACTGGAGAGACTTCTATTATCTGACTACATCATCTGCATCTCATTCTGCTTCCCAGTTCTATCAGCGGATTTCTAATGACTGCATTCAAAGATATCTCTGCCATATGGAGAGTGAGAGTGAAAGTGAGAGGAGAGCACCCAAGTTAAAAGCTGAGGATCTCTCCCAGCTCTCTTTTATTCATGAAGCAATCTATGTCGCTGCAGTATAAAGCCACTAGCAAAGCAACCCACAGTGCCCTGGTGAGCAGGAGCCCTGTGCTGCTGCGGCCGGCCAGCCTCAGTGAGTTACGCAGTGCAGTGGCATACAGTTGACTTCATTAGCAGGGCCCTCCCTTCAAGGGGATGGGTTATTTACTACTGCACCAGGCACAGACAGATGCTCCACAGATATTGTACTATAGAGATTTGTGCAGGTACAAATAGGTGCGTGTAAGTGGGTGGATCTGTGCATGTGTTTAAGGGACAAGGCTGTTTGTATTGTTTAAAGGAGACAGGTCACATTTAACCTGTAATAAACCCTGAGTCAAATCAAATTTAGTGATTGTGATACATCCATACATCAGCGGGTGAACAAGTATGTGAGTGTGACTGTTTTTAACTGTAACTCTGCATCTAAGTACACACATACAATCCATGTATGGACATGATTACATTACATTATATGCATATGGATTCGTCCATATGGCATGCAGGTCTGCATTTATGAATATTTGTTTATAGATTTATTAGCATGCGTCCCTTTCAGTGCATTAGCGTAACCATTAGCTTCTCCCTGTCCAATCCCATCACTCATCTGCCTCATCTCGTGGCAGTGGAGCTGCTGTTAGTAGTAGAAAGAGAGAAGAGAGGGAAACTGTGAGAGAGAAGAGCTGGCCACACACGATGCTCATATTCACACAGTTATACACAGAGTTTTGGCATTATTTTTATGTTACTACAGAATTTCTACAGAGGACAGTCAGATGTACTCGGAATTTTGAGGTGTTTTTTTTTGTTTTTGTTTTGTTTTTTTTAATCATAATCACTTGTCAGCCAACACAGACGTACTGTGGTCCCATTGCGTGAGCTGATCTGCAACTCAAATGTGAATCACCGATGAAAGAAAACCTCAGAGGAAAACAAGGAAAAGTTTCAAACTTCTGTTTTTCTGTGAGAGCTTTCATTTCATGAGATCATGGGCTTTAGTGGCATTACAGCACTCTGTGATTTCAGAATTTACCTCACCTTTGAATGTGTTCCACTGTGCAATTACCAAAAGCCGGTGGATGATGGCTGTAAAGTATGAGATATTTTTAACCCTTTCAAGCTTCTCACGTGCAGCAGTACAGACTTGCAATGGCCTGAAATTGTAGTCCAGGCTCTTTACTGATCCTGCAGTCGATATTCTTTTGTTGTCACTTGCTCACATTCATATTCTGTAGTTACATGTATGGTGGGTGATCTTACAACCTTATACAGTGGACGATCGTACTGTTTGGCAACCATCTCTCGCTCTCGCGTCTTTGGCATGCAGCCCCACCCACCCATTTGTGTTTGTTTTATTGTCATTTAAAGGCAGCACTAGACTGTCGCTGACTCACTTTTGATGAATGACCAAGTTAAATGTGGAAAAAGTTATATAAATACATTGCATGTGCACCTATTAGACATAAACAACAGAGTAGTAGATGAGCAGCAGCAGCTCCCAGTGAGTCCAGTTCAACACCAGTCTGGGTTTTACATCATAAGCATTTGGGAGAAGAGAACAGGAAACTAGACTAGAGTTTATTTTGTCTCATTTTCATCGTAAATTCTAATAAAATCAGATTAATCAATGTGTTTAATCAGTGTGTGATTAACTCAGACCTACAGAATATTATTTCTGGAAAATCCAATGAAGGAAGAAAAATTAAATATGCCTGGTGCTGTGTTTACAGCTGCACTGTTCAATTTGAGTTGTAATCTCACACTCAAAGTCGGCTAATTTTTCAGTTATTGAGTGGAAAGGGAAAAATATAACACAATCTAAAAACTGTGACAGCAATAAAGAACAGCTACCTTACTTATCAGTGTTGTTGTTGTTGTTGATACTTCGTGTCCAGACTCAGTCACACTCTTATTTTTCTGACTGTAGCTAAGCTCCTTGTTACCATTGCTGATTGTCACGTGAAACTGTTCCTCATGCGTTTTTTTATAAACCACAGTAATAAAAATCATGATAGAATTTGTAATTGAATTACAGATGACTACATGATTCTCATAATGTATAATCGGTGCCATATGTGGTGTTGGGTCTGACTCAAAAGTCATGGGCCCCACCTCTGTGAATTTGTCAAGCCTTTTGGGAGCTTGGGCTGCGTTGCAGAATCTTATTGTGTAGTGTATCACAAGCACGAGGCTGGACAAAAGAGAAAAAGACAGAGAAGCAGAGAGGCAAAAAAAGGGGGAGCGCGATTGAATGTGGGGCAGACAAATAAACAGACTTAACCTAGAAGGAAGGAGAAGAGGAAAAAAGTGCACGTGTTTAAAAGTGTTTAGCAGATCCTGTTGTGGAGCTCTCAGTCGGTCATAATAAACAGGCCTTATGCACAATTAAAGACACCTGGACCCCTCCATCACTTATTAAGTCAAGCTTATAATCACCTCACTGCAGATCTAATAGCACTGTTTGTGTCTGCATGTGTGTCTGAGATATTCCTCTCCTCTGTCTGTCACTCCCACGGCTTTGCAAATGAAGGTGTGAGCCAGAGCTCTCTCTCTCTCCATAGCCAGAACAAACACCATAATAGGCATTTCGAGCGCAGACCCTATTATTTTTCTGTGACAGGTGTGCTGCATTTTATATGATGCTGCTGTTTTTGTCAGCTCTGGTTCCTCATGATCCTCCCTTCAGAAACACCCTCCCCCATCACCACCACCAGAAGATTTGAATCACAAAGTTCTTGCCCCTTCTTGTAAACGTCTTACACCTACGCTCAACTCTAACGGTTATATAACAAAGGGGGGGGGGGGGTGAGAGTCTTGATTGCTTTTAGGTGAGGAAAATGCATGAATGACACATTTGTTTGAAGAAAAATTGGAGCGTATCACTGTCACATGAGAAGAGCTTTTTTCACTTTTAGCTTGAGAGAAGTGCTAAAATTCAACATCAGAGGCAGGTTGTGTAATCCACTGACAATAATATTAGTCTTTTTTCAAAGCCACAAAACAAAGATAAGATAATTCTTGTGTCTCAAAATGAAGATCAGAAAAATGTCAGAGTTTAAAAATAATGCCCAAGCTACTTCTGGGTTTTTGGGGGAGCAGCCTTTAATAGAGCTCTGGTGTTGGGCAGACGCTGTGATAGCTGTCCCCATTTATTGAAAACAGCACAAGGCTGGAGAGTAAGTAATGTTTCTCCCTCTTGGCTTTGCATTGTGAGTATAAATGCAGCAGGTTGCATGAGGTGTGTTTAACTTGGAGTCACTGTGAGAAAGGCCAGAAGTTTGGCGCGATAGCTCAGACAATAAAAGGAGCCTTTATCTTCTCTGTTTTTCTCCAGCTCATATCCAGGACCACATTTGTGCTTGCTCCACGGTTTCTGGTTGTTTTTGTAGCTGGCCTCTGGAGCTAGAGAAAACTACAATCAGCACAACTTCGAAGCATTCCACTTTCCCTTGTTGCTGGATTTCTGTCTCCTCTGCAGCCCGCCACCCAGGGCTTCTAAGCGCCCATTTCATTTGGCAAAGCCGGTCTGCTATACAAACCCTTTGCACTCACTCTGAGGCTCAATCCCAAGATGTAGGAGTCCCACCAATCTAAATATTTTATTACCTCCGATTTTGGACGAGTCTGAAGCAGGAAAAGGGGAACTCTAGCTGAACTCAGGTTTCTGGAAAAATCCCATGGCTGCATCCACCATGATTAAGGCTCAAATTAATTATTACGGAGCATTTCATTAGAGAGAGGGAGAGAGAAAAAAAGTATATGCTAGGGGCAGCTTAATCGCAGCCCATTTCCTTGCTTTATTGCTTGCTGAATGAGTGTTTGTGATGATGAAGCCATGCTGGTAGTGGCCAAAGTGGGAGCCGATCCTTATCACTCGAGTTCTCATGGCTTTTGCCAGATGGAGCTCCTGGTGGCAATTTCTGAGCCTCAGCACAGAAAGCTGAAGAAGGAAGTGCGGCAAACTGATGATAGAGGGCTGTTATGGTTTTAAGTGTGAAACCTTGTCTCCCCACACGTCCTTATGGGCTATTGGAGTTTATGTTAATTAGCTTGTTTAACAGCACAGCTGACCTCTTTTGGTCTGTCTAATATGTTCTTCCTTGAATCCTGCTGCCTTGAAATGATCACAGGTACTTTAATCAGGGATAAGCGTGAATTTGGGTATTAAAGAGACCCATTAGCTCATATACTAGACCCTCTGGTGGGCCTAGCAGGCTTTTGTTAACCTTTTCCCTCCAAGTAAGTTAAAGTGCATCTGTTCAGGACCCTGGCTATCCAACTAAATCAGTGTCTGCTTTGATACTCTGCCTGTCCCTACAAATTATCTCTTGCCTCACCCTGGGAGCTGGAGCGCAATGATCCATTTGAGCAAGAGAGACACCTCCCCCATTACTCTCAGAATGAGCTTGGCACCCCTCACACTGCCACACTGGTCATAGACAGGGCAGAGTGGAACTCATCTGTGTGGAAGAAGGGGTGTTAAAACGCATTAATCTGCCCTAAATGGATAAATCTGGTAAATTTGAGCAGCTGTACCTGCATCCTAATCAGACAAGACACCATTTACAAAAGCTCAATTTACAAAAGCCATTGCATCACTGGCATGTCTCGGAAAATTAGCCAGGCAAATAGAGAACGACAGCGAAGCCTAAGACCCAGACATGACTGATTATAAGTTGATTTAGTGAGCGAAAAGCGTTTTGACTCACTGAGAGAGCTATTGAAGATGAGCCGCGGAGGGTAACAGAGTGTGGTTTATGCTGTTTCATCCTTGTCTATCTCTGAGGAAAAGCAAGGAGAGGCGCAGTGTGTACAGCAAGAGGTGTGTGCTGTTACTTACCGAAAGGACCAGCAGAGATCAGAAGTCTGGTCAATAAAAACACCATTTCTCACAATATCTCATAAGTCCTTACATCTGTTTTTCTTCAACCAGCATCTTTAATAGCACACCAAAAAAAAAAAACAGTTTGTCAAATGTCATTTCTGCAGGGATGATGGCTCATTAGGAGGAGCACCAGATCAACCTTTGACACAGTTTCCATCTATTTCTCTGGAAGCTCCAGAGTCTGACACCTCCGCTGCACTTCATCTGCATCACTGTTAATTTACTTATCGCAATAAAGCAGCTAACAATCCAAGAGGAAATGAGAATCTCCCGGTGACAGTCAGTGTAAATCCTCTGGCATGCAATCAACATGTTTTACAATTTTTTTTCCCCACTAAAGATGTTCCTCATCAGTGTTAATCACTTCCTTTTTGTAGAATGGTACCTCTTTTGAGTTGTCTGTTGAATTAGCAAGTCAGATGTACAGCTCCACAGTATGTTAGAATATACTGTATATTAAGTTACTGCTTAAAGCAATGAGATATATCACAATTCTTTTGGCGTTTCATTGCATAACCAAACTCCTTCATGCTCAGTTGTGGGTAGAATCCATTTTGTTAGAGAGGGAACAGAAGAAGAAGTGTGCGCAATTTTAGAGGAGCTTGTGAAAGCCCAGTTGGATTCACTAAATGAGAGGCCAGGGGCTGAAGGAATCTGGTTGCTCAGTCACTGCTGGGCTGGGACGAGTTAGATGGGTTGGGTACCAGATGTTTGTGGACATGCATGGAATATGGCAAAAGCTGGTCTTGCAACATACTGCAAAATGTGAAAAAGCTTGGCACAGTCAAGACAGCCCTCTCCCTGGCAGAGCATGCTCGTGTGCAACCTAGTCTTTAGTCCCAGACCTGCTTTTCCCCAATCCAGAGACATTTGTTTCTCATGATGTCATATATGTAACAATTTCATTTGTTATTTCTTTCGCCCATATCTACTTTCCTTCTTCCTACTTTTCTAATGATGTGATACTTTACACAGTCACATCCCCTATGGTATGATATTACTTCATTACAAGGGTATGATATTGTTCTAACATGCTCTTTGTAAAATAAACAACCTTATCTAAATTCAGGAAATAGAAAGAGGGAAGCTAATCAAGGTAATTAGCAATCACTGGCTTGACTGCAGCTCTTCTCCCTTCTTGCTGTATTGGCATCCGGTGGATCTCTGCAATCATCCGAGCCAAGGTTCCCACGCAATACTGATTGGCTCTTCTGTCTCAAAGTGCAGAATCAACTATATTACAGGTTTTAACCAATAGTAGTAACTGCCAGCAATTGATCCAATGAAGAAGACAGATTGAATGAAGGTATGTGTGCGCTGTCCACATTCATCTTGCTAATATGTCTAGTATCAAGGTTGTTAGTCTTCTTGGCCTATGGTTATTTGATCCCGGGTTTATGGTGTAGCATTTTGCTAACTTATCACTATCACGCCCAAGGGGGTCAACCAGGGGGCTTGATCTGTGACCTTGCAGGTCTCCACAGCCATGCTTTGACCACCCCTCCACCTAGCAGTCAGATGAAGGATGGCCTGTTAGCGTCACAGGGAGCACCCATGCGTCCCTGAAGCTGATTAAAACACAGGTTGATGGCCGTTATTTACTGCATGGCCCTTGTGTGTGTGCACATGTGTGTTGTGTGTTCTGTTTAGGTGTGCATGTGTCTCAAGGACTCCAGCAGTTTCCTGGCCTCATAACCCCCACCAACCCCATCCCTTTGTTAGCCATGCAATGGATCATGTCAGGGAATGAGAAAGGGGGGAGGGCAAGATGGCTGTCATTTCTTTCTGCTGGATGTGACACCTCTTTAGCCTTCGCAAGTAGCTGGTTGAAGGTTGTGAAGGTTGAAGGCTGCTGACATGCACTCAGACCATGATATGCCAGAATGTGCTGTGTTTGTGTGTGTGTCTGGGTGTTCATCGTGGCTTCGTGTGGCCCATTAGCACACACTGTCCGTGTTTGTACGTGCATGCATGCGCGTACATGTGGGCGTGTATATGTGTGCACCTTAGACGACATTGCAGCTGATGGCTTGTCACTGATAGTGGCCCCACAGAGAAACGAAGGTCACAGTACTCTCTGGGATTCATCTGGCCCTCTCATAGGAGTACCGCTGTAGCTGTCAGCTAATGAGACAGTGGAAGGGTGCGAGGGAAACAGAGGATAGATAAAAGCTCTGAGAAGAGAAGAAGAGAGAGAGGGAGATGGTGTGGTAATGAGAGGGTATAGAGGAGAAAAGGGGAGAGGTACAGAGGAACAGAAAAGAGAGGAGAGACGAAAACAAGAGAGGAGAAAATATAGAGTCAGGAGGTGGACGAAGCAAAAAGTGAAAGAGAGGAGAATGAGCACAAAAAGGGGAACAACAAGAAAGCAGGAAATAAACTGCAACAGCAGAAAAGGGGACATCAGATAGAGACAGAGTTGCACTCGTGGGAAAACAGCAGACAATGGGGACAGGGTGGAGAGAGGCGAAGAAAATTAAAAACAAAACTCTGCTTCAGCTCTAGCAAGCCATAAAGTGTACTAGCACAGAGCTGTTGCAGACACAGTATGGGAGTGGCCTCCTGCAGTCTGCCATGCACCACACCTTCACATAGGAAGCATCCTGCCCCATCTCTTTCTACATCCTCATCTTGTCTTCTTGTCTCCTCTGTCTGTAATTCACTGTCTTTGTGTTTTGCTCCCTCGTTTTTTGACTTCTCCTCTTTTGTTTCCCCTCATTCCTTTAGAGGGAGCTCCCAGAGAGCGCCCTGAGGCCACCGTACTCAGGAATGATGGATTGGGTCGAGGGTGCGTGGAAGCAGAGGGGGGGTTGTGGAGCACTGCAGTGTAGCATGACTGATGGGAACATGCATTATTTTCCTGGAGGGCTCAGCCAGCGAGGGCCAGAATGTAGTATATCGCTGGCACATGCTAAAAGGGCCCGCTGCACAGAGGAAGGGCCACTTTTTTAATGGTTATTCTGTAACCCTGAATCATGACCTGCTATTCCTATCAGTATGTATTAGCACATGGCAGCGACAGAGGGAGAATATTGGCAGATGTTCAAGCCACACTACAACGTTGGTTCCTTGATGGTTTGCCGACCAACCCTTGTTCTCCTCCGCGGACCTCAGAGCCGTTACTGTGTCCATAAAGGGCTGTTTGGGTAAGACACTATCCAGTGACTCACCTCCACCACAGGACATTATCTCACACCCACTCGCCTCACTGTCATACATCATACATATGCATTACTTTGGCCACTACCTAACTCATGCTCTCCCCGTTTTGTTTTTCCATCTCTAGGGTGAGTGCATAAGGTGGAGTCATTTACAAAATGGCCATAAATATCCACCCAGCTGCTCCTAAAATGCTTTTAAGTCATGTCATAATGTTTTAACTTAAAATCAATATTCTGGGCTGTGAATTTCCTGCGACTTGGTAAAAGAAAAGAAGAACGGAAAAAAAAACGTTTGTAAATGCCCCGTCCATTACACTGTGCCTGTCGTGCTGTGCATATGTACTGTAGCCTCGGCCCAGCTCATTCATTTATAATGAGTCGGTTATGACTCCCCTGAGTCATGCTGGAGACTAGAGTCTTATTGTTCAGTCAACCAGAACCTCCTGTAGGAGCAGGGATGTGCCACCATACAGTGTTTGAACCACAAGAGCAGAGAAACGCTGCTGTGATATTACCATCTCGTGTAGAAAGGCGGCTCAAAATTACACTTCGATTGCACCGAGTGTTTGGTTCTAATTGTAAATTTATCACCACAGAGCAGAGAAGCATAAAAAACTAAACTTCAGCTGTGGTGTTTTTCAAGTGTTTGTTTGAAGAGATGCTTACAGTGACCCATTTGAGTGAATTTCATCAAGTCGCCAAAAGAAAAGAAGAATTAAAGGCCAGGGTTGTCAGTGTGGGATTTTTTCCTCAAAGATACTGTATTTAAAAATTAACAGTGCAGATCTTTCTACATGTTACAGACTAACTTTCTTTCAGCTTACTCATACATGACACCATTTCTTCAATCCGCCTCACTGTAGATGATTGATTTATACATCTCCAAGGAGGAGCTTTTAACTTCCTATCATCCCATGCTGTTTCATAGCTTCCTAGTTTTATGCTCAAGTCATTAAGGTATAAATTCATAATGAATATTAAGTACTTAAAGAATCCTGCCAGTATCCTGTCCTGCAGTTATGCAGGCGATAAGCAGAATTTCTTAAGGATTATTGCGTGTAGAACATGTCTGGGATTTTACTGTCTAATTTATGGTGCTTGATTCATGAACATTACGAGTGAAAATATACTGGTGACCTCTTCTCCACATGTTGTTCTTCCAGTCTTATACTTATATAAAGCCCTACTTCTGCTTTTGAGCTGTGTACATTTTGTAGTTTAAGAGATAACAAAAAACAAAAACTTATAATTATTTAGTTATTTAGTTGGTAGCTCTTTGTTCAGCAGTTTCAAAGCCTAATTTTCAGTCCAGTTTAAAAACAGGGTTCTATATGCATTCAGTGTGTCAAATGAAAAGGAAACTCTGTGGATAATTGAGAGAGATTAGAGTTGTAATAATATTATCCAACTGTGAAAAGACTGAGAAACCCAGCCAAGTAGGGTGGCAATTATTCAGACAGGAAATAGTTATAATAATAGTCATAATAATCACAGTGGTGATAACCTAGATATAGTCTGCCTGTGTCAATTCACTCTGGAGAAAGTTCAGCGGCTTCCAAACACTGGTATCAGATTTAACATCATCACCACATCAAAAAATGTCAGTGTTTCCCATAAAAGTGTTTTACTCAAGCACTTTTGTTAAAATGTAAATTCAGCCTCATTGTCTGTCATGTGGAAGACAATCCAGAGAAGACCCTCAGCAGCTGTCACACATTACTTTAACATCAATTACTGCTTCTTTTTGTTCAGCCGCAAAAATATATGCAAATCCATTTTAAAAACTTCAAGTTCAAGTCCTTATACATTTTCCTCTGGTTTCAAACTGGTAAATTTTGCTCTCTGCCCTCAAGGATACTTTTGCAGATGACATGCTTATCCATCTGCTTAGAAGCTCTCATTATTTTGGATTAAGTGGAGCTAGTGCATTACCGTAGCATTTTACTTCTCAGGAACGCCCTGTCAGCTTCAGTGTCACTCACATGCCCTGCACTACTTTCATCTTCTTCTTTTTTTTTTGGGGGGGGGTATTTCAATATTGCTTGGATGCATTTGGCAAATTGTTTAACTTAGTTCCAAATTCCTTCAGTGATTTTTTTTAAACTATCTGCCAAGTCTCATTGCTCACTTATGACCATTGTCTGTAACTCTGTTTCATTACATCGCTTTATCCTTTGCCTTATCCAGTAAGCTCAATATGCTAAACAAGTTCCAGCCTATTTTATGTTACATGTCAGCAGACAGTGCTCATCTGTAGCAGGATGACTTCATATTCATAAAGAAGACAGGGCTTAGTGTTAGTGAATTAACTTTAGCTGTTGAAGTGCAAGGCACATGCTGTTCTACACGCTGCTGTCACAGTTCAGCCATCTCCGCTCGGCTTGGATCTTGTGGAACTCTCTCAGGTATTTTGGAGTCTGGAAACAGAGGCTTTGTGAGGGGAAGAGGATGGTGCCAAGCGACTAAAACCTAAACACTGTAAGAGCACACTTCATCCCCTCTGTCTCCCGCCTTGTGTAACCCTAACCCCTGTTCTTTCATCTGTCCCTGCCTCTGTCTCTGTTCTCCTTCTCTCAGACTCCTGTTCTCCCTCCTTTCCATACCTCCCCCTTTCTCCTTCTCCTCCACTCTCTCCCTTTTCCATTCCTCTCCAACTCCACTCTACCTCTGCTTTTTATCTGTGTTTCTCCATCTTTCTCTCTCTATCCTTTCCCTTCCACTCTCACCATAACCCCCTCCTCTCCTGCTGTGAACTAGTGGGGCTGCAGAGAACACAGAGCCTGAGGACAGAATGTCAGGAAGTCAGCTCCCATGAAAGGCAATGGGTCGCCACCATGCCTGTATAAGGCCAGATGACTGGCCAGTATATGCGTGTGTGTGCGTGTGTGTGTTTATCTATGGTTGTTTGAGCAAATTTACTTACTGTGTGCTTGTGTGCACACGCAAGAGTTTAGGGTCTGATTGAGTATGTGTGGGTGTGAGCGCTCACTTTAGTATATGTCATGTCTGTGTGTGAGTTTGTGTGTATCATTGTGTGATTGCAGAAGGCTGACGTGTGTCGAACAGCCACAGGGACCAGAGGGGTTCTGCTCTCTTCCAGCTAAAGCAAACAAAGCTCAGGCTGAGCCAGAATGAGAAATGTCTGCACTGTTGGTCATAGACGCAAAGGGTCAACCAAGATGAGTGTGGAGGGTGCGGGATAGTGTGTTTGTATCTGTTTTTTTTTTTCTTTTGTTTTTTCTTTTTTGGGGGGGGGTCATAGATTTGTGGGTATACAGACAGTTGTGTATGCAAGTGTATTTGCTTGCCTACAGCTCAGTATTCTCTTGGTGTGCATGAGTCTAGGCGCTGTGTTAACTTGCAGGAGCGCCTTGGTGGGCAGACTATTCTTATCCCCAGACTTACCTGATTGCCATGTATAGTCACAGAGAGATGATAAATTCACCCTTGGTGGAACATATTCAGTCTGCACCAGAATCATACACAGGGGAGTTAAAGGAGAAAAAACACACCCAGAAACACACACACACACACATACGCATTCAAGAGCACATTCCCCACTGCAACACTTTTATGATTTTTCAACACATGTTTATCCATCTTCTTCTTGTGTTTATCTGAGTGTAAGTGCTTCCTCCAGCTCTATATACAAAAACAACTCATTTTATTTCCTCATATAAGTTTTTTCCCCTTTGTTCCAGTAACATTTGCGCAGCCCATTCCCATTTGGCTCCTTCTTCAGATTCCTGTTGAATTTCAAAACTCTTAACCACTGACAGTGAATCTGCAGCTTCCTCTGGGTGACTGGTGAAATACAGTCGAGGTTTGGAAACTCGACTCTTTGCCCAAGCCAGGACACTCATTAGGCGGTTGTCATCGACGGGGCTATTGCATGTCATGGGTTTTCCAGTGAGCTAAGGGGTCGCGGTGAGCACACATGAGGTTTGCATTCATGGCCCATTCGCTCTGGAGATCACAGAAACCGTCACAGCACAGTGCACCTTTGTCTTAAACCTAATAACATTAACAAAAAGAGGGGTTTTTAAACTAACAATCCAGTTGAAGAAATCTGATGCATTTCTGAAGAAAACATGGCCCAGACCGAGCCCAGCTGGAAAAATCTCTGGAGTGGAAATACAAACCTTGAATCATGATGTGTGAATGCTCTCATAGCCACTTGCATCTGAAGACTTGCCATGTATGTGAGTGAACAATAGGACCCCACTTCACTGCAGTGTGCCTGAAGCACTGTTGCGGTCAAGAGGCTATTGTGAGGCCAGTAGTCTGGCACAAGTGGAGACACCCATCACGCACATTAGTGTCACTGTGGTCAAACGGAAGAAAGAGGTTGGCAAGGAGTGGTGGATGATGGGATGTGTGCCTGTGTGTGTACACATTGAAGGTTTCAAGCCCAGCATAACAAAGGAGACAGAATGAATATCCCAGTTTCCCAGTTTTAAAAGTTTTTTTGGATTAATTCACTCTCAGTGGAAACTTTATAAACATAAATGATGTGACAGTGGAAACTGTAGGACTCACTGAGTCATTTTTGTGGCTTGTAATGTTTTCGAGCTTTGCAGTGTGAGGGTGAGAGAGCAAGAGAATGGATGTGTATATGTATGTGTGTTCCTGGACCCCATCGGTCATAGACTTTTGAGCAGCTGTGAATGGTTTGACCTCTGACCTCTGAATATTTTACTCTCAGGGTACTTTTCCTACAGACTGATATTTTTTTCTTGACTGCAAAACCAATTTAGAACATGATTTTCATTATGATCTCTTTCGTCCTATACATTATGATTTATATTGCACCACCAAGAAGTGGAATGAAGTGGAATGTGTCTGTTAGTGTAAAACTTTGCAGTGGACCAGTCATCCTGCAGTAGTTTTTTTTTTTTTTTTTTCTGGAACTGAAGACTGAGCTTTTACCTCTGGTGCTCTTTCCTTCACACTTCATCGTGTAGAATTCCTGGCAGTAATGAAACAATGCAGCAGTGGAGCAGTCCATTTACAGTGGGGTTCGGTCCATTTGCAGTAGCACATGTTCAAACACTTTAACTATTTGGCACACTATGCGTCCAGTGCACTGTAGCATAGCTTGGTCCCCCAGCGTGGAACTAGTCAGAATAGAATAAACCACAGATGCTTTATGTGAAGCCCCTCCCATCCATCCATGGCTCCCAGCCACAAGTAACACTGCCATTTCACAAGCAGGCCAATTAAAAGCCAGTGACATTCAGGTGTGGGAGACAGAGTGACATTAAAACTAATTCCTGCTAAAACCCAGTGACATTACAGCAACAGTCGGCCAACTAGAGCACAGGCATTCACTGACCATCTTTAATCTACACCGTTCTTTAGTGAAGAATGCAGGCCTGTGTAGGGAAATTGCCAGTGGCAACTCTACAGCAGCCCTTCAAATGTCATTAGGCATTTTTCTCTGAGCTTTTAGCAGTTGAGATGATCTACGTATACTGTACTGGGGAGCTGGGGGATTGAGGAGGAGGGACACGGCCTGCTTGTAACTGTGATCAGAATCTAAATCACCTTTATTGCCGAGGACATTAACATGTTAGATGCATTTGTGATGCATCACTTTATGCATACAGAACATAGGCCCACACCTGCTTATGTTAGCTAAAGATATGCATGGTGCATCAGAGTACAGGGAATTGCACATTGTTACTGTAGTGACAAGAATACATTAGATATGTGGAGATGTGCTAAGAAGAAAGGGAGTCCCACCCCCACCTATTCTGCTTTTACATCCTTGTTCTTGTGCACATGCAGATGTTAGTCGTCCCAACCCCCAACACCCCCTGCCTTTGCATTAGTGTGGGATAGGAGCAAGGCTGTAATAAAGGACATCTCAGGGACGAAGGACACTGGGGCTTGAAGGTCGAACCACAGAGTCAATTGCACAGTGCTTAGAGCAGCATTACTCCCCTGCTCAAGTGCGCATGCACGTGTATGTTTACAAATGTGCAAGGTATGCACAATGTAAGTAGTAAGAATGTAAGTGCGTGTGCTGTGACTGTGTATGTGTTTGCACATATGCGTAATTAGGTATGCACGCTCCATCTAGTGAGTATATGGGAAGAGAACAGGATATTCTGGCTATGCACTGGATGTGTGTTTGCTCTCAAAGACCTCGCTTGGGGCTAAACTCTTCTGCTCATTAAAGCATACAGGAGTAGACTTCTTCCCCATCACTCTCGAACAGAGCGCCTTAATCAGCATACGTTGCAGCCCTGATTGCGCTGCTCACGCACCGAATGAACATCTGCATTCACAAGTCCAGCAGATATTACACTCAGATGTGCACACACCAAATGATTATGCAGGTGCACCGATACACATTCACGGTACCACGTGCATGAACACACACACGTGCGCTGCACATAGACAACCAGTGGTGACAGACCTCAGGTGGAACAAAATCCTCTGCCTCTCTGACTGACCTCCTCTGCTATCCCTCTATTAGCCTGGCTTCTCATGCGGAGCCACAAGTGTCACATCGTATCACTGGAAGGCACCACTAATAGAAATATTAATATGGGGAAGAGCTTTTTTTTTCGCCCCCTCTCTTTCTCCTTTTCCCCTCAGCAAACAGATTAGTACCTAATCCACCAGGGATAAGGGGAGATAAATTGTTCCTGATTGGCTGCATTGGGATAAATAAACACATGTCTGCTGCAAATGGATCTGCAGAAGGCAATTTTTATTAAGTCTAAGTCTCATGTCTCGCCTTAAAATCGTACTTTATTCAAAATAATTGAATTCTGCCGGCTGGATAACTCCACTTGTTTCCCAGCGCAGTTTCACTTATTTCAGTCTTGTCAACACATCTTCAGATGAAAGCACAATGAGATAGATCAGGTTCCAGACAAGTGTAACATTAAATTATTTTTACCATAGATATTTAACTCTCTCTGAGCATCTGTTAAGAGGCTCCTACAGCCTTTGTATTGGGCCCGGTTCTCTTGGTAAAAGGTTCTTTTTTTGTGGCTGTGCATCTCACAAGGCTGCCCTGTTGCCTTGATCTCAGCTGTGGTGTTTTTACTCAAAGCCTGATACCTCTTCAGATGGAATTAGTGGTTAGGGATGTAGTGAGCCAGCATGTGGCACACAGGAGCAAAGCTGAGACGTCTGAACAGTTTCTTCTTCTGAACTCAGGGGACAACATTGTCATCGTCCTGGCGTTGGTCCAGCCATGCATGGCACAGGCATTATATTCTCTTGACTGAGCAGGCGCCATGCAGGGACAAAAAGTGGGCTTTTATGGCAATGGCTGTTTGTATGTGTGTGCATGTGTGGGTGTCTTCTCCATGAGTTCTGATGTACTGCAAAGCTGAGAGATAAGAGCGATGTAAGATAGATTATGATGGTGGGGGATAGGGCAGTGGAGCTGGTGGTGTTAGTAACCTCTCCCTTAAGGCTCCCAGCCTCTACCATTTCCCATGTGAGAACAAACATGCAGGGACGGAGGCGGGCTTTTCAGAAGCCTGTGCAGAATAATTCACAGCAGAGGTCAGTCGGCCCGTGGCACACTCATCCTCTTGACAAGTTATTGTTTTTTTAACACTTTTCCTCAAAGTCTCCCAGTTTAGCCCAAGGGATTTGCACTTTTCATTTCAGTTAATCATGCATGAAGGTTCTATGCTAATCTTGAACACTGTCAAGTAAGATTTGACATCCACATATACTTCTTTTGGACATTTCTTTGTAGAGAGGTTCTTTTTTCTTCTATTTATCGCAGGGACAACCTAGAACATAATTAGGGCAGTTCCACCACTATAGATAAGGCTAAGTGCTTATCTTAACAGTTTTTTTTCATTAAGGAGGCTTTCAAGAAGATATCCACCCAGAATTCAGTCGCCTGCTGGACAGAAGTTGAAACCTCTTGTCCTGAGTTCCTCAAACAAGGAAGTTGTTGTAGAGTGACTTAAGAACATATCAGACCATTTCTAGGTCATCTGATTTTTTTTTGTCCAGCAACCAAGATGACTCTCCTGACTCTCTGTATGACTCCTCAAGATAACAGTAGTTTATGTTGAACATTCCCATGCAAGACTGTGGTTGCTTAACACTGTGGGTTCTGCTGATTATAAACATTACATTCACCAGATGTTAAGTGTCAGAGTGATGGAATAGGCAAGGCTTTGACACACCAGGCCACAGAAAAGAAAGAAAAAAAAATACTATTAATACCATAGTAATAATGTTAAAATTTAAATTCGGCAAAATGGGTTTCATTATTATCAAATTTGTCAGCATAAGAGAGAAAGAGGCAGATGTAAGGAGGGGAAAATGTTTGAAATACAGCAGAGCTTCACTTTTTTATTTATTTCTAGTGCTGGTAAAAACTGAAAAGAAAGTGTAGGATGAAAGAATTGCCTCCTCGTGTGAGCACAACACTCTCAATGGAGCACCTCATAAACCTTTCACTGGTCAGAGGCTGTTTTTAACCTTTGTGTGGGATCCAAAATGCCAAAAAGCCAAACATCTTTCATTTATCTCAAGACAAAAAGCTCCTGCATCAGCACAACCTGCAGAGTGCCGGCAAAGTGAGAATCATTTCCCAAACTTTTAGAGAAACAAAATACACCAGCAGGCCGATGCTGCTCCCACCTCTAGAGGAGCACTCTGTCTGCATCGTTTTCTTCAGCACCTTGTTCTTTTTCTAATTAGGAAGGAAATACTGCCCAAGGGCTGATGCATAAGGGACAAAGCACTTAGCATGTCTGGCCCTAACTAAGATTCTACATTCTGGTTCCTAAAATAAATCCATTTATTGCTCCCTCCTGGGTATGCTTTCTCATGCCTAAAAGGAGCACGATGTTGATTATAGCTTTAGCTGCCACACTCTGTAGACTACTCGAGCTTAAGCTGTGTGGCCAAATTTAAATGAAAGGACTGTGGGACATGAATTTGCATAATACACACATGGAGGAAAAAGAGGGAGCTGGAAGGTAACTGATGAAGCAACTGTTCCTTCTACGGAGCAAAAATTAAAGTCCCCCCATTTCTCACTCCAGCCACCAGATGCTATAATGTGTTATGTTACTACCTCAATGAAATGGCATATATCCTCAGATACACCTCATACACATTCATCCTAATGTTTAATTCACTTGAAAGTTGAACACGGGGCATGTTTTCCCCTCTCCCCGTTCCCTTTTTTCCATCTCCCCGTGGCGATGTCACAGGGGATTAAGTCACTGAGGCCATGGGACTTGTTTATGATTCATCTGGAGGGAGGCTGGAGCCCGTAGTAGTGCCCACAGGGCAGGCAGCTAGCAGGCTACATCCCCAGCTCTGCCCTGGCTGTCCAGTATGCTACCACAGGACACAGAACACTGAAAAGTGTCTCACGGCCCACACAGGGATGACGATGAGGGAGAGCTGTCATTGAGTTAGTTTCTGTTTCAGTATGATGTAAATTTTCATGATGTCAATCCTGGCTCAGTGTTGTAATGTGGAAATTGTATGAAGGGAGACTATTTGAGAAAGGAAATACAGCAAGTATGGGTGTTTGTCACTATTGGAATTGCCACAACTCTGCAACAGCTCTATAATCACACATGTCCCTGACTGACTGACTGACTGGCTGAGTGATAACATTTCCACCATTGTTCAGTCAAATACCACATGATGAGTTTTCTGATTGGCTGTTTCTCTTTCCAAATGAATTTATTCCAATTGGATGGTGTTTACAGTCTGCAGTGTTGTCAACTTTCAAGACATGGAGACTTTTTTTGAGTGGGTGACTGGTCACTGGTTTACACCAGTTCCACAGCAGTTCTCAAATACATCCTAAATTTTGCTTGTTGACCAAACAAAACTCAGCGTATCAATGTGGCTGAGTGGTTAGAGCATGGAATTGGTATCCCTGATGTCACAGGTTAAATTCCCAACTCGGGCAAACACTGTTCAGTCATATACTTGGTTTTGACCTAGTCTTGGCAGATTACTAATAGATTGCCTGCCCTGTGCTAATAATTGATCAGTATGTTTGAAAAAAGGTTGAATGTCCAGTAGTTTTCCTGTCACTTTTATGACCTCCACATTACATTTTATGTTGAATTCAGTTTCAAGCCAGTGAACTAAATATTATGTAAATGACTTCTTTATATAAACTATTTTCTTTTTTCTTTGCTGGTTGAAAAGATCTTTTGGCTCTATCCCAGACAGATTCAAACACAAAGCACCAACACCAATAAATGTATTTCCCCTTTTTTGATGACATTTAGGTCTGCTACAGTTCAGTCTCAACTAATTGCATGTCAGATTTTTAACAACCTGTTGGACTTGATTAACTGCTGTAATAAGTGTGTGTGTGTGTACTGTGGTTAGGGTTGTTTTTAATAAGGCATCACACAGTAGGTAAACCACAACCAGTGCTAAAGGTTAGTTTGAAGCACATGTTCAACCACAAAACAAGCTAATCTCGTGCCAGCTTTTTCTATTGTTCTGTTAATACTTGTGTCCTTTGTTTGTGATGAGAAGTGGTTTGTTATTAGTGACAGACTACAGTAGAATAGTGTTATTCAGCATCACTGTGCTGGTGTCAGAGGAGCTAACATATTACCACAGTTCAGTGGGACTTACTGTCTTCTTTTAATTGCTCTTTTAATTAACTTGTGTCTAGCCTTCGTCTTGTCAGAGGATGCCCGAGCATGCCATTTAGCACAAGGTAATGAGATTAACCTCTCGTTGACCAAGCAAATGTAGATTACACATTATGGCCAAATGAAATGAGCTGGGCTTTATTTACTCATGTGTACAGGCAGGCGGCAGGCAGGCGAGCCACAACTCTCTCAGCAGTAACATAGCTAAAATGTCAGGGGGATAGAGGGGAGTGTGTTTGGCATCGAGTCGAGAGTGTGGCCTACCAGCTGCATGGGAAGGAAAGAGAAAGCAGCCAGCGCTGGAAAATAGTACGAAATTCTCCCACTATGCCTTGCTATCTCAGGAGAGGCCAATGCAGACAGTCGATGAAAACAAGCCGCTAATCAGTCAGTCACACTCACACAAGTGTTAAGCTGCACACACAAACACAGACATACACCTTCTCCAGCCCCCCCCCCCCCCCGGACTCTTTCTTATGCTGCCACGTTCCACACATTTACTCATAAAGAATGCAAGTGACACCCTCTCCCTACATTTATTATACACACACATACACACATGCATACAATGACACGACCTCTAGTTTATAGACATGCTCATTGGGTGAGCACACTAACTGGTCAAGGCAGGAGGAAACAACACGTGGCATGTTTGGCTGTTTTTCTCCTCCCTCCTTCCAAGTGAATTCATGTTGAAGGTTTCTAACATTGCTCAACACTGACTGTAATGTCTTTGGATGCAGACATGAACATTATGCCTCACAGATCTTGAAAACAGTAATATCGTGTAAGTATTCTGGATTTATTATTAACATGCAGACTACACCCTTAAAAGTGCAGTGTTCTTTATGGGTTACACAATACTTTTAGGACCCCCAATATTACCAATAGCGTAAGGGCTTATTATTTTAAAAGGTTTCTTGGCACATGGGTCCCACTATTGTCAAAATAAAAAAAAGGCATATAAATGTTCTTGTAATTCGAACATGGATTTTTATCCGAGAATCATGTTAACAAAATGAAAAGTGGGTTTGTACTGTAGCATCGAGGCTTTTTGGTTTCCTAATAATCCATACAGTATCTAACTTCTCTAATGCTAATAATTCTCACTCCACAATTCTTGCAGATTGTCCTCATTTCCTTTGGCACATCAGTTAACAGTTTCCATGCCAATGTCCTACTTTAAACATCCTCAGCCGCTGTACTACCCTGAAAAAAATAAAATAAAAATTAAAAATGAAAACAGGATAGAAGGTGACAGATTCCACGCAGTTTTTCTGGCAGACTCAAATTCTATCAAATTCACTTTTTAAATGAGCCTTGTGGATTTATTTCATCAGTGCAACTTTAGGAACAGGCTGTGCTTCATCAAGAAAACTCTCCTGAGACAATGTGAGCCAACTGCACAAGCTTTCGTTGTGACCTTCGCCCTCGTTTCCTCCTTCTCACCCGGGGGGTGTCACTGTGGTCAAATGTCCCTCTCTGAGCCTGAATAAGCTGCCTTGGCCCAGCCAGTGCCACACCTCGTTTTAATCAGGCTTCGGGGAGTGAAATATGGGCCCAGCGAGCAGGCTGTACCCGAGCTCCATTCATCTGGTTTCAATCTGCTCTCCGCCCTCAGATGTGGCTGCGTGGGCATTCCTTTTCCAGACACTGGGGGGGAAGGTGGGGGACGTATTTGTTTGGAGGAGTGTGAAAGAGCGTGTCTGCATGTGTGCAGCTTTTATTTGGTGATCGTCGTCAGGAATGGACAAAGGGATCCACTTAAACCATCTTGAACTATGTCATGCTCAAGCTTCTTGGCAGGCCTTTATGAGATAATATGTCTTTTGCTATATTTTTCATTTTAAGAATTGAAAGCATTCCATGTATATTTTGTATGGAGAAGCTGCTTTTGATTAGGCATAGGCCACAGGCACATGCCTTTCTGTGGATACTTGATGTGTGTTTGTTCCACTCCACCTACAGTATGAATGTACTGTATTCTTGGTGTGCTACATGTGTGTGCAGCAGGTGATTAAGGTTAGAATCCTGCATGAATGGACTGAGCTAATCATCAGGACAGATGGTAGGTTGGTCCATTACCTCTTCTAAATGAGCCTAAGAGAGGCCTTTCCTGGAAGCCTTGCAGCCTTGTTGACCACCCCGGCCATCATGAAGGCACCACTCTGCCTCTGTCAGCTGCCCCACCCATCAACACCTTTCAGTATACAGCTGCCAAAATAGACGTGGCATCTGCTCACCTCTGGGGAAATGGCAGCCATCGACGTGTCCTTCCTAGTCACAGGCTTGGATGGATAGGTTACCTCTTTGTCCTTTGCAGCAGCAGCAGCAGCAGCAGCTAAAGCGTGAGTGGCTGTAACAGTATCATCCTCTGATTTGTGTATGAGGACTTGCCTGCTTTGTTATTTTCCGCTTAACCGATCAAGTAAAATGATATGTCAGATGCATACCATAGGACTGGCGACAGCACTAATATGTCAGTGACGCAGTGCTAGGCGGATGGAGAGAGGGAGTTAGCGTCCCGTCTGTTTTCAATTAACTGATGAAATGTACAACAAGGGAGCTGCTCTGTTGTATTCAGCTCCTATTTTCCCATGGATCCAGTGAAGTAAATTATCATCTTTTCTGAGAGAGGCCTCACTGTCTAACCCTAGGTGAACTTGGACTTTCGACAGTGACAAATAATCGCAGTGACCCAAATAATGGAATTAAATCTGTGTATGCAGAGAGGCAGGAGAAGAAGAATAAGGAGAGTGTCCAGAATCCCTTCACCAATCCCGACTATGAGCTCGCAAAATGTGGTGCTTGCATGTCCAGACGGGGGCTACGTACACTGCCTCTGAAGCTGAGCTTTAGTGCAGCTCCAAATATAGCGCTAGCTCTAGGCTTATTTTCCTCTCATTTCACTTGCTCGTCACGTGCCAACAAACTTAACCATGTAGCCTACTGCGGCTTTTATTGTCTTCCCACAAGTTGTTAAATGCTTCTTTGAAACACCATGGGGGTACTGAATTGCATTTAATAAAAGTCAGGAGTGTAGTACTTTATAGTGCATGAACTAGATAGTATTTGAAGTTTTCATCAGTCTTACACTAGTGTGAAGCATCCATCATCAGAAAGAGCCTGGGCGACCACGATACATTCCACTTCCTGTGGTCATACACCTAGTCAGCTCTATTTTCAACCTAATGGACATAAAAAATTGCAGATTGCAGCAAAATGGACTTGGCAGCACAAAAGCTTATTAAGTATTGATCCACTGAGGTCAGTGCCCATGTCCAGCCGCTCCAACAATGTGAGTGGAGTTCGCTCACATACTTGCCAGCCACATTGAGATTAGACCACATAAATAACTGGGGAAATTGAGGAGCATTTTGTGGGGAACAGAAAGACGTGGCTGCTTGATGTGCCGGGAAAAGCTGTTGGAGAAAAAGGTTGTTTATATGTGCAGTGTGAGCATTATGGCTGTTTATATCATCGCTAGCCCATCTGTCTGAACTCCAACGGCGCTTGGTTGATATGATATCATGCCATAGCAATGCCCACCAGGAAAGCTTTAAGTTGATCAGCAGCAGGCAAACCTGTCTTCTACAGTGTTTTAATGAATACAGCTCATCATGTTTCTCACCACACCATCTGTCGGCCTCGCGGGGTCAAACAGAGCTTGAACTCAGCAAAGAAGAGAATTCCACTGCACTGTCTATACCGTGGTGTCTGTACCTACACTGGAGAGCTCCTTGATGAATATTTTCCATTCTTATTCACAAAAACATGCCAACAAAAATACCGTAATGCCACACAGACCAAGAATAAGCTCAGCCTTAAGCTTGTTGAAAAACGGATGAATAGGAAATATGTTCAGTGCAGGAATGGAGGGAAAGTTTTCTTTGTGAAGGAAATGAAATTTGATTTCTGTCAAAGCAAATATAATTTTTCTAACTGGATTTGGAGTTGTTTTCTTTTGATAGCCCAAAATGCTGACTTGCTGCTTTGAAACCAAGCAGTTGTTTTCTCCTCAGTCTTCGCTCGCAGAAATGAGTTTCAGCAAAATGTCCTTGACTAAAAGAAAAAAAAAGTGTTTCATTCCCGAATGAACTTTTTCTCTCTTTCTCTGTGGTGTCTTAATATGTCAAAGGACTCGCTCTCCTCTATATCCTCCATTAAAATGTGTTTTCTCAGCGGGGGACAGCAGGTTTATTCAAGGCTGTGTGCATGTGCTCCAGGGAGGATGTGCCCTTTACATTCGGTGATAAGTTTCTGCAAGATGTTAACTCTCTCTCCTCTTCACTGGATGCTTCTCCATGTAGTCTCAGATTTGGAGACGCTCATGCAGAACAAAGAGAGTGCGCACACACGCTGGTTTGTTTAAGCTTTGCCAGATGTTGGGAGGATCCCTTGCTGCAGCATAATAGAGAGGTCACTGTCCAAGCCCCATTTAACTGAAGCGTGTTATCTGGTGCAAAACAGACCATTTGACATTTGGACCTTGTTCAGTCTCAACACATTAAAGGGAGGAAAAATGTCTTGAATGGTGTTTTTTGAAGCCAAATGTAACTCCGTAAACGGTTTAACACCACACGAGCTTCTGGAGATTATACTGCAAGTCAGGCTGAAGTCTCTAAGATGCATTGCCGTAATTAACATTTTAAACGGAGACCATCCTTTCCAAAATGATGAATTGGTTTTTAATTAAAAAAAAGAAAAAAAAAAACTTCCAGCCAATGACAATCAGTGTTTTCTTTGTGGAGTTCGTCTCAGTCTCCCTCTCGTCACTCTTTCCACTTGGTCACATGTCAAGCTGTGGGTTTTACAAAAGCCACGTAGAGGGTGGAAAGAATTGAATATCAGACTGCTTACACTGATGTGCAGTGTCTCTCACTTTTTATAATACACTGTAAATGTGCATTGTGCTTATCTTTGTGAAGAGAACCTAAATACCAGAGTAGTAAATAGGATAACAAGAGTGGTCGAAGCAAGCAGACTCGCGGTGTTTGACATGTAGGTTGGCGAATGTTGTATGACAAACTAAAGTAACCCTTTATGAGAAACTCTGTGCTCTTTGGACCATTGCAGGATAAAACCAGAAAATTTATGGGGCAGCTGTAGCATCTTGGACAGCTACACCCAGGAGCGTGGGTAACGCCACCAGATGCAGTGTTGATAAGATGTACATATAGCACTGTAAGCAGGTTTCACTGACTCCCCCTCCCCCGGGGCATGGTGTAACTAGCTCCCCCCCCCCCCCATCTCCTCCCTACTTCCTCATTTTGCTGAGGGAAAATGTGGAATACTTTGGGGGAATTAAAAGTGCTTGTCGTGAAACTAATTTCGTATCTATTTCGGTGATCTGTCAGTGGGACGGCGTTCCTATCGCTCGGCATGACGGCAATGACAAAGCAATGAAAGGGATGCTAATAGAGGCAATAAGCACACCATGAGGTGAACATTTACCACAGGGCCTTACATTATTCAGACCTCAGTGGTATTTCATCTCTCTTTTCCCATTCCCATTGGCCCTCCCTCCCTTTTCCCATTTGCCTACCCCCTCCAGGTTCAAGGGATTATCGTGGGAATGATTCCCTTCCATCTTTTCCACCAGAATCCCACCCATTGCTGATCCAGCCACAGTTCTTAGAAACGTCATCATCAGAGATGAACATGAACAGGATGGCGCCTTTAGAGGTTTTGTTCACAAGCAACATTTTCATCATTATTGCATATTGACTTTATGTGTTTAATAGTTAGCCAGGTCTATGGTGGAGCAGTGCTAGCTTTGAATGGAGGTGATGTGATCTGAATATAATCTTTTTTTGGCTGCATCTGGCTGGTGTCATTCTTTAACAAATGATACGATGTCAGTAAAACTCACGAGCTGTCACGGGGTTCTGATACTTTCCTTGAGGGGACAGAAAAATGACAAGTTGTGGTGACAAATGACAGGCTGTGGTGAGAAAATCTACCTCAAGCTATGGGTGCATGAAAATAGTAATAAGTAATAAGAAAAGCGTTATTCAGCAAGTATTTCTAAGAGATTGCTAATTAACAGTTAGGTATTATTTGTTCCTCTCGTCTTGGTAATTCCTTGGTAATAGCTCTATGTACCTTACTGTAAAGTGTTACCCACAAAGCTCTGTGTCAGCAAAACGAAGCGTCGGTCGCTGGGTGTGAGGCGAGGAGGATTATGGGATTTTATCCCTTCAAAGAGCCAGCCTCGAGTCAGGGAAAGAAACAGCCCCTTTGATTTTCACAGGAGCAACATATTCATGAGTTGGACCTTGAAACTACAAGGAGACTGGTGTAGTGTGCCATATGCAAAACATGTGTTTTAATGGGGCATGATAACTTGGTACATTGAAAGAGACTTACCCCTTAAGAAGCTGTAATTAAAAAAAGGGAGTTGTGTGGCTGTAAAGGAATAAAGGACTTTCTTGCAGAGTGTGCATGGGGGTTGTTTTCATAGGCACTCGGTTTGCACTAACAACTGGGGGTGACCTCTTGTCTGTTGAGACATCTGAGGATTTCACAGCGTCTCAAGACGAGTCGCTCTCCAAATCCTCAAAGACATCAGGAAAAAGGAAAAGGGCAAGATGTAACCTTCTATCTGTGAATCTCTGTGCCACACCGGTGATATTTATAAGATATATGTTTGGTATTTGAATAGCCAATTCAGGTCACGCAAGAGCAATGTACTATTGGTGGGAGCGGACGCAGCCTTTTAAAACAGCAGCACACGCTGAGCTGTGAGTCTTTCACTATTGTCTCATCAGCCCTATGCTCCTCTCTGCATGTCCCCAAGTCAGCTAAATGCCAGCTTTATGTCAGCAAGAAGGACAGATGAATTGTATTTTTATTTGAAATGTCAGGTATTGTTTGTTACATTACATGAAGTCCTGTGTTTTAGAGAATTTGCATGGAGCCTAAAAAATTCTTCTTATCCTGCATTTAAGTGTGTTCCTTGATAAGCCTGTAGTTTAGAGAAGGTATAGCATTTCTTGTCCAGACTGGCAACAGCGGGCGATGATTGTCACTGCTGCCTGCTGCAGTGAGGCTGTACACGTTACTCACATGTGATTTGAGTCTGTATGCCTGATGACAGCTGTAATCCACATCACAGGTTGGAGTGCTGGGGCTCTGATTTACTGTCAATGAAAGATAGTCCCTCGTATCTCTGTTATGCAGATAGGCAGCAGTGGAAGAGTCTCTGTGGCAGAGCATGTGTTCCCATAAAGCATACATCATACACACCAGTGGTCACGCATGCACATAAAATGAAGCCTGTCATACATGTACTCTACACAGGAAAAATCAGCGTGAATGCACACAACAGGAAATTGTCAGCATGAATAAAACAGTGATACGTCCATTCTTTCTCTCTTTTTGTGCTTCTGTTAACCTGTGTCTAAAACCACCTTTGTGATGCTATAATCCTTCCTCCACATCAGTGACTTACAGTAAGTGCTCAAAATAAGGCATTGCACCATCCCTCCAAAACCTCCTTCAACCCATTTTTCTCCGCTCTTTCACAACCCCCTCTCTATATCTCTCTCGGCCCCTCTCCCCCTTTCTGATCTGCTGTGTTTGAGTACCAGAGGTCATAAGCTTTGGACATGGCAAAGGCCCCAGCCTGGCCAATGTGCTGACTGAGGGGATATGGGGCTTGACTTTGGGCAGTGTGAAAGATCCAGGCCTGCCTTGTTTGTCTGTCTGTCCGTCTCACTGGCCACACTATAATAAGATTGCAGGGCTCTGTAAGGCGGATTTACTGGAGCACAACTCCCCCTAGGGCCTTTTCATAGAAATTGGTTCCTCCATATTTCACCCAGGCCTCTCACTCTCTCTCTCTCTTTGTCAAATATGTCTATCCTTCACTCTCATACACTCACTCTCCCTTCCTAAACCTCTGGTGTTAGCTCCCACTTTCCTTTGTTAATTATAATATGCCTCTTCCCTTTCTTTCTGTGGGTTACGATTGAACCCAGACACAAATGGAAGCATGAAGCTGAGCCAAATGGAGCTGAGAAAAGTAGATACAATGGGGGAGAGAAAGGGATGGAGGATATGGCCAGGGATATGATGCCAGCTACCGTATCACAAGTCCCCTCCACATTTATCTCTAACTCAAGATGGCCGTGTTTATTTAGATGGCATTTCCCATGTCCTCATGGAATCTCATCAAGACATGTGAAATGCTTACCCAGCGCTGTGATCTGTGATCTTGCTTAAAGCCAATATGGCACACAGTTTTCAATGTTTGTTGGTCACCTTAATGGAATTGAAAAGCCAAGGTCAGGAATCCAAACATGAGCAACAATACAATTCTTTCACTCTCTATCTGCATAGCTGCCACAGTGATGGATTCTGTTGTGTGTCATAATTGATGTTGACACAAATTTCGGGGTGTTGCAGTCCAACTATCCCAGCTGTGCACACAGTGAATGAGGCCAATCCAAATGTGAGCGCACACTCAGATCAAGGCGAGCTTATTTTGGGAGCACTGTGTCATCCATTCCACAGCACAAAAGCCCCTCTGCAAGACCATAAATAAGTGGAAAAGTGGGGGGCAGCGATTGTATGAAAAGAACCCCCTGTGATTTGTCGGCCAACTCTCTCTGGCAAAAATCAGGACAATTTTTGTTCCGTCACAAATACAACATGTTTGTAATTTATTTTTTTGATGAAATATAAACAAGTTATGGTATTCAAAGCCTCATTCTGGTCAATAGAACACTGTTGACACCAGCAATGTGGGAGTCGACCCCGGTCATTGTTTGAAGGTCAATTTAAAGTCGGCTTGTGGAAAGTCAAGTACTTTGAGTGGGAAGAGATTGCAGTGCCCCGCTTTCCTCGGTCACCCCGCTCCTATCTATCTTTCAGGTGAATTCTTTCATTTACAGAGCCTACAGTTGAAGCGGTAGGCAGTTAAGGATGAGGTGGGAGGTAAGAAAGGAAGCAGGGATTTCTTATCAGGCCTGCTACACAGTGCCGGTTCAGCCCTGGGCTGCTGATGGGTGTGGGAGCACTGATTACAGAGGCTAGCCTGAGGAGCCAAGGGGAGACAGTGGGCACAGGTCTCCCAGCAGACCCCTGTACTACCATCAGGAATCAACCTGCACCATTAGGTCCTACCAACTATGCACACACACACACACAAAAAAAAACTTACGCTTTGACCATTCTTCCTCTTCAGTAATCTTTGTACTGCAAAGCTCTCAAACTAATATCGGTGGGGAGCCCACAAGATGAATGACCCTGCAAATGCTGCATTAAAAAGTCATAAACTGGGATACCTTCAGGGTCCAGGAGCTTCTCTATGTGGAGGTGTGGCCCTTATTTTTCTGCTGACTAATGATTTGAACCGAGCAGGTGGTCCGACTGAGCGGACAGACCTCAGCGATCCGTCCTGTCAGTCCTGCGCCTCCGAAGGGAGCAAGCAAACCTTCCAACCGTGAAGTGCTCACTCCCTCTGTCCAACTGGTGAATGCAGATTGGAAACCTTAACTTTGACTGACACATATTATCCTGGAGCTCAAGTTTGTAGTCCAAGTCTCACGAAATAGAGACAGAGCTTAACCAAAACTTAAGAAACTGCTGCAATCCACCAGATGATGTTATCTGTGTGAATGAAGCTCTGGTAGAAGAAGTGGTTTCTGTGAGCCCACTCTTTGCTTTTGTGTCCTGTGTCAGCACTGACTCATTGTTTTCACAGCACAGAGCTGACATTTTCATTGGCCCAAAGATCACTTATGGGACAGGGTGTTGGCTCCTGTGAGGGTGGACAAGTGGACAGGCGCCCGGCGAGTGCTGATGCATTCGCGGGCCACATTTGGCATGCCCGTGGAACAACTGACAGCATGTGATTGTGTCTGCGGAGCACTGAGGCATTCTTTCAATGACCAGCTCTGGGTTGAATCACTCCACCACAGACATTACACCTGTGAATATATGTGGATGTTGTTCAAATATGGCGTCCCACACACAGGATGTGTATTTATTCTGTGCAAACAGGAGGAAATAGTTAACCTCTGAGCAGCAGCATGATGATTAAAAGGAGGTGTAACAATATTTACACAACTGTACATTCCTGCATGATTCAAAATGAGCATCTGCTGTGCTGGTTTAACTTTATTTTAAGCGCTCAGAATCCCTGGGTGCTATTGGCCCGTCTGGCAATTAAATTAAAGGCAGGTAGTTAAGTTAAATGTTGGAGAGCCAAAAATATCCGTCACATTTGAGTGTGTAAGCTCAGCAGAGCTCTGCAGCATTTTACAGTGTTTCTACCAGGCAGAGGGAGTTGAGTATCTCAGCAGTGCACCACCACCTCTCTACGCACACAAACACACACACACACACACACACACACCATCCACAGCTTCAGCTTCCAGCAAACCCCCTGTGACGCCTCTGGCTAATTCCCCTCAAGCCCACCAGGCTGTCCTGCATCCTCCAATAAATTAGCCTTGCTGCTCCCCCACAGAGACACAGGCCCTGACGGTCTGGCCGGTGCCCAGAGTCACTTGGTCGTGCACACACATAACTCTTGCTACTTTTTGCTGCAGTCTGAGTTCTTCCATGAGTTGGCCGTCCATTTCTGTTTGTTAGTTGTTTCCCTAGTGTTGTTACGGTTCCATGATTCACTTGTGGGTGGGGTCCTATCTTAAACTTGTTTCTGTTTTGTCGTCTTGAAAGGGCGAGGCCTAGTCCAGAAAATCTTAGTAAATCAGTGACTTAATAATTGTGTCACTTAATTCTTACAGCAGAATTGTCCCTGTGTGGGCATTGCAGTTTCTAAACACTCAAAAGCTCTGCACCTTTCCTCTCTCAGGCCACAACTCCCCAAAGCAGTTGCTGTGAATAAGAATGTGTTCTCTGCCTGCCCTTGTCAAAAGGGGTTAACATAAAGATCACCATAATACTTCTCTCTCTTTCTCTGACCTCTTATACCAGACTCTGTTTCCTATGAAAAGAATCCCCACTCTGTCTCTCTTCAATGCCCGGGTGTGACATATCTCAGCATCTGTCGGATAGTGATTGGAATTCTGTGTCATATCTCTTGCTGTGTCTTCCGACTCAGTTTCCTATCTGCACCATCCGCCTCTTGTCTCAAGTTTGGATCAAGCTAGTGTCCCCATCTGACTTCTCTCTCCTTTTATTTTTCCTCTCTTTCCATCTCTCTCTCTCTCTCTCCTCCTCCTCCCTCAGTTCTTTTTAGCCTGCTCTCAGTGGGTGCCCAGACGGAGATGAAGAAGGTCGTTGGGGACAATGCTACCTTACCATGCCATCATCAGTTCCCATCATCCAACTCTCTTGACATCGAGTGGCTACTGCAGAAACCAAACTCCAAACAGAGAGTGGTAAGATAAGATTCCTTTTATCTCCGCTTTTCCATGATTGTGTAATTCAACTGTATCATTGCAGTAATACTCTAGTAAAACTTATTTACCATTTCCTTGGCTATATAGATATAATTAACCAGTGATGGAAATGTTTCCTATTAAGTCTATTTCCTTTCATTTAGGCAGGGCATCCACACAAGCAACACATGTCACTTGACTATACTTTGTCTTCTCTTTGAAAAAAGCATCTGCTCAATTCCCTTGGCAGTGGCCATGGCAACCAAGCTTATAGTATAGGCCCTCCTTGATAAAGACAGACAGGGTTTCCGGTGGAGGAGGTAAACAGGCATGATAAAACAGCTAGTGTCTTAAGGCTCAAGGTCATTAGTTACACATACCCTCTGAAAGCAAGACTGAGGTACAGAGATATACAACCTAGGTAAAATTGGAGTTGTTCATAATTAAGTATCCAGTACATTCTTCAGACACCCATATACTGTGTGGTTAGGTGAAGAATAATAACTCTGACCTGTAGTCATTTATGAGTCTATTCGTGCACCCTGCCTTGGAGCCTCCTTCAGAATTCAGTGGCATTACACCAGTTAACTTGTTAACATTTGTACTGCTCATCTCTCCTTTCCTTGATAAATACCTCCTCTTAAACCGTCTGGCATATCCCAAAAATTCTTTCCTTCAGCTCATAAGATTTACCTTCACATCAGCTACTGCAAAGTAAAGTCGGTCGGGGCTACAAACCTACTGCTGGATGTTTTTTGGTTTTTTTTACCTACCTTACTTACCTCCACGGCTCCCTTCTTTCTGTCTCACACACACTTATCTGTTCTATCTTTTCTCAGCTGACTGATTTCCAACAGCAGCTGTAATGGTAGTACATTAACTCAATGCCTAAAGTTACTATGGCAGTTGAAGTTTTAGTGGCCTCCTCAAAGGAACAATCATGTAGCAGAATGTTCCCCAACTCATTTTGTAGTTGTAACCTTGGACCCTTCACTCTACACTGTTTTTAGAGTGTAAAACAGTCGAACACTGGAACAACTTGACAACTTAAATTTACAGTTTTTGTGAGTGTGACTTTACACAGCTCAAAGAACACAGATTTTCATTTCTTTCCATCAGATTTGTGGCAACTACTCCCACAACATACAACAGCTGTGGTGGAACAAAAACTATGTACACAATCCTTTATAAGCTTTAGAGTAGACGCGCTTTTTTGAAACATTACTTCATTGATTAAAGACCGTCAAGGCTTCACATCATAAGATTGAATTACAACTAAGCGCGTTAGGCTTCTCTGTCTTCTGTATCATTGAAATTAGCTACCACATAAGATAAAAATTATCAGAATTAAGCAGACAAGCAAATAGATGAAGCAAATAAAGCAGACAAAATCCATAGGCTACATGATTCATCTTATTACATGTTCTGCCATGCAAAGAAAATACTCCAATTACATCGATGTGTCTTTGTGTTTGCTTTGCTGAAAGCTAAAAAATTCCTTTTAAGTTGGTTTTGTTGTCTCACAGCTTCTGAAAACGTTTTGGTATCGTTTCATCGGTTTTGAATCATCGGCTTTCTTCACCCAAACCGAGCATAGTATCTGATAACAGGCAGAGCGTAAAATCTCACCAGCTTTCTGTCGGAAGAAAGAGATTTCCTTTCTCTTCGGAAGTCGTTTGTTCGTGCACTGATGTGTTGGTTAACACAAAGAAGTGTGACACTGTGAGAAAGAGAAGAAAAGAGAGAGTGCAGAGGGGAAACAGAGGGGCTAGGAATGAAAGAAAAAGAAAAACAAGTGTCTTACGCTTTGATGATTCAGAGTGGGGCTGCCACATTGCGATGAATATTTAACAGGAAGATAACATTGAAGGCGCCATTAATTAAAATCAAACGTCTGAAAATTTGATTAGGACAGAGACTGTGCCTGTAGCTGAATGAATAAATCATTCTTTTGTTCTGCTGGAAGGCCGTGTTGAGAGGGAAAGAGCATCTTGTCAACATTTAGCCTCTGTTAGCAAATGTACAGGCTACATGTGTTTAGGACACAGAGGAGCTGGAGACAGGGCAGGTATGACGATGACCAAAATGCATCCACTTTCACAAAGATGGATAGTAAAATGGTTTCAAGCTCAAGTGTAGTTACTCTAGAAACTATGCTGTTACCATAGCGACAGCTGTAGTGGCACAGACGGGGGAAGGATGTCATTTTCCAAAAAATGTAAAACAATGAATGGAGTAGGCTTCCTGCAAATTAACATCCTTTCTTGAAAGATTACACCAGCAGCTGTGTTATGGCTGACTGTGTGCTGCTTCAGTGCAACACAGCACACAGTTTTCAACATATTTCAGTGGCATTCTTTACCAGTTGTCACACATTGTTCTGCATTTCGTCTTCCTGTATTCATTATACAGATCATATATTTATTGAAAAACATTATGGACTATGATTTGAAAACAAAACCTAAATGTCTTTAATGTACAGTATGAATGTACTTCTGGTTCAAGTGAGTAATCTGGTCTGAATGATCATCATTGATCCTCTTTGATCAGAAGAGGATGTCATATTATCACATAGATTACACAAGTTATCTTGATACTCAAAATATCCTTTCAATGTTGTTTTCTACAAAAAAAAAAAAAAAAAATCTGTCAAGTCAACCGAGCAAATAAGAAAAAAAAATTGCAATACAGTAGCCTAATAAAGACAATATTTTTCATCTAATGGAGTCTTTAACATATCCATTAGAAAGTAACAGGAATGCCAGGGGAACGTCATGTCGGCATAGTGTTTTAAATTTTTACTGAATAAACAAACCACAGAATTTTAATTGCTATAACAGCCTCAGGTCATATTACTGAATTATCCTTAAATTCCTCACACTCATCACACATGACTTTAACTCTCTCTACAATGGTCTCATAAGCATGTTTTCAGAGAACACTCAGACATTCCCAGAAGCAAAAATACACATAAACAGACAGTAGAGTTGTTTATACTGACATACAGTGCATCTGAGTTACAAAAGTCCAGTTCGCGAGGGCAGTGAAAGTGTTCCCATAAGCAGATGCTTTTGAAATATGTCCCACTTTGTTTAGGTGCAAGGCTGGTGCACAGCCCGCAGCTGTGGCACAGTAATGTATGTCTGTTTGCATTCAAGGTTTACATGTTTGCTCAGTGTGTGTGTGTGTGTGTGTGTGAGAGAGAGAGAGATAGAGAGAATGGCCAGTCGTCACCTGTGATCACAGCAGGTGCCCCTGTTTCTTAGGCACTGATGCGCTCTGGCACCGGCATTTAGCAGTCCCCATCTGCAGGCTCTCACTTGCCCTGAGTAATAGGCCACTGTGACAGCTGTGTTTGTTTGTGTTTGTGTATGTGAATGGAGCGAAAGAGCAAAATAGATGGGGGGGGGGGACAAACATAAACAAGGAGAGGATAGAAATAAGCAAAGACATAAACAGCCAGAGAAGAGAAAATGAAAGGTATCCAGTGCAGGTCTACAGATGTTACATGTCGACAGTGAAGTTTGAAATGATCAGAGTTTTCCTTTGAAGACCAAGTCTGCGCAAACATCAATGAACCAAGTGCTAAAAATAAAAATGAAAATAGACTGGGTCAGTCTCAAACTGTAACACAATTGTCATTTTCTTTACTCGCCAAACTTAAATGTCTATTTCAAAGTTCTGCACATCATCTGATCATAATGTCTTTTATGTTTTATATTTTACATATTGTGTGACAAATGACAAAACTACAGTGTATATACAAAACAACATGCACCCGCATTGTATTTTATGCAACTACATTAAAATATGCACACGTGTACATCAGTATGCACCTTACACATACCATACAAATACATATGTGTGTATGTGTATAGTGTGCATGGCATACAATATTCATGCAAACACACTGGAGGTACAGATGTATGCAAACACATGCACATAGATAACTATATATTAACACATATTAACCTACTTTTCTCTCACAGTGACATATCAATCCGTAATATGAAAGTACCTGAAAATTACACCCCAGCAGAAACTACAATACACTGTCCCCATCGCTAATGTGCCACAGGTAAAAAAAAAACAAAAAAAAAAAAAACAAGTAAAAAGCAATATAACCTTCTTGGCAGTGTAAATAAAACAAAGTGACCAATCACTTGTTAGTTGTCAGAACATATAGGTTACTGTGCATTTTGGACCAAGACATTTGTTTGGTTGTTCTTGCCAATGTGCTGACATTACATCAGTGCCATTGTGGGTACTTTAATCTTTTATCTCAACCCCAGAATAGATTTTGATTTGGTCAATTTGACAGCTCTGCTGCTCGTCGAAAGAGCATAAAGAGATAACAGTGCTCACAGACAATCAGCTAAATGAACACTGGCATTCCAGCAAATGCATTCATTTGTAACATATTATTTCCCATGTGTTAATTAATTAAAAAGGGATTGTTAACAGTGTTACCCATGAGTGCTGGTATTCTGTTTTCCTCCAAACTGTGCACCCAGTGAGGGACTGTGTGAATATATCTGAGTTGTGCATTCACCATCACTAGAGTTATGTCATTTTAAATGTTAATAGCAGACTACCAGTCACATATATCAAGGGTATTACTGCTGGGACATAGATATTAAGTTGGCCATACTTGTTGTCTAAGTGACAGAAAAGCTTTATATGGGGGAAGTTTTTTGAGTTAATTATCACCAACATTTAAAAATGTTCGTTTACATTAGCGGGACTGAGAGGAAAATCCTTCTAAAAGGTGGTGAGCTGTGATCTAGCACTCCCATAAGCCATTAGGAGCTTGTCACACCAGAGCTTGGCATTTAGGATTTAGCCACATTAGCACTACAGAAGGACACATGCCTGCTAACCTTCCCCCTGAACAACAGCCTGTCCCTCTCAAGGCCTGAGCAGAACACAATGAACAACATTAAAATAAATCTCTAATTCTCTCCTTCTTCCTTGTGTAGATCATTACCTTCTTCGGGGGGCAAGTGTACACCAACGAGGCGACGGGCAGCGAGGCCAGCCGTCTGTCCTTTGCTGGGGAGTACCTCGGAGGAGACGCCTCCCTGCTGATCAGTGACCTGCTGCTGACCGACTCCGGGGAGTACTACTGTAAAGTCAAGACAGGGGGGAAGTACCACTGGAGCCAGGTCAACCTCATTGTGCTGGGTAAGTGGTCCCAGACACATTGTAATACACACACTAGTTACAGGTACATATACAAGTGCATGCCATCAGGTACTGAAGAAACCCGAACCCTTTTGTATATGGAAAATGGACATCCTGCATGCAAACACACACACGCAAATATTCTCCCTGTCTCACATATCCACACACACACAGCTAATCACTGGATCATTAGCCTGGCACATTTCCTCCGTCATGCTGACTGATCTAATGATTCAATTTGATTCAGACAGTGTGATTTGATTTTGCTCATGCTGTTTGGGTTCGTTTGGATTGGTTTGTTGATGAGGTGAGACCAGAAACATGCGACTGGGTCTGGAAGAGCACAGAACTGATTGATTCAGTTAGGGACTGAGTTGCATGGACAAGCAGCAAGTTAAATTCATTTCTGTCATCCACAAGATCTATGAGAAAACAGGCAACAGACTCTTCTGCAAGTTTGAGGTATACAGTCTCTAATGAAATTTAGCAGTTGAAAATGACATTGAAAAAGGCAACTGTCATCAATCTAGCTGCTGGTAATCTACTTAGGAAAATTACTTGCAGAAGTCATGTCTTAGGTCTAGCGTCTATAGAAAAGCCTGTTTTGGCCTCATAAGCCATCATTGTATATTTTATCCCCGTCCCTTTTATTCTTTTTGTTTCCCTCATTTGCACAATATACAGATGGTTATAAATGGCTTAGCTTTACGGCTTGCTCAGTGGTAATATGTGTCTCTGCCTGCATATCTCAAATAGCTAAACAACTCTGAAGGACAGTCAGCAAAAGGGGAACGGCTGCACCACAAAAGCCGGCCACAAAGTCCGGCGGGAGGAGCGAGATCGTTCTCAATGTCAGAAAAGCAGGAGATTTATTAAAACATCATGGGAGATTAGTTCAACCCGCGGTTATTGGTTTTCTAATGGAACAGTCTGTTAATCCTCTCGCTCTCACTCTCCTCTCTCTTCCATGAAGACATTTCAGTGAGTTAGTGCCTCCATTTTTACAAATTGCCCTCAGCTTTGCGGTGACACTTTCGATTTTTAGAGAGACGAACATTTGCATTTTTCTCTCACTTCGCGTACTAAGATAATAGCTTGGCAGCCGAGCTGGTGGCTGGCTTGGCATGAGAAAGCGTGCGAGTGTATGTATTTGTGTGTGTGCCAGGAATTATTGGTGCCTCCAGTAGTTGTATGTGTTTATGGGCAAGCCTGCACATTCACGCCTGGATGCCTGCACTGTGTTTGGATTTGCACGTGGAGGTTTTTTGATGTAGCTTCTTAAAGTGGGAAGAGTATGTGTTGTGTTTTTATATACACCAGTCCAATCAGCCATTACATTAAAACAGGTGGCTGGCTTCACTGTTGTGATTGATTGGTGTATATTATATTGGTGTATTAAGAGTTCATTAATTGAAACTTAATTTATAGTTTCAATTATTTGTGGATCGACTGAAAAAATGCACAGTTCAGTCACAACATTCAAACCCGTCACCTGTTTAAATGTCATTGCTGAGTGGTTTACCTGGACTGTTGAATATAAGTGTTTGTATTTATGTATGAGGTTATGCAGTTGAACTGCTCCTGCTGCACTTTGGCCTAACTGACTCTGACAGAGCTGTGAGATGCATATATGAGGCTTCAGTGCTCCCCTCAGCTCAGCTCCTCTCATTATAGTGCGTACTGAGTGTGTGAGCAGGAAATGTTCTGCTTCTGACAGCCAGGGATGGAGAGAAGGAGGGTTAGACGGGCAGAGGGAGAGGTGCACATAAGCTATCTGGCTTGGCTTTATGTACAAGCTATCACTAAGTCACTACATCTCAGCATTACTCAGGAGTTAGTTATGTGCAACTTTGTTGACAAGCGGCAACATCCAAATACGTGAGAGTCGACATCGCTAATATGACAGCGCAACAAAAATACAAAATAGATATTTAAATTTAGTTCACCGCTGATCTAAAAATATGTCACTCCCAGAGGGAGAAAAGGGCTGTGCTATTTTCCTGCTTTTATAGCATAGCGGTGCCTCTCGGTGTATATCTAAACAGAGCAGCTCAGCAGGCTCCAGCTATACTGTACTCCGCCTCCAGCTACTGGACTATGACCAAAACCTTTGACCTGTGGAGAACATATTACCACAAGCGTTCACAGCCAGCTTTGGGGTCACATTGATCCATTCCCTATGGGGCTGTTCTCTCTCTCTCTCTCTCTCTCTCTCTCTGTCTTTCTCTCTCTCTCTCTCTCTCTCTCTCTCTCTCCCTCTGTCTCTCTCTCTGTCTCTCTGTGTTGCCAGCTCTGAGAAATGGATGTCATAGCAAACACAACTCCAGCTATCCTCATTAAAAATAGTATATGACACCAGTAATGGATATAGATGGAAACATTCAAATAAAGTTTATTATGTATGTCAAAACATTTCAACTTTATGCGACTTAATAAACCATTTTTGTTATTATTATCTCTCTTTTATGCCTTTGCTCTTTGTTTTATGTAGTGTTTTATTGTGAGGTGACACGCGCTGGTGTTGGGCTGTTTCACTTGATTTTACATTATGGAATAACTTGTGCTTCAGTAAATTTTCAATTTACAGTCCATTGTAAACTATAATTCATCTTATTTTAGACACTCAGGGAATAATATCACTAGACGACCCATCAACAGTGAATGGAAGATTGGTTTTATGAGCTGATGTTTGAGCTTTTAAACTTTATAAGAGCAATAATAGAACAAAATTAGGAAATGTGTCTGTATTTCCATATATCATTCCACAGCAACGGCACAAACACAGAATCCCCGTTTTTAAAGTCTTATGGATTCATCTTTAGTTTTCTACCTTTGGCTAGTTGATACATCATCATACATCAAGTTATCCACAAAAGTGCATCCACAAATTAATCCAAGAATAAAAGAATTTATAAATAAAATAAAGATTATGTGAAACCTCAATGATACATGTAAGACTCTTGCAATAACTACATCAGCCTCCCCTTTGTTGACACAGTAGGTCAATTAAAATCTAAATGATGCAACCTGATGCAAAACTCAAAATTGTAGATACATTTGCACCAGTATGTTAAAGAACCGATGTTTGTTTGTTCTTCGCACATTTAGATTAAACTCTCCCTGTTTCCCATGTGTTTCCAGTCAAGCCCTCCAAGCCGAGGTGCTGGATGGACGGCAAACTCCTGGAGGGCAGTGACGTCAAGCTGAGTTGTAAGTCCAGCGATGGTTCAGACCCCATCAACTACAAGTGGGAGCGAGTGCTGGACAAAGGCAAGAGCCTGGGCAAATTGCCAAACCTGGCACTGATAGGTAAGAAAAATAATTGGCACTGCAGTGACGTGCTGATTCACCATCCAGTGCTCTGCAGAGAAATGCTGTGAGGATTCATTTTCATATTAGTGACTTTTATAGGCTGCATTTATCCGAGGAAGTGTTTTGCTGAGCGCATCATCTTTCCTTCACCTCCTCCCATCGTTACTTTCTTATAACACTGACACCTAAATCTGCCCAGCATCACCACATTCCCCCACTGCTCCTCAGCTGTTTCACTACAGTAATTAACAGTTAAAATGTTTTGCTCAAGGGTCTTTAGATGAGCTGAGATTGTCCCAAATAGGCCACTGATTCTTCATGCCTCTATTATCTTAGACTACTGCCACCCCCCCCAAATTTGAGCAATACGCCCAGGACCACATTATGTGCACTACACATTTTTCTTCAGGAAATCAAACAGAAAGCAGCCCTGTGATTTCTAGTTGTACTCAGCTGGGATGTGTTATACAAACACAAGAATCCAGGCTAGTATGATTTGATGGAGGCTTCAGTGACGCTGAAATGTCAGCTTGGCTCAAGTGAATTGTACCTGTTTGCATGAAGTCAGCGTGAAGTGAGTTTGTTTTTTTTTTTGGATTGTGTAAAGCAGAGAAAATCAAATGTAAAACATAGAATTGGACTGGCAGCTCCCACAATATTCTGTACTGAAAAAAGAACAACAAAAAACATTGGATCAGTAGGAACCCTGAGGCACATTTCATTCACATGATGTGGATTCAGTCATTCCTCTTGGATTATACCCAGGCATGTTTGCCTCTAAATAGTAATATGAGACAGTTTATAGTAAAGATGTTAATGGTTTGGCACCCCCCCTCCTCTAGATCATTGTGTATTCTCTAAACTGGAACAAACACCTCAGGGTTACCAAACCCTCTGTCTCCAGTATTCAACTGGCACCCGTGCAGCACGTGCCCAGACGAAAACCTTCAAATTAATGACCTCCACCAAACAACACCTGTTCAGTCTAATTAGTTTTCATTGGACGATAACACACAGAGTCAGCAGCCATTATTTATGGGTCTGGTGAAAGGTAATATCACATGGTTGTCATTGGTAGGGATGACTGAATATCCCATGGGGCTATGGGGCTCCATCGCTCTCTCAGACACACTCCTGCTACACTCCTTAAGTCCTCCACAGCGTGTTGGGCCTCCTTCTTAAATAAACACTACACTGATGTGTTTCTGTCTGTCTTCCTCATGGCCAAGCTCTCTCTCTCTCTCTATCTCTCTGTCTGTCTTTCTCCTCAGTCTTGATATGTATTTCAGTTGTCTCTCCTGTCCTGCAAATGTAATTGATGTTGCACACAATAAACATGCAGGAATTCTTAAATACAAACAGCTATTGGTAAAAACCAGTAGTCTCACCAGATGTCTGCATTAACCACCTTTCTTCCTCAGATCTCAAGAACCCAGAGATTGTGACCCTGAGGAACCTCACCATGGACAGCACAGGCGTCTACAGGTGCACGGCGAGCAATGATGTGGGAGAGGAAAACTGCACAATTGAGGTCACAATGCAGCGTGAGTTTTTGGGGAGGGGTAGGGAGAGTCGACCTCACAGCGCTCACCTCACACCAAACTGCCACACTGATTGATGGTTATGGTTTCAAACTGCAGCTGGAAATACTTTTACCCCCCCCCCCTCTTTCTATCTGGCTCCCTACGTGACCACTCTCCCCAGTTTCCCCCCAGTGCACCATCACAAGGGGATTCACTGAACTTAAACTGCTGGCTACTGGTCACCACCTCTGCTCCCACACTTATGTTCCACTGTCACTCTAATACATTTCCTGAGAGGCGTGGGACAGTTGGGGTCATGTGTTGAAAAAATTACATTTCTAGCATTTCAGCAGAAACAGTCTGGTAGGTCCTAGAGTAAAAGTGTGTATTTGGCTCATGTTGCACAAAACAAAGTGTTGAAGTGAAGTTAACAAGCATGAACCATAACAATTTGTGAATTACACTGTGAAGAGTAAGTGACCGTAAGTGTGACTCTATCTCTCTCATCACGTCTTCCTCTCTGTTCACAGATGTGAAGGATTTAGGTAAGGTAGCAGGTGCAGTGGTGGGTATATCCCTCAGTGTCCTTATTGTCATATTAATCATCTGGCTGGTCTTCCGGAGCAAAGAGAAAAAGAAGTACGAGGAGGAGGAGACTCCAAATGAGATCAGGTTTATTCATCCCCCTTTCTTCTTTTGACTGTTTTCCTCCTTCTTTTCAGTACTTAATATATTAAAATGCAAAAATGTGTTGGATTAGATTGTCATGCATGTGTGTGTCTGAGTGCTGTTTTGTTTCTGCTACTGCCTTGTTAGGAAATTTTACAACTGTAAAATAGCCTATTTCAGGAAAAAACACAATTGCAGGTGAAAGAGACTGAGGCATCTGCAGTAGATAGAGACAGCAAAATAATATCTTGCAAGTATACAAACACAGCTACCTTTCCTCAGCCACCTGGGCCTTGGGGCTGGTGCACCTGGAGATGTGGGTGCTGCTGCATCTTCAGCATCCCAGGCTCCTCTTGCTGGTATGATCTGATCTCAGGAGAGTTTAAAAAAAAAAAACTGTTAAGTTAAATACAAAGTGGAAATGTAAAATTTAACTTACGTTTCTGTCATCTTACTTTGGTTAGATGATTTGTGTTTTTCCTGCAGGACACTGAGGTCCAATGCATTCATTTTCTAATAGATCAAATTCTTTAGTGTCAACAGATGAAGCTCTTTCCTTTTGAGACTAAAAGCCAAGCTTTATAATTGAATGGATCTATTAACTTGAATAGAACCTAAAATAATGTAAGGAGAAAACTTGAGGAGAGAAAAGTCTAACCATTTATTACAGGCACACAGGGACACAGTTCCCTGTAAGCGATTAATAATTGATGCTGCAAAGTACAGTGACTATATATATATATATATATATATATAGAGAGAGAGAGAGAGAGAGAGAGAGAGAAAATTTATTTGAAAGATTACTCAGAAAATAACAAGTCAAACCAGGGATTACTGTATGATTAGTGCTGCAGGAGTCATGAAATTCAATTTACACCTTTGTTATTCAGTGGCATTAGCTTGGTTTGATGGAGCATTGACATTAATTTTAGAACATGGTTGTGTGCAACCCTGTGTCTTATGCAGCAGTTCAGCTGAAACCAGTCAAAAGTGACACAGCAACAGCCACCATACGCTGGGATGTGTTTGCTGTCTTCCTGTCGCCCTGCTGTGCACCAGGGGGCCCTGCGGATCGCTAATGACACTTGTAAAAGCAACAGAATTTTTTTCTGACAGACTGGAGTTGGTGTAGGTGCATATTTACTGGTGTAACAATGAATAATGCAATGTGGTTGAAGGAAAGCTTCAAGTAAATAATGTAGATGTGATGAAGTGTTTTCTGTTTTTATACCATGTTTTGAGCCTGTCCACTAACATGCTCAACCCAACCACACAAGCTTTAGTGATGCCCATCTCCTGGGTATGGATTTAGAACCAATGCTGCTTGAATTTTTTTTTTTTTTATTAATTTACTTTTTTCCAAGAGTGATAGAACCTTCTCTGGTGTGTCTGAGGATGTAGCCAACAGTGCAGAGATGAGAAGTTTCTATTTCTGACTTTCTGTAGAATCGTATATCAATGGGATAATATAAGCTGCTGACTAAGGCTCACAGCCTACACACTCACTGATGACCTGGTGACAGTGATTTATAATATCTGCAAAGATCTTGTGCAATTTTAACACCCTCCAAGTAACAATCACAGCAGAGATTACAGCCGTTTTGGTGATTAATGCTGCTCTCAACTGATTTCTTCCTTTTTTTGCCACATTTTTTTGCCTCCATCTGTTGTGAAAAACTGAGCTAGAAGTTGAATTATGAAGAGAAATTTTCATTGTGTTCTCAGCCAAAAATTTTTTTTTTCCTTCAACCAGTTGTATCTGGGGAACAAGTGATTTCAGCAGATTTCATTACTCCATGCAAATGTGTTTCGCAAAACTCAAGGGCTGGGGGGTATCTCATGAATTACATGAGGTTCCCACATAAAGCATTTCCCATATGAATAGCGCCTAAGAATAGTGTGTGTGTGTGTGTGTGTGTGTGTATTTCTCTTCTCTATTTTCAGAGGTACAGTTCATAAATATGAACTTATATCTTTGTTTTTTCTTTTTGTGTGTGCGTCTGTATTCCTGCCCACAGGGAGGATGCGGAGGCTCCCAAGGCCAAGCTTGTGAAGCCCAACTCCCTGTCATCGTCCCGCTCCGGCAGCTCACGCTCCGGAGCCTCCTCCACTCAGTCTATGGTGCACAACAGTGCCCAGCGCGGTCACCGCCCCCGCCCGCCAGCTGTAGCAGCTCTCAAGGAAAATGGACAGCCTCCAGGCTTCCCCCAGTCCCCTCCAGCCTACACTACAGTGGTGCCCCCCAAGACCCCTGAGCCCCCTGCCACTCCCAAATTCAGCTCTAGGAACATGTCTGGGCCCACACCCCCAACCCTCATGGTTCCTGCCCAGACCAAGGCCTTTCAGACTGTGTAGGACTGAAAGCCAAGCCCTTCCTGCAGCCATGTGAGACTCCCATCCCTGCCCAAGCCCCCTAGCCCCCTCCTAAAGACTCTTCCATAAACAAAGAAATGCAACTAGTTAAAAGGATGTAATTAAAAGAATCAATACTATAAGCCCAAAACTTTTAATGAATGCATACTTAAAAAGGGAAAATACAACATGCTTGCCCCCTACTGAATTACATAAAACAAACAAAACAAAAGAAAAAACAAGACCCTAGATGCAACTGTTTGTGTCTCATGGGTAAAGGCAGAACTTATTTTCTGAGTTCCTTCTTTTGGCTTTCGGAAAGGCACAGGGAAGCGCCATGTGCAGCGAGGTGGAAGAAGCCCCCTACTAGAGCTTTTTATTTATTTATCAAATCAAACGGTTTGGCATGCAGCAGAGAAAAGGAGAGGATAAAAAGGGAAGTCTGGATAATAAAGTAGATCCAGACCCAGAGCCAGATACCAATGGAGTCATATAGATGTTGAGCTTCACTTGACAACAAATACATGATGGATACAAGTGAGGAGAAAACACGGAGGAAGGAAGTGTGAGAGCGTCAGACTGCTATGGATATTTTTTTTTTCTTTTTTTTTTGCCTTTGGGCGGAGGGGACTGGGGGACATGTGGTGATTCTGTGATTCATGTCACCCTGCACCTCCGACTCGCTGCTTCCAGCACCTGCTCTGAAACCACAAACCCCTTTGCCTCCCATGGGCTGGGCCGATTGTGCCCATCCATGTGGACAGACACAGTGTGCGGCGTGTGCATCATCTGCCTCAGTGCTCTCGGTCTTTTCGTGCTCTCATAACGAACCTGCGAGAAACCACAGCGGTCCTGAGACTGACTCAGCTGGCTTACAAACAGCTCATCTGCTTTACCAATCAGCAGGGGAAACTTCAGGTACAAGGATGCAGCATTGGCAGTGGAGTCGAATCAGTGAAGTCGTTACCCCCTTGCCCCTCCCACATCCTGTCTACATCTATGGACATCCTTTTCTGGAACTGAATATATTCCCTTAATAATTAAATAGTATGTAATAGGCCTATAGTGAGTCACTACTTTAAATATAGGGGATAAGCATCTAGTAGACCAGCTGGAATTAATTTTTCTTTTCTTTACGTTTTCCTGTGTCTCTTCTCTCAGACAGGTTGTAAAGGGTGACAGACAGTTCTGCATCCATTCATCCATATTAAGAAGTGCCACCAATCCCTAGGATGGGTTATTATTGTTGCTTTTTTACTCTTGTGTTTACGTGCTATACATTTCTGAAGTGAAACCAAAATCTGTCACCATGAATGTGTGATGTACAAAGATGGTGAATCCCATTATTCTCAGCCTCCTATAAAGGAACCAAATCAATATTCGAGCTAAGGCACAAAGAATCGACCTTGATGTTCAATTTTACAATTACCAGTCCTGAATGAAGGGAATGAGGAGTATGATTCTGCAGACTTTAATTGTAAAGGGTGTGTATGGTATCACTGTCAGTACTCTCCCTGGATCCATAACAATGGAGTGGCACTCGATAGCTGTCTCGCTGAATCATCTAGTCGCGCTTGGCTATTGGCTGAGCCATGCTATCAGCCAGTCCCCTCACACCCTCCTTCTGTCGTATCCTCAGACAGACCCAGTGCGGTTTGATTGAAAGTAGCTGAAAAAAGGGCAAGTAGCCTATCTAGTGTGCCTTTGCAATCCCTCTTCCCTTTGATGGTTTCTTTCTTTGTCCTTATCTTCAGCACACCAGTGGTTAAGTCTCTGTTCACAATCCAGCTTTGAGGGTCAACAGCAGCAAATACTGAGATACAACTTCACAAACTTGCCCTAGTAATAACAGATGCAGCCTAGGGAACACCAAGCAGAGTGAATTATCCGTGGTGAGAAAGCAATCCCATGTCACGGGACAATGTACTGTATATTCTGTAATCAGTCTTGTTTTATATTGTACATACAGATAGATATACGCACATGATGTCATTTAATTTAATAGATAAGGATAAGTGAGGAGAGAGATTTTCCCCCTTACAAATGAGTCAGATGGGAAACACAGAGGTGAATCAGAACCCTGCATGCTGTGTTCTCAACAGCAAATCTTCATTATGTAGAACAAAACTATCTTCACAACTACTGGTCAAAGTCCCATGAGACGCTGTATTGATTTTATTGATCAGTCAGAATAATTTATTTTCATTTAAGTGACTTGGTGACCTTTCCTGAACCATCACCACTGATGGGTCAAAATTTTCCCTCGACCAGCACTTTAGTCGATAACAAGTCATCTTGAAAAGTCACTGCCATATTTCCACAGAGTATTTACAGTCAACACATGATGAATATTTAATCTGACTCATAGCCCAGCTGCAATCTCCATACAAGATATAACAAAATGGAAAAAAAAATAATATAGGCCTGCATTCCTTTTGTTTTGTTTTATTGGCTCTATGGCCTTTACTCTCAGGACAATAGCAACCAACACATTAATATTACATCCTGTAATCAACATTGCTTTTTCTTCTGCACCAGTATTGGGATTTTAGTGTTTCACTTGCAAATCCTAATTTTCACACAAAAGTAAAAACATAAGATTCAATAATTTAACCCCAACTTTCTGTAAACCAGCATCAGTCTTAAACAAAATCTCATGTGGTTTGTCTTCACATGTGGGTTTTCACCTCTGACTCAACTGTAAGGGAAATTTAGAAAAAATGCCTTTTATATTCAACTAGAGACAGCAGTTCGTATTTGACCAGGGAAGCTACTGTGTGTATGTGCGTGCGTGTGCGTGCGTGCTTGCGTGCATGCATGCATGTTTGTGAATGTGTGTGAGTGTGTATGTGTGGGTGTGTGCATGTAAATTCAGTATAAGCCCTTGGGCCACACCCACACATTCTCATGTTAGCCATTCAATAAGCGAGAAGGATCCAGTCAGGCAAAGTAACCTCCATCTAAATTGATATGACTGCAAACTGGCAGTGTTTATTTCCATTTTCATTGACTTACATGCCTATTGAACTTGGCTTCACATGCGTCTGTCTTTGTTTTGTTTGTTTTTTTTGGTTGTTTTACTTCTTTCTGTCTTTTTTGTTTTGTACTTATGGGAGTGACATCTCGAGACAAAACGCGTCCATAATTCATAACCATTGTCAGCTCTGGAGGCCACTTGTACGCACTCTCCTTGTGCTTGCTGTCTCTTAACTTGGAATGCACTTGGCCCTGAGTGTACTGATGGCATCTCAAGGCACATACATTCATACACATTACAAACAGGTAAAAAGTTGTATATACAAATACACACGGAACATCCAGGTGCACATGGAAACACAGGTGTGTGCTTCGAGCACATTCACAGTTGCACATGCCCACACGCTCACAAACACAAACATTTTGCACAAGTAAAAGCCTAAACAGCAATCCTTGTTATTTCTGCTCCTTCAGAATCAATTTGATGGATTGAATGTCTGGAGGTATTACGACTGACTGATGGAACCAGGATACTAAATGCAGCACAGAAAGGGACACTCTACACTGCATCACCCTGGGGATATCTGCGCACACACACACACACACACACACACACACACACACACACACACAGATACTGTAACAGCCCACTCACAAGCCTACAGACACACTCAGAGACAGACACTGCTATGCATCTTAAAAATCTAGGTAGCATATGCTTCAAGACCTTTTTCATGAGAATCTAGAGAAGTACTGGGAATCAGGAGAGGTATAACAGGATTGATATTGAGCCAGGGCTGTAGGCTCCTGCCATTGAAATTCCCTCCACCAAAGATGAAAGTAGCAGTGGAGGTGGAGGATGGGATGCAAGTCTTCCAGCTGTTTAATTCCTCCAAGCTTTTTGATTTGCTTTCCAGCAACTGCAAGTCTCAGGTGGCAGATTCCCCAGTTTATGAGCCCTCGCATTGCATCTCTCCTCTCATGTGTGCAGCTTTATGGCCTGACAAACTTGTGCTCTTTCCAACAAATGGAAACGGAGGAGGAAAGTCTTAACACACCTCAGACTGTCAGCAGCACATCTGATAACATTCTTTAATACAGTATCCATCGGCACAATATATTGTCTTATTATCAACGCTCAAGGGTGCAGTAAACATGATTACATCGTTAATGGTTATCCTGCGTTATATGATAGGAGTATGAATCTCATGTAGCCACAATGTTTTATGTTCTATTACGCAGTTTTATTTCTGATTAAAGCTGTTAAGCAGTACAGGGCAAAGTGATGTTCAGACTTTGTGGTTCGGCCTTGTGTCTCACTATACGGGAATGTGATGTATCGTTACTTTTAAGAGAGGAGATGGATGGGGCTGTAGTCAACCTCAAGAAAGAAAGCAAAGGTACCTGCATGTCATAGGAGATTGAGCAGATGAACGGGAATGCTTTGCTTTGATGTAACATAACTGTATTCGGCTAAAAGAAAAACAAACAAAAAAAAAAAAAAAAGAAAATCTACAATTGTAAATATATTCACAGAAAATTTTATGAAGCTTTATTTTTGTCTTCTTTTTTATTTTTCAATTTTCTCATCCATGTACTTTGCACTTTTTTGTGTGCTATGCTCATCACCGGCCTGTGTGGCATCTGCGTGGTTGGCTGTTTCTCTTGACTGCATTGTTCCAACGTTATGGGGAGACATGCTCAGCTCGGCGTTACTAAAGGGAAAATATAAGACACTTTGGTTTTCTTTACTCTCATCTGTTTTCTCTGGCTTCTCCTTGGTTTTGTAAAACAGTACAGAAGTTTTTTTGTTTGTTCGTTTGATGAAAACAATCCATGTAAATATCACAAGTAAAAAATGTATATTTTTACGACTTCTGAGTTATTACTCTTTCATTTGCAAATAAAATATTCAATGACAATTTAACTGGTCTTTTGGCATCTTGATTTAGATTTTCCACATTTTGTTCCTGGTTTATAATCAGTGATGTGGTTCAGATGTCTTAAATATAAACGTTTTACCTAACTTTTACTCTTTAAAATATATATATTTACATAAGAAAAAAATCCATGTGAGTTTATTCAATGAACTACTTTGACAGTTGCTGAAAAACCTTTCATTCATGACCTATGTGGGATTAAAAACAAACATGGACATTATCAATCTATAATTTTTGCACTAAACTGGTCACCGTTCAACAGGAAAGTGTGAAAGAATCAATGTTACAGTGATCCCTACAGGCTCACAGTTGCATTACCGAGTTTTATTACACAGTGTAGCATTGGTTAGTGACTAAATGTTCAACGTAATGAATTAGCTATCTCGAGTAAGTTTCAAGACTCAGCATGCTGCCCTTAACAATGTTGGAGATTAATCTATAATCTGCTTTTAATGAATAGAGGGTGTCAGCCTGCATGGTTGCAGCAGGATTCTTGTGTGCGTGTGCCACAGGCCCAAAAATGCAGACGTCTGACTGGTATTTTCAGTATACACACCCCAGAGCAACTTTCACTGGGATGATCTGAGAAAACTATATTTGGTTCTGTGGTGTAAGCATGGCTTAAACATGAAAGGCCACTGGTATAGCTCTTTAAGGTATTCTTTTACAAATATGTGTGTTGCATTCTGCACAGTTGTTCTAACTAAGCTCACCATGAGCCACAATTGCTGAGGATGAAGCATGAGGCTTCATCCTCCTTCTCTTTCCCCTTCATTGCTCCCTCCTGATCTGCTGCCTCTCAGCGCGACACTCACGCCCCTGGCAACGAGGTCAGCGATATCTATTGACCTGTCAGCCACTTATTGACATTCGTCTCTTCCCTCTGAAAAGTTCTTCTTATGTTGACAATCTATTGAACTGTTAAGATGGAGTGTGTGTGTGTGTGTGTGTGTGTGTCAACAAATGGGGTGTGACTTTATCTTCAAGCTTCAAAGACACAAAAGGTATAAGAAGTCCCAAAAGTGCACTGAAGATGTGGAAATGACGACCAAAGTTAAATGCACTTGAATAAGCCACAGGGGATAATAGAATTGGCAGTGTGTTCTCTGACATATGTTTGTTAAGGAGCTGGCTGCAGACTGCTTGCTAAATTTACATCTTTTCAAAACACTGCATCCATATTAAGCAGGATCAAATTTCCAAGGCCAGATCACATTTCTCCACTCCCTGGTCCATGCTTCTGTGCCCATTGTTCCACATGATTAGCCATGTGTGACAAACACTGTCATAAACCCATCTCACTGGCATGCAAACACACACAGTTTCACACACATTTGTAAATATATGCACATGCTGCTTTAATGTCATTTGGTTACAGCTTGGATCATCAGAAAACTAAAGCTGGTGATTTACAATGTTAGGGATAACTATTGCCTAACTAGTGCCTATTTAGGACACGTAATCGATGTTGTGTCACAATTTTGAATTAACATGGAAAAAAAGGGACATTCACTGTCTAATTAGCCCAAATAGAAAAGTGATAAAATATGTCATCACATAAGAAATCTTTTGGCTCTTAGCAGCCTTTGTAGCCTAATTAATACCAAATCATATTTTGCTCTTGGTCTCCCTCTGTAATCTGCAAAGTAAATACTTGTAGATTGCCACACAAGGCCCTCATAATTGAAGTCACTTAGATAATTGCACCCCCTGGTGTCGATCGGGGATGGCTCTCTTGTTATCTCAGATGCTGATAGGCTCATAATGGGATGAGAGGAGTCATAAGTCACACATCATACATCAACATTTGAGATTAGTTAATTAGAAAGTTCATGTGAAACCTAGATAAATGAAAAGAGGTGCTGCTGGAAATCTTTTGCAACATGACAATGTATTTAGAGGATGAGGCCTGGACAATGTTTTCTTGTTTCTTGGACATTGACCATGTCACCAATAAATAACCAGATCTCATTTCCTGGGTGACCACAGATAACTCTAATCTAATTTTTGCATGAACAAAACTATCAAAGAAAGAAAAGAGTTATCATTTCATGAAGCAATTACACTGTGCACTTTTCTCCTATATGGTTCATTGAGAAAACATAACATGATATTGTTAGTAGGTCTTTCTGGGTGCAGGTGCTATACATGAGTGGCTTTGCTTAAAGCTCCCTCTGGTGGAACCTGGTTTGTGTACCACTAAGGGCAACATGGAGCCATACAATGACCAGTAGGTGAGGTAGAAACTGCTGGTTGTCACGATGCAGCTGGATGCAGAGTAAATCAGTGTGATAAAAAGTGAACAGTCACTGCAGTTCAAACAGCTTACAGGTACTGTTATTGAGTCTAACAGTAATAAAGTCTTTTGTCATTGTGCTCCGTTCATCTTGAAACCGTAGCATCTACCATCAGTGGCTCTGGCACAGCACTTCAGCATGCCACTGGCTTCACTGTTGCCAATTGCTGTGAATAATACTGTGGACTTTTACCAGTGCTTTGTGAGCCTTCGCACTGATTATGTCTGGGTAATGAGAATTACACTGTGACCCATATTCAAAGTATATTTCTCTCTGTGACAACTACACTAATTATAGGCTTGTCATAAATTTACATCGAGAGGTTAATAGCATGCTATTTTTGACACTTATTCGCCTACTAAAAAATTCCACTTTAAAAACTTGACTTGTCTTTGCATATAGATCAACTGCAGAAAAATGAGTCTTTTCAGGCAGCTAAATTGCAAACTAACTACCTGATCTGACAGCACAGATTATGATTAATGCACCTGTGACATCCCTGATAAATCCATGCATCAATTTACGTTGTGATTCTCTGATTCAGTGCTGGAATTAGAACAATTGTGATATTTGTCATGTAGAGCTTTGAAGCAAGTTTGTGCAAGATGTGTCAGCATAGCTGAGAAGATATTGTGAATATTATCATATATTCAATAATTAAATATTTCATTTTCTTTATTTAACAAGAAAAGCAGGAAGCATGAATACCAGTTTAGTAAACAAGGATCTTAATTCTGAAAGTTACTAGTCCATCTAATTGAAAAATGGAACAATTAATGATACCCCCCTTTTTTATTATTATTATAGGAGCAAGCAATTAAAATTAAGATTAGGTGGGCTATAAATTAGATACAGAAGATCCATAATTCTATACTCTGAGAGGGAAAACCACTCACCTGAGGATTTCACCTTCAGGCTCTAATACACAGTATCACATGATTGATTTACAGGGTTCTCAGTATTGTTCATGTTGATTCAGGTATGCTGTACATTTAGAGTATTGCTAGTTTGCATCATTCTGAATCCATTTTCAATGTCACAAATATATTGCTGCAGCAGTTTGTAACTGAACATTGATAACCAAACTGCCTAATGGGATATTGATGACAGTTGTATGTTCATGATACTTGTAATGCTTTATTTTAAATGCATATGCTGTAGAACCCTGCAATAACTTTCATGACGCTTTTGGAGGTCAAATGATTATTGTGTGAATCCTTTCTGGCAGGAAATACATCTCTGATGCTTGTGCACATTGAATTATAATAATCATGGCCATAACCTTGACTTTTTTTTCTGTCAAACATCAAATACCCTTTCAGGAAAAAAAAAATGTATACATTTTCAACCAAGAAAGGTGTATTATCCTGTATGTGATGTCCACGTTTCAGTCCACCTGCCAAGTTCATTTTTGTGCCAGCTTGAAGTAGAAACTGGAAAGTGAGTAAACCAATCTGCAATGCCTTTCTGTCTCTGTACATTCCACCTCCAACACCCTCAGATCTCAGATGCACAGTAGGTAGAGATTTAATGAGGACAGTGAAGCCTCTGATAAAATATATTTATATATATTATAGCCATAAACACTGTGCTAATAACTTGTGAAGCACAAAGTGAGTGAAATAAGTTCACTTTGCTGGGAATCTTGTCAAGGACACCTGCTGGTCCCCAGACGCCTCTGTAAAACATGAAGCAGTTGCATCTCGGCTCGCAGCCCGCAGAGCTGAAGCGGAGACGCTCCAACCAGGTGAACAGTGTAGCCTTCAGTGGCGTGTCCCCGCGCGGAGTACCTGCTGTTTACCTCCAGGAGACGTGCGCGAGGAGGCGAGCTCCTTAAACGTGGTTAATTGCTGCGCACCTGTGACAGAGAACATGGCCTTTGGGCATCTGATCCCTCAGCTCCGACTGGAGGAGCCACCGGAGGACAGGTCGTTCAGGAGCATCGCCTTCCGCCCCTTCCAGCATGGAAACCAGCAACGTGGGAAATCAACTTCTCCCTGCAGTGAAAGAAAGCGACACAAGTAAGAGCCTACTTTTTTTCTAGCCTCAACAGCTCTGGGTTTGAAGGGTTTAGGCTTCCGGCAAGGACATGAAGTTGTGAATGCACAAGGAGATTATTGTCGGTGATGCTGACAGTATTAAATATGGGTGTAAGGAAATACAGCTGAAGACCAGCCCACCCTATACTTTACTGGAAAAGAAACCATAGTAATCCACTTACAGCTCTTTTCTTGCAGTCTGTGAATGCCTGATATCAGTGACACTGTGGTGGGTTAGACAAAAAATTAGCCAGGCTACCTGCTAGGCCTACCGTCAATTAGCAGAGGTTAGCAGCTAGGCTACCTGCTAAACATACCAGGCACATGTTGAGCTAGCTAAACTTTCTCAGTTGTAAGAAATGACAACAGAGCCCCAAATTAAAACAAACAAACAAACAAAAAAAATTAATTTACTTTCTTAAAGTGGTTTAAAACCAATGTCTGCACACATAGCTCCCATGTTTCTGTTTTTAACATGTGCCTAAGGACTAGGTTTTACTTTTTCTTTCTTTTTTTTTAAAGTTTTTTTTACAAAAGATTTTTTCTAAATTTTTTTCTAATATTGTGGCCAATTAAGCATGAAAAATAGGAAGCAAAACAGTAGTAAGATACATATCTAGGCTAGATATTAGATAGATAGATTAGATATTAAACCTAAGTACACCACTTGCATATTTGTGAATTGCTATTAATGACTGCTTCTTCCATCTGGAGTTATTTTTTTCCGTGGCCAGCTGTCTCTTGTCTTGATGACAAGTCTGTAAGGAGTAATTAAAAGTGCAGGATTGTAGGCACTCTGATTAGCATCATAACAGAGTTTGATGAAAATGCACCAAACAAGATATATTTTTCTTGTCACAATATAGCTTGTTATACCTGTGCAGCTGGGACTATCCAAATGATGTTGCTACTGTAAACTAAAGGCTGCGCAGATATAAATACAGGCTGTGGCAGTCATGTAAGCACACCGTCATTTTCTGAGAAGTAGTCCTCATAAGAGAAGCTGTAATTTCTAAGGGTGTAATTTCATGTCCTAATTTTACTCTCTAATTAGGCCAACACATGTTGTGTGTTTTTTTTAAGTGCAATGTTAACTCCGGGAAACATGATGAAAAGTACCTAGATAAATTATTGTGTGTGTGTGTGTGTGTGTGTGTGTGTTTTAATTGACAATATATTGCCCTGCAATACAAGGCCCAAAAGAAATTATGAAAATACTCAAAGCTCATAAGAACGAACAAAATCAAGTCCCTCGAAGTCAGTAGTATTCAGACAATGTTCTCCATGTTCCTGTTCGTGTGTGTCTGTGCGCGTACATCCACTGAATGTGCACTTTTTAGTCTGGAATTGAGCTGCAGGACTTTTTAGATAATGAGGTTTGTATTATCGGTGATATTCGATACGCAGCAAGACGCTGATAGAAGGTTTAGTGAAGCTTGAGCTTTAGTTAGTGCTAAAGGAGCTTGGCTGTTGCACGTTACAACGTGACAGAAGTATGAGATATTGCTGTGAAACTGCAGATATCCCTGCCTGTTGCTACGGGAACTGTCACTTGGGACAATTAGGATCTAATTGGGGCTTTGTCTAAAATGAAAACTGGCTGTTAGCAGCCACAGTGGTATGGTGATTAGGCATCCGTCTCTTCCTCTGTTGAACAGTTATCAGCCCTTCCAATGTCGTGAATCTATCTTGTGATTCTCTGGGTAGCATGCATGCCAACTGTGTCAGAGCCAGATTACACAGCTCAGTGATAGTGTTAGAGCATTAAGGGGCATCTGTCTAATGATGTGGCTCCTAAAGAGGGCTTCTGGGCTGAACAAACTTTGTTCTGCACAGTGATCAGATTAAGCTAAAAGTGTGAAATATGCCAAACTTCTTTTGACATACCCTCATTTTGGGCAGAAACTCACAAGGATACTTTCTGGCCTAAGGAGCTGCTTTGGTGTTGTTGCTTTTATCACATAGGCACCACGGTAGGAGAGAAAGAAACTGAATATCTTCTGCATGCATAGACTGTTGCTGGAAGCAATGTAGTACTATCTGTTATGGTCAAAACAATCATTTTTAGTGCCCCATTAACTGTTTGATTGCTGAATATAGTATAAAAAATATGTTCACACCGGCAGTTTTTGGAGCATTGTGAAGCATTTTAATGTCATAAATTGTACATGAATATGTAAATGCTCTCCAGTTGCATGCTGTTGAACCCTACCCTCCAGAGAAACAATGGGTGACATCAATTATCTGTGACATTATGGATTTAAGGACACAATCAGCCTCACTGAATGGTGCGTAGTTGTCATTTGTCAGGTACCCAAGCTTGTCTCAAGTGGGTGTAATTTGAGGTTTAATATAATTGTGGTGCCAGCCCCTCTGGCTGTCTGTGTGGCAGTATAACACTGTAAAAATGTCACTGTTGTCCTGACAGTTTTTTGGGCTACATTGCTGCCGTTTCTCGCTGTGAGCCAGTTATAAATCTGTGACATGACTCATCACTGAATCATAGTTTTTGCAAAGCCTGCAAATAAGTTTGCTGTCATTGTCCAAATGATGGGATTTGCATATCAAACAACAGCGCGACAACTTACAAAGCTATGTAAGTTTGTGTTTCTTCAACTTCTTGCCTGGGTATTACTCAGAAAACCCCAAACTTCTGCTTGGCTCTTTTGATGCATACTGTACAGGTTCAGTCAGCGGGAATTTTACTGCCGGTTGATTAAATTGCTCCTAGGGAAACGCTAATAAAGAATTCATCTGGTCCAGCCCATAACACTTTTCCTTGGGTGGCATCATTCCAAATGGATGAGTATGGATGTTTTCGTTGCTTCACCTACTCATTTCCAATCAGCAAAATTAACAGCCACTGCTGCCAACCTTGACGTCACACTGTACCTTTCCAGGATATTGAAGACAGGGAAAGATACAGAGGATAATTAAACTGCTAAAAGAACAGTTAAGGTATTTTCTAAAATGTGATATGGTATAATAACTTTTTCAGTTTGACATAAAAGCACCACTTGCTTTTCATTCCTGTTCAGCAATATATTAATGTAAAGGAACTGAAGATGATGATCTGTACTTTACAGCTTCATATTAAAAATACACTCTGTCCATCTGCTGTAAAATGACAAGTAGCACTGATGATTTTTGTCCAGATTTTAATATTTCTTGAGTCTGTCAGAGTTGCACTATTGTTTATGCAATAGGGTATATGTGGCCAAATGGAAAAGTACAGTATATCCTCCTGATCGTTCAAGCAGGTGTGTAAATCATGTTTCAGTCGTCCTGTCAGAGCTTTTATAACCAGGTGTCACGATGATGGCACCATGATTAGAAATCTTCCTCTTGTCATAAATGGCAGCAGCGCTTTAACTGAGCTTGTTAGATGTCACTCAGAGCTCCCAGAGTTACCAGGGAATTCAGTCCGGCTCACAGCTAATATATCACTTATGCTTATGCTGATGGCACTGAACTTGGCTGAAGTGAGGTGATACACAGGTTGCATCAGTCAGGGTCAGCGGGATCCCAGTATTGTCAGCAACAGTCTGCCTCTGTTGTCATACTGTAATACGCCCCCCCCCCCCCGCCCCAATGTTGTGAGTCAAACCAAATGTTGTGGGTGGTGGACTGGATGGACAGTGGCTGTGCACACATTAACACACACATAATGAATGAAAGTGTTACAAAAGAAAATATGTATAGGAACTACTTGGGGTTTGCTCTGACCCAGCTTTTCAAATGCAAGCACAGGCTAATTCGTAATTAGACTGTGTATGATATGTGGCCTGGGTGGTGTAAATAATTGAACTGTGTCAGTTTGAGCTCTGCAGCTGATCTTGATGCCGTTTCTTCTCTGTCACAGCGTCCTATGTGGAAGCTGTGACAGTGGATCCCACATGCATGCACGGGTTCTAATGAAGACTCAGTCAAAGCTGTAACTGGCAAATGAGCCAGATCCAAGCCTTGGTCAAGGAATTGATCTTTATCCCCGCAAAATCTTCTGCAGCAGCTCTCTCTGATAAAACACAGCTGAGATCAAAGCCACGGCATAGAGCATTTTAAATCTGGGTTTAAGAAACAGGCTCCTCCATCCTGCTCTTTGCTGGCAAGAGCAACTGTTAAATGGATGGTTGTAATGGTTCAAACAATAGAGAGAGAAAGAGAGACAGACACACAGTTGGGCTGCCTGCATTCTCATTAAAATGTTTGAACATCACAGACATAGCAGTATTTCTTTTTTTCTTTAAGTTTGTGCATAGTTTTCTTTCAAAGTACATTTGGTGTAGCTCGTGTGTAAATTAGAAGAGGTTGTGCTACTTAGCTCACTGGTCCTCATTTGCATGCTACATTGCTCAAGTCTGTCAGTGCTCTGTGAATCCTGCTGGGGAGCTTGGGAAAACACTTCTTTTTACATTTCAAACTCCACTTGCTGTGCGAGCGTTACAGATTTAACTCAAAATTCTTTTTAATATTTTTAATTCCCACAAATATTTCAGAATTTCTATGGGCTGAGTCAGTTTCTTTACCAGCAGCTACCATTTGAATATTTAAAACAGGAGTTTGGTTTTTCCAGTCATAGTAAATCGCTATACTATATGCGAGACCATTAATGTGCTGCTGGAAGGAATTAGCTGATCCTGCACATGCAGATACGTTTGGTAAATGGCTGCGTTTAATTGTGTTTTTATCAAAGCTGAAAAATCTGAATCAGGGTAAAAACCTAGACAAAGTCAGATTCACTGCATGAGATCCTCAGATTTATGCTTGTGGTTGTTGTTGTGTGAAATTGAAATAGAAGGTTTTAAAGATGGGTGTAAATACTTTTTTTTTTTCCCAAGGAAAGTGAACACATGGTTGAATTTATATATTATTTTATCTGCATCTTACAGTTTTCAGCAGTAGTCTACAGCAGCGTATGTAGAGTAGGCCCAGACCTCCGTGGAAATAATGCTAACCCTTTAAGTGTTTCTCGTGCATTACTAGTGCACTTCACGCATGCATAACATACCATGTTTGCTTTGTACGCTGCTTTTGTTTTGTATGGTGTCTATGGTGCACTTCACATATGGTTCGTGTTATTTATTTTTCCTCTTTTTAATGTTTAGGATATATGTGTTATGTGTGGGTTGACTTATGACATCAAAGCAGGAATATGATAAAAATGCAGTATACATTTTGTAGGGGAACTGCAGTAAAGAGGAGTATGTTAAGTGCCCAGTTGGGGGCATGCCTTCCGCAAATGTTGATTTTTTTTTTTTTTTTTTTTTTTTTTCCCCCCAAACCTGTACTTAAGAGCTTTTTTTTTGTTTTTTGCCAGATTAAAATAATCCCCCCTATTTTTGTTACAGCATCCGTTAACTACCCCAAAGTGTCCCAGTATCACTCATCACTGCCAGCCCACTGTAGATGTGTCAAAACTGTAGTGTGTAGTGTAATTGTACTGAGCTTCAAAACACCAACTGTGTCACGATGTCAAACACTGGACAAAAGTTGAGACCAACTGGCTCAATGATCATTATGTACAGTGTTATCTTGCCTTTTGTGACGACCTGCCAGCCCTTTGACCTAAAAATAAAAACTTTATCCTGTAAAAACTACATCAAACAAACCACCTTAATTTGTTTTTGATTAAATTTCCAGACACACACACACATACACGCACATGCTCCATTCTACATTTGCACTGGCAGCTAATGAAATGTGGGAAAGCTGTACGGATACGGCTGTTCAGATTCAGTTAGGAGAGTGGCAGTTGCAAGAGCTGGAGATGGGAGATGAATAGAGGGAATTGTTGAGTTCACGTCCATACAGTTACTTTTTAAGTATAATGGAAAAGCCAGTTTTGAGTTTTCACAATGCTCAGTCACTGTTTGATATTGTGGAAAATCAAGACAGAACGACTTAAGAAGGTATCTTCTTGTTACATGTCACTGTAGATTCACAGCAGCAAATGCTGACTTGTCTCTGCAGCTGAACTTGTGTAATATCATTACTGTATAGGAATCTCATTTCTATAAAATAATAAATGATAACTCCTATGTTTGGTTCATGAATGACTAATTTCTTTAGCTTTCACCAACAGCAAAGCAATCAGGCCGATAGGCTAGAGAGTCAGTTAAGCTCCTCTGGAAGGTAATTAGATTCAGATAATCCAAACAACAAAAGCCATAATCCTGCTCAAATTCACTGCATTCTGTTGGTGTTGAACTGGCAGACCTGTTAACAAACTGTAGCCAGAGAGATTAGAAAACTGAGCTGTTCATTGGATCACAAGGCACAAGTTTACCCACATTAATGTTATGCCATATGTCATGGTGAGAACTGGATAAATGCCTCGCTGTCACAGGCTGTACTGTACTTGTGTGTGTGTGTGTGTGTGTGTGTGTGCGTGGGTGTGTGTGTGTTTTTGTGTGCTTGTGTGTGTGTGTGTGTGTGTGTGCGCGTCCAGGCAGAGCTAGAGCCTAACAGTTCAGCACATGCATCAATGGCCTAAAGGTTAAATGCTGCATACATATTTTTTTGAAAAATAAAAATATTGTGATGATAGTTAATTTCACAGACAGTGGCCTGATTTATTCTTTAAAGATGATAGCTGTACTTGATTGAAGCTTTTGGAGATTTCCGAGCTATATATATATTGAAGCTATTGAGTTTGAGAGCCATGGCTGAGGGCCAGTTTCTCAATGTGCTAGGAGCTTTATATGATCTGTGGTCAAAATAGACAACAATGTATTTGCTGAATGTCCTTAATTTCATCATGGTCTATGCCAAAGCTCTTCATGACTAAACAAAGACCATAAAGACACACTTTTGTTGTTCGCTGTTGCACAGTTTTGGGTATTCTGTACAAAAGCATCACATCTGTCAATACCTTACTATACCGTACTACCACTCATACCATGGCATATGTATCTCCTGGCTTTTCAAGTGATTCGGTTTTGTTTCTCCAAGGCTATCACTGCAGAGCCTGTCTCACCCAAGGGCCCCAGCTAATGAGTCAATGCAGGAAAAATTGATTTAGTCTCCACCTTCCTATCTCCAACCCATGCAGGCCAAAGATATACCAGGGTGAGTCCCTGGGGTCATGGCTCAGTGGAGCCTTCCAAAGTCATTTCCTTTCCTCTGTCTGTAGAGCCAGATTAATTATAGACCAATAAAAACTCGGATCAGGTCTAATTAGTGAGCATATTGAATAAATGCAATCCTGTACTGTTAGCATGTACCTTAATGGCTGAAAAGAAGCAACTGCACACTAAAGTAATTCAGTGCATTCATCCTCAGGGTGCTGTAATGTATTTCTATATGATATGTTTAAAAGAAAGTGCTTAAACATGCAAAGCTCATTTAGGAGATGCCCTATGGGTACTAATGTGGTAATGTATCTTGTTGTTACTCTCCATTTAAAGCCTTAAACCTAAAATCAGGTCTTCACTGTTTATCTTTACGACATTTAGGCTTACCATCATTATTAAAGGTACAAATGGCCAATAAATATAATATTATAATATTATATAATATTATATATAAGGTTTCTGCCCCCCACTGAGAAGTACTGGCGCATCTGGTTGCAGCGAGACACAGTGTGTGGCAGTGAATGGTTGTGAATGAGGGATTGTTAATCAGCCTCTCAAAATAATACACAAGTTCAAGAGTACGATATAAAGTGTAAATTTGTAATGCATCAGCTGGTCGGAAAAAAGTTAGTTTATCTGGAACTAACCTGCTCACTCAGTATTCCTCCGCGCAGGCAGGCTCCACGACGCCTGGATCAGCTCATATATCAGCTTTTTCGGTAGTCCTCCACGCAGGTAGGCGGAGGAATACTGAGTGAGTTGGTTAGTTCCAGATAAACTAACATTTTTCTAACCAGCTGATGGATTGTTAATTTACACTTTATATCGTATACTCTTGAACTGGTATAATATTTTGAGACAGGACTTCTCATAGGTGGCAAAAATACGCTGATAAACAGTCTCTCATTCACAACTATTCACTGCCTGTGTCTTGCTGCAGCATGATATGTCAGTCCTTCTCAGTGGGGGGGACAGAGACCTTTCTACTGCAGATATTACAATTATTTGCCATTTGTACCTCATACAACCCCACTTAAAAAAAACTGAACTATCCCTTTAAGATTGAAATATGATAAGTGGTGGTATGAACAAATTTGTGAGTTCACTATATACAGTATGTGGTCAGACCCCAAAAAATACAGGGAAAAATTTCATTTGTATTATTTATTATAGAAATTAATAATATACCTAGCTTTACTCTGACTTCACCCATCTCCCCATTCTTTAAGTTATCATATTCTATCTACTCTACATCAGTTTATCATTTGTGTCCATGTCCTGTGGTGTTGTGTAGATTACTGTCCACATGGTGGCACAATAGCTTTACTGATACTTGCTAGGAAATACTGAGCAATTATTCATAAACAGACAAGCAGCCTCTGAAATGTACTGTCTTGTAAATTCTGCAGGTAAATGAAATGGTTTGAGCTTGACCAAGTTACCCCTCAGGTTATCCGCCACATGCATCATAAATAAGGCAGGTCAGATTCCTGCCAAGACTTCTCAGACAGGTCAAATGATGTTGCAGCTGGAGGCCAGATAGTAATGCTTCTTTTCCCTGTTGGGATCCAAACAGATTTATGACATCTCTCATACCCGTGGAGCATAAACACAGTGACACGAATGCACTACAGGCTGTTTCGTGGACTAGCTCCCAAGGTTAATTAGAGTGTGGGGAATGGGCATGAAAGAGTATTCAGTTAAAGGAGTACCCTTTTAAGAGTTTTCACTGGGGGCAGGCATGTTGACAGCTGTGGACAGACACACTGTTTATGGGGCTTCACTGTTTTGGAATATTAATGGGAATCAAGAGCAAGATCTGAATGATGCCTGTGTAGGGGCAGGAAATCATATTTAGCTGCCTGCCCAAAATTACATTTGCAATCTTCAGCCAAGCTCTGCATGGAGCCTGCATCAGTAAACATCTTCACACTTAATGAGCCCATAATTTTGGCACAGACTTACTGTATGTGACTGTCACTCCACTCATATTCACATTGCATTTCTCTGAGATAGCCAAGATAACATTCCCCAAAACCTTATGAGATATTGATGAACTAGCTCCCTTGTTCTCCTCCTTGCAGCTGTCTTGCTATTATACTGTACCACATAAGTAGAAATTCAAAATACTGCTGCACTTGGCAACTAATCCTGCTGGTATGGGGAAAAAAACAGCTGGGCATTAAAATTTTAAAGGCAGGCCTGTGTGTCACACTGCTGCTTTAATATGTGGTCACTAAACAGTGCCTTTTTTCCAAGTCGTGTTATGCTATGTTCATCTTTCTGAAAGAAATACAGCAGTTTGCATTGTTTTGTACTGGATTTGTTCAAATTATGGAACGATGCTTTTGACACTCTGGTCATAACATGTGAACATAGAAACACCTGTGCACACCAGAAAGCACATACAGAAAAAAAAATAGCATTGTGGTTATGTTACTGTGAAATATCAAAAGGATGGATGGATGGATGGATGGATGGATGGATGGATAGATAGATAGATAGATAGATAGATAGATAGATAGATAGATAGATAGATAGACTTACATAATAATGTAAAATAATCTATTAGCCAAAAGCCATGATGACTTGCACAAACCACCAGTTCCTTTTTCTGGCTGAAACATTGCCATGTTATTTGTACAGAATTTCATTTACCACACAGCTGAGCTACCAATTTAATTTATTAAGCAGGCAGTACATCAGTGAACCATTTAAACACACATGCACTACCTCCCTCTAATAAAGCCCTCGAACACCTATCATTTAGCTCATGTACTTAAGCCGCTGTGATCAAATGCTATTCTGCCACCCTCAGAGGAATCAGCCTGTTCTTCCCTGATACCTGCATTAACACCAAATACCAGTTTTGTCACATAATACAATGCAGCACCTCCACACAGCTGCCCCATCAAAATCAAGCATGTAATTGTATCCTCAGTGCACATACTGTATGCAGTCAGACCAATGTCACTAATTCCCCTCAGATGTATAATTTATAATGTGTGATGAAAAATGTTTTTTTTGCTCTTAGTGACAATGAGGAGATGAAGTGTCACTTTGTAACAGCATCTTCCTCTACACCATGACTGTTATCTTCCTCCCCTCTTCTCTGTAATTATACTCTTACTGTTGCCTCTCTCTTTCATTGCTTTGGAGAGAAATAGAGGTTATGTCGAGTACTCTCTGCAGTGCCTTTCAATTATAGTGTTGCTGAATGGAGCGATTTGAATGTGGAGAGAGGTCAAATTCATCTCTCAGTTATATTAAATCACTGAGGATAAATATTGGCTCATTTATTTAAATCCATGGCTACAGCTCACATAAATTTAACTGACTACTGAGCAGTACCCCTCCAAAAATGGTAAAAGTCATTAACTACCTTGGGACGCAGCTGCAGAGTTTCTCCTTAAGACTGGCAAGCCACTGTCATATGTGTGTGTGTGTGTGTCTGTCAGTGTAGCATGTGTTTGGATGGATTATAAATTCTACCACCTTGACTTTTGAAGTGAATTCATTTTAAGCCCTTGAGAATCAGTGGAACATACTGAAGTGTATTTCATTGTTGGTGGAGATGCAAGCAGAAGTTATCTGTTAACAGTATGTCCACACTCCCAGCTGGATGGGACTCACTCTCATGAAGTACCAGTTACTGATCTTTATTTGACCAGATGTTTTGCCTCAAATGCCAGCCAGTTATTAATCCTCTATAATGACCAATGTGTTGTTTTGTAAAACTGTTCTAAAAATGTAACACTAGAGTGTCCGCAGTATATGTATTCAATTTTAAGTTATTTTGGGGGGCATTTTTCAACTTTTATTTGATGGGACAGTGAAACAAGGCAGGAAAGTAGAAGGCAGGGCGATTGACATGCAGCAAAGATCATCTCGGTTGGGAGTGGAACCGGCAATCACAGCCAATATGGTATATGCTCTAACCACTTGATCACAGAGCTCCAATAATATCCACAATTTATTGCCAGTATGGAATTGACAAGATGCATAACATGCGCTACAGAGACAGAACTTACAACATGTAACTGAGATTATACCACCCCCCATCTCCCTGAAAGGTATCGTACAATATCATCCGTTCATCATAGCAGTACTTCACTTGCTACCCATGTTACATGATAGATGTCAAGGGGTCACATGAGAGTCATATAAGCTCCTAGTGGAATTTTTGATCACCAGTTATGCTGTAAAAGCACCATGCATCATTTCTATCAGTGTAGAGGCAACAGTGTGCAAATGTGCAATAGAGGAAGTAGAAGACCTCAAGCAAAAGCTAATCCTGACATATACCACTGCAGTTGTTCGTAGTTTGATAAAATACATCTATTCACAACTTAGACACCATGGGAGGTTTAACAGCCTCTTGTTCCCCTCTCAACTGTTCCTTGGTAACACTGATAGTCAATGATGACTTCTGAATTGTGTAACTTCTGCTTCAACCTGACATTTGGATAATTAGCATAATCGATGATTGAAGACAGATGGTGCAAAGAAGGGACGTTTTGAAGTGCTGTATTGTTCAAATCAAACAAGGGGGGCAGAGGCATCTATTGCACAATTAACCTGGGTCAAGATGACATTTGTGTTGCGGTCAGGTTGGCATGATACTCATAGTATGATGAATACGTCTTTCCATTTAAACCAAAGTAGGAGCCCAGACAATGGCTACTTGACAGCGTCATGCTGGTAAAATGATGGATAAGAACTCATGGTCCTGCCTGAGGAAAAGATTTACCTGTGCTGTACAGGTGATTCTGACCTCAACATTAGCTTGCTGTCATTTTTTCCAAACACTCCAAAAGAAACTATTTGTATGTTTAGGTTTGTGGGAGAATTTACAAAAAATGACTTGAGGGTAATGCTTCTAATTGATTTTTATGATATCTCATTTCCTCCTGATGAAGTCATTCTGAGATGCCCAACACAACATCCTCACAAATCTCTACAGACTAATTTGGTCTGTGTGTTCTGCAGTTGGAGGCAGCAGCAAAACAATTACAACTGCACTGTGCAATCATAAAATATACTAAGACATGATAAATTTAATTGTGTAGCATTTCTTTATTACTACTTCAGGCTCTTCCATCCAGATTTTAAAGTGCATCATGCTTGTTTGTTCTCTCCATTTAGCATGTTTTAAATGCTCTGATTTCTAATTAGTTTTACGAATGTAATGCTATTTTATGATGAGCTAAAGGCGTTCAAGAACAAATACATTATCCACACCTCTATAATAGTTCTGACATTAAAGAGCACATCATTAACTGTGAACCAAATCACTCCAATTAATTTTAATGAGGCCTACAACATACAGTAGCACTTGATACTGCAGCATGTGAACAATTCAGTTTTGTTAAACACTTGTTCCCTGACCTTGTTTGTTGTTGCCCATAGCTGCATGGCTTTAATGACGTGAATTTACCTCTCAACCAGCGCAACAAAAAGTGTTTTATTCTACTTTAAGAAAGATAACAACTAAGTTGTTAATGCCCTGTAGGTTTTATACAATGGCTGCTCATCTAATAGCCACACTAATATCCCCATTTCCATTTCGTAGTTGCGTTGGAAAGGTTCTTTGATAAATACTGGCTGAAAATCATGTGTGTTGTAAATTTACCAATGAATGAAGTCTAAAGAATATGAATGAAATGATGAATATATGCAGAAGGTTTCAACAGCAAAAAGCACCTGCGAGAGCACTGCGCCTACATACAGGTCAACATGACATCGGCACTCAATTTCAATGGGTTAAACTGGACTGATTGTTTATTTTTTTTTGTATCAGGTCTTCCCTGTAGAGTTTTCATGCTCATATTCTTTTCTGTTCAGGAAAAGCATCTGAAAATGTTGCTCTTTTGTGCTGCTTTTTGTGCGTGTGTGTCTCCAGCTGCTTGTTGGCAGTGAGACTGCAGGCAGGTGATTTTTTAAACCTTGAGCTTATCTAGAGATTACAGCTGCCATGCTTTACTTTTTAATCACAATGACTTCTTTGTGTTTTTATAAGTCTTGGAGGAATTTCAAGGCATGTTTGATTACAGTTTATAGGCTGTTTTTACACACATTTCCATCAGTTACCTTTTATGCTCGATTACTTTCTTGTTTTTTTAAACTCTGAATTCATTATTGTTTAAATGGCTGTTTTTTTTTTTCTTTTTCTTTTCATTATTATCACTGCAGACAGAGTTCAACAGTATTTCTGCATTCATGTATGCAAGTATACAGTATGTGGGTATGGATTAAATTGTGTGTGTGTGCTTGGCTGGGGCTCTTTGTAGATAACACAAAGTCCTGTGCCCTTCACAGCGAGAAAAGTCCAGTCGTCATGTTCATACCATCACACAGGTAGCAAATGGTATATATCTTAAGGTCACCAGTGTGACACCACTGACATTTCCTGGTCTAACAACACAAACTCTGTGATCAAGCATTAGTAAAAAGGCACGATTCCACCTGTGATACATCAGAAATGAAGCAATTTAGCAATACTGTACTGTATATGAAGAATGTTCAGTTGAGATATTTCAGTCTCAGGAATCTGACTTTTGGACTGAGTGCAGTTGCCATAACAATGCGTTGGACTTGTGTGACAGGCCATCAGTTGCACGAAGCCAACCAAGTCACACACTAACATGTCTCCATTCAGTCAGAGTGAATCACCAGCTCTATCTTTTTCTCATCATTCTAACATTGTGAAACTTTTATATGCAGTAACTTAACATAAATAAAGGAAATCACCTATTCACCTAATCACATATATTAAATTGCTATTTTTATGAAGAAATGATAATGATAAATTCCCAAGTGATTGGTCTCCAATCCAAGCAGCTGGACCACTCCTCACCACCTGCTAATGGCTCAGGTCACTCTAGCACTATTTATATCTCTTAGGCAACTCTGTCCCTCCTCGCCTCCTGCTGTTATCCCCTTAAAGCATGGAGATTTTCAGAGAGAGATGGGGAGATGGTGTTTGGAGCGTGGGTGTAGTTTTAGGGGAGATTCTCATAATAGCGCTTTGCTGTCCTCTTTCTTCTGTTGTGCATTACGGCTGAAGGCTCAAAATAGAACATCCCTTGGGAGCATCCAATCATGCCTGTGGTAGCTTTATGCGCGCACACACACGCACACGTACAGTGTAGCCCATTTTCTTATATGATCGTGGGGAAAAAGGATTTGCAAGTGGGAACTTACTGTACAATGACTCATTCTGAAAGATTTATTTTATTCATTACATCTATTTTTTTACATCACAGCCAGGGCTTCCTTTACTCTGTCTGAATCCCTCCACACAGAGTTTTCCGGTTCAATGACTGACTAATTCTTTGTTGCCCACAAAGCAAGGATGTAATACAGCTTAATTGTGTGTTGTTTAATTGTAGGAACCAAATATCTATACCTAGTGTACATTTTCTGACCCTCATGATGTGGAGTGTTTGAGAACATGCCAGTGCTAGCAATGTAACACAGACAAATATGTTCTACTGTGTGACAGCAAAAAGTAATCCTGTACAGAAATGATCCTTGATGAAGCTGAGAGGAGGTGATTTTTTTTCCCCTTGTATGTGTGTGTATTTTTTTCTGTGGTATTTGCATTTGTTTGTGTGTTCAGCACAGTGTGTGTGTCTGTGGGTGCCTGAGCCACGGTGGATACGAATGCATGCCAGAGTGAGTGAGCGAGCGAGCAAGTGTACGAGTGGAGCAGGATCAGGAAGGCGAGAGAAAGAGAGCAGAGAAGGAGACAGAGGAACCCACACAGAGAGAGAGGGAGAGAGAGAGAGAGAGAGGAAGAGAGAGAGAGAGCGCTTTGTGCAGATAATGCAGGAGCAAGTCGCGATTCCCCAGGAAAAGGGAGGTGCGTCCTTCCATCTTCTCATGGGGGATTTAAACTGGCTTCAGATTGGCTCCAGTCTGACAGAGGATTCCCTCGCTTGTGGAGTACGGCTCCCTCTCCTAATGTAACACTGGACTTTGTTGTGAAGCAAGAGAGAGGCGCACAGGAAGGAGGGAAGGAACACTTGCTCCTACTTCCTTTATACCCAGCCTGCTTGACAGATGGCACTGGCAGAATGATCTTTGACTCTCACCCAGCAACCAGTCCCTGCTCCACTCACTGAGGTAACGTATGTCATCTCTCTGCTCTAAGCAACAACAAAAAAAGAAAAACTGCGTGCTCGCACATGCTTTCTGCTGCACTGTGTGCTTGAATGTGCTTGAATGAACGTGCAAAATGAGTGTGGCGGTTCAGTGTGCATGCAAGTATGTCTGAAATTGTACTTCATATGAGAGGACAGGAAGTACTGTAGCTCAATCACCACCTCATCAGCATCTTGTCAGTGTGTACTTATCTAACATGGCTTAGTTTATGGAACTGTTTGCCTCCTGTTTTTAACCGTAGTGCTTTTTTGTTTTGTGTACTATGACTGACCTTCATATGCTATATGCCTGGGTAACCTGAGGTCTACATGGTGGTCAGGACATCTGCCTGCTGCCAGCACTTTTTCTCCTGAGTCTGCACCCACCTGCACTTTTTTTTTTAATCACACATCCTCCGTAAATAAAACCGGTGTTGCTGTTCCCTGCGCCTTGACTGGCTGTAACAGACTTATAAATCACAGTGACACGAGTTCTAACAGAAGGAGGTGCAATGTTGGAAATAACAGACACGTCCCTTCTACTGTTGCAGATGTTAGTATTGGTGGTGTTGGTGCTTGGAGAGTTTGGGATTTGTGTGGTTGTTGTTGCAGAAAGAATTTATATTAGGACATGGCCCCTTTTTTTAGATATTTCTTCATAGACTTTTGTATCTTTAGATATATAAAAAAAAAAAGAAAGACATTTTAGGATAATTGAGAAAACATATTACAAGTGCATTTGACTTAGTTACATGTCCAGATAAAATGACAAATAGTAATATCCATACTTAAAAGTAATTGTTACAGTACAGTCTAGAAATGAAACATCAACTTCATAAAGTACTTATAACCAGAGATACTGTGATTTGAGTTCTACTTGTGGACTCTTTCTACCTCAGGATTAACATCAGATGACTTGCTGGCCACTCGCCAGCCTTTCTTTTAACACCCATACTCTCAACACAATGTGCTAGCTTCTCTCAAGCAGCCAACACTGTTGGAAATGTATTGTTTAATTTCCTTAGAAAAATAGAAGACAGTCTCTGTGATATCTAGTGACAACCTGAGATTTTTGAATGTAGGGAAGTCTGCATCAGAAACAATAGCTGACTAGCCATGCTTGTCTCTGTGTAATAATTCACTCACCTTCACTCTCAACAGCCCTCTTTATCTCTCTCTCTCTCTCTCTCACTCACACGCACGCACACACACAGTCTGTCTCCTGTCCTCTAACTGCTGCTCTCAGCATGAGGTTGATGTTCAGAGGAATCCTCACAACAGAACACTGATTGTATGTAACAAGTGACATGAGACAACAGTGTGACACTAAACATATTTATTTTTTGAAAATTTACCACACATGTTGGTGGTGTCCTTTTCTTAGCTTTTGCTGCATAGTTACTCACTGTTCATTTTACTCTTGACTAACTTTTGATAGAAGATTTAAACATATGGAACTTTTTCATGTGTATTTTAGGGCTGTAAATGTATTTTTCATATAGTGAAGTAAAATTTTTTAAAAACTTGCACAACAATAGTACACTCAGATGATCACATGAAGTGTATCACGAAAGTACAGTGATAGTATTTAGTATTTTTGTGTCAAACAACAGCCTTTGTGAAAGACAACAATGCCACAAAAGTATCTGAAGTATCAAAGTATTTCAAAATTCATGACAACAAATGTCATGAACGAGGAAGACAATCACTTCTGGGCTGAATTCAAGGAACAGGGACACGATGAACATATTTGTACCTTTGAACAGGTTGATTGCAACCTAACTGCCTGCACCATTTTACTACAGCAGTGTTCAAAAAGGAATTTTAATAACTGTACAATAAGGTTTAATCCCTTTCATGAAGAATTTATTTTGTCCGGCCTTTGTGTGTCCATTTGTCATATTTTGAATATTGTTTGAAGAGCAGAGATGTATTCATATTCAGAGATGTGTTGAATTCATATCAAAGGTTTTTTTTCTCCCCTTTCCAGACTGGATTTGAATATTTATCAAAAGCTTGTACCAAATAATTCATAATAATACAACATCTACGTTGCAAGAACAGAAACAGCCTGGCAATAATCCTGTTTTTCTACCTCACTGATACCTCCCAGATTATATTGGCGCTATCTGATGGATAAAGCACCAAGACTGTCCGAATCCATGTGCACAAGACATGCTATACTTTGAGCTAATTAAATATTTAGCAGACATAGCATGAATTGCAGAAAGCTCTGCAGTGCTATATATGACGACCCTGCTTTCACTCAAAGTTTGCAGAACTGTACATTTTAATCTTTATGCTCATTTTGAGTATGATTTTGGAGCTCCCCTGTCCAATCCAAATCCAATAGTTGGCTTAACATGTAGCTTCCCCTTTGTGAAGAGGTGTCTGCAGGTGCATAGTTCAAAGTGTGCCATCTTGTCCTTGTCAGTTTAATGTGTTTATTTTTAGCGTTCACTGACCCTGCTCAGAATGAAGATTGATGTTGGATTCCCTCCCACTGCATTCCCAGGGTCACTCTTTTGCTTCTCCACTGCCCATGCTGAAACTCACACCATTATCTATAGATTAAAGATGCTCTGGCTTCCTGTCTCTCAGACAAAGTGACAAAGCAGGTGATTTGTAGTCCCCGCAGTGCTGTAGATTAACCAATACTAGCCTAAATGACAGATGTATGAGAAATGTGGTTGTGACATAAATTAATGTTTTGAATGAGGTCAGACGTTTGAGCTAATGTGTTACAGTCAGAGTTTGACCTTTTGCTCTGGGTGGAGCATTACTATTAAAGGGCTCTGATGAGCGCATCAGAAATGACAGCGATGTTGTGAAATATTAGTTTAATATTAGCTCTTTTTTCTCCATTTATTCTCCATTTCATTTCAGTTTATGAGTAGGAAAAAAATGAATTTTTTAAACAGGAGGAAAAAGTATTAACTTTGGAGTCAGAGTTAAAGTCTTAGAGTTTGTATCTTACAGTGTTCAACGTGTTGTTCAAGTATTATACAGCAGTTACTTTGTATGTCCAGGGATTCAAAATTAAACTGCAATACTCACTTTTCTTCTTGGCACTATCTTGGCACAACTTCTAATGTCATAGATCTTCTTGAACATAGTATTTCTGTATGGTCAGACTTTGGACATACAATCCATTGGTGCTGTGCACTAAAGCTGCCTTCTTCACAGCAGGAGCCATAGCATAGATTTAATAAAGGAAAACCCTTGAGTGACCTGTGTTGAAACTGTATTCCCATGTAATCCTTGTCCTAATAAACACTCTTTATTAGCATTCCCTGACTAATCACCTCCCTAGTTGCTAATGAAAATCAAAAGCTCTGAGGGTTAGCATAGTTGGCATGTTTGACTGGTATTAACAGGTGTTACATTAAGCCAGATTGACTCCGTTTGTGGGAGCTTTATATGGTCCACTATTTAATTAAGAAGGGCTCCCTCCACACAATGAATAATAATTCCCTGACTTACTTTAATGCTGATTCATTCAAGATGTACTGTGTCTGCTTTAGTCATTTTATGTCAGGTTAATTATTCAGATTATTTAAATAAATGTCTCAGTTCACATTTTTCTTACTTTGTTCAACCATTTCAAGGATAAAATTTGTTTTGATACTGTACAGCACCAATGCTTTCACACATCAGTATGAATAGGACAGCCTTATTACTCAGTGTTGACATTAAAAGCTACAAAGACTTGTACTTGTGTTCATTCTCTGTTCCGAGGTGTTTGATACCGATGCTCTGTCTTTTTTGTGGCAGCAGCTTTTCCTGTCGCAGCGTAGTGATGTTGAGTAAATGCTGTGAAAAGCAGCCCAAGGACGCTGTGGCTTTGGGTTTAATCTCTTGAGATGGTGAGAGAAGATAGAAGATTTCGTAACACTTCTATCTAGGAGAGGGAATTATATTTCACATCAGATCAGATGTGATTGAAGAATCTGTACCCTAATTTTAAGTACATTTTGTACCTTACATCAAAACAACTCTTTTTAGCTTTAGGAGCTAGTTGCATGAACTAGAAGAAGGAAGACGAAAACGACCTTCAGCTCCCCTTGGCTAGTGCATGTTCTTTGAGTTTGCCAAATGTAAAAACAAAATATGAAAGCCTGCAACCTTATGTGATTTAGCCCAGTCGAAAAAAGGTTTATATTGAAGGTCCAGCAAATTCTGGTTGTAATAAAACATGTTAGTTCCGGTTTAGTCCTCTTTACAGTTTAGTTTTTCATATAATCAAACAGAAATCATCATCCAGTGATCATTTAGCCCATGCAACAAAACTTGTTTACTTTACCTCTGGGAAATTAACAAATAACTAGCGAGCAAAACTAACTTCCTACGAGTCACACTAGAGACAGGATGAGACAAAAACAAAAACCAGGGGGTGGGAGTAACACATGCTATAATTAGCAGCTGTCATGATGCTTGTATAGCAGAAGTTTTCTTGTTGTTTTTGTTTTTTACTAACTGCAGGCAGCAGTTATCTCCAAGAACTGGAGCTCATTTAACAACAGTAATTTGCATGTATTGTGTACATTGAGATTACAAATGGTGGATGTGGGGGCATTGGACATTCGCCATGGTAGAAAATTAAACAGTTTCCCACTTTGAAGATAACCTGCGGGCGCTTGGTGTCTCATGCCAGTAGTTACCTCTCACAATAGGGCAGAAGAGCAGCACTGTGAGCCCCATAAACACAGCACATCAGTGGTGGAGCAGACATGTGGCATGCAGAAGGTGAGATTTAGATGCCCCGACAGATTTGGAAGATATTTCCTGTGCAGCCTCTCCAGAAAGTAGAATTGAACATAATTAATGGCAGGTTCATAATGGAAAAATTTCAGTGCCAGATGATAAGAACAGTGATTCAGACTGGAGAGGGAGTTAGAGGAGGTAGAGAATGAGGGAGGTGAGGTCCAGAGGCAGGACGTAAGACTGCACACACTTTCCAACAACCACTGATGGGATGATAGATTAAATACCTTTATACAGACATCAGATGGTCCCCTGACTTTTCCTCAAGTGCCACTATGATCCTCATATTTGTGGCTGTGAGTGAAATAAATGTTGACTTGAATGCACTTCCAACAGGAGGAATTGCATCATGATAACATTAATATTTTGTTTAGCGGAGCTATTGAAATTTTTGCTATTGCTACATAGTAATGTTGATTGACATTAACATCAACAGCTTTTCACGTAACAAAAGAGGCCTAAGAGAAATTGTGACTTAACAATCAAGTACAATCAAACTTCATGCCTTTTTGCTTGCCAAGAGCTGTCTCCAGTGGTGGAAAGCAACATTAGTGTTAAATCTTGGCTGTATCAAGACTTAATGACTCACTGGTGCCTCTTTTATCCTCTTGCAAACACAATGGTAGACAAAGCTCTTGTTAAGTGAAAATCACCTGCCCCCACACCTGGCAAGGAACCACTTTCAGCAACAGAGAAAACCTACAAATGGCCCCTTTTTAGAGAAAGATTATGCTAGGCAACATAAGGGTTTGGGAGGACCAATCACAGGGTAGCTTTAATATGTCCAAAATCCAATTGTAAGTAATGAAAGCCTATAAACTACCTGTCTTCTCATTCCAAAATAAATGAGAAGACAGGTAGTTTGTGGGCATTATAATACTGTATTACCATGTATTACTATGGAAACTGCAGCCTTTTCTATTTATTATTTTCTTTTTTCTCCACATCTCTGCTGTTATACATTTAGACAAGTTGCCTTGTTTTGATTGGATGACCTTTTAATGCTTTCACCACCACTGAAATCACCATCAACACTTTGAATGTCATAAGTGGAATAGAGCAAGACATAAGGACAAAGTTAACCATCTGAAATATTGTGAGCACACGATGCACTAGGAGCCTTAGCAAACTTTGCATCTGCTTGGAGACAACCTCTTTGGTGCTGATATCATATCCCTTAGGAGAATCACTCGCAACATCCTTCTCTATACCACTCGAGCAGATTTATTTTTTCCTTATGTCCTGCCTCCTGATTTCTGCCTCTTTGTTTGATGTGTGTAGAAAACTGATTGATTGTCCTCTTTTCTTGGCTAACCACTGATGACCCTTAAGGCTGTGTTTTTTGTTTTGTTTTGTTTTTCTCCTGCTCCTTCACCAAACTAAATAAAAAGGTAACTTTTTGCTTTGGCTCAGTGAAGGTCATGCCCAGCTTTTAGAAGATAATGGCAGTGAGGATGTTAGGGAGCAGAACTGAAACACGTATGCACCACACTGAGTGAGAGAGAACCTTAAGGAGATTTATATAGAGCTTGGAGGCACATCCCTGCTCTCCACCAGTTACCTGCAATACAGTCAAAACCTCAAGCAGGGCTCAGACACCAAGACAGCTGAACCAGGCCCGAGGCTGTCGCACATGGTCCCCAGATTGGCTGTTCATTAAAAAAACACCCAGCTCTGGTACGCTTGGCTGCTAAGCAAACCTAATGAATGTGTCAGAAACTCCAGTACTTCACGTCTCATCTACAGCAAAAATGTAGTAAAAGTTTTGTCTCTGTTCATTTTACAGAATTTTTAATGAGACCCAGCACATGTCATATATCCCTTGTGCATTTCTTGCACCTTGATATATCCTATGCTTCTTCAGTACCCAATTAGAGTGAGCTTTGACATGCACATCAGGATGTTGAGAGGTCAGTTAAACTGTGTTTTTTTTTTTTTTACCTGCATTTCACTTGTCATTTCAGCTCTTTCACAGTGGGGTGTGTGTGACTACTCTTTTTGTATTTTCACCACATTCAAGTTCAGTAGCACCAGACCTGTTGATAATGTTGGTACTTCCATCCCTGAATATGTGAAAACACAGTAGCAGTGCTCTTGACACTCACATAGTGCTGTGTTCCTGCAAACGATAAAGATAAAAAGTAAATGAGTAAATGTTTGATGCCTTTTTGCTTGAAAGGACGTGTGTAATATAAGGACATATGTAATGTGTAAAGTACTTTATGTGACTATTTCAAATAGAAACATGATCATAATATGAAGTTTTGAAGTCTGCAGTTTTCAGCAGTAATTTTGGTTTTCTATCTAACTGTCTGCCTTCTGGATAGGTTTCTATATATTCAAAATTAGTTAAAAAAAAAAAAGCACGTGTTCCCCTTTGAGATCAAAGCAAAGTTCATTTCATTTTCATTCTGCCTTTAGAAGCATTTCTTGTGCTGACTGATTTGTATAGACAAATTAAGTTCATGCATCAGGTTGTTATTATAACTTCCATAGGCGGAGAAGCCTTTTATGTGGAAACTGCCCAGCTAATTGCACAAATGAATTTCCTGCTTTCGTTCTCTGGGAAGCCAAAGAAATGATTTTTTCATCTGATTAAGAGAAAAGGCTTTGCTTCGTAATTTACAAGGACTGTGACACATTTAAAAACTGATTCTCCACACAATCAAACAGAAACTGAGCCCTGCAGTATGTACAGAGTGGGTCAGACAGACGACACAGACTGAGATGAGAGTAGGCGTCATGTTTTTTTTCTATGGTAATTTCTAGATTTCTTTCTACAGTCATGCAATACTGTACACACAGGAGCTTTGTATTTTCTCGCTAGTGTTGTGTTTCTCGTGTGAAACATCTCTTTCGATATTTTAATACCTTTTTTTGGTGTGAAAGGCTGAAAGCTTTTATCTATTGAAATCCACTGACTACAGCGTGGGTTTCCACGAAGGAACAAACAAATGGCTCTTATAGCTATGAAAGTTGAGCTTTTAGTGTGTCACTTTTAAAACTGTCAGTGATTCAGGCAGTTTTTATTATACCTGTGATTCCTATTAAGCGGTCGCTGTTAAAACCTGATTTGCTTCTTTGCTCTGGCTGTTAAACTACAATACAGCAGGGCTAACTGAGGGCCATGAAGGCAGATTTATGTAGACAGAGACTGTGTTCAGTGGTGCTGATGCTGAGTAGAGCTGATAAAATGTCTTTGTTTTATCAAATAATTTTATCATCACAACACTGTACCGACACCAGCATGCCTCCATCTGTCGAGCTGTCATTTGTCGCCGCAGTCTGTAATTCTGACTTTTTTTTTTTTTTTTGTCAAGGTGGCTCTATAACAGTGTGTAATTGGTTTAGTAACAAATATGTAAGATCTCTCTCATACAGCATTTCAAAAACCTTTTTCACTCCTCCACCAGTCTGATGCTCATTTCTCTTCTATTCACCTCGATTGTAGGACACTTTTTGCACTTATGTATTCAGTGGAGGGCGAGCAGAGGGCAATTGTGACTAAATGAATTTCATATTAAGATTCAGTTCTGGCTTCTAGATGACAGGCCAAAGGATGTATGAGTAAGATTTACTACTGTGAAATGCAGGAAACCCCAGCTTCCTGAAACCTGGGACTGTGTTGACCTCTGTTGACTCATATTAAAATGTTTTTCCCTGCTCTGCCCTTAAGGTATTCCATGTGCACAGTGTTGTTATGGAAAAGGTAATGCAAATTCTACAAAGTATTGACTTCCTGCGTGTTTTTTGGCTCATAAGTCAATATCTCATTGTAGCCTGTATGTGCTAAGTGTAGCCAGGCAGGTTGTTTGATTAATTTTCTGGGGAAATTGAGCAATATTGAAGGTATCCATTACTGTCAAAAAGTAAAACCTTTCTCCATTAACTACTAATGAGCAGTTGATGCTGTTGTCCTCAGAGACGCTGGATGTTTTCAACAGTTTTCCTCAGCTGCAGCTGGACAGGTTCTTGTTTCTTCAACAATAATTACCTAGTCCTAGCTGTTTCCAGAAGACTATTCACAGCTAACTGCAGATGCTTAATCACATGTCACTTGTTTATGGATAACAGCATCATGACAGATCATGTCAAACCCCAGCCCGATGTAGCAATCCTGTTCCCTCCATGAATGTGGCACTTTGTGCAAGAAGAAAAAAAAAATCCTTTATAAACACGATTCAGATAATGAGGCACTGATTTGTAGCTCCAATGCTTTTCACTTTGTAAAACATTGATTTATGTATTATATCAGCTTTTGCTGTTAGTAACTCATTTATTTTCTCTCCATTATCTCAGATGAGACGATCTAACTAATACCACAGCAAATAACACTGACATGGTCAATACTGAACCTCCTGAAATTACACCACATAATTAGACAATGCAAAATTTTCTCCATAGCAACACTGTTAAGGTCCAAGCTGCAGGGAGAAGGTTATGTAAGGGTTTGGGTAATTACATACTATTTTATGAGAGGTGAACCAAGAGCCTGATTATGCAACAGGCTGGCAATTTTCGTGTACTTTTCACACTCTGTTTGAGTTGCTGTGACATGAGACTTTCATTTCATGTAATCAAAGCAGATAGTAACAGACGATTTGAGTGTCTTGCATTTGGAAGCAGGAGCTGAGAAAATCATCTCACCACAAGGGCCACTTGATAGGTTCTGGAGCTTTTGAATGTGTCCCATGATCTTCATCAGCAGATAGTTTGCACAGCTGTTAGGGAATGTCGATGTCCAACTTTTCATTTAATCAGAGAACTGTAAGGACTCTCGGCGGTTGCTTGAAAGTTGAAGCTGAATGGTTCAAATCAAACAAAAATGTGATTCAAATCAGGTTTAAAAGTTCAAATCGTCAGCCAACATAGACGAGACATCCTTAAGGGTCAGAAAAATGAATGATATAAATTGACCCCATCCACTGAGGCAGATCATGGGACATAGTCAGAGGCTACAGAAGAAAATCTCAAGCAACGTGCTGCCCGCATTGTTTACCATACACTAGGTTCAACCTACTGTATATGTCTTTCATATATTTGAATAATATAACCTATTGGGTATAGCAATTTCTATATCATCACCTGTCACCTCTGTAGCTGATTTGACTGTTTTTCAAATTTAAATAAAATAATTCTGTAAAATAACAGGCAAATATTCATTTGCATGATGATAGGCAAACTATCAAAAACATAATTTTACAAAATATTTGTATATGGTAGCCTTCAAAGGGCCTGTAAGTGGCCATCAGAACAATTCCCTTGTTTTTCAGCCATTTCAATCACCACAAACACTGTAAGCAAACAGTGACACTGTTATGTAACTTGACTGCGTTTATTGTAAAATGACACTGTCGGAACAATCGAGGCCTTTCAGTCTCTTAAGATTATGTGCTCCATCATTTGATGAGGGGAAAACTCTGGAGGCTATAGACATACTTGAAGCATTTGAGGCTCATTATCCGTGCTGAAGCAGCACCCCTGGGTACTACACTGTATGGACACTGAGTCAGCCTCCAATCCCCAACAATTAAAGATCTATTTTTCTGGCAACAGAAATAGCCCCAGCTTCTGTCTGCCAGCTGACTTTAATTATCTGGTCACTCTTTATAGTCCCCGAATCTCAGACTGTCAGTTCCCCTCCCCTTGATTCTTCTCTGAGTGAGTTATTTGACCGTTCAGATCTGCTACTGAAGGTATAAATCATCACTCCCCTCAGTCACCCTGCTCTTCCATGAGCTTTAGAGGGATGGAAGAAGATGTTAAAAATAGCCTAAATCCAACAGAACATCATCTTCAATACCGCTATTGTTGAAAGTCATACTCATGAATAATTTTCTTGTGCTGTTTCCATGACAATATTCAAAGGTTCTTGTTTATTCATGTATGCAAAATGATTTCTGATCACAGTCCACATTCACAGCAACATTTCCTGAACCTGAAGTCCAGTGACTGTAAAACTCATGTGCATGTGGTGCAAAATGCACAAAGTCTCACAGCTACACTGACACATGGAGCAGTATCGCGCCTTTGGGAGTGTGATTTTCACTCCTATGACTTCGAGATTTATAAAAGAATATACTCACAGTGTTGTGGGGACAACAGATTGTCACTGTCTGCAGATTCGGCTACATGCTGTTCATCATTCGATACAAAAAAATACTTAACACACTTGCTCATTGAAAGGGGCTGGATGATTGTTGCCAAAAGCTTTTCAAAAGAGATTGAAGAGCTGAAATCCTCTAGAAGCCAACTATTGAGTAGCTTGATGTCAGTTTGTTCAAACCATAAGCAGCCTTTCTTGCCTGAGGGGTTTGGGTCTGTCAAGTGGACAGATAGTATTTAGTAGATTAAAGGAGCATCTACACCAACTTCAGACCAACCACTGCTGCAGCAGTAAACTTTCATCCAAGAGTTGGATGCACTGTCAAACCAGTGTAAGGACACAATACTTTGTCCCTAAACCAAGAAAAAAAAAAAAAAGAAAGAAAAAAACACATGATGGTAATTCACTTTGTTACCCAGTGACTCACAGCTGCTTCATCTATTACAGTGGCAGGCTATAACATCCAAATGTCATTTTCCCATAATCTGAAGGATTTATGATCTTCATTGAGCTATGTAGGAGAATGAGACTATGGAAAGAGATGAGGATCAGTCTTTCAGGCAATACTAAGCTCATTTCTTCTGTTGCGCTCTCATTTCTAGTGTCACCAGAACAGGATGTGATGAATTAGTTTTGTCCTTGCTTTGTCTGGATGCTCAGTTGAGTTTGTTTTGGAGCTTCATTAGCGAAGCAATTTGCATATGTTGTTTTTGTTGATACATTCTATGTACTCCAGAAGCATGAGAACAGGAAACTGATGAGATGTAGATCTTTAACGATGAGTAATAGGTTGAATACCACAGAGTGTAAAACAAACACAAGTTCATTTACTTTTACAAAACATACCTTCCACACAATCCTTTTACTACCTCTGTTCTCACTAGTAACTACAGATGAATCTTTCTTTTTTTAAAAAAAAAAAAAAAAAACATGATTACAACAATTTCCACAAGAAGATAAATCTTCATGTCAGTGCCCTGGATACGCCTAATATTTCAGTTTTGCTTGGAATCGTATTAATAATTCATGTTTAGCCCCATGCAGTGGCTAGGTGGCTTGGAGTGTGTTATTTTGTGTAATGTTTTCCTTCAGTCTGCAGCACTCGAGCACCAGCTGTGAACTAATTTACTTGCAAACCGAAAAATATTTTGGGTGACCTCATTACTTAATACCCCATCCGTGAACATGCGCATTTGTGATCCAACAAACACACCCAAAGCTATTTAAACAACAATGCAGCAATTATTACGGGTCTGAGAACCTGAGATAGGTTAAATTAAACTACCCATTCTGCTGCCCCTCTCTGTCTCTGTTTAGATGTGAACCACCTTTATAATAGCAAGCTAGGAAACTGCTCAGGGTCATTTACCATGGCAACTTGACAAGTCAGTTTCGCCGTTACTGCATTTTAAAGAATCAAGTGATTCATCTGAATGTATTATATATAGACTATCAGTGAAATCATCATCTGCCTAAATGCAACATTTGCTGAACATGGTCGTATTATGTAAACCTCACTAAATACTTCATCATTGGTCTACTGCTCAGAGTCTAGATTTTGCCAACTCTCTTCCTCTTCCCTCTCTACTCCCCCGCCCCAGGAACTCCATCTGTCTCTGTGTCTGTTTGTCTGTCTTTCTTTACCCAGAATATCCCGAAAACATGAATACATTTCCATGAAATGTACCAGACAGATGGACCATGTATCAAGGAACTTTTTTTTTTTTTCCACTAATGTGAATCTGAGATTTCTGCCAGTAAATGAGTAGCGTGTTATAGTGAGTTAACTAACTGAGATTCACACTTTAGTCTTAGGTGATGGTAACAAGATCAAGAAATCCATATGGAGACTAAAGACACCCATATGGACACTATAGAAATCCACTATAGTAACACTATAGTAGCATCTAATGGTAACCAGTTGGAACTGCAACATACAAGTCTCTGCCATTAATAGTCAGGCCTCAAAGTCAGTTTGGTAACTTTCCTTTTTTTTATGTCTTTCAGTTCATTTTATTGTGAAGGGATCCAGTTATTGAGTCATCTCATGTTAATACTGTGCAGAGGGCAAACAGAGAAGAGAGACATCGCTATATTAAAAAATGCATTGCAGTGGCTGCTGTTGAGTCAACATCTCTGTGATATTTGCATTTTTTGAATTAGTTTCTGAAATTGAGGTTTGAATATACAGTGTATTTTAGGAAAGTAAAACATACATGATACTCTTACACCAGACTGCTCAACTTTATAGCACCTGGATAAGTTACAACCAAGCAGCTATCTTGGCACCCTGCACCATCTCAGTGTAATTTCTTTCCCTGATGTACCTGGGTATGGTTTTTTTATGACATGTCTTTATGAGATAGTTCAAAGAGGAAGAAAAACATAAAAAGTTAATGGGCTAAGATCTTCACTCTCTTTCTCTGGGTCAAAAACCAACAGAATCAGCCGATGGATACATCAATGACAAACCTCTCTGGGGCTCACTCATATTCATGGGCTGCCACATTAGAGAGGTTGTGAAGGATCTCCAGATAAAAAGACTATTGCAGTGTGTGTGTGCGTATGCGTGTGTGTTTGTAGGGGGAGCACTCTCTGTGCGTCATCCTTCCCCCTCTACCCACCCCATCTTCTTCTTGCCTCTGTAGTACCTATATGTCGCAATCTAACACAAGCACAGGTTGATAGTAGGTCTTGCTCACCACATTACTCACAAGTGTGTCAGCTCACGGCTCAGTGATTGGGTGAGCGTGACATCACTAAAACTTGGTAATGAACCTGAGAGCGGTTCAGGTTTCCGGCTTGTTGTCAGTTTGAATTTTCTCCAATTGCTCATTGGGTGGCAGCATGGGATATAGATTTACTAGACTACTGACCAGAGGAGGTTAAAGCTCCAGGCTGTTGATCATCTCTGTCATTAATGCCTAATCTGTGGCCTTCAATGATATGTAGAGACAGTCAATGATATAATAAACATTGCATCGAAAATATAGTGCTTGGATTTGAATTAGTGAAGTTACACTTTGTGATGGAGCTGGTGGCTTTCTCTAGAATCACTCCCTCATTAATTCATTCATTACCTTGCAAAAAACAGAGGAAAGATAAAACTCAGTAGTTTGAGCTACAGTGAGCAGGAAATGGAGGGACACTAGAGGTAGACATTTATCAGACTAATCACCTTTGTTTTGCGTCATCATTGATGCGTGCAGAGTGAAACAACAGTATACGTGCCTGTAATGTGAACAGGGTAGTTAGAGGAAAGTTATATACATGCATGACACTTACAAAACAGAAAACTAAATATTGCACTATAGAGCGCTGCAGGGACAATGTATTTTTGGAGGTCAGCCCAGAAGAAAGCATCACTCTGGTTCCCTCCACAAAAAGAGTTTTCTATTGCACAATATGAACTCGGTGACAAACAGAAATGTATGGCACTTATAGGTGTTCAACACTTCCACCACAGTGGAACTTCCAGCTTGGGGTTTGGTAAACCACTTACCTCTTAAAGACTTTCCTCTTACAAAGTTTGTAATGGTTTGGTAGTGGTGCAAGAGTGTGAGTGTAAACAGGTGAGTTTCCATTGCTCAGCGTGAAGACCTTTAAGGTTCCCAACAACACACCCACACACCTTATTTTTTGGACCTATCCAGAATCAATCACCTGTCCCATTAAAACAATTACTTGACTTCAGGGTGGAAAAAAAGGGGAATGACACTCCTGCAGCACTCCATAGTAAATATGTATACAGTGATTGTCTATATACTATATTGTTTAACTTTCTATACTCTGCCAGGGTTATCTATATGCAAAGGCACAGCAGCAGGTCTGTGTATGTGGGCTAATGGATAACTAAGATGGGGTTTTATGAGTTCATGATCTGTCCAGCTGGCAGTAACGTGTTGTATATGAGTGGCAGAGTGGCCCCTCAGTGTGTGTCATGAATTACTTTCAGTGATTGCACATTACGACAGCAGCACCTTTAGTGATTTCCTTTTCCTCTGAGCAGTCACTTATTTTAACAGAACTCTTTCACAGAATAACTGGAGCTCATTCAAGCCATGTTCCCAACTGTATGTGTTATCTCTCTTAGTTATTGCTGGTAACACATACACAGATTTACTGTATTCATACTCAGATGTAAGACAAAACTTTGAAGAAACTTTATGAAGAGTGTCAAAGCTACAGGTAACCAAGTTTTATTTGCTGTAGATAATGAACCAATGTGACTCTGATACAAATGTGAAATTTATCTCAATCTCATTATTGTCAAGGGTCAGTTCCAGTCCTTGATAGACCTCATGCAAGAGTGGAAATCCATTAACTGTCTTTAATGTGTCTATGCTTTATGCTTGTCTGTCTTTTTCTTGAGATTTTTGAAGTTCCAGAGATAGGAGCACTTAACCCATTTATGTGTGGAGGAGCAGCCATGCCTTTGATGAGATATGGGAGTTAAGTGGTCAGAGGTGGGAAAAAAAACATTGGATGGATTGCATAATATATCAATTTCACTTGCATGGTAAAGCAGCCTTGTTACTGAAATCCTGGGTCATTTATTGCTTGATTTGAGTCTCTGTTCAGCAAATACACCTGCAAGAGATCAAAATGAATGTCAGTCAACTGACAGATTTGAGTCAGCCAGAATTCCCAAGAGCCTTATTGCTTTAGTTAGAAGTATTTTCAGACAGTGAATGATGTTGATTGTAATCAGATAATAATTGTAGATCTGTCTCTGTCTCTTCTGTTGGACTGTCTCTCTCTTGTCACTCTGTGTCACTTTTCCATCAATAGAGGCATTGTTCAGACTCGCCGCAGAATCCAAGAATCGGGCTGTTTCTGCCCGACAACGGCCTTTTTGCATGCTCCCTGCACAAGGCGTCAGAAAAAGTCATGCACAGAGAGGGAGGTGTGGAAACACACAAATACACGAGTACACACTGTTTAATCACACGCTGGCAGACAGACTGCCCACATTGTTTGTCTGTAACCTTCAACCATTTGTTCCCAAATAGGCGGAGAAGGTCAGTCCTCATGATCTGTGACATAACAAGTCACTGCAGACTGTAACCTTCCCTGTTCGTGCCATCTTTGAAAAGCTGGTCAGTCACTGATGAAGATTAACTTGATGGTGCTGATGGTGCATTACTTTACAGTCTGATGGCAGTAAACAGAAAATGCAAAACATCCCCAGTAGACTATGTCATAACAGAAGCATGAAAAGGCTTAATGATTACAGGTGAAGTGCTTATTCTGCTGGTGTGTTTCTCTGTGCAGTTATACAGACTACAACTGTGTTACATAATCTTGCACTCCTTCACCTTTTGTTGTCTGTTAAATGTCTTTTTGAAGTCCTTTCACTGGAAAAAACAAAGTACAGGACTTCAAAGTTCTGTAAAATGTCCATGTATCTACCTGTAAGTCTGTGTGTCAAACTAACAATATATTTGCAACATATATTCGTAATTAGTGTCAACCATACATTATAATGCATAGTGTTATTGGGCTAATTAATGTCGCTAGTACAAATATTAGCATAAAACATACTGTAAATAACATACTGTTATTGTGTTAATGGCATCAGTACTGTCTTTCATGGGACAACATTGACACAGTGCTTAGAAATAGTTTTAAAACATCACTGGTAAGTTGGTGTTCCTTTGCATTCATCGCAGAGCTTTTGTGACGATTTTTCACTTCCAGGAAGCTGCACCTTACAAGAAAACTTATGCAAACATGGTTTGTTTTTCTATATTGGTAATAACTTTAGACCACTATCTACATAGAGATCTGTTGTCATTCATACTCTTCCATCAGTCCAACCTAGGATGATATGTGTAGACTGGATAAAAGAAATGTCCCTTTCAAGGAACCAATATTTTACACCTTTATGGTGTTTTATTTGAAATGTTGAGCCTCTCCTCTCATTGACTAACTCATGTCTAAGCTCTTTTATAAAAAAATATAAGTAAAAGTAAGTAAACGCCTGGAGAAATTAAATCCTAGCTAGGTTGGCTCCAGGCAAGCTGTGCTGCTGTTGGGTAGTGTTTTGTTGTGATGTCACATGGAAGTCCTGATGGCTTGTTGTAAGGCACAGTTTTTGAATATGTGCTGTATGCTTTGTGTCTGTGGATTGCACACTTTGATGCTGTCATACTATCTCTATAGCACCTATACCTGCCTTATGATTTAAAAAAAAAAAAAAAAGGCTCAGAAAATTCACTTGCTACAAGACGGGACCTTTAATGTTTTCTGCAGTAATTCTCGGTGCTCCTTTGTTGAATGAATCAGAGTTTGGAGGATCCAGGGAACCTACTGCTCACTGTCTACATCACACACAGTTGCACACGGCACAAACACCTGATGCACACCCTGACCTCTAAAAGTCATGCATATCATCGTAATAGTGGTTAATCTAAAAAAAAAAGTAAGGAGCAGCGCTCAGGCCACTAAGAGGTTAAAAGTAGGGAGGTCATTTGTGGTGCTTGGTCAGACACTGATAGGTCACTGCTCGGTGGTCTGCTCTCTGCCGCCGCTCTCATCCGTGAAGTAACGGGCTGCGGGTCTCCGCCTCCAAGATGCACTGATTTGACTTTGTTCTGACGCCGGGCAGACAAAGCCCCACACTGCACCGGGTTTATGTTTTTTTTTTTTTTTTTTTTTTTTTTTTAACCGATCGACATGGATGTGTTCCGTCTGTGAACGTCTCCTCTGAGTTCGGTGGCGTGTGAGTCCAGTGGACGGACATTAAGTTTATGGAAGTTGGCAAAGGCGAATCGAAGGTAAAATCTCAGACACTGAAGAAACCTGACAGACTTCTTTTCTTCAGCTTCTTCTTCTTCTTCTTTATATTTTAAAACAAGTTTGCGGAGGTTTTCTGCTTTGTGGGAGCTCGCCGTTATTTTGTGTTACGCTGAAAAGCACCAACCGAAACGACGTCAGTGAAATCGGTAAAACAATCAGTTCAATAAACAGACGGAAACTCGCTGTGCGACAGAGATACACACTTATGAATCCGTTCACTAAAGCAAAACGTGTATTATAAATATAGAAATTTAACCGTATAAACAGCTGCATATAATGCGTGCACCACAATCCAGAGTGTAGACTGTAATTTCCTGCATCGATGTGCGCTCGTGCGCTTGCACTTGTTGTCCAGTTCCTGTTGGCTGGCAGAGACAGATGCTGCTGCTGCTGCTGCTGCTGCTGCTGTGCCCGTGTGTGTGCGCGTGCGCGGATCTGCAAACTTTACCAAGTCTGACAATACACGTGTCTCGTCTGAAACTTTTCCGGGAGCACAAACTCAGTGAGACTTTTAACTGAAGGAAACTAGTACCCAGCATCGATGTCAGGGTTGGAGGCTCAATCCCCTGCTCCTTCTGTCTGCGACTCAGTTCATTCACACTGAGACCACCATTGTCAGACCATGTCTTATAGCATGTTCTGATGGCTTTAATCTACTGATAGTAACAGTTAACTTGTGGAGAGAGTGAGTAGTTTTTATTATTTGATTTGTTTTGTATTAGAGACTATGTAATATAGTACAAGCAGTGCATCAAGGCCTACACACACGCAGTTGTTTCATGTGCAGTTTATCTGCAGTCTAATGTCTTCTGAATGAGTCTTTTCATTAATTATCTTGCAATGAACAAAAAAAAAAAACTGTGTGCATATTATAGGCTATAATAACCTGATATGTGTAGACCACCAGTGAAACAATGGTCGCATTTGTTCTGTGTTTTCACCTTGGCTCGGGCAGAAACATTCACCTGGCCATTTGACCTCTGTGGAGCAAAACGTTGCAACAAAAAAGTGCAAATATGTGAGTTATGCTTTGTGGAAATGTGCACAGTTCCATCAAACATTTCTTGAAGAGTTTTTGAAACATTGTAGTCCTCCTTATCCGTCCCGTGTGTTCCTGACTTTGCACTTCCTGTGCACACAGGGCTGCTTGGTTGATTTCTCAGTTTTTATTCATTCAGTGGTATTTTTTGTTAATGGTGTAACTGAGAGATCTCCCGATATGGTTTTGTACTTAAGTAAAGGGAGGCGGCCTATAAGTGACATTTACATAATCGCTGTATTGCTTGAGACCAGTACACCCTTTGGGTGTTTTGGATCACATTCTGGAACTGCTGACTACTTTTTAAGATAAGACCCTGGAGCAGGCTATAACAGTTACTGTGGTACATGTGTACTACAACACAGAGTAATCAGCGCAGTAGTTAGGACTGACCTGCGGACCTGCAGTAGGTAATTGCTATCTATCTAAAAACAAGAAAATGTCTATATGAACATCATGTTATGATGATTGATGACAGTTGGTTTAATAATGTGACAGCACAGCAAGAGATGAGAAAAACGCCCCAAGGGTGTTTGTGATTCATCTTCCTCTTTTCTTACATTAAAAACATCTGACACTTGAAGCTGTAAGAGAAACTGTAACAATGAGGCCATATTAAGATGCATTTTGGCATTTTAGAAAATACACTTGATTACCATCTTAACCAAATACAAATGAAGAGCATTCTCAATTTCCTTTCAGTCCTCCGCTAGCCCTGGGCTTTGTTTTTCCTAGCTCAGCACAGAACTGGAAACCTTTCAACAACCCACTCGTCCATGTAAATCACATTCAGAATTAAAACTGTTAAAACGCTGTGCTTTTGGAAAAAGTTACAGTAGGTGTTTTTCCTTAACCTACATTGTCTGAGATGACTGCAGCATCTCAGACAGTCACCTGTCTTCACAGTTCATTTACCAACTTTGTGTGTCTCAGATGACTGACATCAAGGAAACCCTCAGTTCTACTGCTGTTCTCTGAAAGTGCCTGAAAACCAACCAAATGCACCAAATGAGAGCAGTCGGTACAGTGTGTGGCTGTGGTAGCCAGCTCTCTCTCAATGAGACCACTTTGAATGCATCTCACAGTCTGATGTCTCCGGGCTTCCGACAGCCCTTCTTCTCTCAGCTGTTTGTGACTGTCAGGCCTGGGAAAATGCCTCTTAACCCCACAGGAAATGGCAGTTGGTGAACAAACCAAGCTGTTGCTTGCAGTTGTCTTTACCTCAGTGATAGAGCAAATAGAGCAGGTTTATTGCTTGTGTTCAAAGATGAGATTCTTCAGGGTGATTTCAGAAGGATTTTTTGGACATACACGGCAAAATTCCTTTGTTGGCGGCAGCTGATTATGTAAGTCGTTGTTCTCCAGTCTTTTCTGGCTTTGTTCTGGTGATAGACAGATAGAGATGGACAGAGTACCCTCTACACTTATTATCTAGACCTGCAACCTATAACGTGCTATGCAGGAGAACATGTAGGTTTTGTGGCCTGGGCTTTTTTCTGTTTTGATTCTGTGTGGTCTGGATGTGGTTTTTTCATTATAGTGATACTTTCTGAGCACTATTCTTGACCAGGTTAAATGCTCTAGTGTTCTTACTGAGAAAGATACAAGAGGGCTTTCAGCTATAGTTGGAACACCTGACGACAAGGAGTACAAGTAAATGTATTCATTCATAATTGCAATAAAATGGTGATCCCAAAGAATAGTTTTCATAAAACACATCATTCGGGGGACAGTGCATTAATTATAAAGTTCTGAGAAGTTAAAGCTGTGAAGATGACTTGTGAGAACAGATCTAAAAACTGGCTCACTTTCACATCCTCAGATGAGAGCACATGATAATACCTGCTGGAGCTGTAAAGGCTGCGTCGTCTGATGAGTTTTCTTTCATTTAAAAATAAGAAATTGCTACATTTCTTGATCGTTATGATGGAATTACAGTAAATTATACTATCAACCTGCCAGGTAATTTGCAGTTCACTCAGTCCACATTTTGTCACAATTTTAGCAGTAGAGTTTTTGGCAGCTTGAACAGGATTAGAGCCAGATGGAAATGTATAGCATCACAAACATACAGCTCATATTAGCAATGACAAAATGTGAGCAGCAGTGTAGCATGACGGACCCAAATAGATTGCCTTGGCAAGGCTTCATTAACAAATGTCACTTAACAGCTCATAATTACTGTCATGAAACTAGAATCTAATAAAGCCAATCAATCCTAATTCAGATACACAGATAAACCCCTGAAACATTAACAGGTTTTGTGTTTGAACTTGAATTCAAAATCCAGAGCTTCCACCTGAATCCTGTTTTATCTGAACACGTGTGAAAGTGAATGAGTTTTTAGTTTAAAAAGTTTAAAAAGCCACTGCTCCCCCTCATGCCTGATTTCATGTTAGCTTATGGGAAGTGTGTCAAAGAGGATGTGAAAATCTTGTGAAAGGAATGTGTTAGAGATACAAATTATAGCGTTAATCTGCAACTGCATGGCCTATTTTTCATCTCAGATGCATTCATAACTTCTTGGCTAATTTTGATCAGCATTCCCAGTGCATATCGTACCCTCAATTAATACATAATCATTTTTTAAACCTCAGGCTATGGCTACCTGATTATGTTTTCTTCTTAAATTGGTGTTTTCAAACAACAGCAAATCTCTGTGCAATTGAACAGACCTGAAAGCACGCATGTACATGAGCTAACTGAAAACACTGAGCAGGTCTCAACTAGATTGAACATGGAGCAGTTGATTAGTTGGAAAAATACTACAAACAACAACAATAATGAAGACAGCTGCAGTGTTAAAGTACAGAACTTAACTTCACAACAGCTGTTAGCAAAGATAATGCTTGTAGGCTGTTTTATAATGCATGTTGCATCACTAGTAGTTGAGGCAAAATGAGACCCAATCAGGGAGTGACCGTATGTCACGTCATTGTTTCTAAAAGTCTCTGTTTTCGCCTATTCGGACTCCAGACTAACACAACTCTCAACTTAAAAAAAAAAAAAAAAATCGAGGCCAGTAGCTTTTCCGAAACACTCCGTTTTTTGTGCTTGAAAACTCCTCACAACACAACTCACAGTGGGGAGGGGATGGGAGGAGAAGCGGCGAAAGAGATGCACTTTAAAATGAATACGTAGTAGTTTGGATGTAGCCTCATTCTGTCTGAATTTTTTGTTGTTTGGTTTGTCTCAGCTTCCTTTCATCATCAACTAAGATCAGTTCATTCCGGTCTCACATAATACTACAGACTGTTTTGTAGTTCACCAAAGAGCTGTTCCCGTTTTCATAGTGTAACAAGGCTATTTTTAGAAGGCAAGGGATCTAAATAAGAGATGAAAGCTTGGTTTTTGATCAGTACAGCAAGTCTCCATAGGCATGGACCAAAAGAGGAGGGGGAGGGATCCTTGTGATGAGGACAGTGGGACATGTCTGCCAGCTTTGATTGAAAGGATCCCCATCATACTTAAAGCTGTTCAAGTAGCTTCATGGCAAAGGTGCTATATGTAAGTTTTTTTGGGGAGGTTGTACATTTTCTGGAGCTCCTGGCAAGCGATATTACCACCTCCACCACCATAACCATCACCATCAATACCTGCCCCTGGTAAAAAGGAACAGGTTCAATGATCGGGAAAAATTACATTTGCAAGGAATCCCTGTGGGATCACCCATTTGCATGCTTTGCAGCTTTGTTGCTGTAACTTTTTCCTCAAATAATACATGACAAATATGACTCACGTCTGAAAATAACCTTGCTACTGTATTTATGTTTACAATGAAGCCATTTTACCATAAATAACTCTCCTGGCTGGTGAACAACACAGCGGCAGGACTTGAAGAAAGAGTGGTCTGTTTTGGATGTAGTCATTTACAGCACAATGCGCTCCTTCATTCTTCTTTATAACCAGTCGGTGTGCACTCAGATGCCAGTCTGACTGGAGCTCTAGTAAGATTTTTACAGTAGATTAGTGCAGGAAAGGGAAAGGTGGAATGGGGTGAAGCCTGTTACATGAGCAGACTTGATAATCTCATGACAGCTTCACTGTGCACACCATTATATTTGTCCATCAGCGCTGTGACCCTTTAATGTTGCAGGATGCACTCCTACATGGGCTGGTAATTGCTTAGTGGCAAGGCCTTACGAGGGGAGTGGGTTATTTAGCATGGATTCCACATCGAAACACATCAATAGCACCATGCCTGTGAGATAAACAGGGGGGACACTGGGTATAAATATTTTATGCAGTAATATTATTTCATCTGTTTGTCTCAGCTTTGTTGTTCATTCCTTTTTAACTGCACTGTGGTGAGATTAAGTTGTCGGGCATTACCCAGACAGGATTTTAATTCAGTTTCTGAAAGTTTTATTTATTTGTTGAAATAACGTAATCAATTGTAATTAACACAAATCACTTCGCTGGTGATTTGGTGATTTCTAAACCTTTCAAAACAGTTTCTCTTGCTTTATGAAGCTTGAAAATGGAGTTTGCCTTCGGCACTTCCTGTCTTTTTGCCTGTTCATCATAGACCCTGTGATTCATTCAGTGACACAGCACTGAACTTCTGTTTCAGCCAGTCACCTCTCTGTCTCTGTTCACAACTTTCTTCATTTCTCTGAAAATAGCAGCCTCCTCATTGTCTTAGTTCTTTAAATTCTTTATCCACCATGCCAAAGGCTTCCTGCTGTGTGTTGAGGTGCTGTGTGTTTCCAGCTCTTGTAAGTTAAGGCATGTGACTGATCACAGCACTGTATGTTGCATGTTTTTTCATGAGTGTTCATTTAATCAGCATTAGCATGCCTTTGTAATCTGCCCATGGTCTTTGACATTGTGTTGACAGGGACATGGTGCTAAGAATAGAGAGGCAGGGAACAATGGAGCTGAACTTTGATGGTCAGTAATGACGCGTGAAAGGCAAAGCAATCACATAGTTGTTCTGCACCGCGTAGCCATCACGGTGATGGAAAACTGTGATCTGTGTCTCAGCTGTAACAGCAAAGCTACTCCATGGTGGGTCCATCTGTTGACACCACTAACTTACACATGGCAAAGTGCACAAGGCACTGAGACACAAGACGGATAGATCATTAGGGTCCTCCCTGCTGTGTGCTCTTTTTGATATTATTGCACTGCACAGGTGCATCAACATGCTCCCCAGCTAGAGAGCAGTGTTTTACAGCCTTTCCTTTCCCTGAGACGTGACTCACTGAAAAATAATCACTAATCTGTTAATGAAATCTGAAAATATCAATACATAACAATTTATGGCAGTGGCTAGAAACAACACGTTTACAAGATTGGCAGCCATGTGCATGTGTTCACCTATTATATCACCTGTTCATCTGAGTTAAGCCCAGTGCCACCAGATTACGACCCGAGGCTACTCAAACGTGTGAAACTGTAACGAGAAACGTTGTCTTGGCATAATTTATGCATGGAGTTTCCTCACTTCACACACAGCCAGCAGGTTAGAGTGCGGTTTTCTTGTTGTTGTTGTTGTTGCATGTGCGCGTGCGTGCGTGCGTGCGTGCGTGCGTGCGTGCATGCATGCATGTGTGTGTGTGCTACAGTACATGTCACATGTCTATTGGAACATAAACCAAACTTGCATAGATGACATTTTGTGTCAACAGCAGTTGCTTCTTTCTTGTTTACACCTTCATCCTTTATACAGTATGAAGGAATCTATTGTAATGAATATTAAACAATTTCATGATGATTTAATAATGCAAGTGGAATGAATGAATAGTTCATTATTGTTTTAATAATTTATAACTTACCAGGATGTCATTAGTAATGGTGACACAGTTAGAGTTTATCATTATAGAAATGCACTGTTTTCCAAGCACAACACTGAGTCTGGCTTTTTATTATTATCATTCTTATTCAAAAATGTCATTTAGTTGAAGTGATCATGGCTTAATATAACACACTGAAGATATGTAGGTATGATAAATTGCACTGTCTGGTAGGACATTAAGTTTAACCCCTAGATTTTCAGTTTCATTATCATGAAATGTTTGATTTCACCACTCGCTGATATGCTCTGTCTCCAGGCTCTTATAACATCAACCTTTGAACAGACCAATTGCCTCAAGTCAAATATTTGTGAATGAACCCCAGCTTGCCAAAGATAACCTGTAACCTGTAATATTTGGCAGGGTCTCTCTGTGACACTGATAGCAGTGTTTGCATTGACAGCTTTAGCTACAACATCAGTATTAGAAAAAATAAATAAAAATCAGCCACTTACTGTATTGATTTATTGACCGGTACATAGTTATTACCGGATCTGAGTCTCCAAATTATTATTATTTTTTTTTTTTAGTTGTATGATAATCTTGCAAGTCCACTGATTCTGAGATGCCCCACAATTTTCATACATAATTATATTTTGATGTTTGCAAAGCTTTAACTGCTTCCTTCCAAGTTAAACAAAAAAATCCTTTCAGTATTGTATGTTAATGCGGAGCAAATTAGCTATGGAGTAACCCAGCTCACAATCTATTTATTCTTAGCACCGAAATTGATGCTAGTTTTGCCCTATTACATTTCAAAACCTATTTTCAAAGTCCCAGTTCCTGGATGTAACATGAGTCATTTATAATCACTCGTATTGCTCAGCTGCTGCTTTAAAACCCTCTAGCAGAAACCTTGGAGTCATTTTTGCACTGGTCTTACAGTATCTCCTGTAGTGCAGTTGTCAAATCCCACTTCCATTAAGTCTCGGGATCATCTCATACGATCAGGCGTCCTTTTTCAGGCTCTCACCTTCCTCTTGGTGGGATTATGGGATGGTTGTCCACCTCTCTGACTCAGAGCAGCAACTAAACTTAGGTTTAGAATTAAACTGACCTCTTCCACATGATTTGTTAAATCCATATCAGCTTCTAGAAAGAACCTGTAACCCAGATATAGTGTTCTACTATATATAATAGATGCACTGTTACACAATATACTGTTCCTAAAATAAATGCTCTATAAATTTGAATGGACTATGGCTTTAAATGATTAATTTGTAGTAGAAGTAAGTGGTACTATTAGCTTGTATGGTATTTTTGTGCAGTCAGGACATGCTCTCTGTTCTGTCTCAGTGGGCACATAACAGTTACCCCTGCTATTTGTTTCTCACCTCACAGATGCCCAGCTGAGAAAGCCATATGTGCACAACAATTATTCTAGTGATGCTAATGGCGTAGGCTTTGAGAAGAACACAGATGGTTGTGTTTACTATTGGCTTTGTACCTGCTGTATTTCGAGGCTAACACTTCCACTCTCTCGACTATATGCTTTGTGATCCATTCGGCCATATCTCACTTTGAGCTTTTTTGGTTTGTTTGCTTGATAGTTGCATCTACAAAACTGATCAGTATGGTTTTAGTCCTTGTAGCAAAGTATCAAAAGTTTATCATATTGGCATCTCTGTCAGTGTCAAACATTTGGTGAGAGGGTTGGAGGGCACTTGGATTACCTTTAACCAGTAGTAGTTATCCTTCAGATATCCATTGAATACAGTAGCAGTGATCCATAGAGGTTATCTGTTCTGTGTCAATTTGCTTGTGGATATTGACAGAATATTTAAAGGTGTGTGTGTATAAGACACATGCCGTTTTCAAGGAAGAAAGGCATTATGGGTTGAAACTTGAGCTGGTGCATGGTGGTGGATAGGCAGTGTATGTTTAGCAGGTCAGAATGGGACCATGTATGAGTGTGTCTGTGCATCTCATGTGTTGCCTGTTTCTTGTGGTTGCTCATCATGGAGTCTGCTTGTCTGTGTGACTTCCTGTGTATCATGCCTGCTATGATTATCTGCCTGCCTTTGTGTGTGAGTGTGTGTCTGTGTGTGCGTGCCTGAGTGTGTTTGCTTAACTTGGTCATCATCACCCTCAGCCTTGCCTGTACCTTGCAGTCCTATCACCTCCCTCTAACCTGTAGGCATTAACCACGTGGAGACAGCGACACTCTGGGGCATAAGAAGGACCTCACCCTTCGGCATGGGCACAACCAAGGCTCACAGTGTCTTCCTCTGCTGCACCAGCGCCCAAATGAGCACAAAGTGACAACAAACAACCTTCCAGCCTTTTACACAGCATCAGCATTAATATTCAAGGGCTGACAGTTGGTGCCTTCCTCTTTAGCATTAGCAACAGCAGCTAAGGTAACAGCTTTGGCAGCTCGGACTGTAGCACAGCCAGTGTGTAAGTGTGTGTGTAACTTGGCCTGCCAGTCCCTGGGGAGGACCAGCAAAGGAGTTGTGTTACACTCCCTGACAGGCCTTATACATGTTTCATCTGCTGCTCTCAGAACAGAAGCCCCCTTTGTTATCTAATCCAGCCCTCTCCTCCCCAGCCTGAGAGACTGAGTTTACTGCCACAAGACTGCTCTTCACAGTCTGTCAGCCAGCCACTGAACTGATACATATCAACCAACAGCTGAGGAGCAGCAGAAGGACTTGGTCAGGCCCCAGATATCTGCTATCAGGACTCTCAGTCTGTCTTTCAATCCATTGGCTGGCATGTGGACAGGGCTTTAAGATAAACAAGAGGAACTGTGGGGGCTGTGTGAGGTCCACCTGAGTCAAGCTGGTCAAGGATCTAATTTGTGCCTCATCTGTTCAGCACTAAACCTCAACCTTTGTGCAGCTAGTGGCCCGTCAACCTGCAGGATTGTAATATCCTCACGCCAGGGAAGGGCTTTAGAGGTTGCATTTGCATTGAAGTGAGATAGTCAGGACCATGAGTGACACTCTTAGACCTCCTTCACTCCAGGTGAGCGTCCCAAACGACGCTCCGGCATACTCAGACGGAGGAAGCAACGCTGTCTCAGATGGTTCCGTGCGATCCAGCTCCTCCACCCCGACCCTCCGCCGCAAGCGCTTCAAGATGCGCCGTATGAGGAATGTGCCGAGTGAGAGGGAAAATGAAAGAGCAAGGCTGAACGACTGCCACCTGACAGCTCGCTCCCACTCTGGCTCCAAGGAGTACCTCCAGCTTCCTTCCATTGAGATCACACCCTCCAGCGATGAAGATGCCCCCTCCTCCTGGTCCAGGTGCTCCACACCCAGCGCCTCCCCTCGCCGCAAGCGTTTCCTGTTGAGGAAGTGGCTGAAGGTCCGAGAGAAGAAGGAGCAAGGCAGTGAGAGCAGGTTGGTATGGGGCCGTCCCTACTTACCTCTCCCCATTCCCTTCTTCTCCACCACATCTTCCCTAATGCCTCCATGCTGCTTCAAGGCTCCTGCTGCCTGCACTAATGTGGTGTATCACTAACCGAATGAGATTTCAGCTTTGTCATGTCAACTCAAGGATTGAACATGTAGACTCCTGTTTAGCTTGAGGTTTCTTATCATCTCTCAGGATTAGATAGCTGTTAAGCAGCAAGCAGCTTAATGGCCACACACAGTATAAGTACTGCGGTAGTTACATTGATTGTTTTTTTAAGTGCTTTTCTAAGCAATTGGGGATCCAATCTAAAACACAAAGTCCCGCAAGTCTTTTAACAATTCAGCTCTGATAGTCATAGTTTACAAGTATGTCTTAGATTTTCAAGTATTGTTGATACATTGCAAGATTTGTTAATATTCATGGACTCATGTGCCTTGCAGACCTTTGCCTAGGGTGACTTAAGGGTACAGATTTCTTCCTCAGTGGTGCACAAATCTACACAGTAGATACTGAGCACTTAAAATAAATGGCTCAGGAGATAGGGTGACTTTAAAGGTTGGTCTGACAGCAGCATGAGTGGAAAGGTCATGGCGTTTACAAAATCAATAGCTTTCTTACTTTTGGGTGCATGGTGGTGAGGTCCAGTAGCTGATGGTGGCACAGTCGGGAAAAGGTCATAGGGTCAATAAAGTGAATCAGCCCTTTCAAAGTTAAGGTATTTTAACAGTTTAAATTTACTGAGAGGGTCTACAAATCCTCATAAAATCTTTCAAATGAACTATATCAAGTTCATGTATGTGTCCGGGAATCATTACAAGTGTGTTTATTAGTTGACCTGATAGTTTAGAGGAGTTTCCAGTATCTCGAGGTAATGTGCCAGCCACCAATGAGTTGCAGTCATGGTAAAGTCAACCAGAGCCAATTTTCCTCCATTAGCTGAATTCATACAGTACAGCAGTTCTGTAGCATTAAACCTCCTAGCTTCACTCCACTCTAATTAGAAGAAGAAGAAAACATATATCTAGTCATTATTTCTCCCTGTGTTTTGCTTTCTGTGTCCTAACAGGAAAGATGTCAGAACAGATGGCAGACAGAATCAAGTTCATTACTTACCCCATCAGTACATTTTATCTTTGTTGTAGTTGAAGACACCAAATCTCCAGAGAGGTATGTGTATGTAAACCTGGCAGATTCCTTGAGTGTGAAATACTGTCATTATCCAGCACAACATGAGAAAAGCTCAACTCCCAAGTGAGGGTCCAATGTGGATGGTTGTAACGCGCGTTCTTCATTTTAATACCATACTGTGGCGTTAAAACAACAAGACTCCTCCTCAGTGTCCTTCCTTGTTGCCAGCTGTATGTAGTATGTAGAAAATCCTACAGGCTTATAACTGTGTGGGAGTGACATAAATACTACAAATCTTAATGTTTATCTTCACTTAATTGTTGATGGTGCAGAACAAGCTGTTTTTGTCATGATAAGTCGCGAGGACACGGCCTGCTGCAGTACAGTCTGTCCTCACTGAATGTTTTCTCACTAGTCAGCTTTGCTGCCCACATCCGTTAATTATTGCCACCCTGTGGGCAGTTCTGTTGTTTTACCTGCTTTTTTATGTTTGAAGTTTTTGACATCCTAACATTTCACGGCAGGAAAGCTGGCTGGTTATAGCTTCCTCCACTGGCAGTTAAAGACGAATGCACACTCTGCTCTGTTGTTAAAGCTGTGAATAGAACGTGATTTGTGAGAATGTGCATCAATGCATTTTATTGTATCGAGCATACAGGAGCGTCCCTATTGATGGTGACGTAAATATGATGATAAGTATGATGTAGTTGTGAGCTGTGCCTGCAGCGGTCACATACTCTGCACTATCTACGTTATTAGGAGTAATCTGTGGTGTATTTAAGTATTAAATAAAAAATATATTTTGCATAACCTGTAAATATGTTCCTCAAATACGAGCAGGCACGATCAACCACTACAGATTTCTTACTGTAGTGTTTTGTACAGCAAAGGCAAACTACTGTAGGACTTTAATTGAAAAACCTTCAACAATAGCCATGATATTAATAATGCTGGGGGGGATGTGGGTTCAGGGATGGAAGTGTCTGTCTGCCAGTCTCACGGTTCAGCACTTTGGTACAAACCCAAATATTTTGTCTGAACAATAACTTGAAATTTGTTGTGAATATTCATTGTGCCCAGAGGATACAATCTAACGACTTAGGTTGTCCCCGATCTGGTTTTTCATCCAACTCTGCCAGGAGGTTCACATTTGTTGCTCTTATTAGATGGATGTCAAAGAAATTTGGGACGTTTATTTGGATTGTGCAGTCAGAATCAGTTTAAGTATTTTGTGCCATTTAAAAGATAATGATTGCCTCCCCACGTGCATGTTCCCCAAAAGGAGGTCTTCCAGTCCCTGAAAATATTTGCATTGAGTATTGCCGATTGTGAAAGAATACAACACAAACAAGTTAGTGTGTTTTCAGTTCTGGCAGAATGATAGTGGTAACAGTCACATCTTTTTCCAACTAGTTATTTCCTAATATTCCTTCTAGTGCCGTCATCAGATAATGAGGTTTCCACATTCCTTGGTTTTTCACTAATGACTGACACCTGTAGAACAAATGTCAGCATGCTAATCCACCAAACTAAGATAATGACCTATACTGTACCTAAAAATCAGCATGTCAACATTGCCACTGTGAGCATGCTAGCACGTTGATGCTAGCATTTAGCTCAGACCACCACTATCATGGCTGTAGACCTTCATGGCAACAGCCATATTTTATTTGAATGTATAAACTCAAGCAGAGGAGTGACTGCAGTATTAAAGAGGAACTATGCAAGATTTTTACCTCACTATGCTACATTTTTACCTTAATTAATCAGCTTCAGAGCAATTATGATGGTTAAATAAATGACTTGTAACTTGTTACGGGGAGAATGGAGGCTCTCTGCCTTCCACCTAGCATCTCTTGGCCGAAAACCAACCTTGCAAGATCAGGGCCTCCAACCCGGTGTCCCAGCTCTTGTCTCCCGCACAAATGCACCCCGTAACCCTTAATCTTTTGGTTATGAAAGATAAGACTACACAAATATCGTAATGCATATATGATAAATAATGTTATCCACCGCTTTCTCGCCAGCTTCGTTGAAAACTAATGCACATGGCCAGGAGGAGGGTTAGCAAAACAGCAGGGAAAGCGACCAGACTTCCATAGTTCCCCTTTAAACCATAATTTTAAAAGTTAACTCTTGGTAGGATAATCTTACTATGATTCCATGTCAAACTTTAACTTTGACACGTTTGTGGTGTCCTATCTCAAGGTGATGTGTTTATGCATTGCTTCTAATAGTGGCAGATTTGTTCATTAAAGCCCCTACAAAGAACTTTTAACTGGACATGCAAAAGTCTCTTGTTTCTGCTGATGTCTCTGTGTGGCCTACAACAGCAAATGAGTCAAGCGACTTTGAGTATTTTGAAAAGCGCTTTATAAATAAATGTATTATTTATTATAATCGGTAGGAAGATAAGCTATTTCTAAATAGTGTAACTCTTTACCTTCAGGAGGCAGTGGTTGGTCCACCGTACCGTACGTCGAAATGATGTACGGCACTCAGACCGGTGGAGATGGCACATTTGACGAGGCTACAAATTAGCATTGAGTTGTTGCTACGCTAGCGAGTAAAAACCGAGCTCAATTTCATCGCTATATTTTCGTCATGGCTGATATTGGGACGGGATCCTAGCACTTTTGTCCACAGGGGTCACCAACATCAACACAAAATGAAAGTTCTTTGTACGGGCTTTAAAGTCCTTGAGCAAAACATTGAGCTTGTACTTCCACCAGGAGTGACACTCATGGCTTCCCAGCATGTTTTCAAGTGCTCAATTAATTATTAGAGCATTGAGACATCAGTCAAATCACCTGTCATTTATTTTTGACAGTTGCTTCAAATTTGTTCCTAAAAACGTGTACAGTGCAGTACAAGATGTTTCTATTTGATGCAAAACATTAACAGACACTTACTCAGTGTTTGTGTTTGAGACGTACTGGGACCACCCAGTTAACATGCCGGCATTGCCGAGCATTTATAGCTAACCACATACACATGAGTTTGTTCATTTGGTCTAGTGCGGTTTAAAGAATTGCTCATAGTGAAAGGAGTAAACAATACTGTAAGTATTCAAAAACATTTTTTCAAACATTTTATCAAGAAATAACTGAAGTTTGAAGCTTAGTGTACTGCATTCGGCTGATTGAGTGTAGTTTTCGAATGAAGCATCATCTTTCTGCTACTGATGTGGAATATGATGCAGTTTTCCACTCAGACTTTTTTTTTTAAATCCAATGCATTCATGATGAGATGAGAACATTTCAGTGTTTCTGTATTTGAATCTGCTCTGACCTCAGAGTGGAGATTCAGTAACACGTCCAGCACAAGTGTTCATACTTCTCACTGCTTACCTTTGTTAATTAGCTGCATTTGTGACTCTAGCATCTCAGCCTTGTATTTTTCCAGGCTTATTTTTTGGTGGTGCACAGAATACATGTACTTCAGGTGTGTGTGTTTGTGTGTGAGTGTGTGATATTGTCTGGGAACAGTGGAGGCTTGCAGACACAGTGGAATCTGCTGTTTTGCAGCCTGATAAGAGCAGGGCTATTTTGAGGAAGTGGTGCAGTATCTTTCACCAGACTTCACTGCTTCAACCTCATTCAAGCATTTAAATATTTCAAAACACATAATTCAATTCAAAGACAACTTGGGGAAACAAGAAATCTATTGTATATTTGAAGATTTTTTTGCAATTGTACCTATTCACAAAACACTTTAAATTGTGTTTGTGTTATTTATGATTGTACATAATTTTCCAATAATCATACTTGTGAACGTTTCTTGACATGAATGACGATGCCGATGTAGATAAAGAGATGCTCTAAATATGAATCAGATTTGGATCATATTTAATTTGAATATATGGAGGTAGTCAACTCTATATGTGCTCTGTGTAATCTGAGGTTATTGTCTACAGTCTATGTTGTGGAAAATTGTTGGAAAAGAACAAAATACTGCATTATTCCACACATTTGGTATGGTTTTACTGTCTACTGTAGATGACTGTCATTGTTAACTGTCTTAAAATTGACATTCATTTTCTTACATCCACTTGCTATCATGTTCAAAGCACATATTCCATCTATTGTGCATGAGTACTGAATTATTCAGTGATGGCCCATGCCAGTCAACTTTCTGTCCCTGTGATTTCAAACGAACGTGCTCCAAAGGCCAGGGATACGCGTATAAACACTTGCATAACACGTACAAACCCAGCTGCTTTCATACAGCATGTACTGTATGTCGTTCCTCTTAGGGAACAGCTTGCAAACTCACAGCACCTACGGTGAATAAGCAAAGACAGGAGATGGTGGAACTGATATTCCACAAAAAATGGTGATTCTGTGAAGAGCAGCATTAAAATGCAAGGTTACCTTGGCTCAAACCTAAGTCAGCATATCAGTTTCATATCTGTTACATCTGGTGGATTGCACAAATAGTACTGTGTTTTTTTGTTGGGTTTTTTTTTTAATTTTATTTATGAAAATACACATGTTTTGATGTAGGTGTTATTCCATTGTGTTGACTTGAAGACTGACTGGTATATTTTATCTTCAATTTCAACGTCATCTTCTTGAAAAAACCTCATAAAAGTGTTTAAGCATTACTCAGTGGTTATCTTGAGGTGTAACTGAATAGAGTGTGGTTTGTATATTTTGAGAGAAAAGTATTTAACTTTAAAAAGTGCATCTGAAGTGTAACAAAAAAATCTCATCCTCTCAAAATCAACATTTTTCATCCACTTCAGGCCCTGGGCTCTCAGGACCAGCTGTTGTAGGAAGGAGATCAGGGTTAATTAATGAAGACCTTTCTTAACAGACCAGCTTTATTCTTAAATGTCAATGTATGAAGAGGAAGCAGGGTCGAAAAATAAGGAAACATCCATTGTGAAAACAGATAAAGGTAGAGAGAAAATACAGGCCAAGACACTGCAAGAACACCCATACAGTATATGTAACGTAAAGTTTGCTCTGTTGACAGTTAAATCTGAAAATGAATTAATAACAGACGTTAAACCTCTACTTCATTATTTGTACGTAAATGGAAGTTAGAAAAGTCTTTAACAGATTTCTGGATGTTAAATTATTCATGATTCTTTACATATGGATGATTCTCTCTGTGTACATTCATTTATACATCTGTAACCTCCTTTAATTATTATCAGAAGCCATATCTGCTGCACAGCCTATGTCATAGAGCCCCCTCTAGTGTTAACATTGCATTTGTGCATGTGCAGGACAGGAGCTTCTATGGATTAAGTTGCCATACACATTTGACTCAATCTAAGTTGTATATACTGCATTCATTTGCAGGAGCATGAAGAGCTGATGTTAATCACAGAAGTAACCGATTTATGGCAGAAATCCTGACATTTTTTTCCCACTTTGGCCCAAAATATTGTTGTGTAAACAGTTGAAAATAAATTAAATGACAAGATAAACTGTAGCGTGTTTATGATATGGCCAGTTAATATGCAATTGTCACCTCGTTCACATTGTAGTTTAATAGAAAGATGTGGTAATGATTGACAGTCCTGACCTCTCTCCTGTGTCCTGAGCAGCAGCCAGCAGAGCAGTCAGCAGAGCAGCCAGCAGAGCAGCCATGAAGACGACAACACTCGCTTCCTGACTCCGTTAATCCGAGAGGAGAGGTGAGCGATATGTGCATGGGCCTCATTGTTTTTTTTTACTTTACAGCCTATTCCAAATCAAAGTGTGGCTAAATAAAACATGTAACTTCAATCAAGTCAGAGTTTAATCCAGGAAGGATAAAGGAGGGAGTGTGTTTTATATTGCTGCAGGATCTATTGTACGAGGACACCAGGTGGATTGATGCTGCCGGGAAGAATAACAACCCAAAATGTTAATGAAGTCCATAGTTGCTGGTTCCAATCGGTTCATTTCTTGCATGCATTCACCACTAGAGGGCACTTTCTCGCCATACTGGCAACGATGGTGGTCACATGCAGAGGCATTGCTGTACTGCATGATCTGTTTTTACCTGACTCATTTTGATTTTTAATGAAGACTTTTCTGTTTTTTTTGTCAAAATACAAGTCCAAGCCTTCAGTCAACTCGCAGTGTTTGTGGTGAAACGAACCCACTCAGTGAAAATAGGTTTACATGGGACACCCAAGGCAAGTATAGAAATGCCAAGTACTGTTTCTGATTTGACATTAATGAGCACACTGGTCTCATTTATTTCATTTTTCCAGGTATCTGCCAATTTTATAGTCATCTAAAAGTGGACACATGTAATTACCCCTGTGGTGATTATTGTGTGCTTCGCCACAGCTCAGTTTGAGTTGAGAGACAGGCAGTATCATTAGCTCTTTATCACCCTGGAATATGCTGAAGCTGTCACAGGAGCACCAGTGACAGAGCTGGACATTAAATCAGCTACTGAACCCGGTGTGTAGGTGTGTGTACGTGTCTGTTTAAGCATGTGTGTGGAGGTGTGCCTGCTGGCCTGGATCATGCAGTTTCATTCTTTATACCTAAAGTAAAGCAGTGCAGCCAGTAGCATATTCAAGTGAGCAATCTCTTGCCTTCCAAGGAGATTAGGAACAGGATGTAACAGGAAAGTAGAACTACCTGCATCACTGTACTTTTCATGTCTTTCTGACTTTTCAGGCTGAAATACTACATTAAATACAGTGTGAATACCACACTACTGCACTGACGCTGGTACATGTCTTCTGGCTTGTATTGCAGCCTGATTTTCAGAGAACTGTGAAAGTGGGAAAGAAAAGATGGAGTCTCTATTGTTGTTGTTATCTAGTTTGTTTTTTATTTTCCAGGCATAGTTGTACTTGTAATGTCAGATGTCAGATTATAATAGCGTCATATAATTGTCATCCAATGATGGTGAGGAAAAATTACCAAGAGGCAAAAATGAGGGGCATTTAAAGTCGTATACAATAACTGAAGCCTTCAGAATAAGAATACACCAGCTAATTTGAAGCATTTGATAATACCAACATCTGCCAAACATTACATAGTGTATCTTAAATAGAATGCAGTCAGTGAATATTTCTATGCTTAAATAGTTGCTGGCTGCTCAGAATATAAATTGTTGATTTTTGTCATGAAGCAGAAGTTAATAGCAAAAAGGCACAGATGATAGACGATTATGAAACAGTCAATATGCAAAAATCCTCTTTGTCGATCTTCATAATAACCTCCCACTGAGCTGCCTTTGCCTTCAGCTCTGTGTATCTTTTCACTACACCTCTACTCTTTCTCTCTGTCCTGCATGTTCCTCTCTCTGGCTCTGGCTCTGCCTCCCGCGCACTCGTCTCCCTCAGTGCCTCCACTCGCTCGAATTAGGAACAGTACCTGTCAAACCTATGGGATTTCTCGCTGCTCTTCTCTTTGCTGTGCTGGTGATAGCTAGTGAGGGGCATCTGCAGCAGCTGCAGGGAGAGCAGCGTTCTGTAGCCGGCTTTAGAGGGCACGGAATGTCATGTCTCCTCTGCAGGTAAAAAAAAAAACAGCTGCTTTTCTGCCTGGAGGATGTACTGCTGCATCCCTCAAAAAACTCTGCCTGTCTTTCCATCTCCATGTCTGTCAGTCTTGTCTTGCTCTCATCGCGTCTGTCTGTTTGCCTTGTGAGCTGCAGTTTGCTCAGTGTGCTGTATGCAGCTGCATTTTCGGGGGAAGTGACAGCAGGCTGTCGGCTAATGTGTGCCACTAGCAACATTTTTTTTTTTTAGCTGCCTCTGCCAGATTATCTGGGCATCCGCGGTGGACCGAGTGGGGAGGGGGGGTGGCGGCGGACCGAGGGCACATTTTCTTATTTGCTGCCATTTTCTTTCATTTGCATCCTCCGCTATAACTGCAGAGTATTATGTAATATCACAGCATGACTTTGCCAAGTCAGTGTAATATGACTCATCAGTGAAGATGACGCAGCACATGATTGTGAGTTGTGAATCGGGATTACACTTTGAGAGACAAGCCGTCACTGGGTTAATTTATAGCATTGACTATCTATCTATACGACCATAATGAAGCTGCAATATTTCGTACTTGTCTGCCTTTTACAAGCATGTGACACTGCAACCCTCCCACTTTACTACGGGTATTAGCAGGTAAAAACACATACCTGTATGTAACACTTCATTGTAACTGTAAGCAGATGTAATGGTTTCACTGATTAACAGAATTCCATATTTATTCACACATAATGATGTATAATGTATAAATAATGTATAAATATGTAAACATGTTATTAGATTTATTAATTGGGTGATATAAGTGTTTATGTTAAATATGCACTAGTAAAATTTGTTAGATAATGTTATGCATGAACTAATAGATGCTTTATAGGAAGAGCTATACACAAGTTGTGTTACAGTTTGATTAGTTCTGCAAAATGTCTCCCTATGGCTTTATAATGGTATGTTAGTATGTGTCATATGCCAGTTATTAATTTGTATAAATGTTTATTTATTTATTTATTTATTTTTATACTCTTTACAGCTTTTAGTAGTATTTGAAGTTCTGGTGTAGTGAAAACCCCCATACTGAATTTCAAAATGACTGGCAGAGGATGCAGTGCCTCATGACTGAATTCTCTCTTTTCTCTTCCTCTTCCCAGGTCTGACAGTGCAGCTGACAAAATCAGGTAAGTCTGCTGTCTAGCTCCTATGCACACTGGTTCTTTACCTACTGAGGTGTGAACATGCATCGTATGTTGGTGGAGAGTTGCAGCAGCAGGACTGGCCTTGCTGTCACCCCACCTGCCCTGGCCTGCCCACTCTGCATGTGACACAGATTTGCGGCTTTGTCCACCAACCAAGGTGTCTGAATGTGCTTTACATTTGGAGAGGCCAGCAGTGAATACAGTTGCAAGCCATGGAATGCCATTGTTTGCTTTTATTGGACAACATCAACATCAGACCCAAACAGGGCTTTGTGAGTTGGAAACCATTGTGGAGCTTTTAGTCTTTTAGCTAGCCAGCTGGTGGCAGGTCAGCAGTGTGGACACACACTCTGGGCCCAGACACTGTGTTCTTCAGGGTGTGAAGGCTTTGCTGTCACAAGAGACACTGTGCCAGTTGTGAAGTAAAGCGGTTCAAGGCACAGGCTGAAAAGGTGAGTGATAGGTAATGATGTTTGTAGTCTGTGGTGCATCACGTGAGAAGTGGACCAGGGAATTTAATGAATAGCTGGTCTGCCATGCTTAACTTGGAGAAGGAGAACGTACAGTTTATAACACAGCTTTTGTTTAGTATTAAATTCAATACACTGAATTTACTGGACCTTTAGGACATCTTCCTGGTGGGAGCTTTGTGTCCATGGTGCATGATTCATATTTAAATTGTGCCAGAGCTGGAGCTCGACCTGTTACTGTACTCAACCTCCCCTTTATTACCAGCACAGTATGCTACAGAATTTACAAAAGGAATAAAAAAGGTTTGTTTTACCTAATGATATCTTCATTTAATGCATAAGGTGCATGAATGTTTTTACATCATGTGTGTATAAATGGAGTAATAGAAATTTCCCAAATGTTGTGTGAGTAACTCAAAACTTGTTGAATTTCAGCTGTGAACAGTAACGATCACTGCCTATTATGAAGCCACAACCGTGAAAGTACTTTGTTTTTTTTGGTGGGTGTGAGTCTGTGCCCTGTGTGTGCTCTGCAGCTCAGGAGAAGTGGGGATTGTCTGGCACATTTTCTGAGCTGAGTGAGACACTGTGTTTTGATGTGCATGCTCTGGTATGTGTGCGTCTGGTTTGTTATGTTTTGAGTGGTTAGTCATGCAAGTTGAGCGAGGCGCAGGATGAACCATGTTAACTACAAGGCATATCTGTATTCCAGCATATAACCAACAGGTAGATTATTCAGCCCAATGTGTTTTCTGTGAAGAACTATCCCGATGAAGTCACCCATCATTTCCAAATGGTAACTGTTAAGTCTCTTCACTGCCTTGTTTCATGGATAAATGCAGAAGACACACAAGTTTGCTCTACAATAATTTCAGTAATTTTTGTTTGCACCTTTTAGTTTTATTCTGTGCTGTTTCTGTTGCAGGATGAGTTTTTTTCCCCATGTGTGATATGTGGCAGAAGGCGAGCCATTTAGACCAAGTGATGTTGCTTTGTGTTGTCACCATTTACATGCCAAGCATAATTTATGAGTGCTAATGCAGGGATGTATTATTAAATTAAAGATGGGCTGCTCTTGCACTTTACTGGCTTGAAAGTTTGTCTATTAACTATAACTTTTTTCAGCTCTTGAAGTTTTTAAAGGATTAGCTTCATTAGTCACACATATAAAAAGAATAGTGCACTTGCTAATGTTTTTTTAACCAGTCTGATAATAAATCCGTCAGAATGAGGAACTGCTTCTTTTTTAGGACCAGGCCAGTTAATGTTCTACCATTTAGCAAAACCTTTTTTTCCACTGGAATGAGCTTTAGTATTTTGAAAAATACAGGTTGTTGATACAATAGCCAAGCAGTTGAAGGTATTTTTTTGGTATTTAGATCTGTATTATACACTACCAAAAATAACACTTGACATCCAGTCTCATATTACAGTATTGATGAAATATTGAAGGCATAGTAAATCATCACTTATCTTGCTTCTATCAAAACACATCTCTTGTTTTGTTTCTGTATCCCTCGTAACCTCATTGCAGTTATTTCCTAAGTGGTCTTGAATCACACAAACTTCACAAGATCAATACATCATTTTTTTTATATAAAGCCAGCTGTAAATAATGCATGCAAAAAGCCCTCTGGCTGGATGAAGTGGGCAGGGTGCAAGTCCATTTGGAAACTCTGTATACCTTGCATGTTGTAAAGAGGAGCTTGACTCAGTTGCTCTCAGTGTGTCTGGAAGGAGGCTCTGATTTGTCTGCTGCTGACAGAATAAGAGGCAGTTGAGTTGAATAACGTGACAGTAACTGATCTTGTCCTTTTTATAGTGACTATCAGGACACAGTTTATTCTGATACTGAGATTCTCTCAGCATTGTACTTCCTGCCTTATCTGTCCATGTTCTAATGTCCGCATTGCTCTTGCCTTGTCTCAGTTGCTGGATTATCGATCATCGTCTGTGGTGTGAGGCATTAGTTTCCAGTGATGGAAGTCAGCATAATCTGATCTCACTCTTTACATAGCCTCAGAAGAGCATGGATCCGAACATATTGGGTAAACGATACGCAGAAATTACATGAGAGCCCACTTTCTTGTTCCAAATGACTTTCGAAAAAGGAAAAGTCAATTCTGTCAATTATAGTTCAGACAACTGATAACTGATATTATCGAACGTCCATGATTATCAGCTCCAAACTTTACCTCATAATTGTTCTAATTTTGTCATGCTCATGCATTCTTCACTTTATGCTGACAAAAGATATTATTAATATTTAAAAAACTCAATTATGAGCCACATTATTAATGCACTGTTTGCTATCCGCAAACACAGACTCTTTCTATAATGGTTCAAATTATGTATTTCATGGTCCCTTTTTTTAAATTTATTTTATTTCGTATGCAGCATCGTTGTTTTCTGTTTAATCTTATTCTGCATTCATTAGTGATATCTCAGGGTAATCTTCTCTAATGATTCCTGCAGCTACTCCAGCTGCACACATTATTAATGCTACATACGAATGGTTATGATGATGCTGCCAGTAATGTGTGTGAGTGTTGCTTGGTGAATTTGGGTCACGGACTTTGCCGGGGTGTTATGTCTGCAAGATAGGATGACTTCATGACGTAGCAGCCTGCCCTTCCCCGTATTCATGCATGCATTTGTGTGTGTGCAGCCACCATGTCACTAATGCAGCTCACAGTCACAAAGATGTCGTGATGCTTTGGTCGAGCATCGCGGACGCACGCCTGCAGCTTGCAAGCGCAGACAACGGAGGCAGAGAGAGGAGGAGGAGGAGGAGGAGGAGGAGAGATGGAGAAACTGACGGAAATCAGCACAAGGGAAGGGAGGCTGAAGCAGGGAGAGCAGGAAAGGAGGTGAAGGACCACCCTTATCGAGCATAGCCGTTCTTAGTGAGCCTACCAAAGGGACCTTCCCACACACACACCATGGCTGGCCAGCCAATCAGAGGGCTCACTTCCTTGACCCATCCTCCCTCGTACAACTGCTCATGCATGGCTCAGCGAAGCAGATTTGAGGTGATACGATAGGAAGCGAGGCTGCGAACCTCCTGGACAGAAAAACTCGAACTCGCTGTGTTGCAGGGAGGAAAGATGGTGGGGTGACAACAGCTGCAAGGAATTGTGGGCTTAGTCAAATTTGTATCAGGATAGTGGCATCTAGTCTGCCTGGACATCCTGTGCCTTCTGATCAGGCAGTATAGATTACCAACTGTTGTCTGTATCACCTCTCTTTACAACTTTGTCCGAGGTGATGATGGTGTTTTTCCTGTGACCGATTTTTGGATGTGCTGTGTGAAAGAGGAGTAAGAAGAGGGATTTTGTGAGACTTGGCGATGATGACTGACCATGCTGGACAAGTGACAGTCTGACAACGAAACAGCGGGACAGTGATTGAAGAGGGGCCATGAGAGCCAGGAGAGAGGCCAGGATGGTGTCTGCCTGTTCACCATGCACAAACATAAGGTCAGGTCTGATGTCTGTTACTTTTCCTTACCTGCAGTAGATCCTTATTTTGTAGCTGAGTCAAACGGCAAATAGGTTTACATGCAGACATTGAGGTGAATGAATATAATATGAATAATATGAATATATAACTTTTGTCATCCTTAACCAATGTTTATACCTGAGATTTCAAGATTGTGATGAAAGTTGAACGCATCCAGCATCTTCTGAATTTAAGTTCACCTGTTATAGCGAGCTGCATCTTAGTTATTTTTTTACATATGCTACTAAAATGTGTGCTACTCTAATCCATGGCGTACTATACTCCTGATCATCATCATATGATGATCTACTGAATTAAGTGCTACTCTCCACGTCAGATGACGTAGACGACCGTGGTATTGTTCTGCAGCTGTACCCTTTTCTGTTTGACCTTTGCTGAGAAAAAGCATCTGCTCCCTCTCTCTTTCTCTCTTTCTTTCTCTTTTTTCCTCTCTCTTTCTTTCTCTGTCCACAGCAGGGTTTTAAATGTCAATTACTTTAATGTCTTTCTTTAACTTGCTTTAAGAAATTAAGCATGGAAACATTCAAACAATCCTATTACAATTTAAAGCTTAAGTGAAACATGTATGTCAGGGTTTACAATTTAATATACATATATAGGCATATGCGGTCATAGTATAGGGCCATTCAATAAGAAAGCAGCAATGCACCTCTTTGACTGCATTAGGTATTCCATATTTTTGTCCTAGATGGGGCGGGGCTCATTAATTTCAGGCTGGTTAGAATAACTTTTTGTCAGCAATGTGGCAAAAATGATAAATATGCACATGCATTTACCGAAACCTAGTGAATGCAGGAGGGTTAGCGAAATAAATGACTGCATGTCACACCTACACACAGTGGTGTAGAAGGGCTTTTCCAGATGGCTTGTAGGCCTCTTAAATCTCTACTGTGATCTCTGCTCCCCTGGTTCATTAGGGGCAATTTTGTTAGATTTACTGTGCCTGTCAATGGGGATACAGGGCAGTCCTGTGGCTGCTATAGGTTCACTCCCTGTGATAAATACTTCCAGCGGGTAATGGTGTGTTACCTTCACATAACCATCCCTTCAGTCCTTAAATAAATGACGATAGAAAGAGGGGCCAATACCTGAAGCACACTTATGTTACTTTGATTATCATACAATTAAGAAATAGTTAATTATCTTAAATGGAAACAAGCAAATGGCCCAAGAGTTCGTTGGTCTTTAAAATGGACCTATTGCTCCACACACATTCATACAAGTGAGGTGCAGTTTGTAAATATAAATACATACATTTATGTCATGACTGCAGTTAATTAAATTCACCAAATAATTATTGTTTATTTGTGTTACGTATTAATGCTGTCATTTTAGAAAGCTCCTCATGTTCTCACTGTTCATGCAGAATACTGCCGTGTTTCTACCTTATGCTGTGACAAAAAACTGATGAAAGACTCAATTAGACTGGACACAGTTCTACCACATTGTATAGAGTTAAAGGGAAATGATATAACCAATCAATAATTGTAAAAAAAAAAATAATGTTATTGTGACTACACTATTGAAATACTAGTGATTATTTGTGGCTTATGACTGCAACACTATTATTAAATGATTAAACTGAAATAAATTCAAACTTTTAATCATTTGAATTTGTCGGAGCTGATAAAAACAGTATTAGCAAAAAGCAAGAACACAGTGGGATAGTGTTGTTCTTCTGTACTGCTCCTGCTTCAGATTGTGGTCATTGATTGCCTGAAATTGTCTCATTCAGAACAGTTCCTCTTCATTTTAACCATATCGTTCAATTTAGATCAAAAAGAAAATAATACACAAAACATAAAGTTATTGTTAAGACTCGTGCTAATGTCTCATTGAACCAGCCTGTTTTTTGGGGGGGGACAGCTGTTGACAGTCTTTACTGGAGGTGATTCATTAAGTGGTCCCCTTGTCTGTAGACAATCTGTCTGTCACTGACACGCCCACTTGCTGTTTTTGTGAAAGGTCTTGTTTTCATGCTGAGGAGACATCTGCCTCACTGTGCAGTTGCACAAAGATGTATGCCATGCACATATGCCATGAAAACTAAATATAGACCCGCCGTTGTCTTTCAGTGATCATTTTTATAGACGGCTCTGCCCGAATCTGTTCAACAGTTGGAGCTGAAATTGAAACCAATCCATTCTGTCATTTGTCCAAAGCCCAGTTAAGATTCAGTCTTATTTGCGGAGTATTAGTTTCTCAGGAAATTTGAGAAGATGTGTTTCATTCAGTCCACTGTGCAACTCAATACAGTAAACTGAGGCAGATACAGTATTAGGGTAAAGAGAGGAGGAGTTAGATTACTGTAGAGGTATGGAGGCCTGAGCCAGCCAAAATGTATAACCAGGTTTTCCGCATCAACCTATAGCTCATACCGTATCCGTTTGAGTGGGCCGTGTGTCTGCATTCAGCAGTCCTTCAGTGCTGACTAATCACAGGGCCTCTGGTGACTCACCGGGTAATTCACATATGTTCATCAGCAAATCAATCCCGCTGATCACGCTAAATGTCTTCTATCCCCACCACAGCAGGCCAACATTTAATGCTTTTTTTTTTTTTTTCTCGCACTCTCTCTTTGCAAATAATCACTCTTATCCTGATATATATCCACAGGGATAAACCTTAAATATGTTGTAGGTGGAGATCCATCTGTCATGGAGAAATTACTAACACAATTGTTCTGCAGATCCGTCCAGAGCTTTAGTTGTGCAGAGCTGGTGAGAATACTAAACTCCAAACAACAATTGGATGCAATCTGCTGCCCAAGCTTTCCTAACTTAAACATATCCATCTTTAATAGGGGGATCCGGTTTCAGGTTTCATAAATCAAGTGGTGTAACCTGTGATCTCTCTTCTGAATTGCCTTCCTTCGTCACAGACATGATTGATTTCCCCTCTAGCTGCTCACCAAGGGCCAGTGGAATATTCTTACTCAGGCCGCTCTCTCTGTGTTCCTCTGCATCTTACATTTGCGATGGAGCAAAGCGTCCAGGGTCAGTGTTGCACATCCACTTTTATCTTCTCACTGTCAATGATTAAGACACTGTGCATTTATTTTGCCTCTGTCAAGCAGCAACATATGGTAACATTAGCTAAATGTCCTTTACCTCCAACAGGAAATACATCAGCTAATCGGTTTCTCTCTCTCAGTGAGAAAAATATTAAACTTGATTACTCGTCTGACAGACATGACTTTTGTAGAAGGTGCTGCACAGCCAAAAAGAAACATCTCAGTAAGTGCTGGGAAGCTCAGTCAGGGGTAAAAGAGTGGGAAGAAATTGCTCTGACTGCAGAGGCAAATGTATTATCAGGTGCCACAGCAAAAATGAATTGATTGAATAGATGGAGGAGTGGTTGAGGGTCTGTGATCACAGTGATTCATGGTACATGTGGGCGCTCTGTATTGAGTCACTGGCGGCAGTAATGATTATAGTGAAAGGGCTGCGCTCTGCAGTCCCAATTACCCATTGCTGTACTTTATACATGTACACACAAACACACACAAATTTGTGTGAAATTGTAATTCTGTGTGAAGTGTTCAGTCCCAAACATTTTTTTTAATTATCAAATTGTCTGGATTGGAATAAAACAAACACCGAAATGTCACAACATGTTTACAGCCACTTTAGGGCTTGTCATCTGAACTGATGTGGTCAATAAACGACCTCACACAGATGACTGACAGTCTCAAGGAAAACTGTACTCTCATTCTGCACCATGAAAAAAATATAATCCAGGCCTACTGGAGACAACATAAAATAAAAGGCTTAGACACAGATGAGGACCGGAGATAAAAGATTACACTAAGAGGGCAGTCCATTTTGATTGTGTTTGTTAAGTTTAGGGGTGTCCTGAAACTGCAGCTGAAAAACACCATCATCAAGACAGTGACCTCATGAAAGATAAAGAAGAGATTTTACCAAAACCTCTTATTTACTCTTCTCTACCTTCACTGATAGGCCAAGCAAAAGAAGTGGAAGAAACTGATATGGAAACCTCAAAGGTAGGATATAACTCATTCATCGAAAGACACTCCACACACCTGCAGTGGTATTACTTGGCAGCTCAGATGTGCTTCATGTTATTAACGCAAAATAAACAGTAGGTTGCACTTTACCATCCTTCATACTCTGCTTACAGTCCCCATACAGTATGTAAGATCTAGTAAAAGAAACTAAAAATGCCATACTCAGAAATGCCAAGAGAGGGAGCTGTTCCAGTGTTCCAGCTGGCTGCATATAGATCCCCACTAGTGTTCTCAGCTCCTCTTCATTTCTTCCTGTTCCTCAGATTTCACTATGTGTGAGATCCAGGAGCAAAAATGCTGCAGCATCACTTAGTGACACACTGTCAGCATTGTCCTCTGCAGGAGAACAGGTTACATGATACGACAGTCATTTTGGCTGCAATATGGCCAAAATATTGTCTAGAGTGTAACAGCTTAGATTTGTACTGCAGCTGATTAAACGTCTGTGTTGGGTGCCAGGTAAAGTGTTTTAGTTATGATGAGTTCTACTTATCCTGTGATTACAGACGTTTTCTGTGGCTATGGCTGAGCTGGTAGGGTGGACTGAGGACAGTTATCTACATTTTTAGATTGTTCATATTTGGTTTATGTTATAATGATTTAGATATTAAGATAAACCTGAGTTTTAAGAGTGGGAGGGGTGAGTGTGGGGGAAAACATAGAAGACATGGGGTGCAGCATGGAAATAAGGCTATTAATAAAAACGTGTCAAGAAGAGTCATCGAGACATAATGTCAACATCTGCTCAACCAGCAGTGCCCTCCTCTGGGCTGGTGACAGACATGACGTATTGGTTTAAGGGTGGATAGATGCCTGCATCTCTAATATAAGGCACTTGAAGGCACTTTGGCAGCAGTGGTGAGTGCTGAGCAGTGTCCTCCAATGAGTCCCTCTAAATCCTACTGAAAGGGATCACTCAATCAATCAGACAATCAATGAATCATTCCCTCAGAAGTTTAGTCACTCGGCCTCATGTTTTATGAGTGTCAGGCACTGAGGATTGACTTAAGGCTGGTCAGTAATGGATGGCAATTATCATAAGCCTGAATGGTATTTGTGGGACTTACATAAGACGGAGGTGATGTTTATTGTCCGAGGCCGCCAGAGGAAAATCTTCTTCGCTGTAATATTCAACCTTGTTGATGCAATCTAAGGTTTCAGGTTTTCATCCAGAGTGTGGGCAGGATGTGGAAAAAAGCGGTGGGTCCTCATTGTGATTCATGACATTAGCTTTGCAGATTTCATCAATGCAAAGTTGAGGTGTTTGAAAGTCTGAGACCTCGCTGGGTGATTGTTGCTTTGTCACCGTGAGTGACGTGGATCATTTGTGAGGCTCAAAATAACTCAAGAGCTGTCCTTGAAGGCCTTGTGCGTGGTAATGGCATAGCAACCACTTGTAAGCAAATGTGAAGTTAGTGCATGTGTGTATGTGTGTGTGTGTGTGTGTGTGTGTGCGTCCTTGTGTGTAACACTGTGTTCCCTTGGCTGCATCTGTATGTCTGACTGAAAACAGCAGGTAAGGTCCACATGTGGCCCTGAAGCAGCAGGCTGAACCACTCCCGGCTTCGATGATGGCAGGGTCGTCTCTGTGGCAACAGCCCTGACTGACTAGATGGAAGGTTTGTCAGGGTGGGGTCAGTCAATATCCCTCCACCCAATCCCTTCTTCCATCACTGCTCTACAGCCAGAGCCCTCCATTATAAAAATAGCTTTCCTCACTCCACCTTCAAGCCTTTGCTTCAGAGCATGCAAGCGAGTGCAGGACCACTGAGGAGAAAAGCTGAAATACTAAGCAGAATGAACATGGACACCTTTTAGAACAGCACCGTCCATGCAGCAGCTGTGTTTTTAATAAACTTGCCTCCCTGAATAAAGGTTAAACAAAAGTTCCTCTGAGGACAGAGCATGAGGACACAGATGCGGTTATTCTTCCACCCGCGGAGATTTTGCGTTTGAATGTTACCAACAGTGAACAACCCCCTGAGCGACAGCATATCCGACCATGTTGGTTTTCCATGCCACATTCTCTCACGCTCACTGATGATGAGGTCATATGGAGCTATTTCATAATGGTGTGATGACTGAGTTGGCATTGTATACTTATGTAATTAGGAACACAGAGATAGGTGCCGGTGTCTATGGAAATGTTTTGACAACAATATGGAAAAAGTAAATTATTATTTATCGCAGCCAAATTACTTTTTCCTCCATATATACAGCAGGTGTTTTGAGGACTGTCACTGTAAATAAAATATGACTAAAAAAAACAAGGAGTCTATAAAAGTGTACATATCAAAGATCCCCTGCATCTGTTCCTTGACATATTTGACCCCAGACAGCAGTGTCAGCAGTGCAGTGATGCAGTAGCAGCTTAAATGTGAACTGCACACTCCTGCATGTGGACTAGATCCTGAGAGATCAGCATAACCTGATCTTTCTGTGTCATGACATCATTTTTTTCTGAATGGAGTGGCTGTGTGTTTGAGGAGCTTGGGGTCTTGGATGCGATTCTCCATAGATGGTCCTCTGCCTCTTTGTAGGTAGCCAACAGAGATTTGCTAATAATTGGTTTATTAATATGGATCAAGAGATCATTTTTTCTGATGAATCTGCATTTGTCATGACGTAGTTAATAACATCAATTCAAATAGAGTGAATGGGTTCTTATTAGAGCTCAACCTTTGTATTTACAATAATGAATGACACAGCTGTGACTCCTTGTGTCAAATAAACTTTTCTTACCCTTTAATTATCCCCTAAAAGAAAATAACAGTCTCTTCAAAATTACCCCAGCAGCTACGCAGCTAGTCAGTGAATCTCAGTGGAACTTATTAAGGGTAAAAGTGGGAATTCTGGTTTTAACATAGCATTTTCACAAGAGAGATATTGCACTTGGCCACAATGCAGTTTTGACACTATTTTTGAGACATTGTTTGGGCATAAATATAGAAATATAGAGCTGTTTATTTCTTTTATCAGACATTTGTGACAGTATAGCACTTTGTGAATGGTCACACGTTGCTTTCAGTGCACAGTATTTGTTTATTGCGCCAATCTGGCTTTCTCTCTCCTGGTGTCAGTGTCAGTGTCAGTACCTGAACTTAGTATGAGCACCTCGCTAACAGCTGACCAGATTAAACTCACTCTTCTAAAGTGGGAGCTTTGTGTTAATATATGTGTAGTGGCATTAAATGAACAGAGCACAGCCGTGAACAAATAGAATAATAAGTAAGTCTGATAAATAAAGGAATTACACAGTGAGGAAAGTGGAATGAATGAATGAACTTATAATGGATTTTTTAGGAGCAATTGGTGGATTTGGTCACATGTGGTTGACCCCATTTGCCCCATTTTGGGTCAGTATTGGTTCAGAAGCAGATATCAATATATAACAGCCTATCTCTGTACATATTGTATAATATTAATACAGGAGGGTAGAGTGTGTCAAACAGTCTTTTCATGGGTTTTACTCATGATTCATATTAACAGTTACAGGATATTGAGATTGATCTTCATTGTATAAACACCTGATAAATTCTCTGAATGGTTTGAATGTAAGAATAACTTTGATCTCATCATTCTGAGAACAATCCAGATGTAGATACTCAGTCAGAAGGAAGCAGGTTGTTACTGTCAACTCCTCAGGTGCTCACTGACTTTCCTTACAGGCTTCAGGTCTGTTGTCTTTTACTCGCTGTAGATTAACAGACATAATCCCAAACTCCCCTCTCCACCACCACCTCTCTCTCCCTCACTTCTCCTCCCTCTCACTCTGCTTTGTTTAGTAATTATGGGTGTGTGTATGTGTGTGTGTATGTGTGTGTTAAAGGATTGTTGAAAAAGAAACCTCGGTCTATTTTCATCCTGCTCACTGCAGCAGAAACAGGAAATAGAGGGCTTTTTTAAATGAGTGCTTTAATGTCAGCACGTGCTGTACTTTGTTCTTTTATTCATGGCACACGTGACCAGCACACAGGCCATCTGTATTTCACTGTATCACTTTTTGGGTGGACCCCATATTGAACATTATATCTGTTCTTTGCAGGGTGGCTCCTTTCTTTTTTTTGCCATCAAACATCATCACCGCCTGTCTTTGCCTTTCACTCTCCCTCCCTGCCCAGCTTTTATGTTTTAGTCAGTGTTGGCAGTCTGTTTAGTGTCTGTTCTGTGTGTGCGCAGTGGGATGTCTGCTGCCCGTGTGTTTTCTGCATGATATTAAATTTACTCGAGCTGGTTTCTGTTGTGCATATCTGTCCCATGTTTGCATCAGTTGAGCTTTATGCTATTTTTTATATTTCCCATTTTGCTGACACTCTGTTGGTTGCTTGGTACCACCACTGCCTGTCATTAATCCACACTTTTTTCTAGGTTAAAAACATTAAGCAATATGTGCACCCTATAGGTTAATTGCAATTCTCATTTTTCCCATTTAATCTAATGAAAGTTAGAGTTAAGGAAACTGAGCTTACTTAGTTTATTTCTTTTTTTGTTTCTGTTTTGCACCATGTTTATGTGTGTGCCTTTCTGTATTTGCCTGTGTGTGTATGGGCTGTCAATGCATTACTGCTCTCTGTCTCCCCACTGTGGCTTTGAGAGCATGGATTATCGGACACGGTCAGTTCGTCAATAAACAAACGGCGCAGCCAGTCACATGATCAGCCATTTCCCTCTCTGATCAGATAGTGGAGATCAATCCATGAGGGTTTATCCATGTTGAAGGGAAACAGTTCGAGAGTAATCCACTCTCTGTGTTACAGGGTAGAAGGAACGCCCACCAGGCAGAATGGGAGAGTGGAGCTCGCCAAGGCATCCAATCCACAAAGCAGTGTAGAGGGATTAATCCAGATTATCTGCCAATGCTATTCTCAGAAATAAATGAAAAATCTCTGGGCCAGATTAGGGTTCAAGAAGTGCTAAAAAAAGCTGAGGCAGAAAACTGTGGCTGACATTCAATAATGACTACTCTCTGTCAAAGCGTAGTAGTCACTAATTAAAATACCAGATCAAACATATATTCTTTTTTTTTTTCAAGTAACCTTTAAAACAGAGCAAGCCCATGGTTTTCATATATTCAGGGGAATGGTGTTATGTATTTTGCCTGTTAAGTGAGAGTAAAATCATGTCTTTTTTTGCTTGATGCCTGTGGGAACACCTTTTGTACAATTTAATCATAACAATAATTTTACAACAGCAGCACTTAGTTGTGGTGTGGCCAGCAGGTGGCGTCAATGAGCGGGAACATCTGACTGAGTCTCCTCTAGAGGAGCTGTCCATTCAGCACCACTCTGTTCGCTGCTGCTCCTCAGCAGGCTGGGCAGAGCACTGTCAAGAGTCAAACCATTACCACATACAGAAAGAAAAATCATCAACAAAAAGATAATATGTTAAATAACATACGTTTTTACTTAGGTATAACATGTCTACTTTTTGACATACAAAGTACAAAGGCTAGGTTACATGTGCAGGATGTAAAAATATACAGTGTCATAATGACCCTCAGTGGATGCTTTGCTCCTCCTTATTACAAAGTAATATTGACGGAAATTAAGCATGCATGCTCCTCATGTATCAGTCACATTAGCAGAGGAAGCTGGGTCGGGATGTTCCACCTGCCTATTACACAGTAAGACTGTCAGTAGTCAGGGAGGTTACTGCCTGAACTCTATGACCTTCCTGCATGTTTACTATCATTTATACTAATATTATTAGGATGGTCTATGGCTGTTATTTTCCCCTGTGAATTGTTAGGAAGCCATAACAAGGTGGGCACTAGCAGATGGACTCTGTGTGAGACGACTTAGTGTCCTCTTGCTTGACTGAAGCTCAGATTACAGCACTCAATGCTTCACCCTGGGAACAGAATAGAGCACTTTTATATCTTTGCCTGTCCTGTCACTTTTCTCTCCCTGCAGTCCTTCTGCATTCGCACTATAACCTGTGGTGGGAGAGACAATGCTGGCCAACAACTGAGAGAAAGCGTGTCCTCCTGTCGTGTCATTTCTTGCCCGTTGGCTCAGAGATGAAAGATATTCGTCCCTGTGAGAGGTTTTCATCATAAACCTAATCAAACTGTGGTCTGGAGCGCTCTTTAAAAGTTGCCTGCTACTACCTATTGATTGCTAGTTATAGATTGTTCTGTGGTGCCCTCTTGACCCCGGAGTACCTGTACACGCACAAATATGCAAACGCAGACACCTACAGTACACACATTGCAAAACTAACATAGACCCCAGCTTGTTGGAGGAAAGAACCAGTTCCAATAATAATTTGATAATTTAGGAGAAAAGTTTGTACAGTTGGAAGTGGGACAGGTGATGCTCCTCCTGGGACACTTCAGACTGTCATCAGAAATCTGAAAAACATGATGTAATGTAGATAACGTCACAGGAGCATAACACTGTACAGCTCAATAATCTTAGGTGTCTAAATATGTCCCTGATTCTGACATAGAGCTCACTCAAGTCCAACTGCATCATCTGCTTTACTTTATCTTTTCTGGTTGCTTGCCATCTCTCTCTCTCTCTCTCTCTCACTCAGTTAGTCATGCTCGCTCTCTCTCTTTCATTCTCTCTCTCTCCTGGCACCATCTGCATCTGAAAAGGCAGAGTGAGTGAATGAAGCTCAGTGACTCAGCATGCAAAGCTCAATAACAATAATAACAACAACTTTATATTGTGCTACACCAAAAATGATTACTAAGTGCTTTCCCTTATGTTGCCATAAAACACGGAAAGTCCAACAACAAAACAGCTTCAATTACCAGAATCAATGAGCAAGGAACAGTCAAACTAAATGAAATAAATCTAAGTCAGTTAAATGCATGGGTAGAAATCATCTGTGTGTGTGTGTGTATGTGTCTGGCTTGTCCCACCAGAATCTCAGGTGTTCTGATGTTGGAGGGTTGGTTTGCATTAGCCATAGCATTAGCCACAGCTAATGAGGTGTAATTTGCGTGCAGTGCTTTAAGAAGATTAAAGAGGAAGAATGTGCTGGAATCCTGACCCAGTGCCTGTCGCCATTGTTTTTGATGACGTTTCCCTTAAAGCGAACCAGTCACTTGCTCTCTGACCCTTGTGACCTGACGTGGTCAAGGGATGAAATTAATCACACAGCCTCTACAAGGTGATTCAGGTTCTTTTTGTTATTGTCATTAAATGTTACAAAATGACTCATTGACAGCAGTGACAACAGTAGCATATTCACTATCTTCAGTTTCAAGTAAATAGACACATATTTGAGTTCATCCCAAACATTTCAACTCTTTGGAAGGACATAAAACAGACACCTCCCTGCTAACTACAGAGAGATAAAGCATGTGGAGGGATCCAAAGATTGAGAGGCCTGCTGGGCTGATTTTCCAAACTCCCAGGTTGGATTGGACCTCAGCACAGTGCAGCTATAGCCTAAATCATTGGAGCACACTGAGTCACCATGATGTTCATTTGATTCATCATGTAGGCACAACACAGTTACAATACAGTACACAGCACAGTTATAAACACAGGACCCCAGTGCACTCAATTCATTAAGAGATTAACAGGGTGAGCTGCTGACACTGATCAAGGCAGGAGTCCAATACAAGAGGGAAGAATGGCAGCACCCCCCCACTCACTTAATACCCCTCTCATACATAGCACAAGGGTTGGAGGTGGGGGTGGGGGTCGTTGCACAGAGGATGTTATGGCCAGAGGCGAGCATCCTGCTCTAGTCGCCCAATTGGGGGCAGCAAGGCTTATCATGGAGAGAAATAGAGAAAGAGAGCCATCTAGGGAAGAGGACAGAGAGAACAGGAGGGAGGGTGGGGGGAGTGAGAGAGAGAGAGAGAGCGTGCAGGAGGGAGGGAGGGGGAGGGTAGAAATCCTGCGCCTGCTCACTGTGAGTACAGCAAGTGCAGCTTTCATCCGCAGCAGAGAGGGCTGAGGGAGAGACAGAGAGAGTTTGAGCGAGCAAACAGGCTTTCAGGGACAGTGTTTGACAGAGCCTGATAGAGAAGAGTTAGAAGGGAACAGTCACCAGCCATGCTCCCATTCATTTGAAATAGCTTGTCCGCCTGCTTCTGCTGCATGCTGCAGTTTGCATTGTGCAGATTGCAGTGCAGGTCACCTCCTTCTCTTTTGGGAAATCTGAAGAACCCCAGGGAGGTTTGAATTTCTGGCACAAGTGCTCAGCACTGCGGCACCACGATCCAAGTGAAGGAATGTAGCAGACAGGTGGACAAAGCCAAGGATCATCCTTTCCGGACTTTCCGGTCCCCCTGACCATCCGTCTGTCTCTGCATCATCCACTCTTCCCTTCTTCCTTCCGTGCATCTCTCCTGCTCTGTGCATGGGAGGTGAGGGTTTGGCAAGCTGTCAGTCAGCATGCGGCGGTGTGAACGGGCAGCTCAGTGCCCACATCACGCTATGGACGTCAGACACTCCTCGCTGTACTAATGAAAGGCTTCAAGCTCGCCTGGTAAGACTAAATGCATAAAATGGAACCTAAATGTTTTTTCTTCTCTGTAGCTTTAAGGTCGTCATGTATGAAAAGCACAACCGAGTCAGAGGCGAAGTGTCTGTGACCATTTTCTGCTATTTCTCTGGATTAAGGCTGCACTCATATGACTGTATGTGCTTCCATGACTTCTTATTCTCTTGTCAGAGCTGGAATTGTGTTCATGTGTCCATCTTAACCTGGGTATGTTCATGTTAATCTATAGAAAATATACCAGTACGTAATAACTGCTGGATCAATATAGCACTATGCTATAACCAAAGTGTATACATCCAGTGCAGCCAGTGTGGACTATCATGATTTTTTTTTCACCCTGACTGTGACGACCCCGCTCTGCTCCCCTCTGGCGGGCTCAGTGTGAGCGGAGCAGCTGAGGAGAGGCGCTCACGTGGCTGCCTGGAAAAGAGCAGGCACATGCTGCCTCTGCCTCTCCCTGGCTTTTGCTCTCACTGTCTTCCTCGCTTATTTTCCTCTTCCTTGGTCATCTCACATGGACAAACACATCCGCATCCAGGTGGCCTCACTTTACACTTTCTCTTTTAACCCATTTTGCCACAGTGTATGTGTGCACACACTCTCTGTGCACTTTTCCGCCTTCCCTCCTTCCATCCTCTCCTCCCCTTGTGTTTGTTTATGCTCCTCCTCCTCTTGCCTGATATTTTTAGAGACGAATTACAGAGCACTGCAGGACGAAAAAAAACTAGAGGGGGAGCAGTTTCGGCAACGTGCGTCCCGCTTCCTTCCTTCTCACTTTCATGAGGACCTCTTTTCCCCAAAGGACCTCTCCTTTTCCCTAATGTCTCTATCTCTTTCATTCTCTCTATATTTGTCATGTCCTCTCATGTACATCCTTCTCCTCTCCGCTCCCTTCTTCTTTTTTCACGCAGCTCAAATCTATCACTTAATCCTCCGATCTTTTTTTTCTTAAGGCTGTGAACTGTAGCTTTGAACATTTCCTCTCAGGCCTTTATAAAAATCAATCAGAGTGAGTGCATATGTGTGTGTGTGTGTGTGTCTCTCTGACATCTTGAGCGGTTTTATCATCATGTCACACAGAAACACTTTTAACCCTGTGTCTGTCCTCATTTAATCTGTTTGTAGCACCATGATAGACACTGGCATGTAACTCTGAACAACCATCTGTTAGCATCGGATAGTCTTCTCCTATACATGGAGGTGACCTGTCTGGCTGGCTAGCAGGATATAGTTTGGATGCCATGCTCGTATGTTACGTAACAGCATGGGTGCCTGTAGTTGCAGTGTATCCAATATAGGATCCATTTCCGCCCTCTCCAAAATTACTAAATAATGCAATGTAGTTTTAGTTTTTTCAGTCAAGAATGTGTTCAGAGAAGGCTCTGAAGCTTCTTGTCCAGCTGTGTTTCAGTCTGCACTGAAGGACAAACAAAATCAATCAAGCAGCAAATAACAGTGTTTAGGTGTCAGTCCCCCCTGCAGATTCATCACTGAGAGGATCCAGCAGAATCTCTCTCCTGTTATTAGTGTTTATTGCGCTGGCCTCTGTCCTCCACGGGGACAGTCTGCTACATAGGCAAAACTCAGTGACCTCGAGGTCACTCCATCAATCAGTAGCTCAATCAGTGAATATGTTCTCAGTCTTATAAACCACCAGCTGACCCTGGATCATGCAGTTTATTTATCTGTACCAGATATACTGATTAATCTGTATGAAACCAACCAGTGACTCTCTCTGCTCGATGACGGATGAGATGGCTCAAGATGCTCATATTGATAATCATGTTGTTTTATTTAATGTTTTTGCCTGCATGGGCGTCTCCAAATAAAGATAAAAAAGACAGTTTCACATAATTTGAAATGATTAATTATTAATTTTCAGGCTATCAACAGCATTTTGTAATTATCACCTACAACAAAAATGAAAGAGAAATTAAATAATATCAGCATTTCATACAGTGGGAAGCCTGTCTTATGCTGTGACTGAGATGGTCATGATAGGATTTTCATCAGATTATTTTACATGGGTGTTCTTCCATCTTTGCCATGTTCATTGTTTGGGGGTGTATGATTCTAGTCGTCTTTACATTTATTAAGATTCGAGTACTGTAAGTTGATGCAAGGGAAAGTGGGTGTCAGAGAGTCCTTAGATTGGAAACCAGGCTGCCCTGTTGGGTGCATGTTTGTCAAAGTGCATGTGAGAGCCAGGGTGGAAGATATTTTTGCAGCATTACTTACTTGTCAGAAGACAAGGAAGAGATAAGAGAGACAGAGCATTTGTGCGCACATGCATCCGTGTGTGAGTGTGAGAGAGATTGCTCAGGATTTGGCAGTGGCCCCGGTGTGGGGCTGTTTGCTCTTGATATGACATTTGGTGTGACTTAAATCTGCACACAGATACACACTCACACACAGACACAGATGTGCACACACAGCCAGCAGCAGCAGCTGTAGCAACAGCAAGGCACTGACAGGAGGCTGGAGCTTATTCTCTGCACGTGGCACCGTGGACAAGCCGGTTGTTGCTGCAGGACAGTTGGACAGACTTGCATACATAAAGGCCTGTGGGTATCTTTACCCCAACTGTCTGGTCAGTTGTTCAGTTCCCTCTTCCCTTTGGCTGTTACAAACAGAGCTGGTTGCTTCAGTGTTACCCATGCTTCATGTCCAGATCCAGTGCAGCCAGCAAAGGAGAAGAGCACTGAAGTCTTCCATCTGTGATTTCTTCTTTACAGCCTCCTGAGACTGCAGACTTTAGCTCAGTCACAACCACCAGTGTACAAAAAAAAAAAAAACCCTAACAAAACATCAAAGCATCCCTGCATCCGCTAACATATGCGGGGATACTTCAGATCCTCACGTACATACATGCAAACCAGACTCCCAGGCATATATTATCCAGTGCTGTGCCGCTAATATGTCTCTGGGCTATTTAAGACTGACTTAAAAATTGTAGCTGCCAGGCCTCTGCACCAAGAAGACTCGTTTCAGTATGCAAAGTATTAGAGAAGGAAGAAGGAAAATGACTGTAGGTGAACTGCCGGTCATTCAGATGCTTCTTCTCAGTATCTTATATGGTCATCAGACCTGATGATTGAGCCCTTTTTCCTTCCGCAGAACTATTTCTAGCTGCTCAGAAAACAAAATCATGAAATGTCCAGAGTCGGCAGGGTTTATGAGGGATGGACTGGGAAGCTTGGAACCAACTGCAGCCTCACAGATAAAGCACTGCACCATCAGACTGGGCCACAATGGACCTCTAAGTTCACAGCGGGGCCTCCGCAGTGAGGAGAAACCGCAGAATTGTTTCCCTCCTGGCCTCAGCTTATTAACTCGCTCTCTCTCTCTGTCTTTCTCTCTCTCTCTCTGTCTTTCTCTCTGTCTCTCTCTCTCTTTCTCTCTCCCCACTTGTCCCCATTTTTATTACTGCATCCTTCCCACAGCCCATTTGTCACTGCTGATTATGCTCTATATTGTTCCCTGCCACACTCCTCTGCCTGTATACCCAATACAACCAACCTATTTTCTTATCTTTGGAATGTGAGAGGATATAATTGATGAGGCATTGATTTTGTAATGTATGATAAAGTAAATGAAGGAAACGTGTGCACAGCACTTCATGATAAACTAGTTGTGTGTAAATTGTCATTAGGTGCTCACTTTAACGAAGAAGAAAAATGTGGGAGGCCAGTGTTACACAGGTTGTTAAAAATGTTTTTTTTTTTTTTTTTACATATATAATCTTTTTCAGACATTGTGGTGTAATTATAGACTTACATTAGTGGACAGGCAGGTTCCCCTGGTCTCTATCAGCCTCATTATTAATGGACTGGAAGTTGCGTTCAGGGACAGACAGTCATGTGTACTGCTCTGTGATGGATGTCTGATGAAAAGACTTCACATTAGCGTTCCATATGCTCGTTTCTCAAATTAAGCCTGTCCAAACAATAAGGCCATTTTCCATTAAGCTTTTTAAAAGCACCGCCCGAACCTGCTCACCTCCTCCCTCTCATGAATCACTAAGGCTACTGCACACCAGAAAAATAGCTTCTTATGTACCAAACCCATTTCCCTGTAGTACAGTAAACTGTAGGATTTATTTGTTTTTCATTCACTCTCTGCCTTGCTTGTTTAGGAATCCATAGTCTATAGTTTATCTGTCTCATCTACAAGCTGAGGCAAACAGTGTAGCACGACTTCCTGTATTTGTTATTCCTTCTAACATGCAGCTGACATAACATAACAGTATAGCAGGGGCATGAGCCTTTCAAGTTACATGTTCGCATTTGAATTAAAAAAAAAAAAAAAAAAAAACTTACTATGTGACCAATCATATGTGAGAAAAAGAAAAAGGGTGAATCCAATCATTACCTTAGTTTTTGAAGTCAAAATCACGTTCTCATCAAAACTGTTATCATGTTGATACCCAGAAGTTCCTCATGGTTACCTGGGGTACAGAGGGAATAAGCAGACGGTGAGACACAACATGGAACACAACAAGTCCCAGACTGGAATCAGACCGTGGATCCTGCAGTCATGTGGCTGTAACTATTCAGCTACCAAGGTTCTACTTGAAATATATGTTATAACACCAGAGAGGTGATACATATTCATCCCCCTGAGATGGATAGAACATGTGAGCATCATCTGTGTGGGATGTATTTTTGAAGTGACTATTGATGTGATTAGTAGCATTTCTGATATAAATTGTAAAGTCTAAAGTGTGTGTGTGTGTGTGTGTGTGTGTGTGTGTTGATGAAATTCAGCTCCAGCTTTGACCCAAACGCTCTGTGTCTTTAACAAACACAGTTCTGACTGTGTGCTGGAATTGAGCCATTTTCTGTCAAGCATCCAGGAACTGTAGGAGCCTCGTTCACTGTGACAAAAGTTACAATATTTGAATGTACAAAATATCCACCCTTTCACCTCCTCACTTCACCTGCCTCTCCTCCCTCATATGCGCTCGCTCGCTCTCTCTGTCTACCCTCTCCCTGCTCACTGCTCTCTTTCCTTCCGCCTGTATATCCCCTGCAGATGGCAGTGGCTGTGTCCCATTCCACTGGGACAAAGTGTCCCACAGGGGCTTAATCCGGTTGCCAGTTTCCTGTCCCCTCCCGCCACTCTCTGACATCTCCACCGGGTCCTTAAATTACCTCACCGGGCTGAGTTGTGTTCTTGAATTTAAATCAGTGTTTAATTATAGCTGCTTTTAAAACAGGTTTCCATACCCAGAGGTACAGTAGGTCACGGCTTCAATGAGAACCCAAAAATTGTCTCAGGCCTGTCTATGTTGGGTTCACCATACAGTGAGGGTAATTAACCATTTTAATTAAGCTTGGGACTAAATACTGAAGTTATAGTCTCAGGGCTGGTTTTTTTATAGTTTTCAGGAAAGGTAGCAACACATGGACACAGAGGTTTTTAAACTCTGCTCTCAGACAACCATCAACATTGAAAATCTTGTTGTCTCATCTTTCTATAGTTTCTTCTTGCTGCGAGTAAAATGCCTATCAGCCATCTGGTCCCACACTGTCACCTGCTCCTGTTACTCCAAACATGTTTACAGCAAAGCGGGCTGTGTAGATAACTAATTGTGTGTGTTAATGCAGCAGCAGCCCCCCCCCCCCACACACACACACACGCAAACACACACCCTCCTCCAGCGCTCTCTTTCTCCCTCTAGTTGTGAACACTTCAAGTGGAGGTGCACATGAATGGTTTGACGGGCTGCCATGGTAACTGCACGGCCGAGACACAGTCGGGCCGACAGACATTTCCGACCCAGCCAGGCGTCGCCACATTGGTGTTACCATGACGACTTGGTAAACAGCACGCCTTCGTCTCAGAAAGATGGAGAAATTTGTCCCTAACACTCGGGACGTGTTGGGCTGAGCAGAAAAATGAAATTGAAACAGTTGAAGGCTGTCAGATCTGTCAGTCATCTGTGGTTAAGATGCATAAATCAACAGTTAAATGCCCGTGGCTGTTCACTACATACCATCTCTGGGAGTGTGTGGTCAATTTGACCATCTGCGTGTCCCCTGGGTGCAACAACAATGAGAACAGAGGTCCCCTAAGTAGGTCAGTTGTTGGTGTGAGGTTGGGCAGGCTTATCTGGGCACACAGTGGTCGGGCTCAGTGGTCCAGGTCTCTTTGTTCCACAGCACGGCTCTGCTAGCGCTCCCACAGAGGCAGCCAGCACTGCTGCAGCCCCAGGGTCAAGTCTTTCCAGCAGCACAGCTCAGGGCTCTGTGTGCTTCATTATAAAGACACAGAGGTGATTACTGACTGTGGTAATCTTTATGTATGTGGGGATGGATTACCTTAAAATTACCTCTCCTGACATGTTCATAAGACCAGTCAGTGTTGGTTTAGTGTTAATACGATGTCACTCAAACAGAAAGAGCAGTGGAGATGGTGTATGTCTTATTTTAGAGAGAAACGGGCTATGAGGAGAGTTTGATTGTAACAAGTATGTAGTACTCTGTCATCTTTAAAAGAAATGGCTGTCAAGGTTTCACGCATAGAGACTGTAAATGCTACAATAGGTGTATAATCCACCATAACACTGGTAATCCAGTAGCGGAAACCCCAGTTCCAGCCCTATGGATTAAGCCTTTCATTTTCTGCAAGAGCTGATGGAGGTGGAAAAGTTCATGTATCACTAAAAACAAAATGCAAAGTGCAACGGGGTCACACATGGGATGACAGTCAGCAGCTGCTATAGCCAGAGCTGCCATGAAATAAAACACTTGGTGTGGATAATTTTGCAGAATTTAAACAAGGCCAAACAAAATCCACCATGACCAGTATAGAGTAGCTTCTAAAACTTTACCTAAAGATTGAAAGATAAATTTCCTGAACTGCTTAAGGGGGAACAAGGTTCATCTGAAGTTGAAATCCACATTTCCATATGTATCTAGGAGAATATTTAATTAATTATGCAGTGGTTCTTTCCTGCAAATGAAATACAAAATAGATATTGGCAAAATCAACTGAAGTAAGCACTTAACACTGCAGCAGTAATGACTAATAACCAATGCTGCACGTGGCGATGCGTTACAATGAAGTTTGATTACTTGAGTTGCAAAGCATTGGCCTCGGGGGACAGTAGAAATCACACAATATGTAAGTAATTATTTTTAATGGGGCATTTAGTTTATCGTATGGGTCAGATCTAAATCCACTAGTATAATAGATTGTGCATATTTGATGGATTTGATTTAAATAAATGATACCAATATTGATGAAAACAATGATTAAGATTAAATATTGATATAGTCTCAATTGTATAACATCCTGATGGCAGATGTCAGACCTTGCCTTTTGTTTATCAGTTCATCTGGTTCTGTTTTCACTTTACACAGAGAGTAATTGTTGCTTTTGTACAGTTGTGGTTACAGCCTCTCGCTCCACCTCCCTAACTCCTCTGTGTCAAATTCATCTGCCAAAAAGGAGATGAAATACATAGGTAGAAGTCAAAGAAGAATTTGACTGATGAACATCGCTCTATTTTTTTTTTTTTTTTATAATTGTAGTGACATTTATAGTTTGTATATATTTATTTATAGTGTGAGTGTGAGTGTGTGTCTGTGAAGCCACAAAACCACAGGGCCTGAGCTCATTTATTGTCCGATTTAGAAGGAGCTTCGAATGTAAAGTGACCTGAAAGCCGGTGATGTCAGCCCCTCCATTCATGAAGCACATGAATAATTGAGAAAGCAGCAGGCTCAGTGCACCAGCACCAAGTAGAGGTGGAATGCAAAGTGAAAGCCATCTCTTTCCTCCCTCACACTCGCCGTGTCTCTATCTCTCTCTCTCCCCCTCTCTCTCCCTCTCTCCGTCCGCTCGTACGTTCTCACTGAATCTCCTTCCATCTATTGTCAGTCTGCAGCCATGAAATTCTGTGAGCGAGGAGCAGAAATCGCGAGAGAAGAGCCTTGCTTGGATACTAGCGGATGCAGTGATCAGGCAGATGATCCAACGGCTGGCAGAGCAGAGGAAGAGATAGAGGGGAATGGAAAAGTGCAGGTTGCGAAGAGAGAACAGGAGCTTATCAGCCTCAATTAGACAAAGAGGAAGAGAGTGAATGATAGGGAGTGAAGAAGGGGAAGAGAAAAAGACAGCCTTATTCTCTCTCTAGTCTGTCTCTGTCTGTGGGGAAAATACATTGTTTTTTTATCTGCCACTACTGCGTCTGCTTCCTCCTCCTTTTCCTCCCATCCTCCTGGCATGCTCCAGAACTCATTCACCCTCCTCCCCGTTATCCCTCATCCCTCTCTCCTCTCTCCTCTTCCCCCCTCCTCCCTCCCCCCCTCCTCCTCCTCCTCCTCTCCTTCCTCCTATGCCTCATCCACGACTCCTGCTGTGTGAATGAAGCCGTTTGGAAAGGGCTGATCGCTGCGGAGTGGCTCTCTACATGGCTACGACCAGGTTAGTGCTACTTGCCTACCTGCCTGCACTCAGGCAGAATTACATGGAGTCTGCATAATGATTAGTTTCCTTGCTTGGCAAGATCAGCATGTGCTATTTAGGAACAGAGCCCAAAGAAGAGAGGGGTGGGTGGGAGGGCAGCTGTCCCTCAGACCACCAATGCCTCTTCTTTGGCAGGTGGTGTTAAGGGCGATGTAAGCTGGTTATTAGGAGATCAGAGCTGGCCAGGGAAGATCAGTGGCCCTAAGCCTGCTAAAGAAAATCTCCCTGCCTGCCTCTTCCATCTTTTCTCTCTCTCTCTCTCCCTCTCTCTCTCTCTCTCTCTGTCTCTGTCTCTCCTTTTATCTGTCCAGCTACGTTTCTTCTTTTACACTGAGAGAGAAAGGAAGGTGCAGTGCACAGTCCGTGGGATGATCCGCTGGATGAACAGCTCATTACTGGGGGCTGCCTACGAGGACATGGTGGTGTTTGAGTGTGTGACGGTGGCCAATGAGGGCTGTCGCTGTCTTGAGGGCTGCTACGGCGAGGTGTTGAGGGACTGTGTCTATCAGCAGGGGTATGGCGGTACCAGGGTGTGTGTGTATGTGACTGTGTGTATGTATGCATGTGTTGGTGCCAGTGTTCATGGTCAGAGAGCGCGGATGGGTGGGGTAGGATGGGTCCGGTTATATAATACATGCAGTACATGTATGCATTTCATTGCAAAGGTGTTTGAATGTGTAGTCTTTTGTAGATTACGTGTATGATGTTGCTGTATTGATCATTTCACTCAAAATGGAGGGAAGTGTCATGGATTTCTGTAATTCTGTGGGCGTATGTTCTCCGTGTCCACGCGCATGCCCCATGTTTATGTCTGCTTCTGTGTACTGTATGCGCATTCCTGTGTGTGCATGCGCAGTGGCTGCTTTCGAGCGTGGTGCTCCTCATGGCCTTTTCAAACCAAAGCGGAGCTGAAGGGCCACTGCCAGATGGGTATTTTCCAGGGTCAGCAAAACAGTGAAAACAAGTGGGGCCCTTAGAAAGGCCCGGAACTCTGTTCTATTGTGAAGCTGAGCGTTTGGACAGCTTGAGCCGGTTGGATTTAGAGCTTTAGAGCTTATTTAAAGAAAAGACTGTAACAAAGTGGCGCAAGCAGCATGCTTGTCTCTCTCTTTCTCTTTTGCACTTTATATGTAAAATCTTGACCTATTTTGAATGACTCTGACATGCAGGGATCCTGTTTGATCAACACCTTGAAGTCAGTCAGTCCGTCTGTCTGCCTGCCTGTGGCGAGCTCTGTAATGCAGATGAGTTGCGTGTTCCAGCCTCTGGGACCAGTCGCTCTGGCACAGTATGCAAATGAACACACTGTGCTGTGTAAAATGTGAGGTTTTATGTTTAAATAATCAAGGAAGATGTTAACAACGGTGTATACAGGAACACTGGATCAAAATAAAGACATGATTGACTATCTCTAACCCCGCTGTCGACCATAATGTTTTTATTTTTTATTTACTTAGTTACAGAAAAGCTATTCTATACTATGTCAAGGTTGTGCATTCATAATATTAAAACAATGAATTAATGAGGTCCTAACCCACTTAATTCAAATACAGATGAAAAGAAATATTGCACACAACCACAGAATTAAAACCTAAGTACATACGGGTATCATAAAGTAGCATAAATTATAATCGTAGATGTTTAAATTAAGAAGTTCAGAAATCAGTCATCAGATGATCAAGATCTAAGCCCCTGTGGGTCACAATGGTTTGTCTGTCACACTGCCTCCCTGCTGTATTTCCCACACAGACACAGCATCTCTTAACAGCAGAGCCGCTGAAGTATATTTAGTCACACTCTGAATATTTAAACCACACTCTGTGTTCACTGTTGCTATAGCGATTCTCGGCCCAAGCTGAGCTTTGTTTGAGCGATGTAGTTGTGTGGGCAGCGCTCTAACTGATGTGACTTTTTTAATTGTAAAATAGTTTGTCACCCCTGTCTCTCTACAGTAAATAGTTCAATACAGATCACTTAATGCAGCTGTATAAGTCGATCACTCAGTTGCTGAAAACACATGTTCTCCATCAATGAGTCAAGCTCTGTTTTTTGACTCAAATCCTTTTTTTAGTTAGCAGAGAATAAATAGTGTATTGTATTTTTATATAATATCATCAACTGTACATGTAAACCATATACTGTACAGGTACCGACAGCTGTGTCTGTTATCCGACAGCTGCAGAACTCATTGCGGCACTTCCTGTAACTCCCCGGACATTACGGTCCGGAGATAATGCGCCAGCAGGTACTGTTGCTACATGGCAAACTCTCAGTGTTTTTGTTCCAATGAAGGAGTTACCCACAAAGCATCTGTGATGGATGCCTTTGTCTACCTCTCGGCAGGCTAGCGTCAGCTGCGTGTTTGCTCCATCCACACCACCATGCTGGTTCAAAGAGCAAACTGTTGTGTGAATGAGTGATCGGGCTTAGTCATTCATATGCTGATGATGGATCCGTGTTCCCATTGTTTACTGCCATGTATCTGGAAAGAGGAGGCGGCCTGTGAATTCTTCTTCTGCTACAAGTGGAGGGTCCTGTACCAGGGATGTCCTGTCAGTTTTTTGTACTTAGGGAAAGTAGGAGAGATGGTCTACTTAGTGTTTTGTTTTTTCTCTCGCTCTTATATTTCTTTATTTCTTTCAAAAAAAAAAAAAAAACCTACTACAATACAGCTATTATTTCTTATGTATCTAATATTTGTGTTTAGTCCCAGCCCCCTTTTGCCTAAAGCAACTGTTTTTAACTGGTAAGATCAAAAGTTTGGGACTTTTTCAGAGTTAATGACCTGAGGGAGGCCTGGATTTAACCTGACACCAGCCCACAACCCCACCCAGTCTTGCACCTTTTTACCCTAGAGTGTGAGTGTGTGTGTGATGTGGGGGATATCAGAACCAGGCCAGGATGTGGCATGGAAGAGAACATCACAGTCACACTGTATGAAGTTACTCTGATCATATACATTGGAGCAGGAATCAAATAATGTGTATGACGATGTGTGTATGCTGCAGTACATAGTTCACTTAACATTTAATAATATTTTATCCTGCACAGTACTCCTGCTGCGTAATGTTGACTGTTTTCATGAGGTTGCATCTCTCATGGTTGCACTTGTCATGGTTGGCAGTTGTCAACAACGTGTGGGAAGATACTGATTATAAGCTTTGGGCCTAATTACCTTATAATGCGTCGTCACCTCTCCCAGTCAGGCTGCCCATGGTTTACGTTCACAAGATGAAGCAGATATTTGTGTCCAGACTTGTGCAACATAGTTGGTGAAAAGAAATTAGGAGAGCTAGGATGAGTGCATCATCAGTGGGTATGAAGCACCTGACTTTCCTCACTACCCCATAAATCTTCCTACTACCTACAACCATTTTACTTTGAGGGGATGAACCACTTTTCTAAGACAGCGCTCTTGCTCTCTTAAAAGTTGAAATTTATGTCCCTGCATTTATATGGGATATTATTATCACTCCCAAGTGAACAATGTAGTCTATACAAATGAGAGGGGCAAAAAAGGGCTCTCACTTTTATTTATTTACTCAAATATCTTTCCTTTTTCTCTCTACAGAGTCTTCCCCCTCAATTTTATGTTAACTTTTTCCTGTTGTCTGGCAAGACAGAGGGACCCACTGCAGACAGGTCAACTAATATAATCCCTATGGCCATAGGGTCACAGTCTGTGGTGTTTAATGGGGCAAAGCAAGATGAAAGACCTGCGCCTGCCAACACCTTGTGCTACCACAGTCACTAACTTTAATTCAGGATTTAATAAAAAAAAAAAAAAAAATGTTATGCTGGATTAAGACATGCATCTGTTCTTATTAGTACATGTAGAATTGTTTCAAATGTATTTTTTTGGGGGGGGGCTTTAACTGTAGATGGAGGAGAACAGCCCCAAAAGCTGCCTCTAAGAGTAAACTGATGACCTTGGATAAGACATTGAGAATGGCCACAGGCAAATGTGCAGCGTGTTTAATAAGCCACGCACAGCATATGATAATGAAATTATCCTGGAAGGAGATAACACGTTTTATTAATGTGCTGCGGCGACCAAGGAGAGCTGAGAGCCAGTGAAAGATGACTCAGCAGAGCTGGACAAACAGAACGGCAGGGTTTTCACCCGCCAGCACCTGACATGTACAGGATGTGGCCACCGTCTCTTTTGTCTTGCTGCATTGTGACCTGCTGGATGTTAGTCACTTTCTTTGTGTCAGTAGATGAGCTGATTTTTACTGATCTAAAGATGTGTCCTCTTTTCAATATTCTCTTGTTTATACAGTTCTTAAACTTAGTCTCATTAATATCTAATTTGTTGCTATGGAAACAGACATTACCCCACAGGGTTTTGCAGAGTTTTATTGTGGAGGCAGGCCGTCATGCCTGAAATACATACCTCTTCTGCTTATGTCATGAAAAATGAATACACTTATGAAATGAAATATTGACAATCAAGGAGAAAGCACAGGCTCTATGTCACGGGACAAATACCAAATATTTAATGATTCATGTGGATGCTATCCAACAACAAACAACAAAATTGATCACAAGAGACTTGACAGCATATGGGTGGTTCACAACATCCTCTCAACAGTTTCCTTTCCTGCTTTATTTGTCTGCCAACTTGCATTGGTACTGTATGTTTGTGTGTAGCCCAGACAGTCTCCTGGCTCAGACAGAGATTATCATGCATGCCGAATATCAACGCGCACTGAGTTATACCCTGATGGATGACTCTTGAAAATCAAGAAATGAGTATGAAATATATGAAAAGTTACAGATACAGTAAGTAACAGCTAAACAGAAGCCAGGAGATCACTGCACTAAAGAGTCATCCTGCAAATTTACTCTAATCGGGTCAGTAGGGACTAATCAGTTGCAGAGTACACAATGTACAGTACAGTCAAAATGATCATCCCTGGGTAATCATATAAATTGATGTTAGATATACCATAATATACCAGATGTGCATTATAGGCCCCCATCCCTTTTCCAGCTCTGAAGGCTCTGTGTTTCCTTTTAAAATCAAACAGCTACTGGTACGTCAGACACCGACAGTGGGACAGAAGCTGTCAACGCTGCTCTCTATGATCCACTGCTCTAAGCTGCGATGAAGCCTAGAACGTAACAGTAGATCAGTAATTCATGGCCACTAACAACGGCCATTGGCTGGCAGTGACGCAATGGCTTGCATAACGTCATGTCAAGTAACCGAGCCTGTCGGGCACACTGCCACCCAGATCACTTACACAGCCTTTTGTTCGCTTCTGTCGTTTTGAGGAGAAGGCTTCTTGCTAAGCCTCTGATGTGTGTGTCTGTGTGTGTGTGCATATAAGAAAAGAGTGTCTATTGCTGGTTCAGAAAAGCTACCTGATAGTGACTGGGTGTAAAGTGAAATGGCAGGGACTCAGAGTTCTCTCACTTGGCTAGGGAGCTTTCACTGTATATATTAAAGCAAATCCCTGTTTCAAGTTCAAATCAACACACAGCTTCATTTTAGCACAACACAATCACAACCTATAGGCCTGCTGTAATAGCCAGAGTGATTTTTTTTTCACCTGGTATCTGTGATCATTTAATCTTTGTCTCCCAGGCTCTACTGCAAGCATGGAGACAGTTTTAGTCTCTCAGGAACAAAGATCTTTCATTATCGTAAGGCCTTGTGTTTTACAGGATTTGAAAGAAACCGCTCGATAAATGTCGAGGTCCAGCCAATTTCACTCGCTTGTTTTTCCCGGTACAGTAGATTTCTTAATCAAATTGAGAGTGGGCTCAAAAACATCCTATCAACTTCAGGTATTAGACAGAGAGTCCTCAGGACGTGTGTGTAAACAGTGTCTCTACCTACGTTTCCGTCACTGCTGCTGCCGTTGTTGTCGTTGCTGGTCTCCCGTATTAGCTCAGCTGTTATTAGTCAGGTCAGCACATGATGCTTCAAGGCCGTTAAGCCACATGTGATGTAAGTCCGAGGAAACCGTTTGTGTGTGTCTGTGTGTGTGTGTGTGTGTGTGCACGCTGTGCTGCTTTCCATACTGACCTGTAAACAAGGAGTGTCTGTGATGAACTTTTACCTTTTACGGACTAGATTCTGTTTTTCAAATTAGATTTATCTTGAAGTAACACTGAAATGATGACATGGATATTTTCCTTATCACTCCTTCTCTTTCTTTCCTTTTAGCACTGCCAGTAACTCAAATAAGAGCACACCTGCCTGCTCACCAGTCCTACGTAAACGTTCGCGCTCTCCCACACCACAAACCCAGGAGGGTGAGAACATGGTGGAGAAGGGTTCAGACCACTCCTCTGACAAGTCCCCCTCCACGCCTGAGCAGGTTGTCCAGAGAACATACTCCCTGCAGTCAGCACGAAGCGGGGGAAAGAACTCAAAGGTGAGTGAGCAGGAGATGCTTATTTTTATATCTGAGTGCCTTTTTTTCCGTTTCTTTTCTTTTTTCAGATAGCGACAAATGTTAGCCTCACACTCTGAAGTGCGGTGCAGTTTAAAATACATATAGTGTCTAGTATCTCTCAGTACTTTGACTATACCACACAAAGTTCTCAGCTCTGTCAAGAACGCTCAACAGTGTGTCCTTTCCACTGAGAAGAGTCAGCGATGTAAAGAGAGGTTCCTGGTAGCTGCAAAAAGCTGCTGTAACATTTTCACAGGCCCACTGTGAGAATGCGAGGGATGGACATGGATCAAGAATAGACTGATCACATCTTTGAAACGATGAGTTAAGTCATAGATGATCAGAAACACAACAGCAGGCATCACAACTAATTACACTTGTTGCAAGGGAGTAGTAAGAAGTGAGGGTGCATACAGTGTAAATGTACCGGTATATGACAGTATATCCTGACTGTGACACACAAGATGATGTGTAAACTCTTCTATGCAGCCGTTCGTTATCTGTGACTGCATAAATACGTCAGAGTTGTCCCAGGCTTCATGATTTTTTTTTTCTCTCCCCAGTGTGGTGACGTATGTGATATGATTGGTTATTGACTTGTACATACTGATATGTAACTAGTGAGCTGTAACTATCACTCTCCCGCCTCAGGAGAGATTGCACCCTCCTCTCCATTCCAGCCTTTCATTTTTACATCTCATTGACTCCCCAGTATCTAAACTCTTTATTTATTTCCTGCGTTAAAAGCACAACTGAATGACAGAGAGGACAGATGAGTGTTGAAATGCTGCTGTCAGTGCGTATCTTCAGACATCACTTAGTGAAAGCTTGTTTTACCCCCCCTCTTCAGAGCTGAGTTTATTGGAGTTGTCCTACACAATGAAACCAATCAGACATAATGAGTCACACTAACAACATCCAGGGACTCACTATTCAGATTTTCCATTTAGAGGTGTTGTGGTAGATGAATGACAGATCACTGAACTGATATAAGTGCTTCATTTGGGCAGCATTAGGCAGGGGATAGTCTGGTCCACACCATCATAGTTAAAGCTTTAAATGACTTGAAGGAGCTAACAGCTGCAGTATGTCTTCATTAAAGTAGTGTAACATCAGAACCACTCTGATGAAGACCTGCTGGCTGTCCAAAGGTTGGTTTCTACACCTTACAAAAATCTACTATACCAATTAAAGCCATGTGTTGTTACCTCAGGAAAGATGGATGTGCTACAACTTATGAAGAGAATTTAACGAGGCTAAGCCATAGACAGGTCACAAACCGAGGTTATAACTGTTCATTCAGGTGAAGTATTTCAATCATTTTGTCACTAGCATTTTAGTAATCTCCCAATTCAAAGATTTTGGAAATTCAATATCTGAATTCAGCCTAAAGATGTGATGGTTTAGGGGTTTTACTTGCTGCAACCTTTCAGCTCAGTGCAGAAACGCTGTCCAGGGAGCCTGGAAGATGGAATTTGATGTTAAAATGACCCTAACCCAGGAAGATTTGTCTTACTCAGAATGCTGGTTAGCAATATTAGTTTCAGATTAAAGCAGCCTTAGGAGTTTGCCCCCTCCTCCTTTACATTGGCAGAGCATTAGAAGGGACGCAGCAAGTAAAACTCTCACTGTACACATGTAAGTAGTGCTGTAAGACAGACTGAACACAGCAGGTTGGAGAACTTATTGTCACTGGCAGAGGTTTACTGTGTTGAGGGTGTTTCTGGTTTCTATTGTTGCTTGTGTTATATAGTGTATGTTATGAAAGAGAAAGGCAGAAAAAGCTCTTGTGTTGGAAGTGTAGGAGGACAACAGAAGGAGCAGCTTTGCATCTACGACCATAAATATGGCACCAAGTTAAAAATGAAATGAAATAAAAACAGTATTAGGTGTTATTTAGGTTCCATCTACATCACCCCCCCCCCCACACACACACACACACACACAAACACACACACAACTGAAGCTGAAGTTCAATCTTTCACTTACTCAGGTTGTTTCACAGAAGGAGCATGTGGCTCTAATGTTTTGTTACGCTCAGCACTCAATGCTCAGCTCCCAAAATGTTAGAAACCAGCCATGACACTCCCTCCATCTTTTTCCATCTCATTCTGTCTTCATCCGTCTCTGCTGTTTTTACAAAACATGTTGTTTTTGACTCCTTTGTTTGAATCGGTTTTTTTATTTTAATTTGTCTCCACAACACAGTGTGCACGCCCTCTTTCTCTCTCTCTCTCTCTCTTTCTTTCTCTCTCTCTCTCTCTCTCTGCTGCTGCTGCTACATGCCATGTGATAATGTGTGCCATCTGATAATGACTGTTCAGTTCTTCTGTTGGTACTTTTCAGCTGTTTCTTCTTGCAGTTGATTTCTTTCTAGTTTCATTTTTTCTATCTGATTTTTCTTTGTTCTTCTCCTGACTGCATGCTAGTCTCACAAGCGACTTTCCAAAGTAAGCATTACTCTTTTTTCTGTTCTTCGAAAATATTCCTGTGCCCAGCTCCCCCGCCCTCCCTCCCACCCCATGCCCCACCTCTTGTCTTGTGAGCTGCTCTGTGGAAATGTCCGAACCTTGTTTGCGATGCTTCACCCCCCGAACCCAGCTTGTTTCTGTGCACACTGCAACCATTATGAGCCCCATCTGCACTCACCATCACAGCAGATGGGCGTTCCTTGAAACCGACGAGCCCACTCCGAACCTCACTCACTTCCTTTTCCTCCTTCTTCTCTACTGTCCTTTCCGTTCCTTTCTGGTGATATGCAATGTGCCAATTCCTGATTACACTATCAAATGATATGTACAGTGCAGATAAGATCCCATCAGGATAGGCAGCTGCTGTTCAAATGGAGTGAAATAAAAGAATAAGTATAAAGTAAACGCACAATGATAAACTGAGCCTATTTTCAGACTTTGTCGATGATTACAAGAATGAAAATAAATGTTTCTGGTCCTAACCCTTCCTGAATAAACAACAGTGTAAATAATTGTCAAATGTCCTCTCTCTTCTCTGCTTCTTTTTTTTCCTACATTGGCCCGTGTCCTCTCCCTCTCTTTGCAAACTTATCCCCTTGTTGCATTTTGGCAATGAGAGTTTTATATCCGTCGTGCTGTGTGACTGCCTGGCTGCAGAGGGACAAATGCTTAAAAATCCTGCCAGAATCCTGGTCCAAAGCTCCAGGACTACATCATTATTTGAGCTGCCTCTCTGTTGCCACATGAGAGAATCCCTCCTGCTCTTTTTCTCGCACCACGAGCCCAAAATCTCCCCCACCTCTCCTCGTCCCCCCGTCCTGTAAATGCAACACAGACTGGTGTCAAATTTTAGTGCATTGCCCATACTGTCTCTTCATCCATCTAATTTGCTACTTGTCAGATGTCATCCCACTTTTTTTCCATTTTTTATTTTTGGTCTCATTAAATCTAATGCTGAGCATTTAAGCTGTCCATAATACAAGGTCTCAGTTGAGCTGAGCTCTTCTAAATACAGACACAAACAGGAATGTGAGTTTGTCATGAGGAGCATCATGATGCTCTCTTTGCTGCTATATAGTTGCACAAACTGTTTCACACACATGCACACAAATCCCAATCAATTACATCACTCCTCACTTCTGTTTCACAGTTAAGGCCCCCGCCCACCCTCACCCCCACCTCAATCCTATTGCATACCACCCACCACCACCCCCCCTCCATGAGCCTCTGTGGTCAGGAGTGGTCACATGACCCCAGATGGCGTGAGGTCGTCCCAGCAACGTGAGCTTGATCATCCAAGCCCTAATGCAATCCAAATAAAAGAGTGCATTCAGCGAAAACAGCGACAGCGTACCTCTGTGCAGAAAGGCCTCAGTGATGATAACAGAGACAATGATACAGCAATAATCAACCAGGCCTCTCATGTAACACACCAGCTACATGGAGACTCAGATGCAGCACAGTAACAGATCTGATGTCAGGCCTCCTTTTGGTCCCTCAGCTTCTTCTCTCTCATTTTCTGTTTCTTTGTGTTCATGTTGCTTCTTCACTGCTTTTGTTAACATTTTGTTTTCTCTTTTAATTTTCTTTCAGTATGACAGACTAAACCTGATTAAAGTAAGCATTTCTTCTTGTTTTCATCTGACCCATTGACAGTCCCCGCTGGCCCCCATTACAATCCTCGGCCCTGCACTTCCTCTGTAGCTGTGCGACTGTAGGATCCCCCCTGATAGTTTCAGTCCCTCATGTCCTTTCCAATGCTTTCCATGCCCTGAGTTAATGTGGAAGGACAGTGATTTGTCAACTGTGTAAAACTTTCTGTATGAGCGCCTGCCAGCTATTCTGTTGATTAATTTCATGATAACAAGCCAGCCACAGAATCATATGCCATCGTTACAGAAACCCTAAATTCACTTATTAATTTAATGATGTTCAGAAAAAAAGATGTTTTTGAAATTTCTTTTGAAGCTGTGTGTCTAACAAAATGGTCCACAGTCTTTTTTTAAACTCCCGTCTACATGTGGTAACTAAAAACAACACAAAACTGTAGTATACAAACTGTTTCAGGTTGGTCTCTCATCCTGTCTCTCCCTCCTGTCTCCCTCTCTCATAAACAATCACAATAAATACTGTCTCTCCATGTAAACAATGCCGTCATAGATCTCACAAACTCACTAGCATGCAGTCACACTAAGTCAAACACACCACACACACATACACACACACCTTATCCAGACAGTAGCCTCAGAGTAATTCCTCTCTCGTGTCTCTGTCACCTTCAAATCAGATTAGCCCACAGAGGCCCAGCTATCGTTACAGCCAGGCCTCGGGCCTGTTGCTGCAACTCACTGCTCACAAACACCACACACACAGACTCACACTCTCACACACTAGAGCCTCTTTTACACTGGACTTTAAAATGCACCAACACATAATAGCATGTGGGATTTGTATCACCAAAGTCTGTCACACAGACAACCTAAGACGACCCCAAGCAGAAAAGAACAAACTGGAATTTGCAGTGAACTTTGAGGGACATTATGCAGAAGAAGTCAACATAAAAACAAATAAAACCTGTCTGAAGCACATTCTCACTCAGTCCTCAGTTTTACTGTTACTATTATCAGATTTGCCGCAATACAGAAATATTTTACAGTCTCACTGGGAAAAAGTCCAAATATAGCTTTTTTTTTGCTATAGCTTTTTTGGATTTTTGTTGGTTTAATTTAAAATATGTTGCTTTTATTTAAAGTACCACAGTAATCAGACACTGGATATCACGTCTTTAACCCTATCTTCCCCTCTTCTCCCTCTGGATACCTTCCCTCCTTCTCTCACCCTCTGAATGATCACCTGCATGTTTTCCCTGTGGGACTTTTGTTCATAGAGTATTAGAGCGGAACGTGTGTATATGTGGCTGGAACATGTTGAAATGTCATAGTCATGATTAAAATATATCTCTGCTGCCCTCTGCTGTTGTAGTCCTGCTACAGAATTAATTGGCTCTTGGTGAAGAGCACACACAATGAATAATGATAGCAGGTCACCACTGAAAAAAAATCAATATGAATATGAACAAACACCCATTATGATTATTTAAAGATTGTATGGCACATTAAATATTATCTCCACACTTCTCACAAAATTGCAAAGTTGAAGTAACTTATATATTTGTAAAATCAGATATTGTACATTGGAAATTCTCATTTATCGACTGTGTTTATTATTTCTTAAGCTGGAGAGATGAATATAATTAATAACAGTATATCTAATGTGCTATTGCAGTATATGGCAGATTTGAAATGAAATTACTTTCAGTTCTGCCACTACACGAAGCAGATTTACTTTCAGAAACTCTTTTATTTTGAAAAATTCCTACATTTTAACAGTGAGAGAACTGAAAGAGAATTTCACCCTGCTGTGTTTACCTTGGATACTCATCTGTGGTATTTAAAAAGTGTGGATCACGTCCTGTGATTTCTGGCAGGAAGGGTTGTGAGGTACAGTTTGACCTTCACGCCTGTTGGTATTTGTCATGATCAGGTTGATCATGTTTCACACTCGCAGTACGACTGTATGAGTCCACAAGCCTTCTGTGGTTCTTACTAGCTTCACAGAGTTTAATGCATCTTCTCTCCCTCTCTGTCTCTCCCTCCCTCCCCCCTCTCTCTTTCTCTCTCTCTCTCCACAGAAGAGCCAAAGCTGGTACAACGTAAGTCAACCTTTGTTTTTATTCATATTACTGACATGTTAATTTTTGTCTGTCTTGTAAGGGTGTATACGTGTGCTACGTGTGTGTGTGTGTGTGTGTGTGTGTATGTGTGTATGTGTGTATGTGTGTGTGTTCACATCATGTGGGTGAAGTGACTCCTGGAACATGATAAGAGGTCATTGTACTTGACCCTGTTTACTGGAGTACCAAGTCACACGAGTGGGTTACTGGTCCTCCAGGCAGGGATTACCATGGGCTTAAAGGAGCAACAGGTGAACCTGTCTGATGTGTGCAATGGAGAGATTGGAAAGATGACAGCAGGACTTTGACCACTAGATATCATGCTTATAATAATTTACTGAAGGCTACTACTCCAAGTGGTACATGCAGAGCACCAGAGTGTTGTAGTTTTATATTGCACCACTAGATGGAGTGCTAACATCATACAAACCTCAGCATGTTCCTCAGCTGTCATTTCTCAGTGGGCAACCTCTTTGACTTGGACCCAAACAAAGCTTGTTGTCTTACCTAAGCCCTCAGAGCTGTCAAGATTGAAGGTGTTGATCTTGACACTGCTCAGTGTCAAACCTTAGTTTCTCCATAAATGTCTTTATTGGACTTTTTTTCCTATTTTATGTTGCTTTATTTCTTTTTTTTTACTCCCTGTGTGTACACTCTTCCCTTTTCTCCCTAGCATGAAAGACAACACATCTTGAGAGTAAGCATGACTTGTATTCTTGTACAACCCTGAATATCTTTCAGTCTCTCTTGCTCTGTCTCTTGGTTCTCAGAGCGGTGGGATGATAATATCCCTCCTGCCTGCCTGTTTCTCATTCCATTGACTCCACTCAGTGTTGTTACCACCAGATAGCACAGCCACACATAACTAGAAGTGATTTGGACATGTTAAAGTGGACTTTAATTATTTTTGTCCTCCCAAAGTTTTGATTACAGAATCATTTCTGACTAATACTGATTGGTTGCATCAGAGATTGTGTTGGATTCTATTTTACAAGTCCTTCAGATGTGAATGCCTGTTACCACACAGACTTCTAAATGTGGTACGCAACAGGTGGTAACAAGCACACTGAGTTTCTCACTGTACTAAACAAATCAACAAACCATCACAAGGGCCTCTGGACGAGCCTTGAATGCCTTTGAACAACAGGGGAATGGAGCATGGTGCTTTAGGTCACAGCATGCCTCCCCCCAGTCCAACTGTGTTTCCCATGTCCCAACAAACATGGTTGCTGGATCTCTTTAGACTTTATAATTCAGGTAAGACGAATAGAGGAAAATACAGGGATTGAGATAATGAAAACGAAGGAATGCTGTTAATGTTAAAAAGAGGCTTGGGCCAATAGGTCCATAAAACTTCTTATACCCTTCTCTAATCCACTCAGCTGTAATAAACCACTCACATTTTCTGTACTGACCCACTGTTTAGAAAGGAGCATTATACATAACACCCTGACACTGCTGATGTCTAACACATGTAAATGTCATGTTTCAGATGACATAGAGCCGTTCCCAGCACAATGCACATGGAGTGTACAAGAAGTCACGACCACCAGCTCTCGTCAAACATACTGCATTGCACCAAAATTGTATTATCTAAAAGGATTAAGCAGGTGATATTCAAATTTGTGTCGTCAGCAAATCGTGTTACAAGACCATGAATTGATCCAGCTAAATAAAGTATTTCCTTTGTTTTTGTTCCTTTGTGCCATAGAGTCCTGAGATTGTCCAAAAACTACAGAAAACAATAAAAACACACACTTTTATTCTCAGGGTACTGCTAAATGCCATACCACAGCATGTGTGTTAATCCACCGCTGAAGGTAGTTCCCAACAAGTGTATTTACCTCAGTTTGAGTGACATTTGGTTCTTATAACAGAGTCCAGCTGTTATAGAGAGGGACCAAGTGAAGTTGAAACAGAGCCTGTAAATCTTACTTGAAGCAGAATTTGATTCATTTTCTTCATATATTCTAATTCTAGGGGTTTGAAATACAGTGTAGATCAAGCATGGGCAAACTATGGCCTGTGACTTTGTAATCCGGCCCAGATTAATTGGCAAAAAAAAGCTCTGCTGTGCTCTGCTCTGCTCCCACTGAAATTGAATGTAATTAAAATGTAAGTTTTCTTTTACTTTTAGGGTCATGGCTTTTACGTGTAATTTATATTAGTTCAGACAAACACTCTCCATCTATCTGATACTGGCCCGGCCCATCCATCACACTTTAAAACTCACTGTGGTCCCTGAGCCAAAAAAGTTTGCCCACCCCTGGTATAGATGTTATGTATTGTGTGACCTGTTTGAGCTCTTCAGTATGAATTAATGGGCCTGGGGCTAAATGGCACAGACAGAAGGGGTTGTAAAATATTGGAAAATGGCCTAATGCATTATTGATGTTGGTCTTTTCATGGTATTCTTTCTACAAATAGAAAAATACCAAAGTATCATTAGCTTCATCCATTAAAAGTCCCAAAATCTTCCAGCTCCTTCAGAGTGTTTCACCTGCTTTCAAAGCAGCTTTGAATTATTGAACCACAGTGACTTTATTTTTGGTTCTGAGAATATGCTGTTCAGACCAGAGGGCAGAGATGTCTTTACAGTGTGGAGCTGGCACTCTTAGTAAGGGACTTTACATTCACAATGGATTCATTATGGATAACATCATCAACATACTGTGCCTTTTGAATGCACTTTAATCTGAAACGAAAAATGTTCATCTTCCCATCGGGGTGTGTTCCTGAATTCTTGTACACTCATCTGTAATGATAGAGCAAACACAAAAGCACAATCCATAAGTGAAACAGCTTCGATTGATACTTGGACTCGGTTGGCTTTGACTGTAGGTGTAGGTAACACCTATGATACGCCTGCATGGAGGAGATTGTATGCATGTTTCTTTGTGTGTGTGCACCTCTACATGGCAATGATGACCTCCCATGGCACTGAAACCACAGTGATTAAAAACTCATCCGTCCAAATGTGAGTTCTGAGCCTATTAGAGATCTGCACTGGTGGCCATTGCTCCTCTGAAAGTGTGTGTCAATTCACTTTCCACTTGTGCAAGTTTTGTCGCAACGCTTCCATAGCAACTGACACTGACAGAGGAAAAAACACTAACAAACAAAGAGTGGATTGATAAGTGAGATCAACACAGTCGATGAGTTGCATTTGTTTAGATCAACACAGGTAAATGCAGCAGGTAGTAAATGTGACGGCGTGCAAACTGCTTCACCCAGATCGATCCGCCTGCCCACGTACCTCGTCAGACTTTCCATCAAATTACAAACAGAATGGACACACACCTCCAGCCCTCAACCCCCCATAAAACCCCACCCTGCTTTACAGTACCACTCTCTTCCGTCCCCTAATGTTTGGCCAGCGAGTTAATAGTTAACCAAATCAATAAAGTTGGTGTATCCACCTCATCACAAATCTCACACTGTCACCTGAGCACCAGGCGCTGCATCAGTCACAGTGGCCTCTTTCTTTGCTGGATATACAGTTTGAGAGAGAATGTACTGGCTGAGCAGGAAATAAAGGATCACTCTGATCATACACACCATGAGTAATTTTGAGGAGTGTTTTGTTCCAGTTGGCAGATGAACCCTCATTCCATGGGAATTTCATTCACATGATGTAAAGGCATTCTCAGTGTGGATGAAAGCATTTTTAGAGCTCGGCGTCAATGACCTGCATTGTCTCCCAAGAAGACGGCTACTGCAGATTATTTAAGAAGATTCATATCTTTTTCCTTCCTTCCACTTCATATTGTCTCCTCTGCCTCTGGTTAAAAAAAAAAGGAGGATACAAAGCAAAGCAAGGGGAAAGGTGGAAGTCATGGCCGATTTCCATTGCACAAGTGTGGGCCACACGTTTGCCTCATCCAGCAGGAGTCATTGAACTACAAGCTGTAGTAACATTGATGTGTTTTTTCTTCTCATTGCTGCTGGGACCTCCACAACCATGCCAACATTCTTGACTCTTGAAATATATTTAGTTAAGAGTAAGGGGAGGACATGCACACCAATTGTTAGTTAAGCGCTGCTAAAATGGGAGCTGCAAGCTCTGCATCTTTCTCGCCTGCTAAGAAGAGCAACAGAGCGTGATCAGGTATCAGGAGAGCATGGATGACCTCAATACCAGCGAGAAGGGTGGGGACGCCTTCATACGTGCAATACCTTCAAATCATCAATGAGCAGGGCTTAAAGCAACATTGGTTAGATCACAGAGGTTTTTCATACGTAACATGATCAACCAAATGAAAAAGATAAGCTGAGAGATACTTAACGGTGTGTTTATCCAGCCACTTCACCCTGCGATATAAGCAGTGCCCTGCAGCCCAGCACGGACCCTGTCAAGATTGATGGTGTTGTTTTGCAGACGAAGGTAACTGGAGGTTACGCTCACATCTGTTCTCTGTAACACAATCAGTAGGTCAGTCAGCAAGACGGACTCAACGCATACTTCAGCAGACCCACAACAGTGGTTCCTCTCTTTTATTCAGTTTTGTTTTCCTCCTTGTTCGCCACATCTTTGTTTATATTAGTCCTCCTCTCCACAAAGTCTGCTTGCTTCATTATTTGCCGGTCGTAAACAGGGTAACTACAAGGCACTCAGACCTGGACAGCGCCACACACACTCGCACTTACTAGGAGGAGTAAGCATAAAAAAGGAAAAAGCTACTGGCATGATAATAAAGGACTTGTTGGACGGGGGTTACTAGAGGGCAACGGCCGTAACTCGTCTGCCTGTGTGTGTGTGAAAGGAGGAGAGAGAGGGAGAGAGAGAGAGAGACCCAGAACGACAGAGCGAGACAAGGATCATGTGGCTGGAGTGTGCCGTGTCCACTGCTCAACACTGAAAGGGAGCAGCACCCAAAACAGGGGGCGGGTACTGCAGCTTCCAAACCACTGGACTCACCAGCTCTGTCTACTCTTATTTTCCAAAACCTACTGTAACTGACAAGTCCACCAACTTCACGAGGAGTCCGCTGGGGCCCGTTGTGGAAAATTCGCCTCCACCCAGGCGCCAAAAAGGGGATTTGGCGCGATGGATATGGAACTGGATGAGGATTGTACTATGTCAGACTGGGAGGCCGTGCTGGAGCTGGATGAGGCGCTGGCAGGGTGGCTTCTGCAGGGTCCAGCTAGAGGGGAGTGGGGTTGGGAGTGGGGCTGGGCTGCCTCAGACCTTCAAGACCCTGAGTGGGACACAGAGGACATCCCTGCTGTAAGTTGTAAGCTCAAAACAGGAGGAGAGTGAACAAAACAATGTGGGGAAGCTGGAAAATGTTGTGGTTTGGACTGGGGGAAAAGGCTTTGTAGCAATCTTTGTCTTTTACTGTATGCTGCTGTAAGCGTAGCCCTGTGGCAGTTCTCCACCACTAAAGAAAACAACTGGTTTGGTTATGAGTCATAGCTATTTGAATTCTCCCAGAGCTCATAGAGGCCTGTTGTTTAGAGCGATCATTATATTACTGCGTGAGTGACTTGATGTGTAAACAGTGTAGGTGTGTTTGGTCGTTTCTGGAAACCGATGATGGCTTTAAAAAAAAAAAAAAAAAAAGAAGAAGAAGAAGCATCGTGATGGTGTTGTTCAGTCAGAGCAGTAAATGTGAATCCCAGGCAATTAGTAAGGGCTCTCTGAGATGTCACTCACATGATTTCAGAGCAGTTTTCCACATCACCACACTTTTCTCAAAGGCCAATACAAGCAGCAACAGACTGTGTTCAGTATTTCCACTTCTTGTTTTGCAAATGAAGCACTCGATGTGAACAAACTGTTCTTTTCCCACCAGCTCCAATCCAAAGAATTATATATTTCTTTCTCTTTTTTCTCACTATACCTCATGTTATTCTGCTGGCAGCTATTGTTTCTTGAAGTTTTCCTGTGGAAGGAAAACATCTGGCGCAGACAGTGAGAGCCCACTCTTCAGCACACGCTCCAAGATTTTACACATTGCGTTTGCAAATAATCGAGTCTGCCGAAGCCAAGCAAAAGAGAAAATCTGATCATGTTGAATAGGATATCCTTCCCGGTGCTGGAAAGAATCTGTTTGACCAGGTTACTCAAACAATTGTGCGGTTTTGTTTATACTTGAGATTTCATCAGTTGTCCTTCCCCTTGTCTCTAAACAAAAGCCTCATTGTCAGATACATGCTGCTCTGTAATGCAAATCTGAGAATGTGACTCTTATTATAAATGCTCGCAGTCACAGCAGCATGTGTATTGAATGATCTGCAGCGGGCTGATGTTTTGGAATTGCGCTTCAAATCGCTCTGCTGTTAAGTTTCATTAATGACTGCAGATAACTCAAGCCACATACCTCTGCTTGCCATTCACTATATGTCCATGTCCAGTGCTTGTCAAAATTCCCCACAGAATGAAAGGCATCAACCCTGTGGGAGGTTTTAACAAGGTTATCTCACATGCTCACAAATAACCTGCGCTGTGTGACAGAAAGGACAATTGTGTGTGAGTGAGGCAGTGAGCATGAAGAGTGTGAGCTTTGGAAGCACGTGTGTGTGTGTGTGTATGTGTGTACATACATGCATACGTGCGTGTGTGTGTGTGTTGATGTTGCTGATTCTGCCTGTCACTGCAGGTGCTGAGCCCGACATACAAGCAGCGCAATGAAGACTTTAGGAAACTCTTCAAGCAGCTCCCTGACACAGAGAGACTCATTGTGGGTGAGTGAACGCCACAGACACACTGGGGCCATCTGAGGAGTGGCAGGGTGCAGCTTACTTATTAGTAATTAGAAAATGATTAATCTTCGCCCAAACAGAGAGGGCACATTCCAAGTATTGAACATACTGATGCGACTGTCTAGATTTTATTCGCTGATGACGTACGATGTTAAAAACAATGACTTCCACAGCTTGGTGACACCCCCCCTGCTTCTTTTAAAGGAGCCTATCACCCGATAATAAACTTTTCTCACACTCTAAGCCACAAGCCACACTCAGCTTTGAACACATCATGTCCCAAGTTTAGCTGATTTGTTGTTTGCGTGGTTTTCCCAATTCTGTGATGAATGCCATCTTTGTCTGAAATGCCTTAAAAATAAAAGCTCAGGGTGTGACTGTGGTTTGCTTTCATTATGCTGAATTTACAGCTTATAAACAAAATATACACACAGTGGGTGGTTTTTGTGTAACGGTCAAGTGACTGCCCTCCAGTGAACTGTTTATTTACACTTCGGAGGTAACATTTAATTGAAGTGGACCTACTCTTAATGAATTATTCACCAGTTGTGTATGGAAATGATGTTGTTTCCCTAATGTGATTTTTGAATTTGTATCATGCTTAGCATATTTGGTGGAATTTTTTTCACAGCTTATGTGACTTCTCCATGTTTCAGACTACTCCTGTGCTCTTCAACGGGACATCCTCCTGCAGGGACGACTCTACCTCTCTGAGAACTGGATATGTTTCTATAGCAACATCTTCCGCTGGGAAACACTGGTATGTCAGTTACCACTCTGTATATTGTTTTGTGTTTCATATTTGCTCCATTGGGTCATACTTGAAGCAGTAATTTGTGTGCATAGAGCATATATATCATTTGTGCATTTGTGTTTGCACGTAGCTGACAGTGCGGCTAAAGGACATCTGCTCAATGACAAAAGAGAAGACTGCCCGCCTCATTCCCAATGCCATCCAGGTCTGCACAGACACTGAGAAGGTAAATGATACAGAAAGAGTGAATACAGCAGTCACTATGTGAAATCAAATCATCTTCACCTAAGGAGACACCAGAGCGGGCCTGAGGTTCAGAGGGTAGAAAGTCTGGCTCGTAACAGCAATAACAACTATTTAAGCTTCATGTTCCTGTCACAGATGAGTGACTGGAGAATAGTTGGCAAGTTATTAACACCCACCATCTCTGCCCTGATGTGTCAGATAAACTCAGACAATAAGGGTTTTAAGCACACTCCTCAAAATGCACCTTTAATTTCCACAGTGATTTTTTTTATTGAAAGATTATTTTTCATTCTTCACAGCACTTTTTCACCTCATTTGGAGCCAGGGACCGGACGTACATGATGATGTTCAGACTGTGGCAGAATGCACTGCTGGACAAAGTAAGCAAAGCTGTATCTGCTCATTAGCATCACATGCATTGATCATAATGCTGCCGCTAGCCTCACATATTTCATTCCGCATTATCAACAAATTCTTGCTCATTTCGATTGGTTCATGCCTCTTGCAGCCCCTGTGCCCCAAAGAACTGTGGCACTTTGTTCACCAGTGCTATGGCAACGAGCTCGGCCTAACGAGTGATGATGAGGACTATGTTCCCCCTGATGATGACTTCAACACCATGGGGTGAGTCTGGTCATGCTGCAACATCAGTTTCTATGGCTGCAGTTATGAATATTTATCGGTGGATTACCTAATTACCAAAATTACAAAATAATTAGGGAGCCTGGTATGAGCTGTAATAAGCAATACGCACATGCTCAGTCACATAAAAATATAAACATAATCCAGTTATATACACAATTACACACTTGACATCCATCTCATCTCTCTGGCTATTTAGACTGCGCTTTGAAGCATTTATTTTCAACTTATTGGTTTACGAGCTCATGTGCATACTGCAGCAACAAAAAGAAAGTCAAAGAGCTGTTCCTTTGAAGGCGTAAGAGATCCCTCTCTGCTCTGTCTCCTCCTCCATTTACATCTGAAGAGGATTTACAAGATAAAATCAATACAGAGTCATGGTTAGAATCCGCTTGTACTTATATCGTCTGAAGTTTTCTGTTGACTGCCATGTGAGGTTGGCAGAGTTATGTGATATGAATGTTTCAGCAGTGGAATTTGTTAACGTAACCATGGCCAACATCAATTCATCTGGACTGTTTCTCCAGGTGAGGTCATACTGACAAAATGAGAAGGGGGAAAGATTTACTTCACAGGCTGAACAGAGGTCAAATAAGAAGCTCCAAATCTGTCTCAATGTGACTGTGGATTTAATCAGAGTGCAAGGACACACACAGTAAAGTGGTATGAAAATTGGTCATTTTGTTTCCCATGCATATCGGCTTGTTTCAAGACTTTTACTGAATCAAAAACAGCCTTCTTTTTGATGAGGTCGAGGTGCTGCCATGCCAACACAGATTGAAAAACAACTGTTTCTGAATTTCATAACAATGCTTGTTCTTGAATTCACTTCTAACGTTTCTAAGATATACCAAGCTGATCCTTTCACTCTGATTGTCCAAACATCCTGTTTGGACAACAGCATTCATTGTACATTCAAATCCAGCCCATCTGGAATCAAAGTAGTACAAAAACACACCATAAAAGATCTTTGTAAACACCACTTGAGCCTCATGCAGGAAGAGAGACAAGCAGAGATGAGTGAAGTTCTTGCCTGTCGCTGTTTTCTGGCGCCTTCAGGTTCAGTGAAGAGATTCCCAATGAAGAGAATGAGATCAACAATGATAACTTGTCAAAGAGCAGCACGGAGGCCAAACCTGAAGGGAGCCCCCCACCGCTACATAAGAAGGTCGTTGCCAACAGCACCATCCCCAGCCCAGGAAACCATGACACAGCCATCACAGTAAGTTACAACGTACACACAGGTTTACACTGCAGAGAGCAACTATCAAATGAACAAAGAGACATTATTACTGCGTTCGATGATTGTTTTCCCTCCTTCCTCCAGTTTGACCTCCCAGCTGAGGAATACGCAGACTGCCTACCAGACGGCGAGCTGCTGGCTGTACCACTGGTAGCAGAAGAGAAGAACAATGATACCAGTGGGCCTGGTGGACCTGTGCCCTCACCCTCACTGGACTTCAACGACAATGAGGACATCCCCACTGAGCTCAGTGATTCATCAGAAACACACGACGAAGGTAACTGCACAGAACACAGTCATAAAATATGTTTTGATAATATAGATAGCAGATACTGACAGGCATTACCAAGTCAACAGGAACATCTGTGCTGAGTATGAACGAGAGGGCCCCAAGTTCTGATGGGGTATACCACCAAGAGTGGTTGAGAAAAACAGAGTAAAGATCCTGTTGCACTGTGGGTGAACCAACCAGACATGGTGGTGGTGGTGGTGGACAAGAAGGAGAAGGGGGTAGTAGTGATAGATGTGGCAATCCACGCTGACAATGATATCAGGGAGAGGGAGCACAAAAAGTTCAAGAAAGAACAACAGGGACAGATGTGGAAGGTGAAGTCTAAAGTGGTTTCTGGGTAATATGAGCATCAAGGGCTGTGACCCCCAGACTGGGAGTATCTCTCCAGCAGATTCCATGTCCAACATGCTCTGCCGCTCTTCACCAGTCATAGCAGGGTGTTGGAGATGGTGATAATCACAAGAGCTGAAAGGGGACGAAAGAAGACATCTCTGACTTTTATCTCGTCTGTTTCTGTCTTTGACATGAAGGTGAAGTACAGGCTTTCCACGACGATCTGAACGGCAGGCAGTACATCAACGAGGTCTACAAGTTCAGTGTGGACAAGCTCTATGACATCCTCTTCACTGAGTCGCAGTTCATGAGTGACTTCATGGAGCAGAGGCGATTTTCAGGTTTGTATTTGTAATGCTACTGCAGCTAAAATCTCTGGAGACCATGCAAGTCAACACCGTGCCTCTCTGAAGTGTTTATCAGATCATTCATGTGTTTGTCTTGTCATCCTGTGGTGCAGATGTGGTCTACCACCCATGGAAGAAAGAAGAAGCTGGGAACCAGACCAGAGAGATCCTGTACACCATCTCTCTGTCAAATCCACTGGCCCCTAAAACAGCCACAGTTACAGAGACACAAGTACAGCCAGCTCTCCTCCATAAGTCACATTTCTCATTATTCATATCTTTTTGAAGTTTGGTGTTACATTAAGACACACACCCTATCCTCTGTGTTTTATCAGACTCTGTATAAAGCCAGTCAGGAGAGTGAGTGTTACATCATCGACGCTGAGGTCATCACGCATGACGTGCCCTACCATGATTACTTCTACACTCTCAACCGCTACATGCTCACCAGGGTGGCCAAGAACAAGTGTCGGTTACGGTAAGTGACTCATTGTCAGACACATACCACACACACCTGGAAAATAAGATGGAGTAATACATTGATTGACACTATTTCTGACTATTTCTGTCATCTTTTAACCAACAGATGTCTTTTTTGGTGGAAGTTTAAAATCGCCATTTAGTATTTTACTCTACGTATATTCGTTCATCTAAAGATGCATTTTGTTTCTCTCTCTCTCTTCCAGGGTATCAACAGAGCTGCGCTACAGAAAGCAGCCATGGGGGTTGGTCAAAGGCTTCATAGAGAAAAACTTCTGGAGTGGGCTGGAAGAAAATTTCCGCCATCTTGGTAAACTTGATTGTTGTTAGTTTGTCTGTTCTGGCAGTTATAGTATGAATACATTTCTATATTTAAATACAGAATCACATAGCACAACATTTTACAGAAATTGCATATCTGAATCAGAGAAGTAGATTTTTTTTTTTTTTACTATTAATGAGAGAGGAGGGATGAATGAAGAAAATAAAAAATCAGATGCTGTGGCGTATAACAAGTGTCCTCTTCCCTCTCAGAGTTGGAGTTGTCCAAGCTGGAGGAGATACTGACTGAGACCCACCAGCTGTCTCCCAAGGCCAAAGCGGTGAAGAACTCCACGGTGAGGCGGAAGAAGAGGCCACTCCCCCACATGCGCAGCCAGCATCTGGACGAGGCACTCAGCCCTGTTACCACGCCGACGGACGAGGAAGTGATTCAGAGGATCAAACAAGTGGCAGGATCCACACAGACGAGGCACCAGAGTCCAGAACACCATCACCTGCCCGGAGGCCTTGCTCTGTATAGTGTCTCCAAACTGCTGCTCATCATCAGCTTTGTGTACGTGACAGACCACAACACACACACACAAACACAAGCTTACAATGAGGATAAAAATACAAAAATGAAACGTCATGTTAAAATTTATGTTGCATGATTTCATCCATTTTTATTGTGTGTGTGTGTGTGTGTGTGTAAAGGTAATGTCTGATTTACTAGTGAAAACCAGATTCCTTCTAAATATTTCATTGTTGTTCTCTCTCCTCTCCTTTCATTGCTATCCATAGGATCTGTTTAAGGTATATATAATCTGATTAGCCAGTATAGCCAGGTATACATATGTGTTTACAGTATTCCCATCAATGTTTGTATGTAATTTCCATTTAACCTATCAGCTAATTAACTGCACTATGAAAAATGACAAAAGGAAATGACTGATTTCCTGACTTTCCTCAGCCTGGTCCTGCTGGTGTTCCTCAACATGATGCTCTTCTACAAGCTGTGGATGCTGGAGTACTCCGCACAGTCCTTAACAACCTGGCAAGGTCTGCGGCTTCATGAAAGGTACATACATGCACACGTGCACACACACTTTTTTGTTATCTAAGATAGAGGTTGAGCAAAGTTCCCCTGTAAATCCACTGTTGTTATTTGGCTTTTTTCCCCAAAGGCAACCACACAAAAGCATACACATACAAATTCAGACATACACACAGAGTACTCACATACTGTTACCATTACATACAT